>CAWUFW010011707.1:0-594961 GCA_963921515.1 Calotriton arnoldi
TCCTGTCTACCCGGATTTTCAATTCACCTAGGAACTTGGGATTGCAAGATTTATGTACAGCACAACCCATCCTATGCACTATTAACACAAATGTATCACAATAAACACACTAATACACCATACTTGCCTCTGTCGTGATTCCAACGTGGGTGCTGTTATGGGGATGATGAACTGCAAAATTACACTGTGTATGCGAACTGCAACAGCAAGGACAACACAGGCATGTGAGTACAGGCAACGTGACACACATGAGGGAGACACACCACCAGGGCTACACAACACATACACACCTAGGCCATCTGACTCATTGCCTACACTGATGTTGCCAGGGATGACAGTGCAATGCACAGACACCACACCCATTCCCAGTTGTAGTCAAGTAGCCCACAGGTGCAATAAGCAAATGGCAGTCAAATGTGTGACCACAGACAATGCACATCACAAAGTGAAGCACAGGTGTATTACACAGTTGCAACATGCCGTAACCACTACAGATGCAAGGTAACCCCACCTGGCAGCGGGCACACAGTCAACAACTGTAGACGGAAGGAAGTCCATGGGTGTGGCGCACATCACCTGTAGGGACACAACAGCTACCAGCCTGGATGTGCAATCACGTCGTCGGTGGACACAGTTGACCAAACGAATCTGAAAGTACCCTGCGAAGGACAGAAATGACACACAGTCAAAAGCAATGGAGTACAGGACAGAACAGCAAAACTCATGCACAATACATGTTACGAGATACCCACCCAGAACCAAGTTAGCATGTCAACACTGTTGGGGAGTACAGCCCACCTGTCACCACACATCGCAACACACATCCAGTCAAGTAGCCCATGGACACACTCCAACAGCACCAGAGCACCACCCACACATCATGCCAACTCACATCATTGACATGACACCTCAGGATACTCACATTCAGCTAAAGAAGTTGGTGATGAGCTGTGTGCGGACATCACCGTCACCATCATCATCATCATCGTCACTGGCATCGTGGTCCAGGCCAGGATCCTCCACAGGTGGCGGATGTTGGTCATTGTCATCCTGGATGAGAGGCAACTCCTTCCGCACTGCCAGGTTGTGGAGCATGCAGCAGACGATGATAATCTTGCACACTTTCGCTGGGGCATATGGGAGGGACCCTCCGGTCTTGTCCAGGCAGCGGAAGCGGCTCTTCAGGAGACCAAAGGTCCGCTCAATCACTCTCCTGGTCCGACCATGTGCCTCATTGTAGCGCATCTGGGCAGGTGTCACAGGGTTCCTGAGGGGTGTCAGCAACCACGGCATGTTGGGGTATCCCGAGTCACCTACGGACAGACAAGTGCACATTAGCTGACTTGGAAAAGTGGGCGGAATACTACAGATCAGATCACACACAATGGCACAAAGTCAGTACACACCGACAAGCCAGGCACGCTGGTTCTGCATCTGTGCCATCATCCTGGGGATGCGACTACTCCTCATCACAAAGGCATCGTGTGCTGAACCAGGGAAATGGGCACACACGTGTGTGATGGTCATGTCTGCAAGACACACCACCAGTGCATTGACCGAGTGGTAGTGCTTGCGGTTCCTGTAGGCCTGCTCCTGGGCCTGTGGTGGTACCAAAGCCACATGTGTCCCATCAATGGAGCCAATTACATGCAGCATCCTCCCCAGGGCATAAAAGTCACTCTTCACGTCAGTGAGTCGTCGCAGTCTAGGGAAATAGATGTACCGGTTCAGGAAGAGCAACATTGCCGCCAAAACATCGCGGAGCACACGGCTGAACATGGTCTGTGACATCCCACCAGCAGTCGCCACAGTATGTTGGAAGGTACCAGTGGCAAAGAAGTGTAGGGCTGCCATCACCTTCACCTTGGGGGTCAGCGCTGTAGGATACGGCCGGCCAGGCTGCAAATGTGGGGACAACTGCACTGCCAAATCCTCAATCAGCTGCCTGGTGAAGCGGTACCGTCAGATGCTGTCCCGTTCCACCATCGTTGCCAGGTCTGGGAATGGCCGATGGACAGCAGGAGCCCTGCAGTGCAGAGGAGAAGTAAGCAAGATTGTCAGTCACCCCACATATGCGGCATTGAACACACTCAAGATCCCAACATACATCATTATGAGGCACAACTACATGAAGTGTGCAGTACCGGAAGGACATGTATGGTACATACATGGCCAATATCTGTCAACACGGTCCAACAGGTGGCATCAATTAGTCCCAGGTTGGCCCATTGGATATCATGAGGCCGTGTCACAGTTCCCATCTCCTGCTGCTGTGTCACAATAACCCCCACAGTGACATGTGAGGACAGATGTGCCCCAGGCACCACAGCTCAACGACAGGTACATTCCCAGGGACCCTGTAATGCCACATGGACACTGGCATTACATGGAGTATCATGTATACACCACAGCAAAACAACCATGACCCCCACAGGTAGTGGCCCCACTTGCCACGGCAGGACAGACATGGACGTCTGTGACACACACGCACAACATCAGAGTCCATGCACACACAACGTGGATGTGGAGACTGTCTCCCATTGTGCACATGAAATCAGAGACATTGTAAACACTACATGCACAAAGACTGTGGAGGACCATCACTATTGTGCCACTGGGACACCCTGGCTCAAACATACCGTCCCACATGGGACTCACGGGGTATGTGACATGACATACACATACACCACTGTGAAATGTGACCATGGCACATGCACAGATATGAACAGTTGCACATCACAGTGGTCACGTACACGTAACACCCAGGATCCTGTCCCCATGAACACGTGCACAGCCTGGGGGTGGCTGCCCACAGGTGACACCCACAGGACAACATGTACACCAACATACACACAATAGGAAATGCATCCTTACATGCCTTATGATAAGGTTTGGACAGGCTGTCGTGATGTAGGTGTGCCCCTCACTCCCTGGGAGCTATCTGTGGCTGGCATATGTCCATCTGAAATGAAATTTGTAAATGAAATTTGTACTTGTAAAGCGCACCCATACCCCCAAAGGGTTGTCCAGGCGCTGTACGCATACCGCTGTGGAACCCTTCCTGGCTTTTCCCTGTGAAATGTCCACTCCTGGGCACCCCCAGGGTGAAGCCAGGCATCCCAGCGCTGTTGGGGCCGTTGTGGAGATTAAGCAAGCTATTGCCCAGAGTTGCAGAGTGGGACCCATGATTAGAATAGGCACCGAGGCGAGAATAGTCAGATCCGAGGAAATTGAGCCCAAGACCCGCCGAGGCGGGAATTGAACTCTGGTCCCGGGCCAGATCTCTGCATCAGGGTCTGCCGCTCTAACCATTGAGCCACACTTCTCCAGGCATGCTGACATATGCCAGTCACATGTACAGTGATGCGTTGTACCGCAATGGACCGATCGGTGCCTCCGGCCGGCCCATTGCATTCAATGTGTGCGGGTACGCATTGTACCCCTGTGCGCGTTGTACCGCAATGGACCGATCGGTGCCTCCGGCCGGCCCATTGCATTCAATGTGTGCGGGTACGCATTGTACCCCTGTGCGCGTTGAACTGCAATGGACCGATCGGTGCCTCCGGCCGGCCCATTGCATTCAATGTGTGCGGGTACGCGTTGTACCCCTGTGCGCGTTGAACTGCAATGGACCGATCGGTGCCTCCGGCCGGCCCATTGCATTCAATGTGTGCGGGTACGCGTTGTACCCCTGTGCGCGTTGAACAGCAATGGACCGATCGGTGCCTCCGGCCGGCCCATTGCATTCAATGTGTGCGGGTACGCGTTGTACCCCTGTGCGCGTTGTACCGCAATGGACCGATCGGTGCCTCCGGCCGGCCCATTGCATTCAATGTGTGCGGGTACGCGTTGTACCCCTGTGCGCGTTGAACTGCAATGGACCGATCGGTGCCTCCGGCCGGCCCATTGCATTCAATGTGTGCGGGTACACGTTGTACCCCTGTGCGCGTTGAACTGCAATGGACCGATCGGTGCCTCCGGCCGGCCCATTGCATTCAATGTGTGCGGGTACGCGTTGTACCCCTGTGCGCGTTGTACTGCAATGGACCGATCGGTGCCTCCGGCCGGCCCATTGCATTCAATGTGTGCGGGTACGCGTTGTACCCCTGTGCGCGTTGTACCGCAATGGACCGATCGGTGCCTCCGGCCGGCCCATTGCATTCAATGTGTGCGGGTACGCGTTGTACCCCTGTGCGCGTTGTACCGCAATGGACCGATCGGTGCCTCCGGCCGGCCCATTGCATTCAATGTGTGCGGGTACGCGTTGTACCCCTGTGCGCGTTGTACCGCAATGGACCGATCGGTGCGCACCCATTGACAATGGGCTTGCCTGGCAACGGACGCGTTTTCGAATTTCGAACGAGTCGGTTGCTGTAAATTCAGTTGGTCACCCACAACAATGTTGCAAAATCATGTATGTCATGAAGTTGAGGATTTGAAGGATGCTGTGGGCGTGTTTTGGTGCTGCTATTCCATGGATTGGCCAGATTCAGAAGATGCAAACGACTTGGACCTATCACTTTGGACACAAGGGACAGTATCTGCCTCTCCAGCACATATATATTGCTGGCTGTTCCCCTGAGAGCTCACTTGCCTGCACTACATGCTCCAGGACGACATCTGCCACTGCACTGCTGCTGTCTCTGCCCCTCTGGACCCTGCAATGGCACGTACTGTGGAGAGAGCCCCAGCCTTCAGCCTTGAAGAGAACCAGGCCTTGCTGGACAGCCTACTTCCACAGTACAGCAAGCTGTATGGGACACCAGGGGAGCAGGTGAGTGTTCTGTGCACTGCCTTTCTGAATGTGCATTTTGTGTGACTGGCAAGGCTGAGAGTCTGCACGCCACTGGCTAGCAGGCTCACTGAGTAGTTGTCACCCCCATAGTGTGTAGTGACTTGCACTGGACAGGTATGGTGCAGTGACAGTGCATTTGAACATGGTTTTACTTCCCATGCAATGATACCATGTAGTGACGTCTGGCAAACTGTCCATGGTCAGCTTTGCACTGCCTGTGTACATCATGTGCCCCTGTGATTGAGACATGTATATGCAACTGTGTCATGCACGGATATGTTGCATGTGTGGTAATGGCCTTTTCACTTTGTCATCCTGACAGGTTAATGCCCATCGGAAGCAGGAAATCTGGAAGGACATCGTCCGGGCTGTCCGGTCCGTGGGGGTCTACAAGCGCCGGATCCGCAACTGCCAGAAGAGGTGGCAGGACCTTCGGGGCTGGACCCGGAGGATTGCACGGGTCCAGCTGAAGCTGTCGCCTCCTCGCAGGAGGGGCGGAACACGGACCATGACCCCCCACATGCTCCAGATCCTGGCGGTGGTGTTTCCAGACCTGGGTGGACAGCTGAAGGCCAGACAGCAGCAAGGAGGGGGTGAGTCAAAGACTGCACTGTGAACTCTGTATTACATGCTTTGTGCCCTCCTCTGGCCTGGTTCAACTGCCACAGTGCAGCAGTCATGTTGTCCAGGAGCCATGTCCCTCTATTGTGCACTGCCCACTGCTCATCTGATACCCAGGTGTGGCCCTTACATTCAGGGAATTGTGTCACTTGGGACTATGTCCTTGCAGTTTGCTTCGCTAAAGGTGGGGGACAGCATCTGTTTCCCTAACTCTGTTGTGGGCATCATGGGTGGGTCCATTGTTCACACAACGCCTGGGTTTGGACATGTGATCTGCGTGTTGCTTTGATATGCGGTCCACTTGCTGAGCTGAGCCACCACATGTGCCTGGGGTATGTTGCACACGCCCATGCAGCGGGTGGGAACAATGTTTGGGCCCCAGGAGTGTGCAGATTACGTGTGTCACACATACATAGCCAGCTATCCACTGTCCAGGGCACATCCCTCATTCATGTGGAGCAGGACAGTCATGCCTACTCCAGGCCATGCAATGCACTCTGTACTCCCACTCCCGTGTATCAGCTGACACATTGTGCACAGTGATTTGACCCCTCCGGTGTCTGCCTCTGTGTCAGTGTGCTGTGGATTAGTTGCCAGGACTGCTGGGGTGTTTCTTGGTAGGGGCTCAGCATGCCCCTGGAGATGTGACCATAGGAGACGATACTTGTGTGTCACATAGGTGTTTGATCAGCTGCCCGTGCAGACTGGGGTATGCGAATGTGATGTTCAGGCAGCTGTTCCCCATTCACAGAAAATTGTGAGGGGCTCAGGTTCAGAGGGTAGTGTCACAGGTCTCCCATATGTCCAATAGGTGTGACCTGGACAGATGAGGGTTGAGATGATGTGTTGTGTGGGGGATGTACATGTGCACTTGTGCAGCTCCAGGACTTGCATTCCCCATGACCTACTATTGTGACACAGTGCATAGTGTTGTTGTCTGGCTGCCAAGTCATACATCACTGAGACAGTGATGTATGACTTAGCAGTCATGCCTCTGCCATGGCATGTGTCAACTTATTTGTGGTCCTGCAGGGGAGTGACATGTGCTACATGCACACCATAGTGGCGCTGGCTATCAGGACATGGGTGCATCATGGTGTCTGTCGCTGGTATGCATCACATGCATTTCCTATTTGACTCTGGGCATCCCTTTCATCCGGAAACCTGTACTGACTCAGTGGCAAGAGCTGTGATGTGTCCACACCGTGTCCTCTGCACTGTCCAACTACTGTGTACTTGGTGCATGTGTCCACACTGGGGTGTTGCAATCCAACAGACACCAGACAGATGGGTGCAAGGCCATGTGGGATGTGAGTGCCATGCTTGGCATCAGACTGACAATTGGCTTCTCCTGTTCAGTTAGGGCACTTTTAGCAATGTACAACTAATGATGCAAGGGCTTGCTCTGTGATGTGCTGTGCTCACAGTGGTGTGTGCGTTTGGTGCAGGTGACTGATGTCTGTCTGTTTCCCCATTGTTTGCAGATACATCCACGGCCACGGAAGGGGACAGCTCCACGGACCAGGAGGAGCCAGAGAGCCAGACTGGGTCAGCAGCCGAGGAGTGGTCGGAGGGACCCAGTGGCACGGAGGGCGAGGGGAGCCACACCGAGGAGTCCTCAGCACCATCCACCTCAGCTGAGGACCAGAGCAACTCGGAGGATGACTCCCTTGTGGAGGCGGGTGTCAGCAGCCACCACACCCCAGCTAGTGTTGCTGTCCCCGCCACCACCAGCACCACCACCGCCCTCCCATCGGCTCCCATTCCCAAGGTCCGTGGAGGCTCCCATGTTCGGGAGCGTGTCTCCTTTGGCCCAGGCACCGCACCCCTGCCCCTGTGTCCCCTGCTGCCCTGAGTGAGGAGTCTGTGTACCTCCTTCGCCAGCTCCATGTAGGGCATACAGCCATGCTGAGTGTCCTCCATGCGCACACTGCACTGTTGACTCAGCTGGTGTCGTTCATGGATGGCATCTCATCGGGCATGTCTGACCTACAGAGGGGCAACAGGTCCATGGACTCCTCCCTGACGGCAGCAGTGTCCCTCCTCAGACAGTCCCTCACCCCTCCTGCCTCTGCTCCATCCACACTCCCCAGCACCTTGCCCGTCCCAAGCACACACACACCGGCACAGGCACACACCAGCACACACACATCCAGCACACAGACACACACGCCACAAACTAAACGCACACGCACGCACAGTCAGGGGACTGAAACCAGACTCACAGGGGATGGGGCCCTGGTACACACACACGCATCCACGGGCACTGCACAGTCCTCAGTTGCCTCTCCCTCCAAAGCACCCTCCCTTGCCTCACCTGCAACCCCAAAGACCCAGCGCCTCTTCCTCAGTGACCTCGGCCTCTTCCCCTCCGATCCAGCTTCCCCAGCATCCAGGGGGAAGAGGAAGCCCCCACATGGAGCAGAGTGCCCCTCGCCCCCGGACACCCTCCCCCAGGCGCAGACAGACTGAGGCCCCCACCCGCAAGTCCCCCGGAGTGCTAAGAGCAAGACCCCGCCGCCGCCCTGCAGCTCAAGCACCAGGTCTCCTTCCTCCATCCCTCAGGCCCCCACTCCACAGGTGCCCCCACCACACCCTGCCCCAGGTTCCCCCACCCACAGATATACCATCCCCAAGAGGCTCCGGCCTTCTCCCCTGCCACTTGCTCTCCCGGCACCACACCCCCGCTGCGCTTGTCTGTGCCACTGATGTGGTGAGGGTGTCCCCCCCTCTGTCCAGCCCACCTTGCCTGTTCCCCATTCTCCTCCCCTGGTGGTAGGCACTGCAGTGGAGTCCACTACCACCCTGTCTGACTTGGGCACTGCAATGGCGGACCTGTCCACTCCATCTTCAGGGTCCACTGCAGTCGTGCCGGCACCCACAACATCTGAGCCATGCCCCCAGTTGTGCCGGCACACACCATGTCAGACACCTCCACTGCAGTTGTCAGTGGCTCTTCAGCACCCACCACCCCTTCCCTGCTTCCTCCTGGTGAGCACTGATCCTGTCCCTGCGGTGCCTGGCCTACCCCCCGGTTGCCCCTCCTAGTGGATTGTCCCTGGTTTTGTGCAGGCATGTGTAGGGTGGCATCTGCCACTGTCACCCACTTGTGACTTTGTTGATGGACTGGCCATTGGCCTTTGTTTATGTTCTACCGGACTTCCACTTTTAATGCCACATATGCTGAATAAAGCAACTTTCTGTTCTCTAGTGCTTTTGCTTCTGATGTACATGATGTTGATGATGCTAACAATGCCCTTGCTGCAGTGATGGTGATATTTGGTCTCATGATAATGAAGTGTTACTGTGTAGGAACCCATGTGGTCCAGGGGGAATGTGTCCTATCCTGTGGTGTATCCATGTCATCCATAGCAGCATCTGAGGGTGTCATGTGTTCAGTATTTGGCAATGAGATTTCCTACTTAGATTGGCAACTTCACATCTGTGGCTTCCACCCCTACACATCTGTTGTGCCTGCCATTGTTCTATTCGTCTACTTCCCTGACCGTGTGGCCATCTCCGGTGAACATGCAGGTTTGGGCATCAATGGGGAAGGACTCATCTGTGTTGTCAGTGCAACATTGCTATACAAGTGTGTTGGATCTGTGCTGATGATTCCGTTGGCACTTCCATGACCAGGCTGATGGGACGGGAGCCCTCATTTGGTGCTAATTGTTCATTGTGTGTCCCATTGCTGCCATGGTATGGTATCTGTTCGCCTCACATCTGCAGTCTCCACAGGGTATCTGCATGTGTGTGCCCATTGGTGCAAATATGTGGGTCTGCATTCGGATGGTCACTTCTGTCATTGTGTCATTGATGATTGTTGACGGTGTCAGCCCCCATGGGTGTTGTTTGTCTGCACATGGCCAAAGTTATGTCTTATTTGCACTGCAGGATTTGGCTCCCCCAATTTATGTTGCAATGGGACACATACACTACTTTGCCACTGATGTGTTTGTTGTTCTGTGACCAGGAATCATCCATGCAGTTTGGCAGTTGCACCTCTTACTTTGTCAACACTTACCTTTTGGTCACTGTGATGATGGGGGTTTGGACCCCATTGCCACAATGTTCAAAATGTGCTGCAGCTATGGACCCCACACTTGCCTTTTGGTCACTGTGATGATGGGTGTTTGGACCCCATTGCCACAATGTTCAAGATGTGCTGCAGCTATGGACCCCACACTTGCCTTTTGGTCACTGTGATGATGGGGGTTTGGACCCCATTGCCACAATGTTCAAGATGTGCTGCAGCTATGGACCCCACACTTGCCTTTTGGTCACTGTGATGATGGGTGTTTGGACCCCATTGCCACAATGTTCAAAATGTGCTGCAGCTATGGACCCCACACTTCCCTTTTGGTCACTGTGATGATGGGTGTTTGGACCCCATTGCCACAATGTTCAAAATGTGCTGCAGCTATGGACCCCACACTTCCCTTTTGGTCACTGTGATGATGGGTGTTTGGACCCCATTGCCACAATGTTCAAAATGTGCTGCAGCTATGGACCCCACACTTGCCTTTTGGTCACTGTGATGATGGGGGTTTGGACCCCATTGCCACAATGTTCAAAATGTGCTGCAGCTATGGACCCCACACTTGCCTTTTGGTCACTGTGATGATGGGGGTTTGGACCCCATTGCCACAATGTTCAAAATGTGCTGCAGCTATGGACCCCACACTTGCCTTTTGGTCACTGTGATGATGGGGGTTTGGACCCCATTGCCACAATGTTCAAAATGTGCTGCAGCTATGGACCCCACACTTACCTTTTGGTCACTGTGATGATGGGTGTTTGGACCCCATTGCCACAATGGTCATGGCCTGCTTGCGTTGTGTGTGCCACACACATATTTGTGTGGCACATGTGCTAGGGGGTCACATTGTATGTTAGAAGTCATGTTCGGTGTTGTAGGCATTTGACACAGTCTACACACGCTTGTCATGGTGTTGGGGGATGTCTTCTTCTTGCATTCCCTAGGTTGTGGTGTGCTGGTTGTGTCATGCATTGTCCATCCTATGGGTGGGGGTGGTAGTAGTGGTAGGCATCCTGCCCCCCTGGGTGAGGGTGGTAGTAGTGGTAGGCATCCTGCCCCCTGGCTAAGGGTGGTAGTAGTGGTAGGCATCCTGCCCCCTGGCTAAGGGTGGTAGTAGTGGTAGGCATCCTGCCCCCCTGGGTGAGGGTGGTAGTAGTGGTAGGCATCCTGTCCCCCTGGCTAAGGGTGGTAGTAGTGGTAGGCATCCTGCCCCCTGGGTGAGGGTGGTAGTAGTGGTAGGCATCCTGCCCCCCTGGCTAAGGGTGGTAGTAGTGGTAGGCATCCTGCCCCCCTGGCTGAGGGTGGTAGTAGTGGTAGGCATCCTGCCCCCCTGGGTGAGGGTGGTAGTAGTGGTAGGCATCCTGCCCCCCTGGCTAAGGGTGGTAGTAGTGGTAGGCATCCTGCCCCCTGGCTAAGGGTGGTAGTAGTGGTAGGCATCCTGCCCCCTGGGTGAGGGTGGTAGTAGTGGTAGGCATCCTGTCCCCCTGGCTAAGGGTGGTAGTAGTGGTAGGCATCCTGCCCCCCTGGGTGAGGGTGGTAGTAGTGGTAGGCATCCTGCCCCCCTGGCTAAGGGTGGTAGTAGTGGTAGGCATCCTGCCCCCCTGGCTGAGGGTGGTAGTAGTGGTAGGCATCCTGCCCCCTGGGTGAGGGTGGTAGTAGTGGTAGGCATCCTGCCCCCTGGCTAAGGGTGGTAGTAGTGGTAGGCATCCTGCCCCCCTGGCTAAGGGTGGTAGTAGTGGTAGGCATCCTGCCCCCCTGGGTGAGGGTGGTAGTAGTGGTAGGCATCCTGCCCCCCTGGCTAAGGGTGGTAGTAGTGGTAGGCATCCTGCCCCCTGGGTGAGGGTGGTAGTAGTGGTAGGCATCCTGCCCCCTGGCTAAGGGTGGTAGTAGTGGTAGGCATCCTGCCCCCCTGGGTGAGGGTGGTAGTAGTGGTAGGCATCCTGCCCCCCCTGTGTAGGGGTGGTGGTGCGCATTCAGGCCCCTGTGTGCATATGTGGCATTGGTGATGGGCATCCCGCCCCTATGGTGCTGCTGTTGCTGGTGTAAGTATATTCTGCATCCCTGTGTGTGTGTGTGATGTGTCGTGTACGTGTTGTATGTGTTTAGTGGTTGGTGTCTGGCTTACCTTCTGCGCCGTACGCGTCCGTGCCTGTTCCGGTAGTATATGTAGAATATTGGTATGATCGGGACGAAGGGATTCATGGTTGGTTCGTGTCGTTCGTCCTTCTCGTTGCTTCGCGTCGTCCTCGTCGCTTCGCCTCGTCCTCGTCGCTTCGCCTCGTCCTCGTCGCTGGCGTGTTCGTCTCGGAGCCGTGGATTGTGTTGTGGCGCGAATCGGAGCTTATGTGCGCCTCTCCCGGATGCTTTGACGTGCCGTGCTTAGCGACGGGTTCGGCGCGTACGGAAAGCGCATCGTACTTGTCCGGCCGGACGGGGCTGCATTTTCCCTTCCGTGCGACTCGATTCGGCGTTTCCGGATTCGCCTCGGTCGGAGAACAGGACCTGGTTTGGGTGAGTACGGCTCGGCCGGATTCTTTGCTGTTGTGCGCATCGTACTTGCTCGTTCGGTGTGCTGTACGGATCGGTCGGGAAACAGGCTCTCGCATGGCTTTTTTCCCGACCGAATGGTATTGGGTGCGCCTCCGACCGAGATCGGAATCGGCCCCCGTGTGTGGTGTTTTTGAGTGTGAAGCTGAGCTAGTATTGGATTATGAGGAAGAGAGCGATAAATGGGAAGAGGGTGAGCTCCGAGATGACGAAGAGGAGGTCGTAAAGGGGGCACTCTGGGGCTGCGATGCAGACAACCAGGAAAGTTGGTGTTTTGCAGGATGCAAGTGCGGCCAAAGAAAAGGTGAAGCCTACAGGGCAGCGAAACACCACCAGCCGTCGCAAGGACAAAGCGGTTCCAGCGAGTGGCTGTCAGGTAATGGAAAGTGGTGGTCTGCATGGGAGGCAGGTCCCATGGGAAAGACTTGCAGGTCAGTGGGGGTGGAGGATGGTGTGGTGAGGGAGCTGGGGGCGACAAGAGCAGGTGCAGATGCGGTGACTGCGGCGAGCACAGAGAAATACGGTGATAAGCGCCTGGTGGGTACCGAGGTCCAGACCGATGGTACCGTTGGGGCAGATGGGAAGGACAAAAAGGGGGAAGACAAACATCACAAAACGTTGCCTTACATGGGACTGGTGATGCCATTGGGGTCACACCTGTCGGACAAAACAAAAAATAGGATCTGGATACATGAATACGTTGATGTATTCAAACTCCTCCACAGGGAGATACAAGCAAAGGAGGGCTCTAAAGAAGAGGAGTGGGAGTTGACGAGGAGGCCGAGGGTGCCCATCAACATGGAAAATTGGACCTCCGCTTTCTTCATTTAAACTAGCATTTACTGCGAGTGGCAATTCAGATAGGGCAATTGCCTTGCTCAAATACATGGATATTATCCGCAAGGTGCAGATGCATTTTGGGGGATGTGCCTGGTCAAGCTATGATGAGGAGTTTAGGGCCAAGGTCAGTATTAACCCGGATAAAACATGGGGCGAAGTGGATTCGGAGCTCTGGATGCAAAGGATGTCGTCCACCCAATCCTCAGCATCCACTCACACCGCCAGCGGTGTACCAGTGACCTATCGGTCCTTTCAGTCGCGTCCCGCTCCACAGAGATCAGGGGGGTCAGCAATTTCACAGAAACCAGCAGGACCCACCACGGGGCAATGCTGGAACTTTAATAAGGGATTCTCCTCCAGGCACCCCTGAAAGTTCAAACACGAATGCTCCAAGAGTGGGGGACGGAACCCGATCACACAGTGCTTTACTTTGGCCACCCCAGCGAAGCAATGGAAGGCCTCTAGAGGCTGGGGGCAGTCTGGACCAAAGGGTCCCTACGCCAGTTAGAGTGGAGGTGATGGCCCATGGCTCTCAGTTTACCCCGTCAGGGAGGTGGCATTGCGGTTACAGTGGGGGTTCAGAGAAGGGTTTCGGTGGGCTACCAGGGTCCAAGGAGGTGAAGATGGGTGGGCAACGTGAAGTCAGCAAAGGAACTTCTGCAGGTGGTGGCAACAAAGATAGAAAAGGAAGTGGTGGAGGGAAGGATTGCTGGACCTTTCTCAGAATGGCGTTTGGAGAGCCTGATCATTTCACCTTTGGGCCGGGTACCAAAAAAGGAGCCGAGAGAATTTAGAATGATTCACCACCTATCCTGGCCGGAAGGGGGGTCAGTCAATGATTTTATCGCTGAAGAAGATTCTAGGGTGTTGTATGCCTCGGTGGATGATGCTATCCACCTGGTGTGTGTGTGTGGGCAGGGAGCTGAAATGGCAAAAGGTGATGTCAAATCCGCCTTCCGCTTACTGTCCATCCACCCTATGGATTTCCCGCTCCTAGGAATGCAATTTGGGGGTACCATCTTTGTGGACAAAGTCCTGCCAATGGGCTGTGCGATCTCATGTGCTTTGTTTGAGACGTTCAGTACCTTTTTACAGTGGGTGTTCATGAAAAGCAGCGGCCACCGTGGGGTGTCTCATTATCTTGACGACTTTCTGTTCATAGGAATGGGGGCTTCCGGCGATTGTGCAGTTTGAAGTCTTACTGCAAGACTTTGGGGTGCTGTTGGCACATGAGAAGACGGCCAGGCCCAGTTGAAGGCTGACGCTTTTGGGGATTGAGCTGGACTCAGTGCACTGGGTGACTCGCCTGCCCAGAGAGAAGATGGAGGACATTCAGGCCTTTCTGCTGCAGGTGGTGGGAGAGCGGTGGATTGAATTGAGAGCAGTGCAGAAGTTGCTGGGCTTCCTGAATTTTGCATGCAGGGTGGTGAGAGCAGGGAGGACATTCTACAGGTGTCTTGGCATGGGCATGTCAGGTGCGGTGTTGCCACATCACAGGGTACGGATATCCTTGGGGGTGAGAGCAGATTTGGGTGTGGGGCGGACGTTCCTGGACGATTTCAATGGTGTGTCCTTGAATTCTTTGGAGGAGAATACAGTCTGGCAGGTCCAGATCTTCTCGTACACGGTAGGTTCACAAGGTTTTGGGCTGTTTTGGGATGGGAGGTGGTGTGCTGAGAAGTGGCCGGCACACTGGTTGCGTCAGGGAAGGAGCATTGCATTTTGGGAATTTTTCCACTATTGGTGGCACTGGCAGTCTGGGGAGATGAGCTAAGAAATCGCACAGTGCTGTTTCATGTGGATAACATGACTGTGGTGGAGCTGGTGAACAGGCAAAAGGTAAGGGATTTCAGGGTTTTGCGGCTGTGCGAAGGTTTATGCTGGCATGCTTGCGGCTTAATGTTGTGTTTAGAGCAAAGCATGTACCAGGGGCCAGCAATGTTATAGCTGATGCCTTGTCTCGTTCGCAGTGGCAGCGTTTCCGCGGACTGGTGCCTGGAGCAGAGAAGTGCAAGACCAAACTGCCAGAGGACATATGGCCCCGGGGGGAATGAGAGTGATAGGCCTGGTCGAGAAGTCGTTGGCGAAATCCACTAGAAGGAGCTACAGACTGGCATGGACAGAGTTCAGGGAATTTGTGGGTCGCTCCACAGAAGCGATGCGCCTTAAGTGGCAGGCCACTTAGCAGGGAATTTTGAGTTTTGTTTTAAGTTGCATTGATAGAGGCTGATCGCATACGACCATTGCAGGCGAGTTAGCGGGATCTCTTTTTATGGCAAACTGTATCTGGGTTTTGACCCAGCCAAGGACAAAATCCTGAGCAAAATGTAGAAAGGTTGGGGCAGGGAACAGTGGGGGGGGGGGAGGGGAGCGCCACGGGAAGCCATTACATTTGAATTGTTGCAGGAGCTGTTGGGGGTTTTGCCGTTTTGCTGTTATGACTCATTCGAGTTGGCAATTTTTAAACTTTGCATGATTTGGATGTTCTTTGGAGCATTCCGGGTTTCGAAGTTGCTGGGTACAGCACGTCAGGTGTATGGGGATGTGCGGCTGGACCAAGGGAGGATGGGGATCTGGTTAAGTCGGTCTAAGACAGATCAGGCGAGCAGGGGTAGCTGGATGTGGTTGACAGAGAGGGAAAAACCCATTACAACGCCTTTACAATGATACTATTACAACGCAAGTGGCATTACATCGCATGCCATTACAACGCATGTGCCATTACAACGCATGCCATTACTACGCATGCTATTACAACACATTTTAAGGTAAGTTTTGGAGGTAAGTGAGGTAACTTGATTAAAGCTTATTAATGCTTGGGAATGCATTAATACTCAGGTATTTATTTTAATTGCTTGACTAATTATTGATATTTATTTTAGAATAAAAATATTCTAAAAGTACTTTTTATAGAAAAAAATATAATTGTATTTGGCACCTGTCCTCTAGGATGGGATGCATAGGAAACAGGGTTTTTTGGGTGGGGGAGTATATTAATACTCAGGTATTAATTTTATTGCTTGTTAATTAATTGATATTTATTTTAAGTGTTATTAAATGTAAGAAATATTATTTATTAAAAAAAAAGGTTATGCACCTATCCTCTAGGGCAGGATGCATGGAAAACAGGAGCTTTTGGGTGGGGGAGTGTATTAATAATTAGGAATTAATTTTAATACTTTAAGAATATTTAATAATACTTTTATTTAAAAAAAGATAATAATTTTTTTTAAAAAGCTAAATAAAAAAAGCTTTGACACTTAGGGGATGAGTAGGATGGCGGGCGGACTTAAGTCCTCCCGCCATCCCAGTGGAAACGGGACCGGCCGCCAGACATGCGGCAGTCCCGCACCCCTTATTAGGATGCGACCGCCACCCTGGCGGTCGCCTTCTGCATATTTGACATTGCGGCGGGTGCTGCTTACCGCAGCACCCGCCGCAATACCAAATGAGCATGTTGTGCATTCCCATGCACAACGTGGCAGGCACCGCATGGTGCCTGCCACCTTGTACATGGAACTGCAGGGGGGTACCATGGGTACCCCCCAAGTGCACCCCCCACCCCCCCTGGGGGCCCGCAACGGGCCCCCAAAGCACATCTCCGCCAGCCTTTCCATGGCGGCATCGCCGCCATGGAAAGGCCTTTTGAGATACACATCCTGATATGGATGGCGGTGCCTGCTAGGCACCGCCACCATATCAGGCCCCAATTCCGCCCGGCCGGTAATCGGAACGATTGCCGACCGGCAGAAAAGCGGCGGACGCAAAGTGCATCCGCCGCAGTACCCCCCGCCATTGTAATATGGCGGGGGTAAATCGGGTAGAGATGGCGGGCAGATCGCCACCGCCTGGCTGTCGATGGCGATCCGCCCGCCATCATAATCACCCCCTTATTCTCTGGGATGGGATGTTTGGGAAACAGGGGATTTGGGTGGGGAAGTGTATTAATACCCAGGTATTATTTTTAATACTTGAGTATTAATTATTTACACATTTTTACATTATTTTAAACTAATTTAGCCTTTTTTTAAAATAAATTCCATTAAAATAAAAAAAAAATAATATCAAGTAAAAAAGTGGGTGCTTTTTAGTAGGTGGGAGTTGTGAAATCTAGTTTAAATTATAAGCTAACATTATTTGAAAAATATATTTATAATATGTAATGTCTAAAAATATTTTAGCTTAAAAACATTTTGAAAATAATAAGTATATTTATACAACATAAGTTAGTATTACTATACATTGTAAATTATAATATAAATAAATGTAAATAATTAAAAATGTAATAGTTTAAAAAACAATCAATTGATATATTTTTAGTATTTTGTGAATTTTTATTACATTAAAAAAATTATAATACAGGTGTAATAAATAATCAAAAATATTTTAAAAATAATTTAATGCATGTATTATTTTTTAAAAATAAACATAGATTTAAAACTGTATTGTAACATACATTTTTTATTTTCATTGTAGGGTTTCCCACGGTTTACCATTGAATTCAATGTGAGAAATTGTCCTTTTTTCCTTTTTACGGAAAGAGATGACTTTGCCGCTTGTACGTAAGTTTCGTCATTGAGTGGAGCGTCGCGGTCCGGATCAGAAGCATGGAAGAGCTGCGTCCAGGTAAGCCACATTTTAATTATTAAAAATAGATAAGTGGTGGCATAGTTTATTGTAAGGAGAGAGGAGGGAGGCTGTAAGAACTAGGGTAGGTGTATTTTGATATTTTTGTATGTTTTAACTTGAAAACGTTTCCCAAAACAGGATAGGTGGAAGGAACATGGACACAGACTTCGTAGATTGAAGAAAACTCTTTGGGACATTTTTGAAAAGTGGATTTTTGGAACTTATGTTGGAGTACGTTCGAGAGAGGAATTCATCGATGGTTTTTTTCTAGCTTTTCGTTTAAAAAAAGCTTATTTTACAAGGATTTGATCGAGAGAGGATTGCAATGATGGATTTCTTGTTGCGCTTTTTGCCAAATTAGTCCTTTTTTGTGGATTTTTTGTTTGGGATGCGTTTTTTGTAGGTGTGCACAGTACAGTTTTCAGCACAAATATTTGCTGTTAAATTTTGGCTTTGCCAAACTGTGCCTATGTTGGTTAGTTTAACCTCGGGTCATCCCTTACATCAAGGCTTATGGATTATTTACTATGGATTCGAGGACTGCTCAAGACTCTTGGTGAAAAGTGGGATTGTACGCAAGTCCAAGAGTTGAAAAAAGAAGACAACTGAAGGTAAGAAACCCGACTTTTACATTATAATTTAATTTTTTTTGTAAAATGCCAATTGAATTAGGGGGATTGTTTGTCAAAACAGGCAAGTAAGGTGGTTTAGGAGTAAGTGTAGATATTTGCCCCCACCACCATCCAACACTTTCCCTGAGGCAAGCACTGGTTGGAGTAGGAATAGTAAATTTGCCCCCAGCACCATCCACCACTTTCCCTGATGCAAACACCGGTCGGAGTTGGAATAGTAAATTTGCTCCCACCACCATCCAGCACTTTCCCTGAGGCATGCACCGGTTGGAGTAGGAATAGTAATTTTGCCCCCAGCACCATCCACCACTTTCCCTGATGCAAACACCGGTCGGAGTTGGAATAGTAAATTTGCTCCCACCACCATCCAGCATTTTCCCTGAGGCATGCACCGGTTGGAGTAGGAATAGTAATTTTGCCCCCACCACCATCCACCACTTTCTCCAAGGCAAACACCGGTCAGAGTAGGAATAGTAAATTTGCCCCCACCACCATCCAGCACATTCCCTGAGGCATGCACCGGTCGGAGTAGGAATAGTAAATTTGCCCCCACCACCATCCAGCACATTCCCTGAGGCATGCACCGGTCGAAGTAGGAATAGTAAATTTGCCCCCACCACTATCCACCACTTTCCCTGAGGCAAACATCGGTTGGAGTAGAAATAGTAAATTTGCCCCCATCACCATCCAGCACTTTCTCTGAGGCAAACACCGGTCGGAGTAGGAATAGAAAATTTGCCCCACCACCATTCCAACACTTTCCCTGAGGCAAGCACCGGTTGGAGTTGAAATAGTGATTTTGCCCCACCATCATCCAGCACTTTGCCGGAGGCAAACACCGGTCGGAGTAGGAATAGAAAATTTGCCCCACCACCACCATCCAACACTTTCCCTGACGCATGCACTGGTCAGAGTAGGAATAGTAAATTTGCCCCCACCACTTTCCAACACTTTCCCTGAGGTAAGCATCGGTTGGAGTAGGAATAATAATTTTGCCCCCACCACCATCCAGCACTTTCCCTGACGCAAACACCGGTTGGAGTAGGAATAGTAAATTTGCACCCACCACCATCCAACACATTCCCTGAGGCATGCACCGGTTGCAGTAGTAATAGTAAATTTGCCCCCACCACCATCTAACACTTTCCCTGAGGCAAGCACCTGTGGGAGAACGGATAGTATATTTGCCCCCACCACCATCCAACATTTTCTCTGACCCTGTTCCTTTTTGCAAAGTGATTACGCTGTTAAGATAGTAAGTTTAAGCAAAAAAATTCTGATCTGTGTCTGCTAATGTATTTTTTCGGATATCAATAAAGTTTATTTTTTTTCACCGTACAGAATGTTTTTAATATTTTACTTACATTTGATTATCTAAAGGTTTGTTTGTTCCTGCTCGGATTTTGGTGTTGTTTTTGTCCAATATCTGTTAATATTAAAAGATTCATATTTATTTAGTCCTAATGGGTTCTTTAAATTGCTATTAACATTTTGATCTTTTATTTACTTACTTTCAAAAGGGTAGATTAGCTTGAAAATATCTGCTTTTAATTACTTGCAGATTTAAAAAAACTGAAAATGCTGTAAATAAGTTAAAAATAATATTGTAAGTACTTGTGATTTAGGTTTTATTATTCTGATGTTGTTTAATTTTAAACGTACACTTACTTCAGTCTGTTGATGGCAGTGTTTAACTCCACAAAACACAATGATTCTCCTGGCACTTCTTCTGTGTGTGGTCATCGTGAAACTCAGTTTACCACTGAGCACCAAATGGTGGACGGCTTCTTTTATATGTTTTTTGAGGGTAAACGACAATTTGAAATAAAGTATGTTTTGGAAACAGAATGTATATTTATTTTGTCATCTGTAAAAATGTTCTTTTAAACGTTCCTTCTTGGAATGTCAGCCCTTTTGAATAATTGTGGGATCAGGGTCTGTAATAAAAATAGTTGTAGGACTGCCGTTTGATGTGCTTCAAAATGGTTGTATGTATAATCTCTTTTTGACTTTAATTATACCGTGTTTTTTTTTAATAATGTGGAAAATCAATGTTTTTTTCCCTATTTTTATCAACATTTTTTCAGATTTTAATATTAAGACACAGGTAATTTCATGGATAGGTACTTTAAAAAGTACCAGAGTATTACAATTAATACCTGGGCATTAATACTCACACCCACACCCAAAACCCATTGCATCCCGTCCCAGGGGATGGTTATACAAAAAAAACCTAAAAATTAAGAATAAAAAAAAATGAAAAAATACTATGCGTTGTAATGGTATGCGTAGTATTTATTTTATTTATTTATTTGAAAAGTTATTAGTATGCATTGTAATTGTATGCGTTGTAATGGTAGTTTTAATGTAACTCAATGAACATGCGTTGTAATGCTATGCGTTGTAAAAACATGCAATGTAATGGTAGTTGCGTTGTAAAACCTGTGATGTAGAAGTATGCGTTGTAATGGTTTGCGTTGTAACGTCATATATTCCCAGAGAGTGGCTGCAGCGATATATGCCTGATACGGGAATGGCGGAAATTTATGTCAGTGCAGGGGAGGTGCGTATCGTGGTTTTCTGTCATGCATCAGGCAGTAGGCTGATGGCTTTCCAGTTATTGGCAGTACTGCGAATGACGTTGAGCAAGGTGGATCGAGACCCGGCTAGTTTTGGAACTCCCTGTTTTCGAATTGGTGCGGCAACGGCGTTGGCGCATCTGGGGTGGTCCTGGGGTCGGATTCGTAAGATTGGGAGATGGAGGTCGAGGTGTTACGTGAGATATGTGCACAAGTAGGGGACAAGCTACCCTGGGGGACAAGCCAGGGGAGGTGGGGGGAAGAGGGTGAGTAGGGTTCCCAAGCTAATCGTTTTTCCTTTATACTACCGGATGTGTGGGCTGGCTGGGAACCAAGACGGTTACCTGGATCGCTGGACATTTTTTCATACACTGGGCAGCCAAGTATGCGGACCAACAGATGTATGGACGAAACCTGGGATTGCGGAGTAGCCATCATGAGGTGCTTTGGTGGGGTAAAGGGAGGATGCGATGGGGGGCGCTGCTTCCATGGCTGACGAAATTGGTCCAGCAGAGGGGTTGCCCGGACATGCTTTTGATACACCTTGGAGAAAATGACCTAGTGTGTCTGTCAGGTCTGACATTGCTGCAGCACATGCAGAGGGATTTGGAAGAGAACTTCTCGGGACCATGTGTTATTTGGACTTAATTTGTGCCCCGAAGAGTCTGGAGGGGGCGGTCAAACACACAGCTATCGAAAAGGCTCGCAGAAAGTTGAACAGGGCCATGAGGGGTTTTTGCCAAGCACAGGATATCAAAGTGATTGCTCATGTGGGGATTGAGGTGCAAGAGTCGGTCTTTTTTAGGGATGACGGGGTGCACTTTTCGTGTCTGGGAAATGCCTATTATATGATGGAACTGCGAGATGCCATGAGCAAGTTGTGGAATGAATCCATCTGGTGCCGGAGAGTATACTGAGAAGGAGCGAAAGATGCACAAGCCTTTCGGGGTGAGGCAGGTAACCGCCCTGAGGGGGTTCCCTGGTTGGCGGTACTTTGGAGGGGTGGTGAGTCACATACGGGCGGATCCACCCCTCGGGGGGGGAGGGAGCTCAGGTGACTGATGGCGGTGCACGGGATGCAATGAGCAACGGAGGGAAGTCGGGGGAGGATGTTTGCAGGGCAAGTGAAGGAGAGAGTAGGTATATGGAATGAGGTCAGAGAGTGAAAGGGGGAGGAGTGAAACAGAAGAGAGGGTGTTTGTGAATGGGAAAGGGACAATGAAACTGTATGGTTCATGCCAAGAGTTACAGTTGGATTTATTAATGTTTAATAAAAAATTTAAGATGTTTGCAACCATGTCCTAATAAAATGGCCTTTTACGCTTCAAGTAATATGGAGTGTGGTTATTGCACGATCCTTAAAAGTTGCCTTTTAAAGCTGAAAGACACGCGCATTTCCCCTTCTTTTGAGGTAGTACTGAAAGCTATTAAGGTGAAAGTTATATGGGGGTTATTTCACCTATTTACATATGTTGTTCTTCCTTTCATGTTAAGGTATATATGCACATAATCTTAGAACCTTCCGATATGTGTTCCATATGCGTTATTCTATATTATAACACCTAGAGAGGTATATACGGCGCTGTAGAATTGTTGCCAGGTTAGAGCCAGACTGAGCGGCATTAACTTACTCCAGCATGGGTTGCTGCTACTTTAAATAAAAAAGCTTTTATTCTGCCTACCACTGTCCTATGCTGCTGTGTGATACCAAAGCTAGGCTATTGACAGACATCTTGGATGGACAGGTAGTCTTTCTATGTAGGATGTCTACCTGCTCAGTGCAAGACCTACAATCAGTTTATCAGAAGCTTTGAGATACCCTAATTTGGATAAGATTCCTGCTTTTTCCTCTTTTAGAATGTGTTAGCCTCGAGTGAATGCTCCATCGTGTCAAGAGACTTTGCCTTTCTTTTGAGTCACAGAAGAAGACCGTAAATGACATGAATTGTGTTTGTGAAGAGTCTATTTAATTAAGCGTTTGTTTGTGTGAACTTGGTGTTTAGCTTTGTAATCAGACTATACTCTCATTACTGAATGTCCAAGATGTAAAAAATTCAGTACATGGAGGAGGCTGTATACCAGCTGTTTGGTAATATCTGTGTGGATTGGATATCAACAAAAGCTGCGATCAAGTTCTGGTAACCTAGGGTATTTGCAGGTTGATTGGATAACTAATAATTGAACGCCACTGGACGGGAGTGCTAAAAACAATTTTTTTCTGAATCGAGCATCGCTCTGGTTTCACTAGTTGATTTCTGTATTTCAAAATAAACTTGTTTTATAAACCGGCTTAAATAATACAAACGTATATATTAACTTTTTTACATTTTAACTTTGTTTGTTACATAGAATAATAAAATAAGCTTTATTATCGTGTTCAGCATTCATCAATTAGGTCCTTTATTAATTACTCACACCCCACATTCTTCATGCTTTTGAATTCTGGCACTGTCAATGGATGAAAAGCCTGAAAGTATCTCTGAGGACTGGCTTGGATGTAACCACTAGATAGATCATTTTCTACAGAATTTTCCTTCACATCATCTCCCAAATTGCTGGAACTGGAAGCTTAGATCCTTATCTGAATGGGTCGTCCTTGTTTAGTCAATAGTGACTTGCCATGGACAGCACCCGGAGCTGTCAGAAGTTTATGTTATTCCATGGTTAACATTCCAGGGGCACAAACCGCTACCCAAAAAGGGCAGAAGATAAGTTATTCCAGCTCATTAGGGTGATGTAAAGTCAAGGTCATTAACAATGTCTCTAATGTTACAGTAAAGACTGCAATACTTAACAGAATAGGATCTATCAGCACTTTACCAGTATGAAGGAGTAACATAGACCATCCGTTCTAGTCATCTGGAGACTGATGAGATGAGGTCATTTGGTGAAACAAGCATTGAGAGTGCTGTCTTCTGTTGTAGGTCTCTTATCATTAAAGGCATGCTGTAATGCCAATTAACAAAAGCTGCCATCATAAATTAGCAACCTTTTAAATGTCAAGTGGCTAAAGTGCATTACTAAGCCCAAATCAATAACACAATTTACATAGCTTATGGAACTCTAAGCTTACACTTGATGAAAGTGAGTGAGCACTTTCAAAATGACAAAACACCTTTTCTTTGGAGGTTATTTGAGGTTTCCTGACTCCTTATTTTGTCATTTCATTTTAAGGTGGGATACGGTGCATAAACTAAATGTTGGCTTTTACAATAATACGATTTAATGAACAGTAACCAGCATATTAGGGAGACATACCACAATAGTGAGACCTATCAACAAAGCTGAAATGCTGCAGCAGAAAATATATTACAAAACACACCCCTATACATCCAAGGGCTCACACAAAATGTAAAGGGCAACTGATTACTACATTTTTACAATACGTCTATTCATACAGGGGGAGAATGGAATGGGCTTATAGACCATATTCAAGTAGGATGAGATCTTTTGACTCTTTGTCATCTACCATATTATGTGTTTAGATGAACCGTACCCAATGCATGCTGAGTCGTACTTATAGTGGACCTCAATGAGTAAAGGAAAAATCTGTGTAGAAATATCAGACACCATCAGACTTCAAGCTACCACCTGTTATAGTGGATGCAGGTACCCAGAGGCATGTTCTGCGGGCAGATCCCTCTGACAGTCTGTCAGCTCAAATTGTCCTCAGATAGTGCTCATTTGCATGAGGGCCTGCTACATGCAAATGCATTTCATGCTTTAGACCTCTATGTATGGGACACCTTTTGCTAATAGAATGCCAATGCTGGAAATTGCATTTTCTACTGTAATTCCCATTAATATGATCTCCATCTGCCTATGCCATCACCTTCAAATAATTCTGATTTCAACTGCTTGCTTGATCCTTGTTCTGATGGCATGCTCTTCCATATCCTTACAGTTGCCAAACACTCTAGCTTCCATGCCTTCATGTATCTTCTATCTAGAGCTCCATAAGAATGGAGTACTGTCTCTCCGACAGCACATATGCTCTTACCTTCATTCCAGGTTTCTGCATGCAGTTACGCAAAATCTCTGGTGAGTTTCGAAGATCAAGAGCGCTCACATTGGGGGTCGTTCCAGCAAGGTGGCTCTTTCATGTTGGTAGCCAATTAGCATTAGAATGTGCTTCCTTTGTACTGTCTCACCATTTATCATACCTTCAGGAAAAAAAGTGAAAACTTGGAAACATATATAGGATGTTTTGACAAGGGTGCTGGTGTGATGATTTAAGCAGGCTTTGCAGTGCAAATCTGCACAGATAACAGCATCAATCAACTTTCTTGCGTTAGAGCTATTTTGCAGTGAAGGTTGACACGAGCGCAGTTCCATAATTTCCTATGCTATATTGCATGAAATCCTGAGTAATGCATACAGAGTGGCCATTTGAATATAAAAGATTTGCAGGGAACAAATATAAAAAGTAAGTGTGGCACTGTTTGAGCAACCTGAGGAGATCAAACAATCATGAGCCTCCTTGAAAACATTGTATAGACTCTGCAGCCAACTATAGGTGTGTTGTATGCAGTACCAACTCAAGGTAAATTATTTGCAATACTGCATCCAGTAGCATCATGGCTCCTTCCAGAACAAACGTGCCAAAGTAGCTAGGGTGTCACAACCCGTACTGCATTCCTGCAACAACTTTTGAGTCTATCCTTCGCACCACAGCACCACATATTCCCCAAAGCAGACACCAGTAAAAAAGTTAAAGCAGACATCTATGCTACTAATAACTTTCCACATATCTTGAGAGCCCTTGACCCAAGATTGTCTGTGACTTAATTGTTGTATACAGCACATTATACAGTCTCCCTTTGTGAGGGATTGTACAACTCATTATCGACCCCCAGAATATTGTAGTACAAGACTCATGAGGGACAAAATATCGAAAGGTAAGTGCATGTAGGGAAATACAGATTTACTGTTCCTAACTCCACATTTACATAACTTGAAGATAAATATATGTCACAAGTATATCTATGCGGAGTTAGGTATAGAAAATCTAGACTTACTTACATGTCGATATTTTTTCCAATATGTAGTCCTCGATATTATGCCCTATTGTTTGTTTGTTTGTTTGTTTATTGAGTTTTATATAGCGCTGGCTAGACCCGGAGGTATCAGAGCGCTTTACATCAGGAACAACAGAATAATTTAAACATTTTTCAACGAACTTTCAAAGTAAATGAACAAATCATAAGAGGCAGAGAAGGAAAGGGGGGACAAGAATATGAGTAAAAGAATAGGTGGGGGTGGGGGGAAGGGAACCTGAGGGGGGAGGGAGTAAAGGCAGTTGGGCAAAAAGAGAAAACGTTCGACTCAAAAGTCAAGGTATCATAGCGATTAACATAAGGTCAAGGTACAGTAATTTAAAGACATAAGTTGCACGGATTTAACAAGGAGAGTGGAAAAATCATAGGGGGGAGAGAATGTAGAGGGGGACAAAAGTAGTGTTCTGCGAGAGGGTGAGGGGAGAGGAGGGAACCAGGGGGGGATGGAGTTAAGGCAGACCAGAAAGAGGGAGAAAAACGTTTGGGATCGTCAGGGGGAGAACGGAGGAAAGGGGAAAGGACAGAGGTCGAACAAGATGGTGGGTCCGGGTCCTGGGAATCGACGGTGGCCAGCAACAAAATGGCGGGCTGAGCAAAAGTCAAAAAGTCCATAGATACGAACCAGCGAGCAGGATTTAAGTGCAAAAAGGTCAAAGGGGGGGACGCAGTTCCAAAATCAAAGGTGGGTGGAAGGGAGAAAAGGCGTGCAGGCTCAGGACCACTGGGGCATCGGTGTAGGCAATCCGCCGGTCGTGGTTCCCGCACCCCCATACCTGCAAAAGGACTCTTGGGTCTAAGTCGGGGACGAGGCGGAGCACATCCAGGCAGACGGCCAGCATGGGGAGGCAGCGAGGCAGCAGCGAGGACTGGCAGACAGCCGATGAAGACAGAGTTGCGCCATGGCTGGCCCCATCATCAGCCATCCGCGGCGACTCGCTCCGAGGAAGGGAGCAGAGGGAGAAAACAGCAGCAGCGGCTGGACGAGGAATGTCATGCCCCGATGTCCGGCTGGGTAGGTGACGGCCGCGATAGAAACCCGGGCCAGACTCCTCTTTAGCCAAACCAAGCGGCTCCACCGGGAATCAGCCAAGTCTTCTCAGTGTCCGCTGTCAGGATACAGGAGAAAATTATGGGGAAAAAGGGGTTTTAAGGCCAGAATGGCAATCACTGACCGGGAGCTCCCGGCCGGAGCTCCTCACCGGGTGGCCATCTTGTTACTTGTCCCTATTGATATTCTAGGTTTGATATGTAGAGTCCATATCTTTGTGAGGTGGGATACTTGATGAGGATTCAATATCCAAAGAGCAACATGACAATACACAAGGATAACCCTAGTACATGCCCAGGCACTGACACTTACCTGACACAGGTTGAACCGATGGACAGGAAAATGTTCTCAACATTTTTATTAAGAGTAACAGAAACAATTGCATCTGAGCTCCATGTGTCACTGAGGATCAATGTTTTTGGTACATACTGCCACACATGGCCCTGTCCATGGGCATGAGAAATTAAATAATGATAAATAAAGTGAAAAGTCATTCATATCTGACAGATGACCATTATTCACTCCTTTGCTGGAGCATGTACATCACTTACACTGCACATTGCGGCATGATGCTGAATATTGTAGCCTGCCTCTCCATGGTTGATGAAGAGGCTCATGAAGAACAGTGTTGTGTCTCCTTGTCCGAGACCCAACGCGGGAGAGTAGGTGCATAACTTTTACACTCTCATCAGTGCTGATGCAGTGTTCCCTTGAGGCTCGGCCGTCTGGGCACGGATGGATATATTATGTCTCATGATCATATGCATTGCCCTTGCAAGCAAGCTGATCTTCAAGCCAAGAGCACATAGCAATTTGTTACATCATTAGAAATTCCTTAATAGCATATTTGATTGGATTGTCTAACCCTGCAGCTATCTCACTAACTGCCTCCTGAATGGTTATTAGAGGCTGGTTATCCCGAGGGCTTCCTTATTGTCCATCATTGCGTCATTCATCCCTGTGGGTAGGTATTCAGTTTAATGTTCTTTTCCAAGGAGCTCATCATCTACAACTGTGACTGTACAGGACAATCAACTAGCCTACTATCATATTGAAAAGTCCACAGAGACCATGACTTACTTGTCCTTTGGGGTTGTATATTTGGAAGTAGCAGTCCTTCCAGTATTTCGGATCATAGCCCATCATCCGTTCTATGATTAGTTTCCTCTGTTTTTGCTTCTGTGATATCTTGTAGCAGTACCATCATTACTGCATTGCATGGATGGGTTCATTGTCTGGCTAACCTCAAGGGTTTGCTTTGCATCATTAGTTGCAGTGGATAGGCCTACACAGAAGGGGGCATGTGAAGGGCTACCATATGTTACAGCTCATGTTAGATGAATACATTTTAAGAGGTGTCCCGATTTAATGACATTTAAGGGACAGAAATGGGCATGTGCAATGTAATTTTCAGTGGCCATAATACAGTGTTAGTTATTAATTCAGGGGTTGCACTATTCCAATTTGCACTGATTAGGATGTGATCTGACACATGCAGTGGCTCTATATCTTTTGTGGCAGCATTTGTAGTACAGTCAATCATGCTGTGACACGTTCTACACCTGTGCCTTATTGCACAGACATTTGGATAGCTTCTGTTTACCTTACGCTAGCATGCGAAGGATGTGCACGTTTGACACATCACTGTCGCAGTAGGTGAAATTTAGGGGGAAGTTGCATCTCTACTTCACCACCTTTGTCTCATTCATGGACTAGAAATTATGTTTTGAGGGAATGGGTCATCCATGTGGAATGGAATGGGACATGAACAGGACATTGCATTTTCTCAAGTGATCATGGAGTCTCTAAGTTACACATTGTTGTATTTTTCCTGCTCACTTAGAGTTGTTTCTTCCTGAAAGCCTACTCTGTCCTGGTCTTTGAGTCCACCCATTAACTCTGGAGTGATTAAAGCAGTCCACTGCTCCTTCTTGGCATAGAGGTGTACCCGTCTCTCTTTCACCACCTTTTGACAGCACAGCCTTTCAGGCTTCTCTTTGGCGCTGTAGTTTATATCATACAAACAATTCTTCAGTTTATCAACATTCCTCCATGTGTGTTCCAGAGCATTTTATTTCTCTAGGATGTTTTTCGCCAATAACGGGTTTTTGGCGGGAGTTGAATTTAAAAAGACAAATAGTTTGACTGATGTTTGGTTACCTGACTATAGGGAATTTCAATGTCATCATCAGCAAATGTCATCATTTTTTCCTTCCATCACTGGAATAGTGCTTCTGGCTCCCTAGGCTCATGTCAATCTCCTGGCTTACGGAAACTGCCCATTTGGGGTGTCTTGGTTGAGAAAACTAATTAACACATTAAAAATGTACTTGACATTATTTTTGTGTTGCTAACTGTAGAGCTTTAAAACGTGCACAACAAATAAGTGTGCACAAATTTCATTTCCCTGTAAAACAGAAAAATATTGTGAATCAATTTTCGACTGCTGGTTGTATCTTTCCTTAGCTAATAAGGTGAACCATTTCAAGGGCGAAGGCTGTGGCCTGTTGGCACAAGTGAATGTTTTCATTGTCTAGTATGCAAAGCTTCCTTCAGCATGATACGTGCAGAAAGAATGAAGTGCAAAAACATGAATTTATGCAATGTATATTAAAGTTGTTATTTTACTTCTGGTGCAAAGATTACATGAATAAGGAATGCTTGTAGAATACTATAGTATTTGTATGTTAATGATGCAAGTGGAAACCAAACCTTATTTATTTTTGTGTATCATCTTATTTCTTGAACCCAAGCTGACAGAATTGTATGTATTTAAAAATCAAACACAAGGAGATGATGGACGGAGCGCTGAAACTTTTCCATCACATATCTAGGTTGAATCAAACCTCCTGGTACCGGTTTCAGGGTAACACCCCTCATCAGCCAGACTAGCTTGAATCCAGTGGCAAAGTGAGCAAGGGACCCATGTCTGGGCATGCCCTGCCAACTTAGGGCGAATAAAGCAAACACAAAGAGATGATGGACAGAGCGCTGAAACTTTTCAGACACTCACCCGCAGTCACAGATCTGGGTTGAATCCATCATCATTCTTTAGCTCACTTCGCCACCCCAGTTCAACCCAGCCATATGCAAATCAGTCTTGACCCTGTTCCTCATGGGAACAGTCCAGCCCGAACTGCCAAGCTACGTAACACTTGCTCTGTAGAATGTGAACTGCGCAAAACAGTATAAATGGGCTTGAATCATTGTCAGTTACAGACATTCTTACAGCCACTCGCACTCTTACACACACACGCACACAAACACACACACATACTCTTTTTATTCTTTGGAGCTCTCATTAGCAGGCTCACTTTAGCTCACTTGGCACAGGTGCACTGTTGGCTTACTTTTTAATTATTATCAGCCTTGCTCAACATGCTCACAACATATTTCAGTGCTTTTTTTCTCGTTTAGAGCATTTTAATCCTTATTCTGAATTACTTGTCTATTTGATTATGTCTTTCCAATCTGGTTTGACTATTGTTTCTTTAGACCATTCATGTGCCATGAGTCCTGTGTATAAAATTGACTTTCTGTCTTGTACTATTTTTGTTGGTTACATTACTGCTGTGATTTTTATTATATTCACTAAATATATCTAATAATATACAGACTAAGGGCCTGATTTATATTTTAAGGGCCAGGATATTCACTGTCAGCCATATTACAAGTGCAAACGCATTTGGGGGCATATTAGCAAGAACGGCGTTAAAATTATCGCCACTTTAGCGGCAGGAAACTGCCGCTAAAGCGGCGATAATGGGCTTGATAATATGCCCTTGAGAATACCAATAGAAGCCCATGTTCTGCTGTGATTCTGGGCTTCTATTGGAATTCTCAAAGGCATATTATCAAGCCCATTATCGCCGCTTCAGCGGCAGTTTCCTAGCGCTAAAGCGGCGATAATTTTAACGCCGTTCTTGCTAATATGCCACATAGTGCTTTTGTAATTCAATGGACAGAAATTCCGTCACGTTTGTGACGGAGTATTCTGTCCGCCAAAATATAAATCAGGCTCTAAGTGAGTGCCTTTTGGTGAATTATTTGTGGCACAGTTTTACATCCACTGTGCCTGCCACTGATCCTTTCTGATAGAAGAAAAGCATCATCAGGGTCACTAGCCTCAGTCCCCAGCAGGTCTCTGTCTTCCTTCCTGCAGTTTTACATTGCTATTTAGTGCATGTCAGAGTTGCATGATGCAAACTTTTTTGTGACCTAAATGGTACTCAATTCAATTCTGTTAGCATCTACATGGGTGATGCCATTTTTGCAGCACAATACAAAGTAAATTTGGTTCTCTGTTAAAAAATCTACTTTGCTAAATGCAATGCAGCTCTTTTTCACACAGCCTCGGTGCATGAAGTTTGGTAAATCTGGGCCACTGTTGTATCCCATTCCCTAATATCGTCTTTTGTCTTTGCCTAGGGGCACCTTTTCTCTCTTGCTTGCTATATCTAGCACTAGGACTCCTAGTTAGCTTTCACACATGTTTTCATTCATTCCTTTATTCATGTAGTCTTTACATGTATTAAACTAGCTTTCTATAGTTGTTGGTTGCACCATTCCTTTAGTTCAACAAGGAGCAGGTCTCCCTACTGCTGCCCTGTTTTTCCTATTACCTGATATAAGCGATTACTGTTCATCAAGCACTCACAGCCCATGTTTTCTTGTCAGGGTGGATATCTCTAATGCTAAAAATGTAATAAGAACTTACATGCAAACACATCTTGTAAAACAAATCACATCCAACAGCAAACCTTGACCAAGCTTACTCTCTTGGCTTTGTACAGCAAGACCTATTTTGCAGCAATATAAGAAAGAGAAATGTAGAAAGGAATGGATAGTAAATAAGAACATTAACTTTACTATTGTCACCACACTGAGTGATTTATATGAGGATAGGACACTAGCCACCTTATAGACCCTTAATGAGAATTTGCTGTCTCCATACCGGTAAATTCTTAGCAAACAACGCCGTGATTGTCACAATTAAAATGATATGGGATAATGGCATGACTGAACCCCTCAAGTCCGAAGTATTATATGCATTGCTTTCACATGGGATACAGTGCAACACTGTGACAATAAGTTTTAGAGCACTAGCTCCCTCATTCTTTCCTCCCAAGATAATAGTAAAAAAACATAGGATCAGAAACTAGAGGAAGAAATCCCAGACAAAGAATGCTCAACAAATCCTAGAATATACAAGAAAGTAAATAGGACTCCACTTTTTAAATATACCCAATTTAATCATTTGCATTACACTTATCTTTCTCTGTAATATGTAGCTACAATTTACCCAGGTGTGACATCTACTTGCCTCAGATGAAAACTGTCTTTGACATGGCATGGGAATACCCCATTACTCATCAATATTGGGTGAAATTGAGTGCTATCTTATGTGAAATTACAGGTAGATCCTTTAACACTGATATGGCAACCTGATTGTTAGGTAGGTTTAGCAGACCATCTAAGACCATAGGTACATCCAGATTTCTAGATTTGGTGCTGCTTCTTGGCAAGCGCAACATCTCAATGCAATGGAAAGCTCCTACAGCCCCCATAATGTGCAGTTGGATCAAGGACTGCACTGGATATTGACATACTTACACTATTACAGAGACAACCACATGTGGGTGTTACAATCACATAATAGGACACTATAATGCTTGTGATTCAAACCAGATTAGATGGGATGCCACCTTGGTGAGCCAGGATGATAACTCATAGTGGCACAATCTTTGCTCTAACTGGGGGCTTTGGGCGAAGTGGGTCACAAAAAGGGTTGAGAGCAGTGGGTAAATGAAATGGGGTGATTGGGTAAAGCAGATCGTGTGACTGGGCCACCTGGTGTGAGGTGACAGAGACTACACTCATGACAAGATGTAGGAACGTTGCATTAAATGATGGTGGATACACAAAATAAATGGCCAATTTAGGATTGAAGGCTGTTTCCTATAGTTTTATGCCCAATTTCTACAAAAAGTATAGAGATGATAACTTTAATTGTACTGTGACTATCGACATTTTCTTAATTAATCATATGCACTGGATGCACTGTTGTATACTTATACACAAAATAATGAACCATCTAAAAAAACTTTAATGTTGGAACATGGTCACTATTCACCTATCACCAACCCAAGAAAACTCTATCACCATCATATGTGTGCTCTTTCCACTGCAAACTGTGACACACCGTGTCCACAACTCCCACCTTGCTACATTTGTTATGTAGCTTCCACGGACTGGAGGACATCACATCCTGACTCACCCTATTCCATACAGTGTTGGTTCTGTAAACGTAATACCTTAAAAAGCATCTTTGCTTTAGCCTGTAGTTAAGTGGTAAAGGTGTGCCAAACTGTGGTAAAAGCACACTTGTGTTGGAAAATGTGGGTCCCACTAAAAGTATATGGTCCCAATTCAGTGAAAACCTGATGTCCTTTCTCATAGTTTAACAATCGAGGTTGCAGTTTTGCTGTGCTGATATATTACCATGGACTCATTTTACATAGGCCATGATTACGAGTTTCGGTGCTATTTATTGCACCTGGCAAATAACAATACCATGGGGTACGTTATTTATGGGTGAGATAAATAACATCTATTACGAGTAGGTGGGAAATAACATGCAGATTGTGGTGTTTAAATCACCAAAATCGGCATTATATGGTAAATACCATATGCTTTTCCCCTTTTAAATTCCGGCAGCTTTAACCTGCCAAAATTTAACAAAGGTTGAGGTATTTAACGCATCACATAATTATGGAATGCGTTGAATACCTACCAACTTGTAATTACAACACATGTATAAACAGGAGATTACGCACAGGTTGGAATAGAAAGACTAACTCATAATCAGTACTTAGGCCATATGTAAAAAATTCTGTATTTGCGATTTCCAATTTGCGAATCCATAGAAACCACTATTTGGGAATTGCAAAATGATATGTATGTAACCGGCGATTCCACTAATAGTGATTCCTACGTATTTGCAATTAGGAAATCACATTTTTGGAAATTGCAAATTTGCGATTTCCTATCAGGAAATCTCAAAATAGAAAATGTTTAATTCTGGATGCAGATTGATGATGTCAGACCAGGAAGTTCATAAAAACAGGGTGTGGCAACAGAACAGAAGCCTAGGAAGGTGCTGGAAGCGAGGAGTGCTCCTGGCTTACTCCCTGCAATAGCTTTGGCAATTCCAGGACAGAGGCGGCTCGCATAGGGTGTGCTGCGGGGCGGTGGGGCGGGGCAGGGGAGGGGTAGGGTGGGGGGGTAGTAAACTCGGACATACGACGGAACAGAGGAACATAATAATTACATTCCTCCATTCCATCGTATGTCCAAGTTTACTACCCCCCACCCTGCCCCTCCCCCGCCCCGCCCACCGCCCCGCAGCACGCCCTATGCGAGCCGCCACTGTTCCAGGATAAAACCATGTCAAAAGAAGATGGGGATAAGGATTCAGGGTGCAGGAAGAGGAAGGTTAAGTTCCCCGAGAAGGAGATGGATCTCCTGACTGAGGAATGTGTCTCCCATATGGACCAACATTTTGGGAAAGCCTCCTTCACTGTACCAGAGAGCCAAAAGATGAAGATCTGGACCAGCATCCTGGAAAAGGTGAACTCCCTAGGTGTCACCCAGAGGACCATCCAAGAGATACGCAAGCAATGGTATGGCCTGCGATCTCGCACTAAGGAGAAGGTGGACAGCAGGATGGCTGAAGGTCATGGAACAGGTGGTGGACCCGCAACACACACCCCTCCCACTCCCATGGTGAAACTAACCAAGGGGAACCTGAAACCAGAGAGTGTGGTGTGAGTGTCTGACATTGACTGTTCCAAATGTACAGGCACCAGCCAGGGTAAGTCATCTTCCCTTTACTTACTTATCATAACATAATAGCAACTCCACAAAAAAACATCACAGCATTAATAACTCCATTGAGATGCTTGCTCTACTCTGGCAATGCATTATGGGAGTTGTAGTACACATATTTTGCTTGCAGTACTGTGTGCTGATGTCAACCCCAAACATTTGCGTGCATCATAAACATGTCACAAACACATGAAGCACAGTTACAACATTATTGTGAGCAACACAAACCATTTATTTACGCTAAACTATATACATGCATTTCCACGGATGACACCCAGGACATGTCAGAAGCATTTGATGGCAAAAAAGGGCTACAGAAAAACATGTTGAAGTTGAGGACACAACATCACCATCTACTCAGCCCATCACACCAACTCCAACTGCCAGGAGAGCAACCATATCACCACTGCCCGACTTTGCGGACAGTGGCAAGGGACCATCGCAGAGCAGGGACACCACAACAAATGTGGGCAGGACACACAGACAGTGCAGAGGCCATCAATCACCTGTCCACTGTGAGAATGTGTCAGATGACATGTCAGAGTGTTCTTCTGTGTTTGACGGCTTGGAGAAGTCCATCATCTCCATGCAGTGCCTGCAGACAAAACAAATAAGGACTGTTAACAGGCATCTGCTACGAATGTCTCGGTTGATGCAGCAATTGGAGAAATGGCAGGACGGTGTATTGCTGCCATGGAGAGGGAGCACCGTGTGCAGAGACAGAGGCACAGTCAGTACCTGGCATGATTTGATGCCTCCACCCAGTCCATCAACTGGCAGTAGCCACAATAACACTGGCTAGGAGAATTGTCAACATACAGACTGACATGGGGCACTGCTGTCAGGATGTTATACGTGGGCTAGTACAAGTGACCACAGCCCTTGAGAATATCCAGATCCACAACCTCTGTGCCCCCACCTGATAGCAAAGAGGTCTCTAGCCCCAGTAGCACATCCATTCAGGAGGCATGCAGTTCCAGGCGTTCATGCCGACACGCTTCTGGGACTAAACATGTCAACAATCCCACAGTCCAGTGTTGCTGATAAGGCACCCAACTTCAGAGGCTGAAAGAAGTGAACCACTGAACACTGAATTGCCTTTGTTTTGGTTGGCATTACTTACTTTTTTGTTTATTTTTAACAATGTTAAATCCCTAAGGATACAGTTGATCCTTGAGTGAAATAATGTTGTTGCCACCTGAATAATAGGTGGTCTCTCAATTATGCACCAAGCATTACCATCATGTGTGATGTCTCATTATTAGATGTTTTAAATATTCTTACCTCAGAAATAGTTGTTGGTGATCTCTATGCATGGCGCTCGTCCCTCTGCTGCATGTGTACCCTCCTGCTGCACCTGTAGTGGTGGTAATTCTTGATCAGAGCCGGAATCAGGCTCTATGGGGATGTTGTGTAGACCCTGTTTCATTGCAATATTGTCCAGCATGGGACATGTGGCGATGATCTTGCAGTACTTGTAAAGAAGTGGCCTGCCGGTCTTGTGGAGGAAGCAAAACTGGGACTTGAGGATTCCAAAGGTCCTCTTAATGATGGAGCACGTTGCCCTGTGTGCCCTAATGTACTGCCTTTCACTTCTTGTCCTTGGAGTCAGGTATGGTGTGAGTATCCAGGGACATAAGGCATATGACCTGTCTCCTTCAGATTATGAGAAGGAAAACCATTAGGTCACATTACACATACCATCCAGGCCACTGTCTTCATTGAGGCTGCAATTCTCTTACCCAGTAGGAAACCCTTGCCAAATTCACCCAGTGTCAGTCAGTTTTGTATTCCACTGTGGCAGAACTTGAATGAGTCATGGTTGCTGCCTGGGAATCTGGCCACAAGGTCTGTTATGATACAGGAGGCCTCACACACTAGCTGCACATTGAGTGAGTGTGAGATTTTCCTGTTCCTGCATATGTATTCATTTGCTGAGGAGGACATTTGGCAATATGTGTGCCATCAACACAGCCAGTGACATTGGGGAAATGTGATACCCTGTAGAACATCAATTTGATTGGTTGCAATAATTGGGGGGTATTAGGGAAATATATGTATTGGTTGACTTTACTGACCATGATGTCCATGAATCTGTGACACCCCTGCCACTGCTATGACCCCCGTGAAACTGCCAGAAGCTAAGAGGTGTAGGTAACACAATACCTGCACATGTGGGGGGATTGCATTGCTTTTGAGCGTTGGGGTCTGTAGCTGAGGTTGTAACTCAGCAATTCAATCAATAATTACCTGACTACTGACTCTGGACCTCTCCTAAATCATCTCCTCAGTCTGTTCAAACAGGGTGACCTCCCCCCTAAATATCCTCTCCTGTCTCCTCTTCCTTCTCTGCTTCCCAGCCAAAATCCTCATCCTCCTCGCCAGAACGTATATAGCCGCCAGTGTGAAAGAGCCTGATGCATTTTGGGTGCCTTTTTATAGTTTGCACCTGGTTACCACCTGATCCGAATCAATGGTATTTGTATTTCTTAAGTGACCATTTTCTGACTAGCCGCAACAAGGAAATCCGTTGTACATGCAGTTAGCGATTTGCAATTTGGAAATCCCTATTTGCGATTGCCAAAATGGGATTTCTACTAGGTAGGAAGTGCATTTTGCACAACCGCAAATGCCTTTCGTTCATTCCAAAATGGCATTTTGTATTTCCTAATGGCCCGAAATTGCAATTCGCACCGTTGAGAAATGCAAAAGGCCTTCGCACATATGGCCAGTAGAGTATAACTGCAGTGTTCCATAGAGGCAATTAAACAAAGTATTTGGTGATAATTGCTTTTAATGCTCTCAGAATGCTCTATTTGTGGTCTCAAGTGCAGTGACAAAGTAGGAAAATTAGTCAGATATTTAAGATTGTGATGATTAATTTCCAATGAACGGGGTCAGCTTTCAATAATTAAAGACAGGTTTTCACCTAACTTTACTTACTTTATGTCAGGCATTCAACCGAATGGTAAATAATGTTAAGCAAGCCTGCTTTTGCCAATAATTATTGGTAGAATCAGGAGGCCTTATTGTATAGTTACACTTGTACCGCTTCCTCTGTTACATTGTTGTAATTATTTCTGAAGTCAGTGTGAGGATATAGGCAAAAATTAGCCCATAATACAATTAGTCTGGCAGCCCTGTATCATTATTAGAAGGTAAAGTCCTCTTTTTCTTACCTATGATGTTCAATCTCAATCTTAATCTTTCTCCCAATGAAATATTTGATTCAGTGGCAGTAGTCAGGGGATTTCTGAGGCGAATCACTATTGCCTTATAGCCTGTATATATCTTTGCACTCCTTACCTTTGTATGTGGCAGCCGCTGACTCCTGGATGCACAAGACTCCTTAGCCAATGTTGCAGGATTGGCTAACTGCAGCAATTGTCTTACTTCTCCATATCTCAGTACTAGCTGAAATGGTCACCTACATGATGGAGTCATCTGACTCTGATGGAGGCCATCTTATGAAGCAGGAGGCAGGTCCTCAGCAAGTCTATTCCTTCATACACTCTCCTTAGGTCTAATGCCTTTATGCAGGACCCTGAAATATTGTTTGGCCAACCCAAGTGCCTACTTCACCTGCACCTGACGTAAAGCCCAAAGGTCTGACCCTATTCTGGTCAGACCCCCAGCTCTATCTCGGACAGCATTCCTCCAGAATTCTGTCAACCCACTGTCATAGTTGTGAAAAACAATAATAACATAAATGTTCTCCGCCTTTAACATTCTTAGAACTAAGAGAATGACAAGATATAACACCTGATGAGACACCCAGTCTGGAACAAGTGTTCCCTTATCAATGAGTCATGGCCATCAAGAAACATCCTTAGATAATTCATCACAGAGGTGTAGTTCGAACTGACATCCCCTTGTCTCCCATCTTCTTAATGATATGAATATCGGGGGACGCCCGTCACTGCTACAGGGGAGAGGCAGGAGCCTACGACCCCTAGGCCTCCTTTGGACTGTCTTGCTGCCACCGCCATGTCTCTTGCGTGCCAGGAGGTGCTACTTCAGCAGCTCGGGGCTCCTGCAGCGCGGGACGCCCGTCATTGCTACAGGGGAGATGCAGGAGCCTACGACCCCCAGACCTCCGTGCGACTGTCTTGCCGCCACCACCACACAATCTTGTTAGCTGTGTACGACTCAGGCTGTGCAAGCTCTTGGAGGAGGTGTTTTAAGCCTCATTATCTACTTGGCAAGTTGCGACGTTTAAGCTAGCTAGTACCCCCGGACACTTTTGAAAATGTGCTGTAAAGTTCCTTAAAGCACAGCTGCTTAAAAGAAATGGGAAAGAGGAAGCAAACCATGGGCACGCCAGGAGGGGGGAAGCACAGCAACTACTCTAGACTCTTTTTTTAGCCAGGGCGGAAAATGTTTTGTCGAACAAAATTGCCTTGACTGAAAGGAGACTCTAGTTGGAGATAACTAATCATCCTCAGATCTCATTGCCTCTTGTTGACTCCTTGCAAATAGAAGACCCAGGTGAGATGGTACCCATTACGATCACCGCTACTGATTTGCCAGATGAAGCTGATAGTAACCAAGATGAAATCACACTTCTGTCCGAACCTCTGGTTAAAAGGAAGAGAGGAGGAGGGAAAAAAACTGTGCAGATGCCCAAGAAGGTTACGGGTTCCGTTGCTCTAGACCAGGTGGACTCGAGTCAGATTGTGTCTAATTTGTTACCTAGAATTGAAGATATGTTAAAGTCACTATTGGCACCCATTAATTTACGGCTGGCAAAGGGCCACCCGGGTTATCTACAACAACCTACTCGCCTTCTACCAAAATGAAGAGTCGGTCAGACAGTAGAGAATACAAACAGTTATTTATTAGCAATACTCTGCAGAGGAGTCCAATCTGACCTGCACCCTAAGATGTCTGCCGAGGGACTGACCCCCCAACAGTCTGCAATGCATAACCATTCCTCCCAAGAACCTCCAACCACGCCCACAGTGGAAAGTTACCGGCTTAGGCCGGACATGAACAAAGGAGGCACAGAAGGATGGGCTACCACCTGCCAGATGGGTACACACTATCACATTTTCAAGTTTGCCGTGCTGGGTCTCAGCGTCTCCTAACGTGGGAGCAGAGCTACACATACGGATAGGTATGCGAGGGCAGAATGGCCTATTCATTAGTAAGTCGGAAAGCAACCTTGAGCAGGAGAGAAAATAATAACTAAATACAATATTCTGCTGAAGCAAGCAATACGAATAATGAGGCCTAGTTCAGACACAGCCTATTAGGGATTACGAAATACAAAATGGAGTCGCACTTGCAAACTGAAGCTTGCACATGGCGGGGATAACTCAGTGGGTTGCATAACGCAAATACGAATGGTGCCTAATTTAGCCGCACACTGCTAACCTAATGCGAAATGGAACGAGTGCATAAAGGGGATGGGGTTTTCAAACCTAACACAGTAATTGTTGAAGACAGTATGTGTCTGTATGAATAAGTGACGTGGTGTGTGTATAACTGTATAGGTGAGTAAATGGCAGTGTGATTAATTCTTTGGGTGACTGACTAGGTTTTTGTAACTCTTTGGGTGAGTGGCAGTGTGTGAGTGTCTATATGGGTGTATGAGTGGATATATCAGTGGCTGTATTGATGAATGACTGCGTGTATGAGTGACTGTATGGGTTAGTGGGTGGATGTGTGTGTAGACGTATGAATCACTGAGCGGGTATGTACTAACTGCTATTGGTGTGTCTATGGTTTCGATATTGGTAGTCTGTATTTTAGAGTGAGTGTATGTAAGGTTTTATTAGGGTGTGTGGATGTGCATCAGATGATCACGTGGATGATGTCATCAGTGATGTCATCAGTGATGTCATTTGAGATATCATCAGTGATGTTACTGAGCATGTCATGAGTGATGTAATATGTGACGTCATCAGCAGTGCATTGCGGGGGCGCGAGTTATAGTTAGCTCTACTAACTATAACAGCCAAATTTCTCTGGTTTTATACGAGTGAAATGTCCAACTAACTATAACGTCCCTGAAACCTATGTTTTTTTCAGTGAATTTCAAAGGTTTTTTAAATGCTAATTTCTAACTATAACATAGCAGTCGCGTTTGCAGAGTGGTGGAGAAAGGTGAGCGTGGCCTCCGAACACCTCTTAGCAATCCCACTGTGTGGGATTTACTGGAGGTAACAGGAGGGGTAGTTAGCCCCCAACGTCAACCTTGGGGGCCAACTACCCCTCCTATTGCCTCCAGTAAGTCCCACACAGCAGGTTTGCTAACTTCTCATACCAGGCCATGCCCCCTTTCTCCACCACTCTGCACAAGAAGACACAAGAGGACCTCATCGCCCCACCAGCAGTGCGCCAAGAGGTGCCTTTGCAGAGTGGTGTAAAAAGGGGCGTGGCCTTGGACCACCTCTCTGCAATCCAGCTCTGTGGCGCTTACTGTAGGTACCTGGTGGGCTAGTTGGCCCCCAGGGACCCTCAGTATTCTAGGGGAATTAATTCCCCAACTTATAACGCGCCAGGGGGCGCGTTTGCAGAGTGGTGCAGGGAGGGGGCGGGGCCTCCGGGGAGATGTCAGCTTTTTTTACATATTTTTTTTTAGAAGGGGGGCTGTGTGGGCCCCCTTCTTTTAGCATTTTTGGGGTCCTGGGGGACCCATCCCCGGGGCATGGCCAGAATTGTTTGTTTTAAAAAAAAAAAATTTGGAGGAGGGCCCCCCTCCTCAGGCCAATTATGGCCCCGGGGACCCCATCCCCCAGGGCCGGCCTTCTGCTTTTTTTTTTTATTATAGGGAAGGGGGGCCGCGTGGCCCCCCTTCCCTGGGCCACTATTGGCCCCGGGGACCCCATCCCCCGGGGCTTGGCCATTATTTATTTTATTTTAATTTTGAGGAGGGGGGCTGCGCAGCCCATCTCCCCAGGCTGATTTCGGCCCCGGGGACCCCATCCCCCGGGGCCCGGCCATATGTTGTTTTTTTTTTTAAAAGGGAGGGGGGCCGCGTGGCCCCCCTCCTGGGCCACTTCTGGCCCCGGGACCCCATCCCCCGGGGCCTGGCCTCACCATTGGGGACCGTGGGGGATGCCCTAATGCCCCCACGGTCCCGCCGGCTCCCTGCCTCCTGCGGGAGCCGGCATTACTTTTGCACAAGGGGAGCTGCTGACATGCAGCTCCCCTTGTGCAAAAGCAATTCTGCTTTGGATTTTGAAAGCGAGAGCAGGTTTCCTGCTCTCGCGTCCAAAAACCAAAGCAGAGTTTGCTATGACAGGGCTGGAGCCGTGCTCCCGCCCTGTAATAGCAAGCAGCAATGTCCCAGGGGTGAGCACCCCGGGACATTGCAGGAGACGGCTCTGGTGGGTGGTGGTGCCCAGGGCCATCAAGGGCTCCAGGAGAGGGGCCGCGTGGCCCACCTCCCAAGTGTTTAAAGCCCCGGGGAGGTGGTGGTCCCAGGGGCCAGGCGGTCCATAATGGACCCCCGCATTTGAATAAACAGTGCCCCGGGGAGGTGGAGGTCCCCGGGGCAGTGTGGGGGGGCTCGAGCCTCCCCACTCACATTATTTATTATTTATTTTAGCCCCGGGGAGGTGGCGGTCCCCGGGGCTTCGGAAGCCCATGAGGCCCCCCGATCATATTTTAATGAAGCCCCGGGGAGGTGGCGGTCCCTGGGGCTTCGGGGGACCCGCAAGGCCCCCCCACCCTATTATAAGAAAGCCCCAGGGAGGTGGCGGTCCCCGGGGCTGCGGGAGGGCTCGAGCCTCCCCACACACATTATTTATTATTTATTTTAGCCCCGGGGAGGTGGCGGTCCCCGGGGCTTGGGAAGCCCATGAGGCCCCCCGATCGTATTTTAATGAAGCCCAGGAGGTGGCGGTCCCCGGGGTTTGGGGGGACCCGCAAGGCCCCCCACCCTATTATAAGAAAGCCCCGGGGAGGTGGCGGTCCCCGGGGCTGCGGGGGGGCCGCGTGCCCCCCATGCATAAATTATAAAGCCCCGGGGAGGTGGCGGTCCCCGCTATAGAATTCAGGATTGCCCCCGGGACCTGGCCCACCTGGGGGCTTTATAAAACGAAGCGCAGGAGACCACGCTTGTTTTTTTTTCCAATTTCAATGGGGTTTGCGCACCCAGCGCGACCCGGCCAAAAATGTAAAAAAGACAAATGCTTTTTTTGGGCCTGGGGGTCCATGAGGGACCCCTGAGCAGGCCTGGGGGGTCAGGGTGTTCCTACCCTGCCCCCTTTTTTGTTTCTTTATGTTTCTGTCACCTTTTTCCCTCTCCCTCGGTCTGAAGCACAAGATGGCTGCCAACACTTCCTGGTTTGAAGTGTTGGCAGCCAATCAGAGGCAAGCTCGTGCTCGGGAGGGCTCAGCCAATCAGATCTCACAATTCTCACATATCGATATCTGTAAATCTTTAAATATCTCAAAAACTACTGAACGGAATTACACCATTTAAAAAAAAGCATGCTTTTTGGACCAAGAGCTATCTCTCTGCCATATTTGGTGTAATTCCGTTCAGCAGTTCAGGATGTAGCCGTGTCTAAAGTTTCCTATGGAAATTAACAGGGAGAAAACATGTTTTGGGACCCCCCTTTTTTCTTGGCCCCCCCTTGACGAATCACCCGAAACATTCAAGACAGGAGCTGACCTGAGTGAACAATTAGTTTTGAAAATTTCGTGAAGATTCGTCAAAAGGCGCCAAAGTTATTGGCAAATCAAAAAATGCTTTTCCTATGGTAACTAGGTTCTAACTATAACTACCTACTGGCGACCGCCAGTAGGTAATATATATATATATATTCACTGAAAAAACCATAGGTTTTAGGGACAGTTATAGTTAGTTGGACATTGCACTCGTACAAAACCCGTGAAATTCCCCTGTTATAGTTAGTTCAGCTAACTATAACTCGCGCCCCGCAATGCACTGCTGATGACGTCACATATTACATCACTCATGACATGGTCAGTGACATCACTGATGACATCACTGATGACATCTCAAATGACATCACTGATGACATCACTGATGACATCATCCAGTGACTGTGTGTTTCTGTAAAGTTTAAATATGTTTAATATATATAGGGAAAGGCGTATTGAAGAATGAGTGGGTGTATAAGTGTCTGAATGGATGATTTAGTACGTGAGTGACTGACTCTACAAGTGAGTGATTAAACGTATCTTACTGAATGCATGGGTTAGTGACTAAACTGTGTGAATGTCTGTATCCGTCTGTTTGTTGGTGTGTAAGTGGATGCATGGATTTGCGAATAGCTACATGAGTGTCTATATGGGTTATTGATTGGTTCTCTGAGTATCTGTATGGCTGCCTGAGTGTTTGTGTGGGTGGGGTGTGTGTGACTCTATACATAGATGTGTGAGTGGGTGATTCACTGGGTGCATGATTTCAAGAGTGCATCTGTGATGGACTGCTTGGGTGGGTGAGAGTGTGTATGGGTGTGTTAGTGAGTGAATGTATATCTCAGTGGTACATGTGCGAGTAACTACATATGTAAAAGGCAGTATATATGTGTGTTAGAGTATTTAAATGGCTATAAGTGAGAGTGTGTTATTGTGAGAGTGGCTGTATGGATGCGTGTGTGCTTGTATCAGTTATTGTATAAGAGCGTAAGAATGTGCTAGTATTTGTATGAGTAAGTGAGCTGGTGTGTGTATAACTGTATAGGTGAGTAAATGGGTGTGTGATTAATTTTTTGCATGACTGACTAGGTGTGTGAGTACCTCTATGGATGAGTGGCGGTGTGTGAGTATTTATATAGGTGTATGAGTGCATATGATAGTCCTGTACTGAGTGACTGTAAGTATGAGTGACTGTACAGGTGAGTGAGTGGATGTGTGTGTAGACCTAAGAATCAGTGAGTGGGTATGTAGTTTTTGGTGTTGGAGTGTCTATGGTTTTGAGAATGGCAGTCTGTAATTTAGAGTGGGTGTATCAAAAGTTATATTAGGGTGTGAGAAGATGCATGAAATTATCACATGGATGATGTCATCAGTGATGTCATTTGAGATGTCATCAGTGATGTCATCAGTGATGTCACTGACCATGTCATGAGTGATGTAATATGTGACGTCATCAGCAGTGCATTGCGGGGCGCGAGTTATAGTTAGCTGAACTAACTATAACAGGGGAATTTCACGGGTTTTGTACGAGTGCAATGTCCAACTAACTATAACTGTCCCTAAAACCTATGGTTTTTTCAGTGAATTTCAAAGGTTTTTTAAATGCTAATTTCTAACTATAACGTGTCTGAAACCTATGGTTTTTTCAGTGAATTTCAAAGGTTTTTTAAATGCTAATTTCTAACTATAACGTGCCTGAAACCTATGGTTTTTTCAGTGAATTTCAAAGGTTTTTTTAAATGCTAATTTCTAACTATAACGTGCCTGAAACCTATGGTTTTTTCAGTGAATTTCAAAGGTTTTTTAAATGCTAATTTCTAACTATAACGTGCCTGAAACCTATGATTTTTTAAGGGAATTTCAAAGGTTTTTTAAATGCTAGTTTCTAACTATGCCAACAGAGGTAGGACATGTGAAGAAAGAAGAAAAAACGCACAGAAAGAAGCAAAACATGTGCAGAAAGAACCAACAGAGGAGCAGAAAGAGGCCTTGTTGCAAAATCATCCTGTGCCCACAACTTTTTCAGACGGGTACTGGTGGTAACTGAGTCTGACTAACCAGAGCCAGTGCGCGTTTGCACAGTGGTGAAGGGAGGGGGGCCTGAGGTGACATGTGTGCACACGCGCCCCGTGGCGCGTTTTAAGTTGCGGGATTAAGTCCCCTTGAATCCTGAGGGTTCCTGGGGCCTAACTAGCCCCCCAGGTACCTACAGTTAGGACCACAGAGCTGAGTTGCAGAGAGGCGTTCCGAGCCCATGCACCTTTTTTCACCTCTCTGCAACGCAACTCTGTTGTGCTTACTGAAGGTACCTGGTGGGCTAGTTGGCCCCCACGATTCAAAGGGAATTAACTCCCCAACTTAAAACGCACCACAGGGCGTGTTTGCGCACATGTCACCTGAGGCCCCGCCCCTCCCTTCACCACTGTGCAAACGCGCCCCGTGGCGCGTTTTAAGTTGGGGGATTAGGTCACCTTGAATCCTGAGAGTCCCTGGAGCCCAACTAGCCCACCAGGTACTTCCAGTAAGCACCACAGGCCTGCGTTGCAACGCCTGTAACAAATTGTGCAGTTGTGTTTAGGTAGTGAAGAGGGTCGTGCTGGGGGTAGTGTTTTAGGGTTTAGGGTAGTGCAGTGGTGTTTGTGTAGTGTAGGGGGTCATGCTGGGGGTAGATTTAGGGTTTAGGGTAGTGCAGTGGTGTTTGGGTAGTGTAGGGAGTCGTGCTGGGGGAGTGTTTTAGGGTTTAGGGTAGTACAGTGGTGTTTGGGTAGTGTAGGGGGTCATGCTGGGGTTAGTGTTTTAGGGTTTTAGGGTTTAGGGTAGTGCAGTGGTGTTTGGGTAGTGTAGGGGATACTGCTGGGGGTAGTGTTTTAGGGTTTAGGGTAGTGCAATGGTGTTTGGGTAGTGTAGGGGGTACTGCTGGGGGTACTGTTTTATGGTTTAGGGTAGTGCAGTGGTGTTTGGGTAGTGTAGGGGTTTGTGCTGGGGGTAGTTTTTTAGGGTTTAGGGTAGTGCAGTGGTGTTTGTGTAGTGTAGGAGGTCGTGTTTTAGGGTTTAGGGTAGTGCAGTGGTCTTTGGGTAGTGTAGGGAGTCGTGCGGGGGTATTGTTTTAGAGTTTAGGGTAGTGCAGTGGTGTTTGGGTAGTGTAGGGGGTTGTGCGGGGGGTAGTGTTTTAGGGATTAGGGTAGTGCATTGGTATTTGGGTAGTGTAGGGGGTCATGCGGGGGTAGTGTTTTAGGGTTTAGGGCAGTGCAGTGGTGTTTAGGTAGTGTAGGGGGTCGTGCTGGGGGAGTGTTTTAGGGTTTAGGGCAGTGCAGTGGTGTTCGGGTAGTGTAGGGGGTCGTGCTGGGGGGAGTGTTTTAGGGTTTAGGGCAGTGCAGTCGTGTTCGGGTAGTGTAGGGGGTCGTGCTGGGGGAGTATTTTAGGGTTTAGGGTAGTGCAGTGGTGTTCGGGTAGTGTAGGGGGTCATGCTGGGGGTAGTGTTCTAGGGTTTAGGGCAGTGCAGTGGTGTTCGGGCAGTGTAGGGGGTCGTGCTGGGGGTGGTGTTTTAGGGTTTAGGGCAGTGCAGTGGTGTTCGGGCAGTGTAGGGGGTCGTGCTGGGGGTGGTGTTTCAGGGTTTAGGGCAGTGCAGTGGTGTTCTGGCAGAGTAGGGGGTCGTGCAGGGGGTGGTGTTTCAGGGTTTAGGGCAGTGCAGTGGTGTTCGGGCAGTGTAGGGGGTCGTGCAGGGGTGGGGTTTCAGGGTTTAGGGCAGTGGTGTTCGGGCAGTGTAGGGGGTCATGCTGGGGGTGGTGTTTCAGGGTTTGGGACAGTGCAGTGGTGTTCGAGCAGTAAAGGGGGTCATGCTGGGGGTGGTGTTTCAGGGTTTAGGGCAGTGCAGTGGTGTTCGGGCAGTGTAGGGGGCGGTGCAGGGGGTGGTGTTTCAGGGTTTAGGGCAGTGCAGTGGTGTTCGGGCAGTGTAGGGGGTGGTGCAGGGGGTGGTGTTTCAGGGTTTAGGGCAGTGCAGTGGTGTTCGGGCAGTGTAGGGGGTCGTGCAGGGGGTGGTGTTTCAGGGTTTAGGGCAGTGCAGTGGTGTTCGGGCAGTGTAGGGGGCGGTGCAGGGGGTGGTGTTTCAGGGTTTAGGGCAGTACAGTGGTGTTCGGGCATTGTAGGGGGTAGTGCTGGGGCTGGTGTTTCAGGGTTTAGGGCAGTGCAGTGGTGTTCGGGCAGTGTAGGGGGTCGTGCTGGGGCTGGTGTTTCAGGGTTTAGGGCAGTGCAGTGGTGTTCGGGCAGTGTAGGGGGTCATGCTGGGGCTGGTGTTTCAGGGTTTAGGGCAGTGCAGTAGTGTTCGGGCAGTGTAGGGGGTCTTGCTGGGGCTGGTGTTTCAGAGTCTAGGGCAATGCAGTGGTGTTCGGGCAGTGTAGGGGGTCTTGCTGGGGCTGGTGTTTCAGGGTTTAGGGCAGTGCAGTCGTGTTCGGGCAGTGTAGGGGGTCGTGCTGGGGGTGGTGTTTCAGGGTTTAGGGCGGTGCAGTGGTGTTCGGGCAGTGTAGGGGGTCGTGCTGGGGCTAGTGTTTCAGGGTTTAGGGCAGAGCAATGGTGCTCAGGCAGTGTAGGGGTTGTGCTGGGGGTGATGTTTCAGGGTTTAGGGCAGTGCAGTGGTGTTAGGGCAGTGTAGGGGGTCGTGCTGGGGGTGGTGTTTCAGGGTTTAGGGCAGTGCAGTGGTGTTCCGGCAGTGTAGGGGGTCGTGCAGGGGGTGGTGTTTCAGGGTTTAGTGCAGTGGTGTTCGGGCAGTGTAGGGGGTCGTGCTGGGGTGGTGTTTCAGTGTTTAGGGCAGTGCAGTGGTGTTCGGGCAGTGTAGGGTGTCGTGCTGAGGGGTGGTGTTTCAGGGTTTAGGGCAGTGCAGTAGTGTTTGGGCAGTGTAGGGGGTCGTGCAGGGAGTGGTGTTTCAGGGTTTAGGGCAGTGCAGTGGTGTTCGGCCAGTGTAGGTAGTCTTGCTGGGGGTGGTGTTTCAGGGTTTAGGGCAGTGCAGTAGTTTTCGGGCAGTGTAGGCGGTCGTGCTGGGGCTGGTGTTTCAGGGTCTAGGGCAGTGCAGTGGTGTTCGGGCAGTGTACGGGGTTGTGCTGGGGCTGGTGTTTCAGGGTTTAGGGCAGTGCAGTGGTGTGCGGGCAGTATACAGGGTTGTGCTGGGGCTGGTGTTTCAGGGTTTAGGGCAGTGCATTGGTGTTTGGGCAGTGTAGGGGGTCGTGCTGGGGGTGGTGTTTCAGGGTTTAGGGCAGTGCAGTGGTGTTCGGGCAGTGTAGGGGGTCGTGCTGGGGCTGGTGTTTCAGGGTTTAGGGCAGTGCAGTGGTGTTCGGCCAGTGTAGGGGGTCGTGCTGGGGCTGGTGTTTCAGGGTTTTGGGCAGAGCAGTGGTGTTTGGGCAGTGTAGGGGGTCGTGCTGGGGGTGGTGTTTCAGGGTTTAGGGCAGTGCAGTGGTGTTCGGGCAGTGTAGGGGGTCTTGCTGGGGGTGGTGTTTCAGGGTTTAGGACAGTGCAGTGGTGTTCGGGCAGTGTAGGGGGTCTTGCTGGGGGTGGTGTTTCAGGGTTTAGGGCAGTGGTGTTCGGGCAGTGTAGGGGGTCTTGCTGGGGGTGATGTTTCAGGGTTTAGGGCAGTGCAGTGGTGTTCGGGCAGTGTAGAGGGTCTTGCTGGGGGTAGTGTTTCAGGGTTTAGGGCGGTGCAGTGGTGTTTGTGCAGTGTAGGGGGTCGTGCTGGGGGTGGTGTTTCAGGGTTTAGGGCAGTGCAGTAGTGTTAGGGCAGTGTAGGGGGTCGTGCAGGGGGTGGTGTTTCAGGGTTTAGGGCAGTGCAGTGGTGTTCTGGCAGTGTAGGGGGTCATGCTGGGGGTGGGGTTTCAGGGTTTAGGGCAGTACAGCGGTGTTCGGGCAGTGTAGGGGGTCGTGCAGGGGGTGGTGTTTCAGGGTTTAGGGCAGTGCAGTGGTGTTCGGGCAGTGTAGGGGGTCGTGCTGGGGCTGGTGTTTCAGGGTTTAGGGCAGTGCAGTGGTGTTCGGGCAGTGTAGGGGGTCTTGCTGGGGGTGGTGTTTCAGGGTTTAGGGCAGTGGTGTTCGGGCAGTGTAGGGGGTCTTCCTGGGGTGATGTTTCAAGGTTTAGGGCAGTGCAGTGGTGTTCGGGCAGTGTAGGGGGTCTTGCTGGGGGTAGTGTTTCAGGGTTTAGGGCAGTGCAGTGGTGTTCGTGCAGTATAGGGGGTCGTGCTGGGGATGGTGTTTCTGGGTTTAGGGCAGTGCAGTAGTGTTCGAGCAGTGTAGGGGGTTGTGCAGGGGGTGGTGTTTCAGGGTTTAGGGCAGTGCAGTGGTGTTTGGGCAGTGTAGGGTGTTGTGCTGGGGCTGGTGTTTCAGGGTTCAGGGCAGTGCAGTGGTGTTCATGCAGTGTAGGGGGTCGTGCTGAGGCTGGTGTTTCACGGTTTAGGGCAGTGCAGTGGTGTTCGGGCAGTGTAGGGGGTCGTGCTGGGGCTGGTGTTTCAGGGTTTAGGGCAGTGCAGTGGTGTTCGGGCAGTGTAGGTGGTCGTGCTGGGGCTGGTGTTTCAGGGTTTAGGGCAGTGCAGTGGTGTTCGGGCAGTGTAGGGGGTCGTGCTGGGGCTGGTGTTTCAGGGTTTTGGGCAGTGCAGTGGTGTTCGGGCAGTGTAGGGGGTCGTGCAGGGGCTGGTGTTTCAAGGTTTAGGGCAGTACAGTGGTGTTCGGGCAGTGTAGGGGGTCGTGCTGGGGCTGGTGTTTCAGGGTTTTGGGCAGAGCAGTGGTGTTCGGGCAGTGTAGGGGGTCATGCTGGGGGTAGTGTTTCAGGGTTTAGGGCAGTGCAGTGGTGTTCGGGCAGTGTAGGGGGTCGTGCTGGGGGTGGTGTTTCAGGGTTTATGTCAGTGGTGTTCGGGCAGTGTAGGGGGTCTTGCTGGGGGTAGTGTTTCAGGGTTTAGGGCAGTGCAGTGGTGTTCGGGCAGTGTAGGGGGTCATGCTAGGGGTGTTGTTTCAGGGTTTAGGGCAGTGCAGTGGTGTTCGGGCAGTGTAGGGGGTCATGCTAGGGGTGTTGTTTCAGGGTTTAGGGCAGTGCAGTGGTGTTCGGGCAGTGTAGGGGGTCGTGAAGGGGTGGTGTTTCAGGGTTTAGGGCAGTGCAGTGGTGTTCGGGCAGTGTAGGGGGTCGTGCTAGGGGTGGTGTTTCAGGGTTTAGGGCAGTGCAGTGGTGTTCGGGCAGTGTAGGGGGTCATGCAGGGGCTGGTGTTTCAGGGTTTAGTGCAGTGCAGTGGTGTTCGGGCAGTGTAGGGGGTCGTGCTGGGAGTAGTGTTTTAGGGTTTAGGGTAGTGCAGTGGTGCTTGTGTAGTGTAGGGGGTCATGTTTTAGGGTAGTGCAGCGGTGTTTGGGTAGTGTAGGGGGTCGTGCTGGGGGTAGTGTTTTAGGGTTTAGGGTAGTGCAGTGGTGTTTGGGTAGTGTAGGGGGTCGTGCTGGGGGTAGTGTTTTAGGGTTTAGGATAGTGCAGTGGTGCTTGTGTAGTGTAGGGGTCGTGCTGTGGGTAGTGTTTTAGGGTTTAAGGTAGTGCAGTGGTGTTTTTGTAGTGTAGGGGGTCATGTTTTAAGATTCAATGCTCCAATACCTGACCAGTCTGCACTATATAAAACTGCAAAAAAACTAAAAATAAAAAGTCTTTTGCACACTTTTGTCATTGGGCTCTATTTGGGCTACATCTGGGTAATATTTGTGCTACATTTGGGCTCTTTTTTCACTGGTGGCCATCTTGGAAGACTTCTTTGTTATGAAGTTTCCTACTTTCTTCATTTACTGCAGTCTCCTCAGTAGGAAATGCTTTCAGTTTTTTACTTTGATTCCATCAAGAAGGCATTCAGATGTGTCTCACATCTGCCATAAATTCAGAATGTTAGCACTCTAGTTGCTCATTAGATCACTGGAGTAAAGCTACTGCTCACCAGGGAGTTAACTGGTAGTCTGCTGCTGGTATTGAAAGTGATTGTTTCAGTCTGCATGTCAGAATTTTCTAATGAAATAGAAGAGGATTTGAGATCTCACTTAAAACATGCCCTAATTTTTCTTTCTGCAGCACTAACCATAATTTCTATTTCAAAAAGAACCCCTCATTTTGTTCCTTTTTAAATTAAATGTTTTAAGTGTTACCGGTTTATTCCAATCAAGATGGCTTCAGGTGTGCCATACTTTTGTCATAAGTAAGGCTGTTAGCGCTCTAGTTGTTCTTTAGAACACTCTGGGAAGCTGCAGTAGAACACAAAGGCATCAACTGGCAGGCTGCTCCTGTTGAAATATAACAGGAAGATATTTGAGATCACACTTGAAATATGTCCTAATTTTTCTTTCTACAGCACTAACCATAATTTCTATGACAAAATGAACCCCATAATTTTGTTCCTTTTTAAATTAAATGTTTTAAGTGTTACCAGTTTATTCCAATCAAGATGGCTTCAGGTGTGCCATACTTTTGTCATAAGTAAGGCTGTTAGCACTCTAGTTGTTCTTTAGAACACTCTGGGAAGCTGCAGTAGAACACAAAGGCATCAACTGGCAGGCTGCTCCTGTTGAAATATAACAGGAAGATATTTGAGATCACACTTGAAACATGTCCTAATTTTTCTTTCTACAGCACTAACCATAATTTCTATGACAAAATGACCCCATCATTTTGTTCCTTTTTAAATTAAATTGTTTAAGTGTTACCAGTTTATTCCAATCAAGATGGCTTCAGGTGTGCCATACTTTTGTCATAAGTAAGGCTGTTAGCACTCTAGTTGTTCTTTAGAACACTCTGGGAAGCTGCAGTAGAACACAAAGGCATCAACTGGCAGGCTGCTCCTGTTGAAATATAACAGGAAGATATTTGAGATCACACTTGAAACATGTCCTAATTTTTCTTTCTACAGCACTAACCATAATTTCTATGACAAAATGAACCCCATCATTTTGTTCCTTTTTAAATTAAATTGTTTAAGTGTTACCAGTTTATTCCAATCAAGATGGCTTCAGGTGTGCCGTACTTTTGTCATAAGTAAGGCTGTTAGCACTCTAGTTGTTCTTTAGAACACTCTGGGAAGCTGCAGTAGAACACAAAGGAATCAACTGACAGTCTCTGCCCTTGTTGGATGTACATGTTTTACTGAGAATGTCAGACTTCATTCTCACATGAGTGAGAAAGATAATGTGAATTTACAGAAAATATGCTCTCATTTTAGCTTCTGGAGCACCTTCCAAACCTCCATGGGACAAGCATGAGAAAATAGTGTTCTCTCAAACATGATTCATGATATCCCAGCAGAAGGTTTTTCACATGGTAAAATCACCTTAGAATACACCACAATTCCTAAAATTAGTATGGTACCATCAACAAATAAATTCTAATGTAACTAAAGCCTGTTATCACCCTTTATAGTTCTCCTTTTGGTGACCCTCAAAATCTTCTATTCACTACAATGCATTTCAATGAGGTACTATCATTTATATTGGTCCCAAGATGGCTGCCAGCAATTCCAGGATGAAGTGCTGACAGCCAATCAGATCTCACAATGACATGTGTGGTTAGGCTCCGCCCAGATATATATGTGACTTTACTTTTGATTTTCTCAGGAACTACTGAACGGATTTACACCATTTAAGCAAAAGGCACGACACTGAACCAAGGGCTACCTCTTTGCCAAATTTGGTGTAATTCCGTTCAGCAGTTCGGGCTGTAGCTGCGACTAAAGGTTCCTATGGAAAAATGAATGGGGAAAACGCGTTTTGGGACCCCCCTTTTTTCTCGGCCCCCGCTTGACGTATCACCCCGAGACTTTCAGGATAGGAGCGGAGCGCCCCAACAAGTTGGAAACTTTCGCGAAGATTTCTCAACCGGCGCCAATATTATTTCAAATAGAATGTCGCGGATTTCCTATGGATAATAGGTTTTAACTATAACTATCTACTGGCGACCGCCAGTAGATAATATATATATATATATATATATATATATATATATATATATATATATATATATATATATATATATATATATATATATATATATATATATATATATATATACCCCCATTCTATTGTGAGTGCTGCTGGGGCTTGAACCACCACTCACTGTTAGCAAATTGGTCCTCGATCCCCTCCATGCCTTCACTGGGGAGTCTGAATAATTATCACCCCTATACTCTCAGCACGTAAGTACCACGCAAAGAGCGAGTAGACCCCACCTTCCACAGGGCTTAAAGAACCCTTAGTTTTGGAGACTTAGACCTAACAGTTAATTGTCCCTCAGATTTTGTGTCCCGGTCCCAACCTCTCTCCAGCAGGTGATTTCAGTCTCTCTGCTGGTTCCTTGGAGGCAGACACAAGCTCAACAGTCCCGCTCTTTCAGAGGCTGTGAAGGCCTCGCAGGCGAGTGCCTGGGGCTGCTGGTAGACCACAGTGCACTACAGCTCGGCAGCACAGCCGCTCCCCGGTAGAGGCAGCCTCATTAGGTGCTCAGCGTGGAGCGGGAGACAGGCTCCTCAGTGGTGGCGGCTTGTGAGAGATGGCGCAACTCTACTTTGACCCTCTCCTCTCTCGGGCTGCTCTAGGTGACTTTATGGAGGGAGATACCACTGGTCTGAAGAGCCCCTTAAGTGAACGCCTTAAAGTGCAATTCCAAATTGAAAGTGAGAAATTAATATACTAATGTTTTGTGAAGTGTCTAGAGAAAACAAAATGAAGAATGCTGGACCTGTCACAACTGCCTGCTATTCCTACAGGAAGCAATAACGTGAAAAAGACTTTAATAAGCACTTGGTACTTCTCCATTGTGTTAAAGACACATTGTACAATGAATCGAGGGGTGTTATTATACTATATTGTATTACCCCACCACCTCAACGTGAACTACTAGATCCAGATTTACTAAGGATTTGCACTGCAGTTCACGTGCAACAAAGAGCAGGGACAATCAACTTTAAAGCTGAAAAGATTTATTGCACCAAAGAATGACCATCACACAGCACTAACACCCCTTTCTGGGATAAGGCAGTGCAGAAACCTTAGGTATTGGTGCAAGACCAGAACTGTGATCTGGCCTTGCACCAAATCCTAACACCCACTCACAGACCCACATAGGCACTCGCACACCCACTCACAGACTTATGCAGGCATTGACACACACTCACAGACCCATGCAGGCACTCACAGACCCACTCACATACCCATGTAGGCACTCACATACCCACTCAGAGACCCACATAGGCACTCACACACCCACTCACATTTCAATGCTGGAACTTTCACACCCACTCAGATTCCCACACAGGCAGTCACAGACCCACTCATGACCCATGCCGCCACTAACAGACCCACTCACAGACCCATGCAGGCACTCAAATACCCATTCACAGACCCACTCAGGCACTCACACACCTACTGACAGACAAACACTGCCACTCATACACCCACTTACAGACCCACTCACAGACCCACCCAGGTACTCACAGATCCACTCACAGACTCATGCAGGCACTCACAGTTCCACTAACATACCCATGTAGGCACTCACACACCTATAGACAGACCCACACAACCACTCACACACCCACTCATAGACCCACACAGGCCCCTTATACCCACCCACTCACACAGCCACTTGCAGACCCACACAGGCAGTCTCACATCCACTCACAGACCCACATGAACACTTACACACCCACTCACAGACCCACACAGACACTCTCACATCCACTCACAGACACACACAACCACTCACAAAAGCACTCACAGACCCACACAGGCACTCACATGCCCACTTACCCATGCAGACACTGACAGACCCATTCACAGACATACACAGGCACTCACAGACCCATTCATAGACCCATAAAGCTACTCATACACCCATTCACATACCCATACAGCCACTCGCACAGACACTCAACTAGCCATAAGGTCACTCAGACACCCACTCACCAACCCATACAGCCACTCAGGCACCCACTCACAGACACACAAAGTTACTCACATACCCACTCACACGTACTTACAAACCCACTCACACAGCCACACAGACACCCACACACACTCACACAGACACTTACAGACCCACTCACAGACCTAGACAGCCGCTCACTCAGCCACCCTCAAAGGTGACAGGTTACAGTTAGGATTAAAAAGTTGAAATAATGTAGACATTCACTGATAAAACCAAAGGTTACAGGGACATTATAGTTAGGAAATAGAATTTTTCAAAAAACATAGAAATTCACTGAAAAAAGCAAAGGTTACAGGGACTTTATAGTTAGGCTCAGATTTCACTTGTATGAAACCAGTGAAATTCAGCAGTTATAGTTACCTGAGCTAATATGACCTCACATATTACATCACTCATGACATGGTCAGTGACATCACTGATGACATCTCAAATTATATCACTGATGACATCATCCACAGAAGCACTCACACACCCACTCACACCCCTATACAACCTCTCATACACCCACTCACACACCCACACAAGCACTCACATACCCATTCACAGACCCATACAAGTACTCACACAACTACTCAGTCATCCATCCAGCCACCCATACAGCCACACACTCACCTGCACAGCTACACACACACCTACTTATTAACACATATATCCACTCACACACCCAGTCACTCACCCATACAGTCTCTCCACACAGCTGCTTACTCACCCATAAAAACACTCTTACAGTCACTCACGCACCCACACAACCAACTACATACCCATTCACACATCCATACAAGCACTGTCACATCCACTCACTCTCCAATACAGCCACTCATGCACCAACTCACCTAACCAACACCCACTCAAACAGCCATTCACTCACTCATACAGCCATTCAGACACCCACTCACTCACCCATAGTCACTCACACATCCACTCACTCACCCATATAGCCACTCACTGACCCATAGAGCCACTGACACACCCACTCACGCACCAATAGAGCCACACACACAGCCACTGACTAACCTACGCATGTACTCATAAACCCACTTATTCACCCATACAGCCACTCACACACCCAAACAGTCACTCACACACCCACTCACACATGGATACACACATATATGTTAGAAGTAGTATCACTCATTGGTAGTACACCTAGTATACTAATTTAAATTTTTGTAGTATCTTAGTAAATATATATATGATTAAAAGTTGTCTGGGAGCACCAATGTCAGTCAGTCCTGCTTTTCCAGGAAATATTTCTTTATTCAGTTATCCATTTCCCAATCTGATAGTTCATGTATATAATAACCACAAGTGCTACAAAAATGCCAATATTAGCAGCCAGCCAACAAGTGTTTTGCAATTTAATCGCTTCTTCAGGGCTATCAAATCAGCATAAAAACAGATACATTATACCTCGGGATAATTTTCATTAAATAGATAGGAAATCAACAGCATCTTGTTTGTAATTCTTCCATTATGCATCAAAATTATATAGTTCCTATATAGTTCTTACAACTGCTTTAGAACTGTCTTAGAAAATGATGCATGCACCAATGAATGTTCCTAATTATTATGACTCTCTATTATTGAAAAAGACCTGATCATAATTCCCCAAAATCGATTTTACACTAACGGAATTTTATATCAAATTACTCCATCATGTATGCTTCAAATAATTGCTGTTCAAAATGACCTAGTGACTACAATTAATTCTAAGGTATTTAGTGATAAATCCTGTGTGTCTATTGTTACTCACCAATTCATGCCCATAAAGTTATCAATGAACGACTCCTTGCCTTAACCACATACAAATACATATGTATATTGCACGATGGCGGTCGCCACAGTGTCGTTATAGGTAAGTCAGAGGAAGACAGTTGTATTATTTTGCTAATTACTTTTTAACGCTGTTTGACAAATCTTCACTAAACTTTAATAAAAAGTTCATCCACCTCAGATTCTTCCTGGAAAGTTTCAAGGTGATCTGTCAAGCGAGGGCTGAGAAAAAGGGGGGTCCCAAAGTGCAATTTCCCCGTGCAATTTACATAGGCATTTGTGAACAGTGATACAGAGAAAATTGCTGAATAAAATTGCACCAAATTAGGTGTAAATCTGTTCAACTGTTTCTGAGAAATTAAGCCTAAAAAAGTAGTGATATCTAAAGCACTCTGACTGACTAGTTCTGCAGGAGTCTTGTTAGACCAAAGCACCAAATTGGCTGGTCGCAACATCAAGAGCAATGTTGTAGCAGCCATTGCAGGACTCAGGAACTCTGTCCCTGAGTCCTAAACATTACTCACTGAGGACAGAATTCTCAAAAGGAATAAAAATGGAGATTGTCACTGTCCCATGGGTCTCCAATGGGAGCCAGCGAGGCCCACACCTACTCCAGTGGGACCATGAAAAACATAACTAATGTAGGGTAGGGGCCTGTGGGTTGGGCACAGGGCTTGGCTGCAGCATGTACCAGCACATTTGCATGGTAAAGTACAACGTGGTAAAACAACATGTTGTAAAGGTACATCACAATGTAACAACTAGATATCAGATGCTATTACGCATGCTTTTACCCTGCGAGTCTATTCTGTGTTACTCCACATACTTTTACTCCATGATCCCATTTATTATTAATGGGTGAAGACTATACCATGCAAGTCTTTACTACATTAAATTTTAAATAAACTCAGCATTGGTGTTTTTTTAACATATTTAAGGGTATTGGCTTTAAGTTTGAGCATAAAGTCCCTAGCTGATTTTTCTGTCCTTTCCACATGGTATTGACTTCAGAACAACATATTTATGTTCAATGGTGTTCTATATAGACAATTGACTGTGATGGGCACCTGTTTCATAACCAGCTTTGCAAATCTCTTTATGGGCTGGTGGGAGGAGCAAGTGTCCAAGGCACTTGAAACAGCTAAGGAAAGGGAGCAAGCCATTACGCGACTTCGCTACATTGATGAATTGTTCATCATAGGAAATGAAAAATCAGCTAGGGACTTTGTACTTAAGCTCAAAACCAATATTCTTATCCTTGACTTCACTTACACCATCAGTAAGGAAAGGCTTGAATTTTTTGATACCTTGATGGAATCCAAAGGACAAAAAACTCCAGGCCGGTTTATACAGAAACCTACAGCAGATAACAGCATACTTCATGCCTTCAGCAGCCACCTCTAAACTTTCAAGTGACGTCTCCCATGAGAGAACTGCTGAGGGCAAAAATAAATTGCAACACTGCGGAAACATATTGTAGGGAGGAGGACATCATGATGCACAGATTCAAAGAAAGTGGCTGCCCTGACTAGGTTCTGACTGGGTTCTTGACAGAGCCAGGACATGCATCAAAGACATACCCAGAGAGACTATTCTTTTCCAGAACATGACAATTTCACCCACTGAAGAGCAACAGACAACTAGGTTAGTAACTACCTTCAATGCTAACTCTAAAGAAATGACCAATTTGGTGCAGTGCAGAGAAACTGGAATATCCTGAAGCAGCAGTGGGATGGGCGGGGGGGCAAGGGGCAAGGGGGCTGGCGGCATCACTATAAAAAAAAACTTACCTCCCAGCCGGCTAGCTAGCCGGCCGCCGCCACCTCTCCTGCGTCCTCTTCCTGGCTTACTGTGAGAAACAGGAAGCAGGAAGCACCAGGGCTCTCAGGCTCCTGCAGCCAATCACAACACTGCAATGCAGTGTTGTGATTGGTCTGAGCGCCGTATCACGGCACTCAGCCAGGGGCTGTAGGGGTGGGCATGTTCTCCATTCAGGCTGTAATGCAGCCTGTATGGAGAAGGGGCAGAGTGTGCATGACTGGTTTGGGCGGTCCGAGAGGGCCAACCAAACAGTCATTTCGCACTTAGGAAGGTTGCACCACTCCTCCCCTGCTCTTCAGCCGTGTCCCGCCCCCTCATGCAAGCTGCCGCAACAGGAGGACATAATAAAATGATAATAACATTAGTTATTAACATTTTATTTTTTCCTTTCTTTTCCTGCTCCAAGGCAGTGGGACGACGCTCCTCCGCCTTAGCAGAGGAGCAGCCACTGTCCTGAAGTGTGCTTCCACCTTGGTTCTTGGAAAGTTACAGCCTAGCATTACATACAAGAGGGGATGATCCCTTAGGGACTAGATATAAATATAGATATATATGTATATATATGATAGCAGGGGCGGGGTAAACTTAATGTGGGGTAAAAGTTGCGGAGTAAAGGTAATCAATCAAAAAAGGTGTGCTGAAACTTATCAGATTATAAAGGAGTGAAGTGTAACATCTGATATTCCTTCAGACACGTGTAGATAGAATTGCAGTGGCCAACACCTACAGCACACAGCCTTTGGTCAGGCACTGCGCCCAATACAGCACTGGTGGTAACCAACTTTGCTCTTTGGTCTTGCACTGCAGGAGGTTGACCAAAGGCCCTGGTCTCTGGCTAGCTATTGTGTCCAACTCCCCGCAGGGGGCCAACACCAGCAGCCCATGGCCTTGGGCAGTGTGAAAAGGGGATTGGTCAAGCCCTGGACCCAAGTCCTATTGTTGGCCAACCCCAGCTGCACACAGCCTTCAACTGTGTGCAGCAGGGGGTGGCCACTGGGCCTGGCCTCCAATCAGGCCCTGTGCCCAGCCCTTTGTGGACAGCCAACCCTGCAGCACATGATCTTAGGCCATGTGCTGAGGGGCTGGCTCAAGGCCTTGCCACCAGCCAGCCACTGTGCCCAACTGTCTGTGGGCAGCCAACCCTACCAGTGCATAGCGTTTATTCATCTGCAGTTGGGTTGACAGCAGACCATGTCTCCGGTCGGCCACAGCACCTAAATGTCTGTGGCCAGACAACTCCCATTGTGCAGGGCCTTTGGCTGTGCACTACTGGGGTTGGCTGTTGTGAGCAAGTCTCCATAGACGGCCAACGCCTGTTGACCATGACTTTTGTCATATTTAAAAGTCAAAATTATTATCTTATTTAATATTGTTTCCTATGGGTTCTATCAATCAATCAATCAATCAATCAAGCATTTGTATAGCGCGCTACTCACCCGGAGGGTCTCAAGGCGCTAGGGGGGGTCCGCTACTGTTCGAACAGCCAGGTCTTGAGTTGCTTCCTGAAGGAGAGGTGGTCTTGGGTAAGGCGGAGGTGGATGGGTAGGGAGTTCCACGTCTTGGCAGCCAGGTAGGAGAAGGATCTTCCTCCCGTTGTGGCTCTTCGGATGCGGGGGACGGCGGCGAGGGCGTGGTTGGTCGATCGTAGCTGGCGGGTGGGAGTGTAGAAGGTCAGACGGTCGTTGAGGTATCTGGGGCCTTGGTTGTGGAGAGCTTTGTGTGCGTGGGTGAGGAGTCGGAACGTGATTCTCTTGCTGACGGGGAGCCAGTGCAGGTCTCTCAGGTGTCCGGCGATGTGGCTGTGTCGGGGGATGTCCAGGATGAGTCGAGCTGAGGCGTTCTGGATGCGTTGGAGTCTTTTTGAAGTTTGGCTGTGGTTCCGGCGTAGAGGGAGTTGCCGTAGTCCAGTCGGCTGGTGACGAGGGCCTGGGTGACCGTCTTCCTGGTTTCGGTGGGGATCCACCGGAAGATCTTGCGCAGCATGCGTAGGATGTTGAAGCAAGACGAGGAGACGGCGTTGACTTGTCGGGTCATTGAGAGGGAGGAGTCCAGGATGAAGCCCAGGTTGCGTGCGTGGTCGGTTGGTTTGGGTGCGTTGCCCAGGGCAGGGGGCCACCAGGAGTCATCCCAGGCGGAGGGTGATGATCCTAGGATGAGGACTTCCGTCTTATCTGAGTTCAGTTTCAGGCGGCTGTTCCTCATCCACTCGGCTACGTCCTTCATCCCTTCATGTAGGTTGGTTCTGGCGGTTGTGGGGTCGTTGGTGAGGGAGAGGATCAGCTGGGTGTCGTCGGCGTAGGAGATGATGTTGAGGTTGTGTTGGCGTGCGATGGCTGCGAGGGGGCTCATGTAGACGTTGAAGAGGGTGGGGCTGAGTGATGATCCTTGTGGTACGCCGCAGATGACTTCGGTGGCCTCGGAACTGAACGGGGGAGGCGGACTCTCTGGGTTCTTCCGGCGAGGAAGGAGATGATCCACTCCAGTGCCTTCTCTTGGATTCCGACGTTGTTCAGGCGTTGCACTAGGGTGCGGTGGCAGACTGTGTCGAACGCTGCGGAGAGGTCCAGGAGGATAAGGGCCGCTGTTTCCCCGTTGTCGAGCAGGGCTCGGATGTCGTCGGTGGCTGCGATGAGGGCGGTCTCGGTGCTGTGGTTGGCCCGGAAGCCGGACTGCGAGTGGTCGAGGGATCCATTTGTCTCGAGGAAGGTGGCCAGTTGTCTGTTGACGGTCTTCTCGATGACTTTGGCAGGAAAAGGAAGGAGCGAGATGGGGCGGTAGTTTTTGAGGTCGGTGGGATCCGCCGACGGTTTCTTCAGTAGGGTGCTGAGTTCGGCGTGCTTCCAGCTCTCTGGGAAGGTGGCGGTGTCGAGGAGGTGTTGATGATGTCCCGGAGGTGGGGTGCGATGACGGCGTCGGCCTTGTTGAAGACGTGGTGAGGGCAGGGGTCGGTTGGTGATCCGGAGTGGATGGAGTTCATCGTGCGGATAGTGTCTTCGGTGTTGATCGGGGTCCAGGCTCGGAGGGTGGAGGTGGGGGACGTTGGAACGGTCGTAGGGTACGTCGGCTGTGTGCTGAAACTGTTGTGTATGTCTGCGATCTTGCTGTGGAAGAACGAGGCGAGCGAGTTGCAGAGGTCTTGCGAGGGAGTGATGTCGTTGTTTCCGGCGCTGGGGTTCGAGAGTTCTTTGACGATGATGAAGAGTTCCTTGCTGTTGTGGGCGTTGTTGTCCAGTCGTTCCTTGAATGCGGTTTTCTTGGTGGTGTGGATCAGCTGGTGGTGTTTTCGGGTGGTGTGCTTGAGGGTGGTCATGTTGTCTTCAGTCGGGTCTCTGCGCCATGCTTTCTCGAGGGCCCGGCAGTTCTTCTTGGATTTCTTGAGTTCGTCGGTGAACCAGGATGCTTTCTTGTTGCCGGGTCTGACTGGGGGTCTTCAATGGGGCGAGGTCGTCTGCGCAGTTGGTGATCCATCTTGTGAGGTTGCTGGCAGCTTGGTTGGGGTTCGTTGAGCTGGCGGGAGGGTTCTGGCTCAGGGATGTGGTGAGTTGGTCGGTGGTGATCTTGTTCCAGCTTCTGCGCGGAAACTGTTGCGGGTGGTGGTGCGTGGTGATCCTGCTGAAGCTGAAGTGGACGCAGCTGTGGTCTGTCCAGTGGAGTCCGGTGGTGTGGCTGAAGGAGATGTCCTTGCTGGAGGAGAAGACGGGGTCAAGCGTGTGGCCGGCGTGGTGTGTGGGGGTGGTCACCAGTTGCTTGAGTCCGAGGTTGGCGAGGTTGTCCAGCAGGGTGGTGGTGTTGCGATCGTTGTTGTTCTCTAGGTGGAAGTTGAGGTCCCCAAGGAGGATGTAGTCAGCCGAGGGGAGGGCGTGCGGGCTGATGAGGTCGGCGATGTCTTCGCTGAATTGTGTGCGTGGTCCTGGGGGTCTGTAGATGAGGGTGCCTCTGAGTGTGGTCTTGGGGTCGGTGTGTATCTGGAAGTGCAGGTGTTCGCCGGCTGTGAAGGTGTCGTCGGAGTTGGTCGTGATGCGGATGGTGTTCTTGTGGACGATGGCGATGCCTCCTCCGGTCTGGTTGGCGCGGTCCCTTCGGGTGATCTTGTATCCGTCCGGGATGGCGATGGCGATGTCGGGCGCTGAGGAGGCGTTCATCCATGTTTCCGTGAGGAAAGCGACGTCTGGTGATGTGGAGTCGAGCAGGTTCCAAAGTTCCACGGCGTGTCTGTGGACGGAGCGGGTGTTGAGCAGGATGCACTTCAGGTGGTTGCTGCTGGTGCTCGGCTTGGCGGGTGCGGTGCAGGTCCGGAGGCAGGAGAACTTGCAGGTTCTATAGTGCCATGAGTGGTGTATGACTTACACTAAGACTGGGCTGGAGTACATTTACTACTGTTTTGTAACTATTTTAGTGGTAGTAACTTGGAAGTGTTGTTTGTGAGCACCAGTGGTCTTACTCTTTGCTTGATGTATGTATGTAATAGCCATTCCCTTACTAAACCCCTCCTTATCCTTGTATGCACCTCCCAAAACACCTCCCAATTAGAAGTTACTATTCCCCATTTTCCAGCCACTCCCCTTTGCCCCTCCCACATTTACTACTAAATCGTAGGCATATGTGTACGGAAGTCTCTACACATGTGGCGGAGGCCTCCACATAGAAAAGACAGAAGAGTTGGAGGCAGAGATCTCTGCACATAGGTTTGAGAATTAAATTTTGTAGTACTTTACTATTGCTATTGAGACGTCATATGCACATTCATCTACCTCTGGGGTACAGAGGGCTCATGTACACAATTATTTTGCAGTCACAAACTCAGAAAACATTTGCCAACTCGTAAATGGATTTTGCAAACCATTGAAAAGTTAGCAACTCTTCAAAGTAGGCTGGAACTGATTGATAAAGGGGAAGGTGTCCACTTGGGACCCTTTGCCCTTCAAGGATTGGCATTGCAGGAAATGGCTGAACAGGCAGAGGTCCAGGGGACCAATGCCAATCTCCTTGATGTTTTCCTAAATGGAAACCTTTTTTTTTTTTTTTTTAAAGCAGCACCAGTTCCTTGAATGAACACGGATTGCTTTAACAAAAAGCTGTTTTGGAATGCAATTACAAATATAAGGGTGTGTTGTCGTTTTGTGATTCTCCATCCCTGAGATTGCTGATAATAGCAGGGTGTCGCAAATTGTGACCTGCATAATGAATATTGACTAGACAGGTTATTCTGCAATTGCCAGTGAATGGTGATTTTGCGAACTCACCTAAAAGTACACAGGTCGTTTAGCAAAATCCAATTTAATTTGCTAAAAGTTGGTGCACAATTTGCAACCACTCCTTGCTAATGGAATCTGTGTACATCGGCCCTGAATTCTTAAAATTAGCCACAGGATTTGTGGAAATGTAACAAGTCAAGCATCCCTTGGACTTCTACCGTGTTTGTTCCTTTTCCCTTCCAGAGCATTGGTCAACTGTCTGTTCCTTTGCGAGAAATGGTTATTTTTGTGAAGGTTGCATTCGGGCTTGCAAGCCAAGTCTACTCGCTGAAGCAATTTGGCACAGACTGTCGGAAATCATTTCGGTAATTTGCCTCCCCGGACGAAGCGCATTCCCCTCCGTTGGAGTCTTCCCTTCCAAGCAGTGACTGCTGTGTACATTTAAAGTCAGGAGTAACCCCGATGGGAAGAGCTCTCTTCTTCTCCCATTTCCGGCAGACTTGACACCAGGCACTACAGGAGGATTCTCTTTGCTCTGTGAAGAATGTGAGGCGAATAGTCACTGGTATCCTGTGTGTACTCCATGAATTGTAAAGCAGTTCTCTGCCAAAAGATGAGCTCATGTTATCTTCATGCCAACTCTTAATGCAGAAGTTCATTATATGTCCTAATATTTCATTCTGTATTCTGTTTCTGAGACTTCTGTGTGCTGAAAAACTAATTCACAAAGCTTTTTCTATGAGTAGTTGTGTCTTGTGCCATTGATATGAAGTGCAGCCAGATATCAAGTAGTAGTGTCTTACTCCAAGCGTAACTGCCACTTACTCATTGTGTACAAAACGTTTGCAGATATGAATGAATAGGTATAATAAGTCAAAGAGTATATTGATGAGGCTGTTGTTATATTGCAGCCCTTTTTTGTAACTTTTAAATAAATCCCAGTAACATTGAATTTTAGGCCCCGATTCACACGGATTTTTTTAACAAGTATGAATGAATTATTTCTTAAAATTCAGAAGTAAGTCAGTGGTACTGAGTAAGGGCCTGATTCCGAGTTTGGAGGTATGGGAGCGGGCCGCCACGCTAGCGCCCCGCTACCACACTGCCAAACATGTTCGCCGACCGCCCACCTAATTAGGAGTTTTCCCCTGGTCTAGTGGGAGGTGCGTTAGCAGTCCCAGGCGGTAAGCCTTAGAAAGACACCGCAATGGGAATTCCAAAGCAAGTTCCTGCATGGCATGGATTGCTAAGTCCATGACATGCAGGAACTGGGGGTGCATGCATATTGGTGGGTACAACATGCGGCCCCCTGCATGCATCCCCGGGCCCTGAGGCAACAGGGGACACTGTAGGGCTCCCTTTGTTTCCTCATCACCACACTTTTCATGCAGGCTCACCACCATGAAAACTGTGGCAGTGAGGAAACTCGTAATAGGCTTGGCAGTGCTGCAGCGGCACCACCAGCCATATTGCGGGCCTCAGACCGCTGCACCACTGCTGGAGATCTGGGATCACCAGCGGTTGCAGCGCTCCAACCGCCAATCTCGTAATAAGGCAGTTGGACCACCGGTGCGGCGGTGCCCGCACCGCCACCGCGGCTACGGCGGTCAATAGGACCACCTTAGTTGTAATCAGCCCCTAAGTCATAATCAGGGCCACTGGAATTTTGCGTCAATGCAGAGTCAAATTATGCTTGGGTTGACAAAATTATGCAGCAAGAAAAGGCAAATTATGTGGCGTAATGCGACATAGTCTGACAGAATTATTTTGTTATTTTTTAATTTCAACAGCTATTAATACTTTCTAGGGAAAATAGGACCTCATTAGTACCAGTTTGACACCTGAATACACCAATCAGAAACTGAAAAATGATCAGTTAACTTTTGCAAATGATCTGCCATTCCATGCACCCACGATTTGGTGGCAGTTTAAGTAACTTTTGAACCATTTGAGCTCGAAACGGTTTTTGGTGAAAGTGGCTAATTATGGAACAGCAGCAGAATCTCAGAATTCCAGATCACAGAAATATCTTTGTGATCCAAGCCCGGAGTAATTTGTTGAAAAGTTTATGAAGCAGGCTCAATGCCTCAGGAGCACATGACCCCCCACCCACACACACACACACACACACTTTAGGAGCTTAAGTGGGAGGCAAGGTGCCACTGAGCACTTCTGATTAATGTAAAGTATTTATATTTTTGTTCAGTGTCATTTGACTTTGATCAGACGATGGTCTCCAAGTTGAAGCTCATAAATACCACTGTGAGAGGACGGAATAGTAGAGCTGTGGGCGGGGTAACAGGTGGCGCATTAAAGCATAGAAAGAAGGAAGAAGGGGAGGTACGGCTGAGAGAAGGCTGGAACGTTGGAAGGATGGACAGCTGGAGGTAGGGCTGGATGGATGAATAATGGATGCTTGATAGAGAAGAAATGATGGAAAGAAGATTAGATGTAGTGAAGAGTGAACGGATTGAGAGAAGGATGAATGGATGAAAGGAATGATAGATGGATTGATTTTTAAAAAAGGAAAGAAAGAAAGATGGATGGATTCATAAATGGGTGGATGGATGAGAGAGAATGATGGCCAGAAGGATGGATTGATGGATGGAGAAAAGGACAGAAAGAACATTTGTAGAGAAGGGAGGAAGGAAGAAAGATGTTATAAAATAGAAATAAGGAATGAGAGAAGGAAAGAAGTAAAGAAGGCAGAAAGAAGGATGAATGGAAAAAAATAAATGTCATGTATACCTTGGAGGTGAGCGTGGTAGGAAGCAGTCACCTGAATGACTACGGGCTCAGTCAATGGCTCAATGCTGTTTGAGGTGTGGCTCAAAGTGGGGGGGTTTATTTTTGTGGCTACTCCTTTTTAACAACCCCAGACTTTACTACCTGAAAGCCACATAAAGCCAGTAGAGAAGTCTACTTTCATTAATTCCCAGAATGTGAGGTTATTTGATGTTTTCAGGATACTCATGGATTCTATAGCTTGTCGCTTCTCTGTATAGAATGTGCTCTACGTAAGTTGAAGGAGGCAGAAACGTTTTTATCCTCAATTTTCCCTCTGTTGTGTCGATATGAGCACGATTTTGATGTTATTTGAATGAATAGACAACATAATGTGAGTCATTAGTGTGATTAAACCTCATGTTAATTGATCCTTCAATATTAGCAGTCCACCAGACGTCAGGACATTGCCAGACTAGTACTGATCAATTGTAAACAAAACTGAAAACCAAAAGACAGGTATTTTCCAAAGAAGTTCTCAGGATCTAGAACTATACCCTGTCGACATCAGATCTGCTCCAAGCTTTTTGCAATTTAAAAAATATACAAAGATCCACTTCTTCAGAGAACACAACAGGGCCTATTCACAAAGGTACGGGCATGCATATTTACTCACCGTTAATTTTACTACTACACATAGGAGTAACTGCAGTTTTTTGCTATTAACCATTTTCCAAGTGTAAATTCACACCTAGACTTTCATGGCTACGTTCCATCATGGGGTAGAGCCTGTTACAACAGGATTTATGAGTGCTAATTTACTAATAGGCACTTGGCACTTGTAGATGGACATCTCAGCCATCATGAAGGAGATATCCCTGTTGCAAAGTATCAAAAATATTATGAAAGTATGTTATTTTTTTTAAAATAATTTAATATGTAAAATGTAACTGTAAATTACATTTTAATATTTGTTTCTAACATATAACAAATAAAATACAGTTATAGCGTATCAATTCATTAAAATATGTGTGTATTAAATACATATTTAATTAATATAAATATATTTGTATAATTTATAGAAAATATTTTTGAATAATAAATGAAAAATTCCCACCCTCACTAAAATTTGTATTTTTATTTAAAATGTCTAACGAGGGAGATATATATAATTAGAAAATATTTTAGCATATGAATGATATTTTTGGATTTAGTATTACCTGGGATGGAATTGTCCTCTCCGTTATGCACAGTCGTGTTTCTCTGCTCTGAGTGCCCCACTTTGAATCTCTGGTAGTTTTTATTTTTATTTTAGCCATGGCGTCCACCTAACCTAGCATGTGAGCAGGGGTCTAGACCTGGGCTGTGACATGAGTAAGCTCCTGGACTTGTCCCATGACCTGTTGGGACCCACCAAGTGTGCCCTCATTGACAGAGAGTAGACTAAGGTCCCTGTCATGTGTTTATCACATAGATCAGTGGTGGCAGTATACCGTGTCTTGTTAATCCATAATTGGGACCAGTCATTTATATCTGTATCACCTGACTAGAGGCCTACTGGTCCACTCATGTAGAGTTCAGCTTCTATGCCCAAATCCTTGCACCAATGCATATGTGGGCCATGTTTGTGTATGTATCAGCTTGTGAGGACATGAATGGTGCATATAAGTGAATTAGAGCAATGGATGCTGTGGGGTCCATAATGGATACCCGTGATCTGGCCTTTGCAAAAGGTGGAGGTAAGATTGTTTCTCAGACAGTAAAAGTGTATTGGTAAGATTCCTGCAGTAGCATAGCTACCCGTGGTAGGGCTGGTACATTGGCACCGAGGCCCAGAGGGCAGGCGGGCCAGCCTGACCTGCATCGACTGTAGGAATTTGTCTGACTGCTCACTCAAATTGTTTTCCAGTTCCAAGTTAATCCGGACTGAGTGGTTACTCTGGTGTAAGGGAGTAGTAAAGGAGGATTTGCATTAGGGACCTGGGCATTCTTGCTACACCACTGCATTTCTGATGCTGGAGGGAGACAATCTAGAAACTGAAGTGAGGAAGTGAGGGATAAGGAGAGAAGAGTCAGTCAGAAATTCATTTAGGCCTTTTTCTGAGCTACGACCAGCTGTCTAGACTTCCTGAACTGCAATTTGGTGGATGGTAGCGATAAAGGGTAGGACTGCAGATTTTGTTCTGCAAGGTGAAGGGGACCTTTCATGAGGCCCAGCCTTTTTTCTTTCCCTATTACACATTTGTGTAGCCGATGACAGCCAAGAGCAGAAACTTCATGCCTATTGGGCTTCTGTTGCGGGTATTCTAGGCTGGAGAAAACATGCAGTAAGAAGCATCACTCTACACAAAGGATTTATAGAGTTGCTTGGAAAGAACACTTGACAATAGAACCACACCAAATCAGTTCTGAAAGTGCAGACAGTGGATACACAGCATTTGTCTACTTTTGAGGTATAAGCAAAGGATTCATTACCCAACTTATTGTTTCAGTTTCAAATCCTCTATCGCCAAGGAAGAGAGTGCAACGAGGGTTAGTGTCTGCCTGACAGCTAGTCCCCCAGTGGTGAGGAGACATCACCTGAGTCTGGCCTCTTGCTGGAATAGCTGTACACATGTTCTGGAGTACGCAGAAGCCACCCTGCTTGCTGAGAGAGTGAAGGAGCCTGTCAGCCTTGCAGAAGGAGAGACTGTTCAGCAGGAGAGAAGTGCAGCAGATCCCCGGAGATAGTTGGACTTCCAGATGACTGCAGATCGTGATCTGTATATCCCGATGCCTACAGGTCTGTAGTCTCTACGGAAGTCGTTTCAGGCAGGAGTGACGAATCATCCTGAGATTGCTGAAGCGCGTTGGGAGCTATGATCTGAGTCCAGATCAGCCTCTAGATGACCATATTGCCCATAAGAAGATTGGCCTGTGCCTGGCTGTGTTGCCCAGAGGAAGATCAGTCTGTGTGTGGTCATGCTCTCTAGATGAACCTGTTTGAAGCCACGCAGCCAGAATGAGATTGACCGCTGCATGCTGGTACCCTTCCCAGAGAACCTTTCCATGCAGGTCCTGCTTCTTCTGCGCCAAGATCAAGCGTTTCTTGGGCATCATCTTCACTGCTGGTTCGATCTCAGCCAGAATCCAAAGGAGGCATGCAGAAGCAAGATCGATAAAGCTGTGTCTGTGTTGAGGTGGCTGCAGCCAGGGATGATATCCCAGATAAAGCTCCAGGTGAGCGGCCCTGCTCTCAGAATCAGGAAGGGGAGGGCGTGGTGAGATGAAGCTGAGAGGTTACTGGAAAGGACTGTTCCAAATCAGATGGGAAGAGCTGAGCAACTGAACTGTATTGGAGTTAAAACTACTAAATTGTGAAAGACTGCTTGAAAGTGCTCTGAAGGCAAAGATCTGCACCTGAGTCTTAACCCCACGTTGTTGCCTTAATCACAGGGTAAAGACTAAAGCACATAGGGGTGACCTGGAAGAGATAGCGGATAGTTGTGCAGCCCTGCCAAACAGCACCCAGGAAATTAAATTGTGCTTTGCCTATGTTTGCATTTGGTATTTTGTTGTAATGTGCAATAAAGTACTTTTCTTTTTGAAAGATAAGCAGTGGGTTGAGCATTCATTTACTGTGCTGCTGTGTGAATGGTGAAGCCTGAGCTAAAGCATCTGCACACTACCTTTCCTCAGAAGCCTATGAATGCTCGCGATTGCCACGACGGAGAGTCAAGTGCTGAAGTAATTGTCCTTAGTCCAGTGTGAAGAACCACAGTTGGATCGGCTCTGGGACATCAGCGGTAAATGACCTGAATCCTACATTTGAGGCCCAGTTGCCCCTCCTGGCCCTGTTGCCTCCCAAATGGGGTCTGATAGTACTAAATATCATGGGCGGCTCCTCTGTTTGGAGCGGAGGAGCGTCGCCCCACTTCAATAACCCCCAAAGCCCTAGAGATGAAAAATAAAATGGCATCCCAGTCCCAAACAGAGCATCAGGATGGGGCGGGGCCTGCTGAGCGACATCAGCAGGGTGGAGGGTGGGCTGTCTATGCACTGTTTAAAGTGCGCATGTACTTTTCGCTGGCCGTCTTGTGACGGCCAGCCACACATGCTCACTTTAAACATTTCTAACCGCGATGTCTTAAGATAGACGGGTGAGAGCAAGTGCAGGGCTCCAGAGTGCAGTGGAGCTCCAAGTAAGGCTGCTCCCTCCAATAAGGGTGCTGCTCTCATGCTAGTTAGAGCACCGCCAGGATTGGTCAAGAGAGTTGCAGCATCCAGTTTCTGGAAGAAGAGATCCGGAGCGGAGGACGTTGTGTTCGTCTTCAAGTAACTGTTAATCTTTTTTTATATATATTATTTTCACACACACATGCCCACCCACCCCTCCCTGTAGATGCCTTCCGCCACTGCCAAACATGCTGGAATAAAATTAGCAAATAATAAGGGTTTAGGATGCAACAAAATATTGCTTTGAGTAGTATCTCGCTCTTAGTTCTTCTATATATTACTTCCTTTGTATCCTATTTTATCCCCTAATAAAACCATCCAAATTTCTATGAATTCCAAGTGTTCTTTATGACTGACTTAACTTGGCATCTGTTTTCATAACACTGTTTAATAAATATTCATATCCCATTTTATTTGATATTGTCTCTTCAATGCTCCTCTTTTTCCGGTATTGGCTTCTCCTCATGGCACCTGATCTTTGCCTCGGCCTCTTCAATACTATTTTAACTTTTGATGGAAATCTTTAATAGGCATCATCACTAAGCTGTTTTCCCCCAGCCCTACCCTCACTGTCACTTTCCACTAGTTCCATGAGCGTTCTTGTGGTATCTCTTCTCTGTCACCATCTCCTTCCCCCTTGCGTTCATACTTCTAGCATTGTCTTCTGTTGTAGCCCGTTGCTCTGTGTGTTGCCTTCTCCAAGGGCCTCCTTTCTTTGTTTCTTTTCTTTGTACCACAAGATATTTCAACACTGAAGAGGTGTGATGAAGTGAATATGAAGTTCCGTAGTGGCCCAACTCTGTAAAGTCTGGCAAATCCCTATATCCACCTTTGCCTCCGTTCTCAATAGTGACACTCTTAGGAAACACTTATGGTCAATTTAGTTCCGGTAGTGCTATATTATAAAATTCCCGTGTTTCCTTCTAGGTCCCCCCTCCCATATTCTGTCTTCCCTACATCTCCTGCTATGTTAGGACGTTTCACCAAATGACCTTTCCAGGCTCCTCCTCCCACATATCCTCTGTTGATTTCAACTCCTGGTATTCAAATGTATTTCCCTCTCTAAGTCATTATCTATATCGTCTCAAATGATAGCCTTTAATGTTTGTCTCCCTTAATACTGATTAGCCCAATTATGCCATGGCATCATCTCTTGTCTTTTCTCCTACACTATCTCTTCAGTGACCAATGCATCCTCTCATGTCCTCCCATGACTCTTCCTCTAAAACCTCACCTTGCTCTAGAGCCTGGTGTTGTCTTTCATCTTCTCCCAACCTACTGACACATCCTTATATAATGTCTTCCAGTCCTGGTTCATCCCAGGGTATCCTCACTTGACTCTGCTGCCTCCTTCCTCTGGCTCATCCTCCGAATCATCTCCTGGCGCCTTCTCCTGTTGTTCTCCATCAGCTCTTCCTCACGGTCCCCTCCGGTACCATATGCCTCCTCTAAGAGGGACCCCCGCCTCTCCAGAGCGCTCAGTTCTGGGAATTGTCTCGCCTCGGTTGTCCTTTTAGATTGCAGTTTGACCTTGGCCCGTTCTGATTTTTAATGTGTTAAAAGTGCGTTTCTGTAAATAACATTTCTAACAATGAGGGTTTTTGTATAGCTGTAGGCGATAAATACGTCTGAATCTTTCATAAGTATGTAACTCCATGTACCCTGTGCTTCTCACTTAACTCAAAACAGCTAACCCTTTTTGATCAATTTGGAATTTGAAAAAATGTGCATCTTGGCTGAGATGATAGCTGGTAAAATCTGCCAAAGGAAATCTGAGACAGTCAGTTTACAAACTCTGAAAAATAGGGACAATGTTCTGGAAACATTCATTTCTTTAACAAAAGCAATATAGCTGGACTCTGTTATGATGCCTGCATCCACTATGTGTCTAGCATGTAGCCAATGTTATGTCCACACAGGATGTTAAGCTTTCCTATGCTAAAAAAAGGGTCAACGCTGTACTACAACCACCCAGGGCCAGAACATAGAAACAGAAAGAGAAACTGACAGGCCCCAGTGACATGGCGCTCACAGAATATATTAAGGGGCAGGTACAGAGCACCCCTGTGCCTGCCATTCTGCTCTCTGAACACAAGAAGGGATGCACGGATAAGTTCAAATGGTCAGATGGTGATATTTGGAGAGAAAAAAACAATTCCCAGGCCTACATGCTTCCAGTGGGAAGCCATATGATGCTCCCATCGTCGCCTTCTTGAATTTAAAAAGGTTCATGATGAGGCATTAGACAATGCCCCCTGTCCTGGTGGGGTATGCTCTCTTTCTGCACATTCCTTTGCTTATTAAACTATGATCAGGCATGTATTTTGGGACAGTTGCTTGTTTATTCGTTAAGTTGCACAGTTTCGCAAGTGTGCTGATTATGGAAAGTTTTACAAAACCAGACGCTTTTAAATACTTTTTTGTAATTGTATGACTGTTTACGATGTGTGTCGCTCTGCTGTGGAACCACTGGTATATCCATATTATAGTCACTCATATTATTAAAAACGTTTGTGATCTAAATTAGGCAAAACGCTCTGAAATAGGAAGTGTAAAGGTAGCAAGTCAAAACTTGCAAACATGAATGAACTGCAAACTGTGAGCCACTAAATACAACGGGCCTGATTCACAGAACTAACTTACGTCAAAAACGTAAAGTTAGTACTTTTTGGTATTCACAGAATACACTTACTCATTTTGGTATTCACAGAATGAACTTACTCATTTCGGTATTCACAGAAGTTAGTAGTCCTAACTTTAGGACTCCTAAATGTCTTCTGTGAATACCGAAAGTCTTAAAGTTAGGATTTTTCTCAGTTTAGGAGTAGTAAAGTTAGGACTCCTAACTTTAGGACTCCTAAATGCCTTCTGTGAATACCGAAAGTCTTAAAGTTAGGATTTTTCTCAGTTTAGGAGTAGTAAAGTTAGGACTCCTAACTTTAGGACTCCTAAATGCCTTCTGTGAATACCGAAAATCTTAAAGTTAGGATTTTTCTCAGTTTAGGAGTAGTAAAGTTAGGACACCTAACTTTACTACTCCTAAACTGAGAAAAATCCTAACTTTAAGACTTTCGGTATTCACAGAAGGCATTTAGGAGTCCTAAAGTTAGGACTACTAACTTCTGTGAATACCGAAATGAGTAAGTTCATTCTGTGAATACCAAAATGAGTAAGTGTATTCTGTGAATACCAAAAAGTACTAACTTTACGTTTTTGACGTAAATTAGTTCTGTGAATCAGGCCCAACATACGTACAGAGAACAATACGAAATAACAAATTGGTAGGATCTACAATTGTAAAATAAGGAATCACGAATTGCGATTTGGATCAAGTCACAAATAGAGACCCTCGTATCAGCAGTCTCGGCTGATGACTCACAGAACCAGGAAGTGAACCTGAAACAGTAGAGTACAGCATAGAAGAAGTGCACTGATACTCCTCTTCAGTGATCAGAACTTTCACTGATGACAATGACAAGCCAAAGGATGATGTAGGGAGGTAGTGAAAATTCAGAGACCAAGGACTGGAGATTGGGAGGAGGACTGAGTTGGGGAAAATTAGATCTCATGTGTCAAAGCCTCAATGACTGACTACCAAGAAACCAGCATGGCTATGGATCCACCAGTTGGCAGTGATGGGAGAAAGATCCATCAATGTATCTCCTTCCGCTCCAACCGTACCAGGTCTGCCTCCTTAAACTGTACCATTGAAACAAACATAGGAAGATAGGCATTAGGCTAACAGACATCAAACATCACACACCATGCACAAGAGTATGTAGTACCACACCGGAATCACCAACAATGGGTATGCAGCATGTAATCCATTCCTAGAACCATGTCAGTTCAACACAGTGCTCCGTTAGCTACCTAGAACATGTTGTATTCCCTCTGTCTTGTTGTTGATGTTTCAAAGAACTTCTGAGTAAATGCTAACGGTCACTATTGCAACATAAATAATGTAACATGTTTCACTCAGAAGTATCAATTGTGTCTCATCTGAACAGGCATAAGGGGAAGGTCTTGTCATTTTAAGGCATGTGCCCCCCTACATGCACCCCATGGATCTGAGGCAACAGCGGGCCGCTACGGTTTTCATGGAGTAGGAACTATGGCAGAGCGGAAACTCGTAATATGCTTGGCGGGACCGCAACGATCCTGTCAACCATATTGCGGCCTCAAGACCACCTCACCACCGCTGCAGTGCAATGGTGGTCCTACCACCCTAGATGTAATAGGGCGGTCGGACCGCTACGCCACTGTGAGTCTGGCGGTCTGTGGACTGCCAGACTCATAATCAGGCCCTTAGTCATGATGGAGCAGGGTTTTGCGTAAATAAAACCTGCTCGGATTAAACCCTCAGTAACACATATTAACAGTGTGTGGTGAAGATTTTTTTATTAATAAATGATAAAACATGGGGAAATGCTTTTGCGCATGCGTAAACTAATGCGTGTATTAATGCATGAAACTAGGCCGCAAACTGCTTTGATAAAAACTAATGCTGCTTTTGTGCACGTTAATAATATTTCTCTAGGAATAACATAACATGGGCTGTGCATGGGTTAGTGCAAATGCTGGGATGGTGCGCAAAATGAAATTACATTTCTTGAAAATAATAAATGTTTTGTGATTCTGTTCTTGTAGAAAAGTTAGCATGGGCCTACACTTCTGCATGCCAGTTTTGGGTTAACTTTCTTCCTGAAAAGAAAAATACGAAATAAATGAGCTTTGAATGAGGAGAGAATGCAGAGGCAATAGAAATGTCCTTCGTGTTATGCTGACTGTCTGCCAGGGTTACGGAAGAAGGAGGATAAGATTACAAATGGAAGCGATGCAACTTCCTCACGAGATGGCAGAGGCAAACAAAAGAGGCGTAGAGATTTGCAACAATCAAGGAACTGCAGGAAATATTTACTATGATTATGTTCAAAGTTGTTTCTTGGATGATTCTGATGTAATGCTTAATGTTTGAACAATGCGGTGTCTAATAATATGGACATGACGAGAGTGGTGTGACAGAACACCCCCATTATTAGCCAATGAGAGACAGACTTTGGTTGTTAATTGAAACAAATGTGGGTTGACATTTAGGTTTTAGGGTATAATTGAAAGTCCACGGTGGATGTGATTTTTAGTAGGTGCTGATGCTAGTTAGCGGGAGATCGTCGCTGTCGTCGGTTTGCTGTTTCCAGATAGAGGCCTACCTGATTCCTGTCTCCTGACCTAATCTTTGTCACTCGACTCTACTTGAGTGGCCTTCCTGCCCTAACTGGCCAGTGGGGTTGTTTTCCTGATTCTTGCTTAGGTTAGTATGAGATAATCTACTGAATTTGCATAATCATTTGCAAATGTATTTGTCTCTGAAACTTTTCTCTCTTCGCCTATCCACTCCTTCAATGCATTGTTTATTTGATATGAGTTTGAAATTATGCATTGCCAATGTTTTCTCCCTGTGATAATTCATGATTTGCATTTCGTGTAACTGTACTTGATGAGCGTTATTTTCTTACATTATTTAGGATAAACAACATAAACTATACACTGAGTCTGTTTTATTTTATTTAGTAAAGATGTTAAGTACTAATTATTGTTATCAACTGAATCAACTCTAGATCCGATCGCCACAATTTATTTGTAAGGAGAAATTCAAGTTCAAAGGTGTATTTAGTGTGTTAGGAATAAACTTGCATCACACTGAACCCCAGCGTGAGGGGATTATGTTAGGGTAGTGTATATGGGCCTATGTGTGAAAATTATCGATCCCTAATCGCTGGATCAGTTTTGGTAGCAGAGGATGGTTAATTATTGATTAGTTTGGCAATAATGATTGATTATTAATTTATTGATTATTAACATGAAAAGTTAGTGTCTTTGTTTTATGTTGTATAGAAGTACGGGTACGGAGTTACCTAAGATCCTAGGATGATGTTATTTTAGCCTAAGTGGCAGAAGAAAAGTGTGAGAAGGGTATCACACTGGAGAAGTACTTTGTCTGTTGTCATATCGAACAGTGAAAAGCTGACGATGTTATTTAGGGACATATTCGAGTGAAAGAAGATTACATGAAATAGTGAAAGGTCTGCTTTCAAAACTCTGGCCTTACATCCCCAAAAGGAGTACCAAGACCTCTTTCTGAAAGGAAAGTCCTCTTCCGAAAATTTGGCTAGTATCCCCAGAGGAGTACCAAGACCTCCTTTAACTTGATTGAGAGTAGAGTAGCGCTGGTCGTTATTTTACTAGAAGTAAAAGAAAACTCTTCGAGTGAATTGAACTATCTCTTTTTTATTAGTGGAACAGACAAAGTAGCATTGTTTTGTGTTGTTTTTAACAAGAAATAGTTGAGAAAAACGTAGAAAATACATTGCCGTATTATTTTATAAAAGGAGGGTCAGAAGCAGGAGTAATACTGACGTCACAAAAAAAGCTGCGCTGGCATTAGTCAGACAGCGGGCGTATAGTGAGCCGTGATTGGTTGGTTGCTGTGAGCCGCGCTAGCATTGGTCGAAATAGCAAATACGTAGTGAGTCGTGATTGGTTGGTTGCTGTGAGCCGCGCTAGTATTGGTTGATAGTTAGCGAATACAGTGAGAGGATTTACGGAACTTTTTCTCTTGTTTATTTGGGTTTAATTAGCGAGAAAAAGAGTGTTTAAAAATGAAGATGGTAAAAAGAATAAAAGATTTATTTAAAAAAAGACAAGCCGATAGTTACTAGAGAGGGACTTCCTATACCACCACCGAGAAACCCTGCTTCTTTTAAGATGTTAGAACGTGGTTATCATACGTGTACATGGTTAGAGAATTGGATGAAATACACGGAGGATGATGGAGTTTTAGCTTTTCCAGAGAATGGTACATTTAATGTAAGGATTTTGAAGAACTTGAGGGAACAAATGAATTCATTAAAACCAAGTCCTAGACCAACGCAGAATGAAGCGCTTGAGGAATGGGATTATGAGGCATAAAACCAGAGAGAGACAGGAATGGAATTAAATATAGGAATATAATAACGAGATATTCTGAGGCTAGATGGGATGATCAAAAGAAAAGATGGAGAAGAAATGTAAGTGCAGATGGATTATATCCAGTAATAGTTGCTGAAGATCAGACTGGAGGAAAAAGTAAAGAGAAAAAGAATAATGTATAGACTTCAGAAATAGATAATGACTCAGATGATATTGATGATAAGTTGTTGGATGAAATATTATTAAAGAGACCTCCACCATATCAAGAAAGTTCAGGGGAAACAGTTCCAAATGCACCACTAATTGAAATACAGGTTCCTCAGGTTCCACAAGCTCTACAATCTGCACAAGTTTCACAGGTTACACAAGTTCCGGTAGCTTCCCATACTCGGGTAGTGTTGCAGGAAAATGAGATTGACATATTGAATAAGGCAAGAGAGGAGCTAACTCAAAGAATTAGTCAGATGAGTCTGAATGCAGAAGCATTATCGGTACCAGTAACGATTGGTCCTATAGTTCCATTGTATGGTGAGAATCAGAATATATCAAACGTACATGCATTGACAATTCCCATGAATAATGCTAGGAATGTTAGTGGGTCAGAACAGGTTGAGAAGAGTACTTCATTGATTGATCTTCCAGTGAGTGAAAATGTAATTGAAACACCAAAGAGAAGTGTACAGATGGATCCTAGAAAAATAGTGCAGAGTGAAAGTGGAACAACTCCAGTATCAGGGAGTTCGGTGGGTCCTTCGCCAGAGGAGTTAGATGACTGGATAAGAGGAATGGAAAAGAATAAGTCACAATCGAGTATAGATGTAGCTAGATTGAGAGTGGATCTGGAAGAAATGATTATTGGTACAATAAGTCCAGAAATATTGAGTAAGTACCGAGATGAAGAGTTGTTATTTTTGTGTAAGAATATTACATGGAAAGCACGGAATTTACATGAGAGGTTAGCAGAAGCTGCACAAGAATATGGAGTAGACATAGAGAAGTCTAAAGTTTTGCAGAAAACGTATAGATTGGATTTTACTGATAAGGATTTAGAGAGTTTGAATACGTCTGGTAAACAATTGCAAATAAAAGAATTGATGAATACCTTGAAGAAATGGGGTGATTTAGACCGGTGGAAAGGTAGATGGGCGAAAAAGAAGGAAGAAATGCTTGCAAGTAAAAATGTGTCATTATTTCCATTAAGAGAAACAGGACAGGCTGAAATGATATGCCCAATGAGAGAAGTTCCAGGTGGTGGATATGTTCATGTTCCCTGGTCAAGACAGGATATATTATCTTTTATGAATGATTTCCCTAGGTTGAGAGAGAGAAACCTGTCGAATGGTACAAACAGGTAGAGAGGTTTGTAAACGTTTCAAAAGTTTTGTTAGAGGATTTAGATGGTTTGTTTGAGATTGTAGTTCCAACTGATTTATGGACTGAGTGTAAGATTACTGTTGATTGGCCAAAAGAAGAACATCCTAGAGATGTGAAAACAGGAGCACCTTCAGATGAAGTGATGAAAAAATATAATCAAGTCATTACTTTTCTGAAAAGTAAAATTTCTCCAAAACAAACAGATTGGGTTAAAATTGACAGGACATCCCAAGAACCCAAAGAATTGGTACATGCCTATTATGAGAGGTTATTACAGGTGTTCAAACAGTATAGTGGTATTGAAAGTATAGGTGACAAAGATATGGGACATTTTGTGTATAGGTTTGTTTTAGGATTAAAACCTGAAATTAGTAACATGATTCAGCAACATTTGATTTGTTGGCAGAGTAAATCAGTTGATGAGATTCTGAGATATGCTAAATATTGTAGTGATGATATTGAGTCAAGGCATAAGAAGCTGAAAGAGAAAATGATGTGGGCACAAGTGAAAGTGGCAGAACAGAAAGATGGAAACAATAGTTCTCAAACAGATTTTCAGATGAAAGGACAACATCAAAATGGTCAGGTACCAAATGGAGGTAGAGGAAGAGGTAAAATGAGTAGGGAAGTACTGAAAAAGAAATGTCCTTGTCATGCGTGCTGAAAGTTTCGACGTTGGAGGAATGAGTGTAGATCTTTACTGAAGAATAATGGAATGAATCAAAATTTCAATCCGCAGATGCAGAATGAAGTGGTTGTGAATCAACAACAACAACAGCAGCAGGTACTTACACCACAGACACAACAAGTACAGGTGCCTCAAACTCCTATGCCAAATAATGCGAATGCTCAAGTACAGAGATACAGTGCGAATTCTGCATTTCACGCAGGTGAACAAGTTGGTAAGAATCAAAATGTGCAAATGGTTTCACAGTATTTATTGCAATGTTCAGAGAGTGACACAGACTCATCTCGATGACGGTGCCTGAGGGGGGAGGAAGAGTGCGTGCTTGGTGCATCTCTAGAGGTAGATCAATCAGGTCCTTTTGTTGATGGAAAAGTGGAAGGTAATGATATTACATTCCTTGTGGACACTGGTGCTACCCGTTCTACTGTGAGAGCAGCAGAAATCCCAAACCTACCCCTCTCGGGAGAAACTATCCAAGTTGTGGGAGTTTCAAATAAACATATTAAGACTCCAATAACAAGACCAATAGAAGTTCATATTGGAAGATTCAGAGACATGCATCGGTTTGTGGTATGTGATACGAGTCCGGTGAACCTTTTAGGAAGGGACTTGCTCTGTAAGATGAACTGCACCATCTATTGTACGCCAGGTGGTATTGCTTTTCAAACACAAGATGAGGATGTTGCTTTTAAAATGATGTTAGCGAAGCAAGGGACAGAAGTGAATAATTTATATTCATTGCTTACAGAAGAAGATTTACCTGTAGAATTGAGAAATGCAGTAAGATCTGATGTGTGGGACTTTACAGGAAAAGACATTGGATTGATGCAAGGTGTGGATCCTATTCAGGTTACAGTTAAACCAGGTGCAATATATCCAAACACTCCTCAGTACAACACGAGTACTGAAATCACAGCAGGAGTAATTCCTGTAATTGATCAAATGATTGAGCAAGGTATTCTAAAAGAAATACTGAGTAGTCCTTGTAGCTCACATATTATGGGGATTAAGAAACCAAGCGGAAAATATAGAATAGTGCAAGATTTGCGCAAAATTAATAAGATCGTAGTACCTTGCTGTCCAATAGTGCCAAATCCAGCAGTGATTCTTTACCAAATTCCTTGTGATGCAGAATGGTACACAGTACTTGATCTGTGTCAAACATTTTTCTCGATACCTTTGCATCCGGATAGCCAATATCTGTTTGCATTCCGGTTCGGAAACCGTGTTTTGACATGGTGCCGAGTTCCTCAAGGGTATACAGAGAGTCCTTCGATTTTTAATCAAATTTTAAAAAAATGTTTGGACTCATTGACTATGCCAGAAAATTCAGTGTTAGTTCAGTACATTGATGATCTACTTGTGGCATCAAAAACACGAAAAGCCTGTGTGACAGATACAATTGCCTTACTGAATCATTTGGCAATATGTGGGCATAAGGTGTCACCAGCGAAATTGCAGTTTTGTAAAAAGAAGTTCAGTATTTGGGACACAAAATTGACAAAGGAGTTAGAAAAGTAACTCAAAAACGAATCAATGTGGTTTTGCAGATGAGTCCTCCTAAAACTCAAAAGGAAGTTCGAATGTTTTTGGCAATGGTTGGATACTGCAGACAATGGATTAGTGGGTTTTCACTGATTGCAAAACCTCTACAGAGGTTGACTCACAAAGATGTGGTTGATCCGATTGAATTGGATGAAGAATGTATGAAAGCTTTTATTGAATTGCAAGAAAGTCTTTGTCGAGCACCTGCTTTGGGAATGCCAGATTATACAAAAGATTTTGCATTATTCTGTTGTGAGAGAGATGGGTGTGCACTTTCAGTCTTAACACAAAAACATGGAATGGCACGTCGTCCAGTGGCATATTTTTCTGCCACTTTGGATTCAGTGGCTGCCGCATTACCAGGTTGTTTAAAAGCAGTGGCTGCTACTTGTGTGAGTCTTGAGCAGAGCGAAACAATTGTTATGGGACATCCAGTGAAAGTATATGTGCCACATTCTGTTGAGATTCTGTTAACAAGGACTCGGACTCAGCATATGACCTATAGTCGGCTGACTAGGTATGAAAGAGTGATTTTGGGTGCTGAAAATGTGACAGTGACAAGATGTACAATGTTGAACCCTGCAACTTTGTTGCCAAGTTTAAGTTGTGAAGAAGTGAAAGATGAAGCAGATCATGATTGTTTGGATGTGACAGAATTGTGCACGAAACCAAGACCTGACATTAAGGATATTCCATTAGAAGAGTCAGATAGTGTGCTGTTCGTGGATGGATCTTGTCTGAGAGATGAAAAAGGTGCATTGAGTGCTGCTTATGCAGTATGTACAGTGTCTATGGTTCTTGAAGCATCCTGTCTAAAGGGGATACATTCTGCTCAAATTTCTGACTAGAGCATGTATAATTGACAAAAATCTGAGAGTAACCATATATACTGATAGTCAATATGATTTTGGGGTGGTGCGTGATTTTGGTCAGTTGTGGATGCAAAGAGGATTTCTGACTTCTTCAGGATCACTGATCCGGAACAGTAAAAATGTGAAGGATCTATTGAATGCATTACAAATGCCCAAAAAGATTGCAGTGGTAAAATGTTCAGCACATAAGTCAGCAGATGACTATGTGACAAAAGGAAACAGGTACGCAGACCAAGTGGCGCGTTTCTGTGCACAAAATTCAATTTCAATCAACAGAGGGGTGGAGAAAAAACATACAAATTGCCACTTGATGTTTTCTTCTTTGGAAACATGGGAAGAAATTAGACAGTTATAGGAAGAAGCAAATGAGGAAGAAAAACAAATTTGGATAAAATCAGGTTGTGAAAAGAGAGCAGAAGATGAAGTGTGGGTGTATGTTGATGGAAGACCAGTAATGCCAGATAGTTTACTGTCTCAGACAGCAAGGATGTACCATGGAATCGCACATGTTGGAATAGAAGCTATGATCAGGCTCTTCAAGCAGTCATGGTACAACCCAAAATTTATGGTCATTGCAAAGAGTCCATGCCAGAGATGTATAGTGTGTCAGCAGCAAAATCCAGGTAGAAAGACAGTTGTTAGTTGGGGTCGAATTGGAAAAGCAGCAGGACCATTTACCAGACTACAGCTTGACTTCATTGAACTTCCCCCTTGTAATGGACTGAAATATGTGTTGGTTGTTGTTTGTTTGTTTTCTCGCTGGGTAGAAGCTTATCCAGCAAGAAGGAATGACAGCCTAACAGTTGCTAAACTACTTTTGAGAGAGATTATCCCAAGATTTGGATTTCCAGTCTCTTCAGAAACAGATAGAGGAACTCATTTAAATAATGAGATAATTTGAATGATTTGTGCAGCATTACAAATTGAACAAAAGCTGCATTGTGCCTACCGACCAGAAGCATCTGGAGTGATCGAACAAATTAATGGCACTATTAAATCCAGACTGTCAAAAGTGTGTGTGTCTACAACGCTGAAATGGCCAGACGCTTTACCCCTGGTATTGATGAGTCTTAGAAGCATTCCTGATAAAAGGACTGGATTGAGTCCTCCTGAGATCTTGATGGGGTGAGCCATGAGACAAGCAATTGTACCAGCAAACAAACTAATGAATATTACTGATGATCTAGTGCTTGATTATTGCAAAGGATTGGCTGATCTGGTGCGTTCTGTGTCTCATCAGGTTGGAGAAATTGCAACCACAACACAGCCAGATCAAGCACATGATTTGAGTCCAAGAGAGTGGGTTCTTGTCAAGAAACACGTGAGGAAGTCGTGTTTAGAACCCAGGTGGAACGGACCATATCAGATCATTTTGGTGACAACGACAGCAGTGAAGTGTGGTGGCTTGCCAAACTGGATTCATGCAAGTCATACAAGAAGAGTCCCAAGTCCACTTGAAAGACAAGTAGAAGAGCAGCAACTGGTAAAGCAGGGAAAAGAACATGAAGCTATAGAATCTAGTGTTACAGATTCTGAAAAGGCTGAACAAGAGGAAGAACCAAGTACAAGTCAAATAAAGTGGGCACTAGCTACTGGGTCTCAAGAGACTGTTGTTGAGAAAGAAAAAGAGAAAGTGACTGATGAAAATCAAGAGCAAATACAACAGAGAAAAGAACTGAATAAAAGAACTTGCGAGCTTGACAACGAAGGAGAAGAAGAAGTTCAAATTAAGAGAGCAAGAAAAGGTGATGTGTGGCCAAAAGGGGTGAAAAGACTGAAATACACTCTAGAAAAGAAAAGGCCAGATCAAATAAATGAAATATCAAGTCAAACTGGACAAAGTGATTCAGAAGAAGAATCAGTACGAAATACAAGGAGAATAAGAATTCCAAATAAGAAATACACAGCTTCAGAATGGACATATGTGGTGTTAGAAGAAATTGAGAACACAGATCAGAAAGAAAAAGAAGCTGGTACTGATCGAAGTGATCAAAACAAACTGAAACCACCTTAAAAGAGAACTGTGAAAATAAAGGTGCAATAAATTACAATGAAGAATATTCTGAAAGTTCAAAAAGATTTGAAGAAGAGGAAGATATATAAAAAAAAAAGAGGGGGTAAAAAAGAGACATAAAGTGGCCGATTCCGATTCGGGCCGGAAAACATACCGACCGACTCGGTACGGGAATTTAGTCCGACCGACTCGGACCGGCGCCGCACGACCCGGGTAGTACGATGAAATGCATGTGAAATCCGACAGACTCGGATGGAATACAAAACGACCGACCGAGCCGGACGGAAACAAGCCATCCAGCCGGGAAATCACGCGAAACGAACCGACCGACACGCACTCGGATTGAACCCGAACAAAACGTACCCGCGAACTCCGACCCGCGTAGTACGATGCTGTGCGTGCAAAACACGACCGACTCGCCCGGAGCACAAGCCGTACGACCGACGCGCATACAAAACCCAGCCGAAGCAACCCAATACTACGCGACCGACTCGTACGCCGCATATGAAACCTAGCTGACACACAGCGGGAACGAGTCGGACAAGATCGCACCAGACAACTGCAGCGTCCTACTCGGACACAAGAACGACTCCTACATGCACCAAAAACACCAAGGAAAAATTAGAAAAAAAGGGCCAAACAAGCAACCACTAAGCCAATAAATACAGGGAGGAAAAAAAATGGAACAAGGACACACCTCCAACTCCACCTACATAAAGGCCACAAATCCCTACCATGATCCCTTGCAAATTCCACTGACCTGCCAGACAGAACACCATCACACAGCAACCAAAGACACACTCACAGCTCATACATCACACAAGCCACACACCATTACCACACCTACAAATAGCACCCTCACACACACCCAGCTAAACCTACACTCACCCCCCCCACTTGCACACACACACACATCAATCACCACCACCACCCATCACCATGCCCCCAAAGAAGAACCATAAGTTCCTAGATTGTGAATTGGAAGTCCTGGTAGACGAGATCCTCAGGGTAGAGCCACAGTTGTTTGGTACATTGGTAGAACAGACCCCCATGTCGCAGAAAACCAAGATGTGGGTGAGGATTGTCGACAGGGTCAACGCACAATCACCATGTTTGCGCACAAAGGAAGACATCCAGAACAGGTGGTATGATGTGCGCAGGAGGGTCAGGGACCTACTCAAAAAGGACTACCTCCTCAGCCAGCACACCGGCAGTGGCCCTCCTGCAAAACCAGTATACCTCAGGCCCTGGGAGGAGAAGGTGCGGGCCATCCTACCACCAGGGAGCGTATACGGACTAACAGACATCCCAGAGCCTGGTGAGTACACAAATAATATACACAATATGGTGTGACAACACACACACATCACAGTCAAGGGGATAGGCAAACCATGCACACTTAGCAAATACACAGCAACCAAAAGATATCCATCCCAAGATGTGAATGCTAGTCAGACAAACACAATACCTGCCATCTCATAGTGATATGTAACTGTGTCATGACATCTACAAACCTAACAACAAATACAGCAAGGCAGTGGCACAAGTAGAACCAACAAATACTCCCAGATATTTACCCACCACTAGAACACCACCTCACAGAGAAGCTCACTGAAAGGAAGGAATTCTGTGTATGCTGGTCAAGTCAGTGTAGCCAATAGCATGATGGGAGTGGTAGTCACAGATATTGGTCACACCCACAATTGGCCCATCAACACCACTCTGAACCATGCTCACATCACAGGGAGTGGAAAACAACTGACAAGATGGCTGACACTGGCTACTGCTGTGGGGAGCACAAGGCCCTGCTGGGAACTGGGCACCAACAAACAACAGGACCACACTGTCAGCCATCTTGCCATTGCTGTCACACTCACACACACTGAAGTCCACTCAAAAGGAAGGAAGGATGGGCATGCTGGGAAGGGGGTGTAGGCAAAAGCATGATGGGAGTGGTAGTCACAGATCAACATCTCACACCCACATGGCCCAGCAAGTTAGCACTGAAGCATGCACACCTCACAGGGAGTCAAAAGCCACTTCAAAGATGTCTGACATTGGCCACAGCTGTGGGGAGCACAAGGCCCTGCTGTGAACTGGGCACCAACAAACAACAGGACCACACTGTCAGCCATCTTGCCATTGCTGTCACACTCACACACAGTGAAGTCCACTCAAAAGGAAGGAAGTATGGGCATGCTGGGAAGGGGGGTGTAGGCAATAGCAGGATGGGAGTTGTAGGCACAGATATTAGTCACACCCACAATTGGCCCATCAACACCACTCTGAACCATGCTCACATCACAGGGAGTGGAAAACAACTGACAAGATGGCTGACACTGGGTACTGCTGTGGGGAGCACAAGGCCCTGCTGGGAACTGTGCAACAACCAACAGCAGGACACCACTGACTGATATCCTGAAAGACAACTTGCACTCCCTGCAATGGAAGCACGTTCCATGGTGGGATATCTGGCTGGGTGGGAAGGAGGACTCACAGCACTGACCATAGTTACAAGCACCTCCCCTCACACACCCCCTCAACACTAACTCCACATAACCCACCTGGGAGAATGCAATGCCTCACATCCTAACTGAAGATCCCACAAAGAACCACGACCCTGGGTTATGCTGTGTGAAGGACAGGGACACTCTTGGGACTTGTAGCCAAACAACTGCCAAGACAACACTCCCAGCCATCCTGTCAGCACAGGCACCCCACCCCACAGGGAAGCAGAGTCAAAAGGAAGGAGGGATGGGCATGCTGGGAAGGGGGTGGAGGCAATAGCATGATGGGAGTTGTAGGCACAGATATTGCTCACCCTCACAATTGGCCCATCAACACCACTCTCAACCATGCTCACATCACAGGGAGTGGAAAAGGACTCACAAGATGGCTGACACTGGGTACTGCTGGGGGAGCACAAGGCCCTGCTGGGAACTGTGCAACAACCAACAGCAGGACACCACTGACTGACATCCTGAAAGACAACTTGCACTCCCTGCAATGTAAGCACGTCCCATGGTGGGATATCTGGCTGGGTGGGAAGGAGGACTCACAGCACTGACCATAGCTACAAGCACCTCCCCTCACACACCCCCTCAACACTAACTCCACATAACCCACCTGGGAGAATGCAATGCCTCACATCCTAACTGAAGATCCCACAAAGAACCACCACCCTGGGTTATGCTGTGTGAAGCACAGGGACACTCTTGGGACTTGTAGCCAAACAACTGCCAGGACAACACTCCCAGCCATCCTGTCAGCACAGGCACCCCACCCCACAGGGAAGCAGAGTCAAAAGGAAGGAAGGATGGGCATGCTGGGAAGGGGGGTGGAGGCAATAGCATGATGGGAGTTGTAGGCACAGATATTGCTCACCCTCACAATTGGCCCATCAACACCACTCTCAACCATGCTCACATCACAGGGAGTGGAAAAGGACTCACAAGATGGCTGACACTGGGTACTGCTGGGGGAGCACAAGGCCCTGCTGGGAACTGTGCAACAACCAACAGCAAGACACCACTGACTGACATCCTGAAAGACAACTTGCACTCCCTGCAATGGAAGCACGCTTCATGGTGGGATAACTGGGCTGGGGGAGAAGGAGGCCTGGATGGCAAACAAATACCACCAATGCTGGTCATGCACACACCTCAACATACACATTGACATGCCACACGTTGGCAGGACAATGTGCTACACCAATATCACTCTCTGACTGTCACAATTTAGGAGAATGCAATGTCCTGGCCCACATCCAGAGGTACAGTCACAACTGTCAGGTGTTTGAACAATTGATGCCAGTAGAAACATAACATACAATCTGTGTCTCTCCCCAAAACAGGTGATGATGGGGACACAGCAGCAGACGAGGAGGAGTCCCTGTCCCAGGCTCCGGGGAACACTGAGCTCACTGGTGTGGATCAGCCACTGCACTCCTCGGATGGCGAAGAACCAGCTGGACCCTCCGGTGTGAGTCATCATGCAGCACCAGCAGGACCAACATCTGCACCCCCTGCACCCACCCCTCCAACAACTGCCAACACACAGGCCACCCCTGCCAACACGGACAGACCAAGGACCACAGATGACAACAGCGCAGGGACCCAGGCCCAAACTGGAGCTGGTGACAACGAGCCCAGGAACAACACCCAAGTGGGCCCACGGTCACCTGTGCGTGCCACTGCAGGTCCTGCACGTGTCGCCAGGGGTGGTGGGAGGGGTGATAGACATAGGTCACTCTTTGCAGAGGGGTCTGGACTGCATGATGACCCACAACTGGCACGCATCGCGGATGCGTACCAGACTAGCACCGGAGAGGTCAGCAAGGTAGTGGGGATCCTCAAGGACATACAACAGCAGCAGGCTGCCCATCATGCCCGCTTGGACTCCCACATGTCCCGGGTCGACACACACATGTCACATGTCGAGACACACATGTCACGTGTCGAGACACACATGTCTGGCATGGAGTCCAAGTGGGACACATTGGAACAACTGACAGCGGTGCATAGGGACATACTGACATGCCTCCGCCAGATCAGCACCAAAATGGCCTCACCTCCCTGTGTGCCCACAACAACTGCTGCTGAAACAACTGCAAATGCCACAGGGAGGGAGGAGGACTCTGGCAGAGAGTCCCCTGCACCGCCGCAGCCTGCACCTAAGGGTCCCCCGCCCCAAGAAGAGGAGCCGTCCGAGGAGGCCAAACTGAGAGGCCGATGGCCATCTACATCCCCCAGGAAGCCAACACCTGTTCTGGAACTTTTCCTCTGTGTGCAAACTGCACGCCCTGTCGAAGCCAACCCAACTCTCCCACATGACATGGGGAGCTCTAGTTGGCCAAATTTATCAGATGACTGTGGACTTTACTCCGGACATTTCAGCTACCAAGACTTCCAATACACATGGGAACTTTGGATTCCTATTTCTATGTACAGCACCCACCATCCTGTGCACCATCCTCACACCTGTATGTAAATAAACTCACCAATACACCATATCTGCCTCTGTTGTGATTCCAACGTGGTTTTTGTCATGTAGATGGTGATCTGCTAAATGACACTGTGCATGCTAACTGCTACAGCAAGTCCAACACCGTCATGTTAGCCATGGCGACGTGACACATATGAGGGAGACACACCACTAGGGCCACACAACACATACACACCAGGGCCATCAGACTCATCACCTATACTGATGTTGCAACTAAATACAGTGGAATGCACAGACACGCCACCTATTCACAGTCACTGTCAACTAGACTACAGGTGCAGTAAGCAAATGTCAGTCAGATGTGTGACTACAGACAACGCACATCCCAAAGTGAAGCACAGGTTTATTACACATTTGCAACATGTTGTTTCCACTACAAATGCAAGCTAATCCAACCTGGCTGTGGCCAAAAAGTCAAAAAGTGCAGAAGATAGAAAGTCCAGTGGTGTGTGGCACATCACCTGTAGGGAAACGACTGCTTCCACCTTGGAAGTTGAATCATGGATTCGGGGGATCCAAGTTGATCAGACAACTCTGGCAGCACCCTGTGAAGGACAGACATGACACACAGTCAAAACCACTGAAGAACAGCACAGAACGGCAATACTCATGTCTAATACATGTCACGAGATAACTACACAAAACCAAGTTAGCATGTCAACACTGTTGGGCAGTACAGACCACCTGCAAGGACACATCGCTGCACGCATCCAGTCAAGTAGCACATGGCCACACTCAAACAGCACCAGAGCACCACACACACATATCATGCAAACTCAAATAATTGACATTACAACCCTCTGGAGACTCACATTCAGCTGAAGAAGTTGGTGATGAGCTGTGTGCGGACATCACCATCATCATCATCATCATCTTCACTGGCATCGTGACCCAGGCCAGGATCTTCCACAGGTGGCGGACGTTGGTCATCGTCATCCAGGATGAGAGGCAACTCCTTCCGCTCTGCCAGGTTGTGTAGCATGCAGCAGACAATGACAATCTTGCACACCTTTGCTGGGGCATATGGGAGGGCCCCTCATGTCTTGTCCAGGCAGCGGAAGCGGCTCTTCAGGAGACCAAAGGTCCGCTCAATCACCCTCCTCGTCCGACCATGTGCCTCATTGTAGCGCATCTGGGCCGGTGTCACACGGTTCCTGAGGGGTGTCAGCAACCACGGCATGTTGGGGTATCCCGAGTCACCTACAGACAGACAAGTGCACATTAGCCGATTTGAAAATGTGTGCGGAAAACAACATAGCAGAACACACACAATGGTACAAAGTCAGTACACACCAACAAGCCAGGCACGCTGGTTCGGCATCTGTGACATCATCCTCGGGATGCGACTACTCCTCATCACGTAGGCATCGTGTGCCGAACCGGGGAAACGGGCACACACATGTGAGATGGTCATATCTGCAAGACATACCACCAGAGCATTGATCGAATGGTAATGTTTACGGTTCCGGTAAGCCTGCTCATGTGCCTGTGGTGGTATCAAACCCACATGTGTCCCATCAATGGAGCCAATTACATGTGGCATCCTCCCCAGGGCATAGAAGTCACTCTTGACGTCAGTGAGTCGTTGACGTGTTGGGAAATAGATGTACTGGTTGAGGTATCTCAACATTGCCCCCAAAACATCGCGTAGCACACGGCTGAACATAGTCTGTGACATCCCACCAGTAGTTGCCACAGTGTGTTGAAAGGTACCGGTGGCAAAGAAGTGTAGGGCTGCCATCACCTTCACCTTGGGGGTCAGCGCTGTAGGATACGGCCGGCCAGGCTGCAAATGTGGGGCCAACCGCACTGCCAAATCCTCAATCAGCTGCCTGGTGAAGCGGTACCGTCGGATGCTGTCACGTTCCACCATCGTTGCCAGGTCTGAGAATGGTCGATGGACAGCAGGAGCCCTGCAGTGCATAGGTGAAGAAAGCAAGATTGTCAGTCACCCCACCTAAGTGCCGTTCACCATACTCAATTTCACATGATACATCATTAACAAACACAAGTACTTGATGTGTGTGTCGTTCCGTTTGGACATATATGACACCTACATGGACATCATCTAACATCTCTGTTCAACAAGTGTTGACAACAGGTTCCAGGGTGTGCTATGGGACACCATTAGGCTGTGTCACAGTACCCATTAACTGCTCTCATGTTCCACACACATACCACAGTGACATGTCTGGACAGATGCTCCACAGGCATCACAGCTCATTGACAGGTAGATTCCCAGGGACCCTGTCTTGCCACATGGACACTGGCATGACATGGCGTATCATGTACACGTCAGAAAAACAAACATGACACCCACAGGTAGTGGCCCCTGTAGCCTCTGCAGGACAGACATGGACATCTGTGACACACACACACACACCATCAAAGTTCATGCACAAACCACGTGGATGTGGAGACTGTCTCCCATTGTGCACATGGAGTCAGAGACATGTGATACACAACATGCACACAGACTATGGAGGGACATCACTATTGTTGGAATGGGCCACCCTGTGACGTACATGCCTTCCCACATGTGAGCCTGGGGGTATGTGACATGTCATACACATACACAACCTGGAAATGTGACCATGACACATGCTCAGAAATGAAAAGTTGCACACCACAGTGGTCAGGTGCACAACACACAAAGGACCCTGTCCCCATGAACACGTGCACAGCCTGGGTGTGTCTGCCCCCAAGTGCCACCCCAAAATCCACATGTTCACCCCCATACACAGTTAAGGTTATGCTGCCACACATGCCTTATATACAGTGTGGACTGGGTGTGGTGTTGTAGGTGTGCCCCTGAGTCCCTGGAAAGTAAATGTGGCTGGCATAGGTTCACCAGTGACCAGCATGGTGACATATGCGTGTGACCTGTCCAGGTACGCGTTGTAGAGCAATGCACCAATCGGTGTGCCCGGCCGGCCCATTCCATTATATGTGAGCGGGTACGCGTTGTATGCCTGGTACGCGTTGTACAGCAATGGACCGATCGGTGTGCCCGGTCGGCCCATTGCATTGTATGTGAGCGGGTACGCGTTGTATGCCTGGTACGCGTTGTACAGCAATGGACCGATCGGTGTGCCCGGCCGGCCCATTGCATTGTATGTGAGCGGGTACGCGTTGTATGCCTGGTACGCATTGTACAGCAATGGACCGATCGGTGTGCCCGGTCGGCCCATTGCATTGTATGTGAGCGGGTACGCGTTGTATGCCTGGTACGCGTTGTAGAGCAATGGACCGATCGGTGTGCCCGGCCGGCCCATTGCATTGTATGTGAGCGGGTACGCGTTGTATGCCTGGTACGCGTTGTAGAGCAATGGACCGATCGGTGTGCCCGGTCGGCCCATTGCATTGTATGTGAGCGGGTACGCGTTGTATGCCTGGTACGCGTTGTAGAGCAATGGACCGATCGGTGTGCCCGGCCAGCCCATTGCATTGTATGTGAGCGGGTACGCGTTGTATGCCTGGTACGTGTTGTACAGCAATGGACCGATCGGTGTGCCCGGTCGGCCCATTGCATTGTGTGTGAGCGGGTACGCGTTGTATGCCTGGTACGCGTTGTAGAGCAATGGACCGATCGGTGTGCCCGGCCGGCCCATTGCATTGTATGTGAGCGGGTACGCGTTGTATGCCTGGTACGCGTTGTACAGCAATGGACCGATCGGTGTGCCCGGTCGGCCCGTTGCATTGTATGTGAGCAGGTACGCGTTGTATGCCTGGTACGCGTTGTACAGCAATGGACAGAACGGTGCGCACACATTGGCTGGGGCCTGGCATGGCAACGGACGCGTTTCGAAGCTCCAACGAGTCTGATGCAGTGAATTCAGTTGGCCAGCCACAACAATGTTGCAAAATCATGGGTGTCATGAAGTTGAAGATTTGAAGGATGCTGTGGGCGTGTATTAGTGCTGCTATTCCATGGATTGGTCAAATTCAGAAGATGCAAACGACTTGGACCTATCACTTTGGACACATGGGACAGTATCTGCCTCTGCAGCACACATATAATGCTGGCTGTTCCCCTGAGAGCTCACTTCCCTGCACTACATGCTCCAGGACGACATCTGCCACCAACACTGCTGCTGTTTATGCATCCTCTGGCTCCTGCAATGGCACGTACTGTGGAGAGAGCCCCAGCCTTCAGCCTTGAGGAGAACCAGGCCCTGTTGGACAGCCTCCTTCCACAGTACAGCAAGGTGTATGGGAAACCAGGGGAACAGGTGAGTGTGCTGTCCACTGCCTCACTAATTGTGCATGTTGTCTGACTAGCAGGGCTTTCAGTGTGCACCCCACTGGCTAGCATGCCCACTGAGTAGTTGTCACACCCCAAAGTGTGTAGTTACATGCACTGAACTGGTACAGTGCAGTAACAGTGCATTCCAACTAGGTTTACTTCCCATGCAATGATACCATGTAGTGACTGCTGGCCAACTGTTCATAGCCATTGTTGCACTGCCGGTGTACATCATATGCCCCTGTGATTGAGACATGTATATCCAACTGTGTGATGCACGTATATGTTGCATGTGTAGTAATGGCCTTTTCACTTTGTCATCCTCACAGGTTGATGCCCATCAGAAGCAGGAAATTTGGCTGACCATCGCCCGGAAAGTAAGATCCGTGGGGGTCTACAGGCACAGGATCCACAACTGCCAGAAGAGGTGGCAGGACCTTCGTGGCTGGACCCGGAGGATCGCAAGGGTCCAGCTGAAGCTGTCGCCTCCTCGCAGGAGGGGCGGACACCGGACCCTGACCTCCCACATGCTCCGGATCCTGGCGGTGGTCTTCCCTGACCTGGATGGGCAGCTGAAGGACAGACAGCAGCAAGGAGGGGGTGAGTCCATGACTGCACTGTGCACTTTGTCTGACATGCTATGTGCCCTCCTCTGGCCTGGTTAAACTTCCACAGTACATCAGTCATATGGTCCAGGACCCATGTCCCTCATTTGTGACATGCCCACTTCTCCTCTGATACGCATATGTGTGGCCCTTATAGTCGGGAAATTGTGTCATTTGGGGACTGTGTCATTGCATTTTGCTTTGCTCAAGGTGGGGGACAGCATTTGTTCCCGTGACTATGTTGTGCGATTAATGGGTGGCTCAATTGCTTACACAATGCCTAAGTTCTGACATGTGATCTGGGTGTAACTTTGATATGTGGTCCGCTTGCTGCTCTGACTCACCACATGTCCCTGGGGAATTTGCCACACACCCATGCTGCTGGTGGGAACAATGTTTGGGCCTCAGGAGTATGTGTATCCAGTGTGTCACACATGCTTAGCCACCTGCCTACTGTCCAGGACTCATCCCTCTTATAGGTGGAGCTGGACAGTCATGCCTACTCCAGGGCATGCAATACACTCTGTACTCCCACTCCCGTGTATCATCTGGCATGTTGTGATCAGTGAAATGTACCCTCAGGTGTCTGCCTCTGTCTCATTGTGCTGTGTCTTTGTTGTCAGGACTACTGGTATGTTTATGGGTTAGGGCTCAGCATGCCATCTGAGATGTCACCATGATAGACAATACTTCTGTGACTTATAGGTGTCTGATCACTTGACTGTGCACACAGGTGTTTGCGACTGTGACTTTCAGGCAGCTGTGTTGTGATTCACAGCACACTGTGAGGTGCTCATGTTCAGAGAGTTGTGTTTCATGTCCCCCATATGTCCAGTTGGTATGATGTGGACAAATAGTAGTACAGATGATGTGGTATTTGGGGGATGGACATGTGCACTTGTCAGTCACATAACTTGCATTCCCCATGCCCTCGGATTGTGACACAGACCAGACTGTTGTTGGCAGGCTGCCATGGCCATGTGACTTGAGACAGTAATGTATGACTTTGCACGCATTCCTGTGTCATGGCATTAAACTTCCTGAGACTGATCCTGCAGGGGAGTGACATGTGCAACATGCACCCCATTGTGGCATTGACTATCCGGACATGGGTGCATCAAGGTGTCTGGTGCTGGTATGCATCACATGCATTTCTATTTAGACTCTGGCCATCCCTTTATCCGGACACCTGCACTGACTCAGTGGCAAGAGATGTGATGTGTGCATGTTCACATACTTCACCGTGTTCCCTGCAATGTCCAACAACTGTGTAGGTGGTGCATGTGTCCGCACTGGGGTCTTACCATCAGACAGGCACCAGACAGATGGGTGCAAGGGCAGGAGGGGTGTAAGTCCCATGGTTGACCATCAGACTGACAATTGGCTTCCCGAATCTGTGTGGGGACTTTAGGCAATGTTCAACTAAGGATGCCAGGGCTTGCTCTGTAATGTGCTGTACTTACTGTGGTGTGTGCGGTCAGTGCAGGTGACTGATGTTTGTCTGTTTCCCTAATTGTTTGCAGATACATCCACGGCCACAGGAGGGGACAGCTCCACGGACCAGGAGGAGCAGCGGAGCTAGACTGGGTCAGCATCGGATGAGTGGTCAGAGGGACCCTGTGGCACGGAGGGCGAGGGGAGCCACACCGAGGAGTCCTCAGCACCATCCACCTCAGCTGAGGACCACAGCAGCTCGGAGGATGACTCCCTTGTGGAGGCGGGTGTCAGCAGCCACCAAAGGCCAGCTAGTCTGTCTGGCCCCGCCACCACCACCACCACCACCACCACCACCACCGCCCTCCCATTGGCTCCCATTCCTGAGGTCCGTGGAGGCTCCCGTACTCGGGAGCGTGTCTCCTTTGTGCCAGGCACCGCACCCCCTGCCCCAGTGTCCCCTGCTGCCCTGAGTGAGGAGTCTGTGTACCTCCTTCGGCAGCTCCATGTAGGGCAGACAGCAATGCTGAGTGTCCTCCATGCACACACCACTCTGTTGACACAGCTGGTGTCGTTCATGGAGGGCATCTCGACGGGTATGTCTGCCCTACAGAGGAGCAATAAGTCCATGGACTCCTCCCTGATGGCAGCAGTGTCCCTCCTCCAACAGTCCCTCACCCCTCCCACCTCTGCCCCATCCACACTTCCTGCCCCCTACCTGTCCAAAGCACATGCACACCTGCACAGTCACCCAAACACACAGACACGAGCAGCACAGACACACCCAAGAGAAAGGCAAGACGTGCACACAAGCATCCTCAGGGGACTGATACCACAGACACAGGGGATGGGGAACACACACACACACAGGCAACCACAGTCACTCCGCAATCCTCAAGATCCTCTCCCTCCAAGACCCCTTCCCTTGCCTCACCTGCAACCCCACCTGATCAGCAGCTCTTCCTCAGTGACCTCGGCCTTTCCCCTCCAATCCCGCTGATCCAGCATACCAGGGGAAGAGGAAGAGGAAGTCCACCCACACAGAGGGGAGTGCCCCTCGCCCCCGGACACCCTCCCCCAGGCGTAGGCAGAGTGAGCCCCCCACCCGCAAGTCCCCCCGGTCCCGGAAGAGCAAGACTCCGCCACCGCCCTGCAAGTCAACCACCCAGTCTCTCACCTCCATCCCCCAGGCCACCACAAAACAGGTTCCACCGCCACACCCTGCCCCAGGTTCCCCCACACACCGATACCGCATCCCCAAACTGCTTAGGCCCTCCCCCCCTGCCACTTGCTCTTCCACCCCCAAACCAGATGCTCTGCCTGTTTGTGCCACTGGTGTGGAGACCGAGTCCCCCCCCCCTGTCCTGCCCAGCTCTTCTGCCCCCCCTTCCACTACCTTGGAGTCATGCACTGCGGTGGAGTCCACAACCACCCCGTCTGACTCGGGCACTGAATTGGGTACCCAGTCCACTCCATCTGACCAGCCCACTGCAGTGGTTGCAGCACCAACACCAACACCATCTGACTTGAGCCCTGCGGTGGTGCCAGCCCCCCCTGAGTCAGACACCTCCACTGCAGTTGCCGGTGACACTCCTGCACCCACCTCCCCTTCACTGCCTCCTTCTGGCATCCCCTGATCCTGTCCCTGCGGTGCCTGGCCTGCCCCTCGTATGCCCCTCCAAGGGGGATGTCCCCTGTCCGTACCTGTGCAGGCAAGCAATTGTTGACAAGTTGTCACACATCACCCTGTTGGGACTGTATATTTGGACTGGCCATTGGCCTTAGTTTATTTTGGACTTTTGATTTGAGTTGCACACTTGCTGAATAAAGCCTCTTTTTGTTTACTTGTGGTTAATCTTTGGAGGTACATGATGTAGATGTGTGGAATCATGCATTTGCTGTTGTAATAGTGTTCAGATCAGGTAAATGAAGTTTTGCTGTGATGGGCTCCATGTGGTCCATGGGATATGTGTCCTAATCTAGTCTGGATCTATAGCATCCTTTGCTGCAGTCTGAGGGTGTAATGTTCAGCATTTGACACAGGGGTGTACGTTTAGCATTTGTAGATTACCATCTTTGTCCTACGTTGATGCACATCTGGTGGGCTTACCACTGTCCAATGTTCCTAGTACCCTGACTGTGTGCCCGTCTCCAATGGACATGCAGTTTGGCACATCAAATTTGGAGGACTCATCTGTGTACACAGTGCAAGTTGCTTGACACGTGTCTTGGGTGTATGCAGATGACTGACGTGACACTCCCGTGCCCAGGCTGATATGAGCAGAGCCTTCAGTGTGTTGTAGTTGTTGACTCACTGACCGAGTGTTCTGCTGACAGGTTTGAGTCGTGCACAGACAAGGTTTGGCCCAGCTGACCTTCCACAGGAGTAGAGTGCCCTCATGGCAGTGCGTGATTCCGTGATATAGGCTGTGCCCGTGTTGTGTGTTGTGTAGGCATGTCTGTGCGTGTACCCTTCTCCTTTTCCTACACAGGCTGTGTCCCTACGGATGTTCCTGTTTGTGATGCTTGCTGAGTTGTTCTGTGTTCATCCAGCATCTTGGACCTGGTTTCTCCGGGATGTGGGTGCATGGCAAACTAATGTTAATGAGGTTGTCATCCCTAGTTGTCTTTGTTGTCAGGGCTGGGGATGTGGGCAAACGCAGATGGGACACAGTCAAGATTCCTCTTGGCACTTGTTGGTTACACGAGTAATGTGATTTTCTGTTTGTGTATGCTTTCAGTGATTGCGACACGTTGTGTGTGTGACTGCTGCCACTCCTCAGGGTCAGAGCTGCAATGTTGGAAGTTGTCTATGTGTGTCCTTTGTGGGTCAGCTTGGCTTCTTCATTGGTGTGTGACTATGGCCAGGATCCCATTGTTTGGGGTAGATTTGACGTCATGCCCATGTACGGCATACTGTGCAGTGTGTCAGACATTCACAAGTATTGTTGACTGGCCATGTGTGATGGGTTTCTGCACCTTATTTCCCCCACCACCACTGGGATTTTCATGGGTGCATGTGCAATGTCAGCAGTCCATGTGAGCTTCACTGCTGCACATTGGTGGAGTTCAAGGTGTGTGTCGTTGAGTGTGTGCAAATGTGAGTTGTTGCATGGCTGGGGCACTACCTCCATGTTGTTCTTGGCTGGCAGGCCATGCTGAGTGCTTTGTGCTTGTATAGGTGTGATGGTAGTTTGTTGCTCAGGACACATGGCTGTGGTTCACAGTGTGGATGACATCTACCTTTGCCATCACAGTGTGATTGTCATGCAGGCTAGTGTCACCACAATGTGGGGTCCCTGGGGGAGTGCTGTGGTGGTTCTGTCTCTTGCTGTGTTTGTTGCTGTTCCTACAAGCTTGTGTGACATGTGTAATTTGGGCTCCCTCTCATCTCACAACGCCTGTTTGCCCACATAGGGGAATCCAATCCCTGAGTTAGTTTTGTATGTGACTGTGTTGACATCTGTGTATTAGTGAATCTGGCCTCCTCATGTGTTGTGTGTTTGCCTGGGGACACTGGCACACAACCCCCTCACCTGTTGTGTATGATATGCAGTGTGAGTCTGCCTGTTTGTGTTTGTGCATTTGCACCACTGCATTGGCATATCTTTAGTTTGCCATTGGCTGTATGTTGTTTGTTGGCTTTCCCCTGCCGGCCCTGGGACTGCTAGGTCATCAGTCAGCACATTGATCATGGTTAGTATGTCCCATTGCTGCCATGGTATGGTATTTGTTCACATGACATCTACAGTCTCCACAGGATATCTACATTTGTGTGTCCATTGCTGCAGATATGTGGGTCTGCATTATGATGCTCACTTCTGTCATTGTGTTATTTGTGAATGTAGACAATGTGGGCCCCCATGGCTGATGTTTGTGTGCGCATGGCTAGAATGATGTGTCATTGGCACTGCACTGCTTGCCTCACACAATCTATGTTGCTATGGGACACAAGCACTACAATGCCACTGTAGTGTTTGGTGTTGTGTGGCCAGGAATAATCCCTGCATTTTTGGTTTAGCAGCTTTTACCAGGACTACACTTACCTTTTGGGGACTGTGGTGATGGGGCTTTGGGCCCCATTGCCACACTGTTCGAAATGTGCTTCAGCTATGGAGCACACACTTACCTTTTGGCCACTGTGGTGATGGGGCTTAGGGCCCCATTGCCACACTGTTCGAAATGTGCTTCAGCTATGGAGCACACACTTGCCTTTTGGGCACTATGGTGATGGGGCTTTGGGCCCCATTGCCACACTGTTCAAAATGTGCTTCAGCTATGGTGCACACACTTGCCTTTTGGGCACTGTGGTGATGGGGCTTAGGGCCCCATTGCCACACTGTTCAAAATGTGCTTCAGCTATGGAGCACACACTTGCCTTTTGGGCACTGTGGTGATGGGGCTTAGGGCCCCATTGCCACACTGTTCAAAATGTGCTTCAGCTATGGAGCACACACTTGCCTTTTGGGCACTGTGGTGATGGGGCTTTGGGCCCCATTGCCACACTGTTCAACATGTGCTTCAGCTATGGTGCACACACTTACCTTTTGGGCACTGTGGTGATGGGGCTTTGGGCCACATTGCCACAGTGGTCATGGTCTGCTTGCATTGTGTAGGCCACACACACAATTATGTGTGACACATGTGTTAGGGGGTCACATTGTATGTTCAATGTCATGTTCAGTGTTGTATGCATTTGACACAGACCACACACGCTTGTCATGGTGTTGGGGGTGGGATGTAATTTACAGACAGTCCTTATGTGGGAGTATGCTAGTTGTGTCATGCATTACCCGTCCTATGAGTAGGGGTGGTTGTAGTGACAGGCATCCTGCCCCCCATGAGTGGTGATGGTAGTAATGGTAGGCATCCAGCCCCCTATGGGTGGGGATGGTAGTAGTGGTAGGCATCCAGCCCCCCATGAGTGGGGATGGTAGTAGTGGCAGCCATCCAGCCCCCCATGAGTGGGGATGGTAGTAGTGGTAGGCATCCAGCCCACCCTGAGTGGGGGTGGTGTTAGTGGTAGGCATCCATCCCCCTATGGGTGGGGATGGTAGTAGTGGTAGGCATCCAGCCCCCATGAGTGGGGATGGTAGTAGTGGCAGCCATCCAGCCCCCCATGAGTGGGGATGGTAGTAGTGGTAGGCATCCAGCCCACCCTGAGTGGGGGTGGTGTTAGTGGTAGGCATCCATCCCCCTATGGGTGGGGATGGTAGTAGTGGTAGGCATCCAGCCCACCCTGAGTGGGGGTGGTGTTAGTGGTAGCCATCCATCCCCCATGAGTGGGGATGGCAGTAGTGACAGGTATCCAGACCCCCATGAGTGGGGATGGTAGTAGTGGTAGGCATCCAGCCCCCTATGGGTGGGGATGGTAGTAGTGGCAGCCATCCAGCCCCCCATGAGTGGGGATGGTAGTAGTGGTAGGCATCCAGCCCACCCTGAGTGGGGGTGGTGTTAGTGGTAGGCATCCATCCCCCTATGGGTGGGGATGGTAGTAGTGGTAGGCATCCAGCCCCCAATGAGTGGGGATGGTAGTAGTGGCAGCCATCCAGCCCCCATGAGTGGGGATGGTAGTAGTGGCAGCCATCCATCCCCCATGAGTGGGGATGGCAGTAGTGACAGGCATCCAGCCTCCCCTGAGTGGGGGGTGGTGGCAGGCATCTAGCCACCCATGAGTGGGGATGGTAGTAGTGGTAGGCATCCAGCCCCCTATGGGTGGGGATGGTTGTAGTGGCAGCCATCCAGCCCCCCATGAGTGGGGATGGTAGTAGTGGTAGGCATCCAGCCCACCCTGAGTGGGGGTGGTGTTAGTGGTAGGCATCCATCCCCCTATGGGTGGGGATGGTAGTAGTGGTAGGCATCCAGCCCACCCTGAGTGGGGGTGGTGTTAGTGGTAGGCATCCATCCCCCTATGGGTGGGGATGGTAGTAGTGGCAGCCATCCATCCACCCATGAGTGGGGATGGCAGTAGTGACAGGCATCCAGCCCCCCATGAGTAGGGGTGGTAGTAGTGGTAGGCATCCAGCCACCCATGAGTGGGGATGGTAGTAGTGGTAGGCATCGAGCCCGCTATGGGTGGGGATGGCAGTAGTGGTAGGCATCCAGCCCCCCATGAGTGGGGATGGTAGTAGTGGCAGCCATCCAGCCCCCCATGAGTGGGGATGGCAGTAGTGACAGGCATCCAGTCCCCCATGAGTGGGGGGTGGCAGGCATCTAGCCACCCATGAGTGGGGATGGTAGTAGTGGTAGGCATCCAGCCCCCTATGGGTGGGGATGGCAGTAGTGGTAGGCATCCAGCCCCCTATGGGTGGGGATGGCAGTAGTGGTAGGCATCCAGCCCCCATGAGTGGGGGGTGGTGGCAGGCATCTAGCCACCCATGAGTAGGGGTAGTTGTAGGGTGGTGTTGGTGGTAGGCATCCATCCCCCTATGGGTGTGTATGGCATTGGTGTTGGCCATCCCACCCCTATGGTTCTGCTGTTGCTTGTGTACGTCATTTGTGCATCCCTATGTGTGAGTGTGACATATTTCGGGTACGTGTCGTTTGTTTGTGTTGTGGGTGTTTGACTTACCGTCTGCGCCGTACGCGTCCGTGCCGGTCCCGGTAATAGATGTAGAGTATTGGTAGGACCTGCGCGATGGGATTCATGGTTGGTTCGTCTCGTTCGGGTTTCTCGTGTCATCGACTCGTACTCGCCGCTGGCTTGTTCGTCTCGTCGCCGTGGATCGTCTTGTGGCGCGAATCGGAGCTTATGTGCAGCTCTCCCGGATGCTCAAACGTGCCGTACGTAGCGACGAGTTCGGTGCGTACGGGAGACGCATCGTACTAGTCCGGCCAGAAGGTGCTGTGTATTTGGTTCCGTGCGACTCGATTCGGCGTTTACGGATCCGGCTCGGGCGGGGAACAGGAGCTGGAATGGGTAAGTACGGCTCGCTCGGAATCTGGGCTGTTATGCGCATCGTACTTGTTCGTTCGGTAGAGTGTTCGAGTCGGTCGGAAAACACGCGTTCGGCTCGTATTTTTTCCGGACGAATACTGTTAGCTGCGCTTTTGGCCGACATCGGAATCGACCCCAGAGTGTAAGGATACACTACTCTAAGATGGTTTTGGATAAGTTTTTTCAAAAGTTTTAAAAATATTTTTAGATTTTTAGGTTTTTTCTTAGATTTTTAATTTTTTTATATAGTGTCTATAATGGCAAAGGTAACAGAGACTGGATATCAAAATCATAGTTTTAAATGTAAATGTATTAATGCTTGCTTATGTAGTGTCTTACTACTAATGTTGGTATGGTTAACACTGATTGTTATTGTCCCTGTTATGATGGTGACTAATTGCAAAAATAATACTAATAAGGTGGGAAGTGAGAGAATAGATACTGTTACTAAAGAAAGTATCAAAACTAATATAGAAAAGATAGAAGATGATAGTATTTATCATCATGATAAATCAATTAATGATTTTTCGTTAACTGTTTTTACTAAGTTGCTTTATGAGTATGTTAACACAATGAATGCGAGAGATTGTTATGTGTGCATGCAATTAACGTCGTCTGTCTCAGAGGGGGTGACTTACCATCACCTACCTTCAACATATGGTGTGTTTTGTAGTGTCTTAACTAGTCTGTTCTACGAGAGGGAAGGACTAGAGTATTATTATTCTAATTTTGACTTAATATTTCCAGAAATTCCTATTAGGAGAGATTTCAAAATTGTTTATGGACCTGTTTATGCAGCTTATATGGGAGATTTTTTCATTAGTAACAAACCCATAGATACAATAGATGCACATAGAAATAACTTAACTTGTAAACTACGGCATGAAGAAATTGAGTTTATGAACTTGGTAGAAGATAGAAGACGAGATTTTTAAAAAAAAAGCTGCTGAGCAAAAGTCTCATGTACCTCCATGGGCTTTCAGAGAGGGTGATTACAGAAAGGGTGAGACTTACGCTTCCATGACTCTAGATTTTCAACATAGAGGAAAGCTTTGTGTGTTTAGAGAAAAGACTGAACATAATAGTTACTTCATTGGTTCTAGTGAATGTGAGCATACTTTCTTGATAAAAGGAAATTGGGGATTGAAAGGAGGGACTGATCCTGTTTTCCCAGGAATTTATTATGTGTGTGGTAAAAATGCTTATTATAGATTACCTACAGGCTGGTATGGATGTTGCTATTTAGGTATAGTATTCCCGAAGGTTTATCACGTAGATAAGAATAATAGAATTAATGAAATGAAACAAGGACTAACAAGTAATAAGAGAGGAGCGAGTTATTCTGAAATAATTGGGGATATTTTTGGAGCACTGATACCTTCAGTTGGAGTTATTCTGAATTCAACTAAAATTAGAAAATTGTCTACAGTGGTTGATCGTTTATCAACGGATACTGCTGGTGGGTTCTTGATGATTGATACTGAAATGATTGCGATTAGAACAATGGTTTTGCAAAATCGACTTGCGCTTGACATATTATTTGGCAAAAGAGGGTGGAGTCTGTAGCATGTTGAAAATACAACAATGCTGTACTTATATTCTGGCCTGGCAGTTCGGTCTGGACTGTTCCCATGGGGCACAGGGTCAAGACTGATTTGCATATGGCTGGGTCCAAACTGGGGTGGCGGAGTGGGCAAAAGAACGATGGATTTAACCCAGATCTTTTGACTGGGGGAGAATGTTTCCATTGTCAGCATTCCGTCCATCATTTGTTTGCTGTAACACTTTTTGCCCTAAGTGGGATGGGTATGCCCAGACGTGGGTCCCTTGCTCACTCTGCCACTGGATTCAAGCTAGCCTGGCTGAAGAAGGGTGACATACCCTGAAACCGGTCCCAGGATGCTTGTTTCCGGTCCAGGGAGGACCTGGCCTGGCAGTTCGGTCTGGACTGTTCCCATGGGGCACAGGGTCAAGACTGATTTGCATATGGCTGGGTCCAAACTGGGGTGGCGGAGTGGGCAAAAGAATGATGGATTTAACCCAGATCTTTTGACTGGGGGAGAATGTTTGCATTGTCAGCATTCCTTCCATCATTTGTTTGCTGTAACACTTTTTGCCCTAAGTGGGATGGGTATGCCCAGACGTGGGTCCCTTGCTCACTCTGCCACTGGATTCAAGCTAGCCTGGCTGAAGAAGGGTGACATACCCTGAAACCGGTCCCAGGATGCTTGTTTCCGGTCCAGGGAGGACCTGGCCTGGCAGTTCGGTCTGGACTGTTCCCATGGGGCACATGGTCAAGACTGATTTGCATATGGCTGGGTCCAAACTGGGGTGGCGGAGTGGGCAAAAGAACAATGGATTTAACCCAGATCTTTTGACTGGGGGAGAATGTTTGCATTGTCAGCATTCCGTCCATCATTTGTTTGCTGTAACACTTTTTGCCCTAAGTGGGATGGGTATGCCCAGACGTGGGTCCCTTGCTCACTCTGCCACTGGAATCAAGCTAGCCTGGCTGAAGAAGGGTGACATACCCTGAAACCGGTCCCAGGATGCTTGTTTCTGGTCCAGGGAGGACCTGGCCTGGCAGTTCAGTCTGGACTGTTCCCATGGGGCACAGGGTCAAGACTGATTTGCATATGGCTGGGTCCAAACTGGGGTGGCGGAGTGGGCAAAAGAACGATGGATTTAACCCAGATCTTTTGACTGGGGGAGAATGTTTGCATTGTCAGCATTCCGTCCATCATTTGTTTGCTGTAACACTTTTTGCCCTCAGTGGGATGGGTATGCCCAGACGTGGGTCCCTTGCTCACTCTGCCACTGGATTCAAGCTAGCCTGGCTGAAGAAGGGTGACATACCCTGAAACCGGTCCCAGGATGCTTGTTTCCGGTCCATGGAGGACCTGGCCTGGCAGTTCGGTCTGGACTGTTCCCATGGGGCACAGGGTCAAGACTGATTTGCATATGGCTGGGTCCAAACTGGGGGGCGGAGTGGGCAAAAGAACGATGGATTTAACCCAGATATTTTGACTGGGGGAGAATGTTTGCATTGTCAGCATTCCGTCCATCATTTGTTTGCTGTAGTACTTATATTCCTGACAAAAGTAAAAGTCTTGAGGGGTATATCAAAAATATTACAGAACTTCATGAAGATTTAACTGAACTGAAAGTTGACGGTGCTTGGGAGAAACTTGGTAAGAGTTTTTCCTCGGTGGGAAATTGTTTTTTTACTTTAAGGAGTAGTTTGCTAGGAAAAATATTAATACCTGTTACTTCAGTAGTTGCAGTAATAATAATAGTTATCATGATTTATAAATGTTGCAAATGCAAGTGTAGAAAGAAAGAGACATCAGATCTTAAACGTAGAGCTAGAAAAAGAAAGAGAGAAGAGATAGAATTAGAAGATATGAGAGGAAATTACTATGAGATCATGAAAGACTTAGATGGAAGAATAAAACGAGAAAGAAGTACAGTATTTTAAATAAGTGGCAACTTGTTTGTGATGGGTATTTTGATGATGGCTCAAAACGCCATCCAAGGGGATTGATGGAGCAGGATTTTGCGTAAATAAAACCTGCTCGTATTAAACCCTCAGTAACACATATTAACAGTGTGCGGTGAAGATTTTTTTATTAATAAATGATAAAACATGGGGAAATGCTTTTGCGCATGCGTAAACTAATGCGTGTATTAATGCATGAAACTAGGCCGCAGAGTGCTTTGATAAAAACGAATGCTGCTTTGGTGCACGTTAATAATATTTCGCTAGGAATAACATAACATGGGCTGTGCATGGGTTAGTGCAAATGCTGGGATGGTGCGCAAAATGAAATTACGGGGCATATTAGCAAGACCGGCGATAAAATTATCGCCGTTTTAGCGGCAGGAAACTGCCGCTAAAACGGCGATAATGGCCTTGCTAATATGCATTATAGAATTCCAATAGAAGCCCAGGTTAGATGTGCAGGACATCTAACCTGGGCTTCTATTGGAATTCTATAACGCATATTAGCAAGCCCATTATCGCCGCTTTAGCGGCAGTTTCCTGCCGCTAAAGCGGCGATAATTTTATCGCCGGTCTTGCTAATATGCCCCCACATTTCTTGAAAATAATAAATGTTTTGTGATTCTGTTCTTGTAGAAAAGTAAGCATGGGCCTACACTTCTGAATGCCAGTTTTGGGTTAACTTTCTTCCTGAAAAGAAAAATACGCAATAAATGAGCTTTGAATGAGGAGAGAATGCAGAGGCAATAGAAATGTCTTTCGTGTTATGCTGACTGTCTGCCAAGGTTACGGAAGAAGGAGGATAAGATTACAAATGGAAGCGATGCAACTTCCTCACGAGATGGCAGAGGCAAACAAAAGTGGCGTAGAGATTTGCAACAATCAAGGAACTGCAGGAAATGTTTACTATGATTATGTTCAAAGTTGTTTCTTGGATGATTCTGATGTAATGCTTAATGTTTGAACAAAGGAGTGTCTAATAAAATGGACATGAAGAGAGTGGTGTGACAGAACACCACCATTATTAGCCAATGAGAGACAGACTTTGGTTGTTAATTGAAACAAATGTGGGTTGGACATTTAGGTTATAATTGAAAGTCCCCGGTGGGTGTGGTTTTGAGTAGGTGCTGATGCGAGTTAGCGGGAGATGGTCGCTGTGGTTGGTTTGCTGTTTCCAGATAGAGGCCTACCTGATTCCTATTTCCTGACCTAATCTTTGTCACTTGACTCTACTTGAGTGGCCTTCCTGCCCTAACTGGCCAGTGGGGTAGTTTTCCTGATTCTTACTTAGGTTAGTGTAAGATAATCTACTAAATTTGCATAATCATTTGCAAATGTATTTGTCTCTGAAACTTTTCTCTCTTTGCCTATCCACTCCTTCAATGCATTGTTTATTTGATATGAGTTTGAAATTATACATTGCCAATGTTTTCTCCCTGTGATACTTCATGATTTGCATTTCGTGTAACTGTACTTGATGAGCATTATTTTCTTACATTATTTAAAATAAACAACATAAACTATACACTGAGTCTGTTTTATTTTATTTAGTATAGATGTTAAGTACTAATTATTGTTATCAACTGAATCAGCTCTAGATCCGATCGCCACAATTTATTTGTAGGGAGAAATGCAAGTTCAAAGGTGTATTTAGTGTGTTAGGAATAAACTTGCATCACAATGAACCCAAGCGTGAAGGGATTATGTTAGGGTAGTGTATATGGGCCTATGTGTGAAAATTATCGATCCCTAATCGCTGGATCAGTTACATGGTGGGAGCGCTGAACACGACTGTTGCAAAGAGTTTCGATGGAATGACATAAAATTACACAAAGTGTCACAGAAATATGAGAGGTAATCATTTAATTATGTGGCATTCGAGAGGAGGACAATTCAACAAACAGATGATAGCAAAGCCAATCTGCCAACTGCCATTCAGTACACAAACTGTTCTCAACAAAATTCACATTGTATAGACACCCTTTCAACTTGCAGATGAAGTTAGTGTATTAGAGCAGGGATAGTGGGAGATTGGTGCAAGTGACAAATGTTGTGGAGGAGGTCCAGACCTTCGCTGCTGCTACTAAGACAGTTCTGACACTGGTGCCAAGTGAATTGATGAGAGAGGGAAGCACTGCAAGGCACACAGGGTGCCAAAGTTGGAAAGTTAAAGGCACTCCCAAATTGCAGCTATATGAGGCCCGCTGTGGTCAGAGTTAGGATGAATTAGGCAGAAAAAATGTAGGATCACACACAGTTCTGGATTACCAAATAGGCAAAGTAGGCACAGGCCTATGGGCCCTACTCCTTTTAGGGGCCTGTGACAACGGATCAAAATAAAACTTAAAGTACATAAACCAGAGACATCAGATTCACCTAACAGTTTGTCTCTTAAAAGCTTATCTCCTGGCAGCTGGCAGTTTGTAAAAAAATCAGGTGCATTGGTTATTAGGAGATAATTTGTGAGGGGGGCCTGTTGGAAATGACCCTTTTTGCAGGGTTATTCCCAAACGTTTTGCTTCTTCCTCCTATTTTTTCCTGACCTGCTGTTGTTGGTTTTAGGACTCTTGGCAATATGCTCTCTGTGTAAATTGTGTTATGGATTGGTGTTTCCATGAATGGCATTTTTGATTTACTAGTCAGCCCCTAGTAAAGTGCACTGAGTGTGCCAGGGCCTGTAAATCAAATGCTACTAGTGGGCCTGCAGCACTGATTGTGCCACCCACATGAGTAGCCCTGAAAAGGTAACTCAGACCTGCCACTGCAGAGTCTGCACGCAGTTTGTTACTGCCATGTCGACTTGGCAAGTGCACCCACTTGCCAGGCCCTAACCTTCCCCTTTCTTACATGTGCATCACCCTAAGGTAGGCCCAAGGTACCCCTGTGGGCAGGGTGCAGTGTATGTGAAAGGTAGGACATGCCCTGATGTGTGTGGCATGGCCTGATAGTGAACTACTGGCAATTTCGTTTTTCACTATTGCAAGGCTACCTGTTCCCATAGGATAGAATGGGGAGTTTGCTTATAACATTTTAAAAACATAACTACCCCTGGGAACAAGGTATAAAAATAAAGTTTAGTATGCCTGAACTCAGAATCAAAAGATGCATCTTTTAGTAAAGGTGATTTTTACATTCTGTGTTTGAAAATACCACTTTTAGAAGGTAGGCATTTTCTTGATTACCATCCAGTGTGCCTCTGCTAGGATGTGTATTGACTGGCTTTGGAGTGACTGGGGCTGGGGATGTGCAGTGGCCCCAGAGAGTCTGGATGAGTCAGGGCTGGGCTGAATAGACCTGGGCTGCATGCAGAGTAGTGGGAGGAGTTTTCACTAGCACCTGAATAGGCGTGGTCTGCATTTAGAGTGGTGGGAGGAGATTTCCCTTACACCTGAATAGGCCCTGTCTGCCTTGGACAATGCTGTCTCCGCCTCCTGCTGGGCCAGAGAGGACCAAACTGGTTTGGACTGAGCACAGACACTCTCTGCCTGAGAGGACAAAGGAATTTGGAGTATAAATATTGGGGCTCAAACCCCAGAACTTTAGAACTCTTTTGGAACCAAGAAGACTGTAAAGAAGAAGATCTGGAGAAGTTGTGAGGAGAGACTACCTCTTTGCTGTGTGCTTTGCTGTGTTGGCCTGCAGTGACTGCTTCTGTCTTGGGCAGTGAAAGGACTGGACTGAACTATCTGCAACTTCCCTTTTGTGAGTTTCTCCAAGGGCTTGAGGTAGAGCTTGCCCTCTGTTCAAGAAGTCTCAGGAACAGCAAAGACTTCAAGTTCTTCTGCCCTCAGCACTGGGGACTGTGTGTTTTGTGCAGCAACAGAAGAAAAAGTAACCAGATGCCGTCTATGATGCCGCTGCCGACTCCGTGTCCTGAAGGCACCACGGAGGGCACCGCTGCAACTCCGCACCGCAACCCTGGTCTCACCAACGATGCCATCTGACGCCGCCACCGAGCTGCTGCATGCACCGCGATCTGTGGGCACCGCACTTCGCACCGCCTCACTTCACGACGCCGCCTCGGTATCCCCGACGATGCTGCTCCACGCTGACATCGAAGCACTGCTTGCACGGTGGTTCGAGGGCACCGCTCGTAAGTTACACAATGCACCGTCCTCATCCCGCACTGCAGCCTTGGCCTACCGACGCCGGCGCCATCGACTCTAGTTCATCTGCCGACGACAGCGCTTCCGCAATGACGACGCCGCTGCTTACACCGTGACCTGCCAGCACCGCATCACTTCGCACTGCAGCCCTGGTCTCACCGACGCCGCTGAACGACTGTCACCGAGCAGCTGCCTGCACTGCGACCTGAGGGCACCGCACGCCGCACCGCAGCACCCGACGCCTGCCGACACCAGCGCTCCTGACTTCAACCGCGAGAAGTTCGATCTGCAATGCGTGTAACTTCAAGGGCCCGACGACTCCTGCACGACTTCCGGAACCGACGCCTGCTTACGGAGCTCAACGAGAGGTCACCGACGCCCTGCATTTCTACAGGTACTGTTTTGTGGGTCTTCCCGACACCGTAGCTGGCCCGTGACGCCGCGGTCAGTCAGAACTGTTTGGATTTGTTGTTCACGATGCCGTGATAGCCCCAGACGGAGCTATCGACTTCAAGGAACTATATTTCATGTCTATTTTGATGACTGAAGATTTCTAAGTATTGTATTGTGGATTTTTATCGTTTTTGGTTTTGTCTTAAGTATATAAAAATATTGGATATTTTTCTAAACTGGTGTGGTGTCCTTTTGTAGTGCTTTCATTGTGTTACTGTTGGTTATGTGCAAATGCTTTACACACTACCTCTAAAATGTGTAAATCCCTTATTCTGACCAGAAGGAAGGGTCCCTACTTGGAAAAGGTGCAAACCCTTGCCAACTAGAGACCCCCATTTCTAACACGGCCCCCAAAGTTTGACTGCCTAGGGGCCTTCACAGGGTTTAATCTGGCACTGATCACACATCTTGCACACTATGGGGCCGAATTCGATGCGGCCCGTAAATGCTTCGACCGCCAGTCAGAGCCTTCTGGGCCGCATCGTAATCTGCCACTCAGAACTGGCTTGTAATCCCAAAGGTCCTTGGGTTTACGATTCACGGTTTCAAGGCATGGTTTCCATGCCGGCCTGTCCGACATGGAAACCATGTTGAAAACCGTGTTTGGGGGCCCACAGCAGGGCCCCATTAGGTGCGCGACCTCCGGGTGTGGGCTGAGGGGGCACCTATGGCACCCACCTGTTGATCCCTGCACCCCGTGGCAGGCACCTTGAGGTGCCTGCCACGGGGTGCAGGGATCAACAACACCTCCCATTTCTCAATGGGAGCTTGTGTTACGGCCGGTTTACAGCCGTACGACGAGCTCCCATTGAGAAATAGGAGTATGCAACCGAACAGTGTTGGGTTGCGTTGTAATTAGCAGGTCAGGACCGCCGACCGGAGGTCGGTCTGTCCCAGGACCGAGACGGTCCACCCGACATCGTAATCAGGCCCTACATTTTTGAAAATCTCATTTAATTTTTATGCTTGTTGTTAACCAGAGCAAGTGTGTGTTTGTTTTTCATGACAATATTCAACCTGTGAATAAACAGTGTTAGTTGCATTCACATATGTTGTCAAATATATGTTTCATGAGGCACTCTGTAGCATATTTGTAGTGCCGTGGTAGTGATTTATCTAACAACAATCCTTCTCACAGTTCTCCTCTTGCAGGCCAGTCATGAAGGGTGCATTCACTGAATATGTGTGACCTGTACGTGACCTGTATGTGATCACCGGGTATCAAGTCGGGGATAAGGCACTCTACATTACACAAAATTTGTATACCTCTTGCTCCTACTTGATGTGAATTTACAAAAGCAATTTTCTGTTTTTGTGGCTATTAACAATTTGTGGATTTCATATTCACAATTGCAACTTGGGGGCCGATTCCGATCTCGGCCGGTAGGGCTCCGAATCGGATTCGGCTTAACCGGATCCGATTCGGAGCCCTATTTCCCGACCGATCCGTACGCGCGTCCGGGCGAGCGAGTACGATGCGTATTTGCCGACCGACTCGTCCGGGCGTCCCCGCTCCGACCGACTCGATCCCGGGTCGAACCGCACCGACCGACTCGCACGGACACGACTCGCACCGCGCAATGGAGACGTTCCCCGGCCGGGTAAGTACGATGCGCGCCCGGCGAGCAGTCCTTCCGAGCCGCGCACTCCGGCTCGAAAGAGCTGTCGGAGCCGTACTTTGGGGGTCCGTGTCGGACCCCCCTGTATGCGTAGCCGCGTGAGTCGCACACAGGGGGGACCCATGGGTCCCCCCTACCTGTGTGTGTACGGCGCGAATCGCTTCGCCGCATACACGCTGTAGGGGGCGCACTTGTCCGCATCGCACCCATTGAGTCAATGGGAGCCCGCGTACGCGTTGTACGACAGGCTCCCATTGACTTCAATGGGAGTCCGACCGACTCGAGTCCGATGGCATACGTGCGCATCGTACTCGTTCGGTCGGACTGCACGGGTCCGATTCGGTCGGAAATCTCTCCGGGTCCGGCTCGGTCGGAGAGATTTCCGGCCCGAATCGGAATCGGCCCCTAGGTATGTGGAAATCGCTTTTTGATAACTCACTGCATTTTGCGAATTCCTTATTAATTTGCTACACCGTGCTAGTTTTGTGATTTCATATGTTTTGTTGTTAGGCACAACTCTGTGTGCCAGTTTGTAATTGATAGCAATTACCAATTCCTTCATATGACAGAACCCAATTATGACAGCTATTATTTGTAAAAGACTCGATTTAAAAACCTAAAGTGTGATTTTTGCTACCAACATGCCAACCATGCATCTGCTTTTTCCCAGAAGGAAAGAAAGAAAAGGGTCAAAAGAATAATATGAAGCATGAAATTGAGATACAGTATATTCCATATAAAAGATGAGTAAATTAGTCAATCATACAAAGGGCATGGCTTGATCTGTGAAAGTGAGAAAGTGAAACTGTCGAGAATCTTGTGACAGAAAGGGGTCCAGGGGTAGTAGGAAGTGTGAAGCTGCCAAGGAAATGAAACCTGTAGGCCATACATTGCTGACTGCCTCTGTTGAGGAGTCTGTTTCTTCTGAGCACCCCCATGCTGGCATTAGGGACTTTTGAAAATTAATAAACTTGCTAGGACAAGGGAAATCTAAATTATGGCGACTGGACAAAATATCGGATAAAACATATTGTGCTTCAGAAATATGGTGTCAAGGATATCGTGATTTCCCATATATCTTGGTAAGTAATATCGTAGTTACAAATATCATTTTTGTTGTTGTTTATATATCAGTTAAAATATCAATATAGTAAATATCGTTGAATAAATAAATGATGTATGCAAATAGTATGCAATGTTTTAATTTTGTTTCTTTGTGTTTATAATTTATTTAAATTTCAGTAGTTGTTTTAATCTATTTAATTGATTAAACTTCTATGTTGTATTGTTTTAATGTATTTTTATTAATTATAGAAAAATATTTTTAGTAGTGGGGTATTTAAAAAAATGTATATTTTCATTTTTAAGTTAATAATTATTTAGATTTCCTGTGAAATAAGATATGCTTCAATACTTTTTATATAAAATATATGAAATAAAAACTGCAAATTTAAAAAAATATATTTTTATTAAGTACTATATTTGGATTTGTTTAGATATGTTAGTACAAAATATGCTACTTTTTAATGACATTTTTATAATTGTGTACATTATTTAAAATTAGGAAACAATTTAGAAAATTGTTTACAAAATAGTTACAAAAATATTTGAAGAAAAAATGTCATAAATTCTTTATACAATTTATTTAGTTAATTTGCTAATTTGTAATAATTGTACTTATATTTTTTTAAAGTTTAGGAGTTGTGGATAATACTATATTCAAATTTGAAAAATGTATTATAAATTAAATATGAATACATATTTTTTTATTTAAATGTTAGTAGTTGAAAATAGTGGTTTATGATATTAATATTTTTTAAATTTAAACATTTACTACAGTTTGATAATGTGTACTATAAATAGTGTATTGTGCATTGTTCTATTCTAAGTAAAAAGTTGTATTTAGAATTGGATAAAAAAAATGGTTTTAGTTTTTCATAGCTTCCTTAAGTTGGTTAAGCTTGGAGTGGGAAAAGTAAATGTCACCCCTTTAGTGTCCAACACTTTCTATGAGTTGGTTAAGATTGGAGTGGGAATAATAAATTTCCCCGCTTTAGTGTCCAGCACCTTCCCCTATATGGTTAGACTGGAGTGGGAATAGTAAATGTCACCTCTTTAGTGCCCAACACCTTTGCCAAGTTGGTTTAGATTGGAGTGGGAATAGTAAATGCCACCCCTTTAGTGTCCAGCATTTCTATGAGTTGGTTTAGATTGGAGTGAGAATAGTAAATGTCATCCTTTTAGTGTCCAACACCTTCCCCAATATGGTTAGGCTGGAGTGGGAATAATAAATGCCACCCTTTAGTGTGGAACACCTTCCCCAAGTAGGTTTAGATTGGAGTGGGTTTAGTAAATGTCACCCCTTTAGTGTCCAACACCTTCCCCAAGTTGGTTTAGATTGGAGTGGGACTAGTAAATGTGACCCCTTTAGTGTCCAACACCTTCTATGAGTTTGTTAGGATTGAAGTGGGAATAGTAAATGTCACCCTTTTAGAGTCCAACACCTTCTCCAATATGGTTAGGCTAGAGTTGGAAGAGTAAATGTCACCCTTTAGTCTCCTTTTATTTTTTTAAGTCTTTATTAATTTTTTATAATAGAAGCCCCCCAACCCAAGCAAACGGTTCATATTACAACTTGTTCAGATCTAATAGGGCATAGAAAAATAAGAATTCCCATGATTACAATGATACTATAGCTCACACCAGACAAATAGTAAAACAGTAGACAATTCATCAAGTAAAGTGCAGATAGATCAGTTAAGTCAAGCAACAGCCAACTCCCCCTTCTTTCCCCTTTGAAATCACTCTAGCATCGTAGCGATCCTGGCATAAATGGGAGCCCACACCATTAGCCCTTTTTTCCTGGGTGATTTACTTTTTCGTGCAAACACTGCCATTTTGATATGATACATGGCTAAGAGCCGGACTAACCATTGTTGGAACTTAGGAGGGGAGTGATCCAGCCAAGACTTCACTAAGCATAATCTAAAAACTGTCATTGCGATAAACATAAATGCCTGCGCATAGCATGGAACCACTTTCTTATGAACCCCCAATAATATAAGTTGGGGCGTCATACAAATGTTCAGGCCCAGCTTTTTCTCTGGAAAGTCGGTTAATTCACCTTTAACACCCCCCAGAGCCTGAAATTCTGTAAACAGACGTACCAAATCGGCACTATGAAGATGACATTGGGGGCAGTGCGACCCAGAAGATCCACCCCATTTCACTATTCTTCCCGGGTTATAATATAGCTTAAACATTGTTTTAAAATGTTGGGTTCGCAAGTTCGCCGAGACCAAAATAGACTGGGCAAGGTTCAGAGATTCGCAAAAGACTCCCTTTCCTGTCTGCAGTTTCTCTTGCCACCATCTGTGGTGTTTATCCATATCGTCTGGCATTAAACTATTAAGAACCCGATATAATAACCTTATAGAGGTCTGCATTCCTGTTATCACTTCCACAAGCTCCACCCTAGAGAACCCCGTAACCCCTCCCTCTTTCTTCCTGAGGAAATCACGAATCTGTAGATACTTAAAGAATTCATTATGCTCCAGATTTCGAAATCCTTTTTGTTTTCCTAATTAGAGGATTTAGGTTAGTCTCAACTATTCTCTCTACCTTCGCTACAATGTTAACTCCCAGGTAGGTCGCCCCCTCAACCAGTTTCCTTTCTTCAAAATGCACACTGCTATTAATAATAATTTTAGTTTTATCTTGATTTAACGAATATCCGGAGAACCTACCAAACATATAGGCCTCCTTCTCAATTTATTTCAGTGCCGTCCCTGGATCTAGAGTAACGATAGCTAAGTCATGAGCATATGCCAGGATTTTTGTTTCCCATCCCTGAGACTTATAAGGTAGAATTCGCAAATTGTTCTCTGTCCTTCTTATCAGTGGATCGATATAAAGGGCGAACAATAATGGGGAACACGGCCATCCCTGTCTTGTGCCCCGCTATATCATTACTGAATTAGAATACCCCGCATCAATGAAATCCTGGCTTTCAGACTCCGATACATTGTCTTTATGGCCCAAACAAACTGTGACCCTATGCCCATTTTTCCCATAATCGCCCACAGATACGACCCGGAGACCCTATTGAATGCTTTTTCCGCATCCAGAAGTATTTTGAATAAATCTTCGAGTCACTATTCATTAGCGCGATAAGTCGATACAAGCCTAATTCTTGTGGGGATTTCCCTTTCTCGGGAAAAACTACTATATTTGCCGATGCTCACGACTTAGGCGGGTTTGCGCCACTTTGTATTTTCTGCAAAATATCCACCTGATAGACTTTGAGAGTAGAGAGTAAGATCTTATAGAACTCCCCTGGAATCAAGTCTGTTCCTACTGCTTTTTCGGATGGGAGACTAGAGATGGCCGCTGTAATTTCCTCTAACTAGAATGGCTGATCTAGAAACTCTGGTTCCTCCACATCTAGTTTTTTATATAGATCCAACTCCAAGTATCCTGAGATATCACCACCCCTACTTCCAGATCCTCAGTATATAGCTGCTGATAGAATCTTTGAAAGGCAGGCCGCATTCCTTCTACATCAGACACCAATCCGATATCTGGATCCCGGATTTCTCTAACTTGACACTGGACTGTTTGCTGTCTAGTACATATAGCCAGGAGGTGCCCCACCCTTTCACTATATTCATAAAACTTGTGTTTCTGCACTATATATGAGTCTGCCGCCTTTTTTGTTGAAATGTTTACTATAGCCACTTTAGCGACTGCTACCTGAATCCTGGTTCCCCTGGTTACTGCATCTACCAAATTAGTCTCTGCTATCATCAATCCTTTATATATTGGGCACTGCCTAAGTTTTCGGCCATGAATACAGGAATCCATTCTTGCATATGGCTAATATATTCATCATCCAGCAATCAGGTCCGATCAAAAGACCAACTCTGACAATGGCATGGTGTATCAGTCAGTGACACCTCCAGAATCAATGGATTGTGGCCCGACATAACCCGTGGGTACTTCTCTATCAAGCTCCCTTGCAGCAAACTTCGAGATATGAAGAAATAGTCCAACCTTGTATGTATCCAATGCGGTGCTGAATAGAATGTGTACCCTGGATCGGAGAGCAGACTTTTCTGCCCAAACGTCCACCAAACCATGGGCCTATCTTAAGTCTGCCAATGATCTAAAGACTTTAGGCTTACAGCATTGATACTGATTGATGCCCGCACCCAAGGAATCCCTCTTTAAATTGATATTAAAATCTCCACAAACAATAAGCAACAGTGTCCATAAGGTCAGCTCGCTATTCAACCAATCAAAGACATCTGGGTCATCCAACAACGACCCATAAATTGAGCAAAGCGAAAAAGCCCCATTAGGAAGACAGCACTCAGTAATAGCCTAACGGCCATGCTTATCTGTACTACAGTGTGGAAATGTGCCACCTCCTTTCCCGGCAAAGATTGCCACCCCGTGTATGTGTACCTTGTGAGGTGTTACACACTAGATGATAGCCCAGCGACTCTAGAATATGACGTCTTGACCCTTCGATGTGGGTCTCCTGCAAACAGATGATATCCGCTTTTAGATATTTCATATCAATACTAACTCTTTGTCTCTTCATCTAAACCACAAATGTTGATTGTCACAATACAAATTGTACTCATTGTTTTCTAACAAGAAAGCGCATCAAGACATGTCTACTGTGCATAGCCCCATACCATTTCCTGTCTGCTTGGGAAATCCACACCATCCCTCAACCAAGTCACCCCCCAAACCACCCCATCTCCCCCTCCCCCTAGATCCCAACCCCTTGAGACCCCTCCCTACCATCAAAGAACAAACAGGTCAAACATGACCCTGACGATGCCACCCACTAGTAACCCGCCCCTTGCCCCCGAGCTCCCCCAACCTAAGAAAAGAAAGCCATATATAGTGAAGAAATAACAACATAATCCAGTGACCGTCGGTTGAACTAGTATACCCATGACATAGGCTTATTCCAGCCGAGGGAGAGTCTAACCATCTGGTCTATAGTGAACCCAAAATTTACCAGAGGTATAGTATGGAACCCAGCCCACTCCTTGTCCCTATCCATGCCCAGACATCCCTGTGATCTCCTTTAAATATTCTTGCACTTTGATCTCAGAGGTAAATGTCCAAACTCTCCCTTTAAAGATGCCCTTGAGCCTTGCAGGATTCAACACGACCTCACGACCCTGACTCTGGAACAGTGGTGTAGTTAGACGTTGTGCCGCCAGCGGCAGTCACTGTGTGTGGCGATTGACGGGTGCACGTAAGAGCAGCAGGGGGTGGTGCTGGTGATTCCCATGACCGCCGCCCCTGCACGGCCACAGGTAAGAGCGGGGGGTGCCGCCCCCAAAACTCATGCAGCCCGTTGCTATGCCACTGATCTGGATGGTGAGAACTGCTGCCACAGACGCCACCTCCTTTCCACTGTAGTGTGACAGAAGTCTTGTCGGGCAAAGAAAGTATGACCATCAAATGAGCGCTTAACCTCGGGCCTGGCCTTTTCGAATATTGCTTGTTGAAGAAGAAAGTTACTGAAGAAAACCAAGATCGCTCTGTGTCTCTCAGGTTGCTCCGTTGTTGGACTCCTCTTAAGCATCAATGGGAAGCGGTGCGCTCGCTGCAACTAGGACTCCCAGTTCCTTTGAGAAAGTTCAGGGAAAGCTCCCTTAAGCAAGTTCACCATAAATGACCTACCATCGTTTCCTTTGATGTTTTCTGCAAGACCCAGAAAACTTAAGTTGTTCCTCCACTGGTGGTTCTCGGATGTGTCCAGTTTCCACTTCACATCGCTCCTTTGGGGCTCCTGCAAGTCCTTGTGCTTCCGCAACTTTGCGACATCCACCTCCACTGCCGTGGTGTGTTCTTCCACTTATGTGACTCTATCAGCCATCTCTGAGCAGGCCTTGCTCATTTTCCGGATTGCCCCCTGTAACTTATTGGTGGCCAGGTGGGTCCTTTGATCCCTAATACAGGCTTCTCCTTGCATTTGCTTTAATGTAGAGTAGATGAGTTCTATAGAGGGAGTATCTGTAGGGCCCATGAAGGAGCCTGCCCCGTCTCAGGATACACCGTTAGCCCCATTATGCTCCTCATTGTAGACCTGTCGAGTTGTAGAATAGTCTCATTTTAATTTCCGAGGAGTGCTTGTGTCCGAGTCAAGCCCAGTCCTGCTGGCCCTGGATTTCTCTCTACATTTTTTCTCCCCACTTGGGACTGCAGTCGCTTCTGTGTAGCTGGTTTGCTTAAGCTACTATCGTAGCTGCCCCCAGAGTCTCCTGATCCTGACTCCTCATCTGATGGGCCGCCACTTAACCCAGAAAGCTCAGTGTCATCTGTGAGGGGAAATAATTTTGTACCAAGCTCCGCCCGGGAATGATAAGTGATAACTCCTTGGAAGTTATCCTCTGCACATACTGGTGGAGTTACTCAGCTTACACGTCCCCCTTTCAAGGTCTCTAACGTTTCCCCTGTTCCCTGCGTGCCCAAGACTGACACTGTCTCCAAGACCAGATATCCCTGTTCCATTGCCTTCCTTCCCAGGGACAGACTGAATGCCCATCTTTATCCCATCCCCTGAAGTAAAGCCACTTTCATGAGGCAACACAACTACATTGCTCACCTTTAACAGAGAAGCACCAATTTGCACATTGCAAGGGGGATCGATTTGCGTACAACATGCAGAAATACGCTCTGTTTCCAAACCTTTGGGAGGCTACTTTGATTCCTGTGTTGCCGCAAAAAGGATTTCTGAAATTGACGCCTGCTTATGGGTCGCCGGGCCCACTTTAGTCTTTTGTGACCTTTGCTTCCGAGAGTCCTCCTCTTGACCTGACTTGTCGTTGCCGGGGCTGCTGCATCCTCCGTCTTCCTAGGAGCAGCTCCCCGCCGAGGCTGTGACTGGGCCGATGAACGAGGCACTGCCACCAAGGCTGCAGTTTCCGCCCGGTCCTTTGCAGGTGAATTCCCCTTTGGCAGCATTCTACAGGTGGAGCACTGCTTGCACCACTGGTGACCCGCTCCGAGGACAATGCCGGCCAGCCGCAACACCTCTGCCACCACCACCCGAGGTCCACGAAGGACAGAGCAACTCATAAACCAGCCACAGGCTTGACTCTGCCCGTCAGCAGACTCCGACATCTCCCTTTCACCGGGTAAACACTCTTTTCTTCACCACCGTGCTGCTGCAGGGGCAGGAGCTGGAGGGGACATCTAGCGCGGTGATCAATCAGACACCATCTTTCTCCCCATTCAGACGGTCCTCGCCCACCCTTTTAGTCTCCAACACATTCAATGAGTTGATTTAGATTGGGGTGAGAATAGTAAATGTCAACTCTTTAGTGTCCAACACCTTCCCCAAGTTGTTTTACAGTAAATGTCACCCTTTTAGTGTGACATTCCCCAAGTTGGTTTAGGCTGGAGTAGAAATAGTAAATGTCAATTTGTTAGTGAATACAACTATCACAACATTTAGTATAATAAATAGATGTCACTCATATTTTTCCCAAAAATGTTTTTCATAATTTTTTAACATTTTGTTAAACATATTTTTGATAAAAATAATAGCAATTTAAATTCAAGTAAATGAAATAATTTCTTTTGTATTGAAAGAAAATACAAATAAATAAGATTTTATTCATATTTGTTTAATGTATATTTTCACATGCAATTTTACATTGAATATAATTTTGTACAAATTTCAAAACTTTTTATACATTTTTAAAATTTTATTTAACATCTTTTAATTAGTACAGTTTTTACAATATTGTTTGAAATGTCTAACATGTTTAACATTTATAAAACATTTCTAATTGATTCCTATGAGGAGATAGTCTTTTTTTTTAGTTTGATTTGGCGGCCATTTTCTTTTACCATTACCTTGTATTTTGTAGTCTATTGGTGTTGTTTTGGGTCTTTTTTCCAGGAACCAAGGCGCGGTTAGGTGCTGCTGTAAGTCTGCGCAAGTAAGTCAATTTTTAGGGATTTGTTTTAGGGTTTTGAGGGTAGGGGGGATCTAGAATGGATGTTTAAAAAGTTGGGTATAGTGTCATTTGGGAGTTAAACGTATATTTAGATGTGTTTTGGTAAGTCTGTTGCACTATTTTGTTGTATGACTTTTTTTACAATGTATTACTAATATATGATTATGTTCTGTTCAAATATGTAATGTAACTTATGTTTACTTATGTTTTGATTATGAAGTGTGATATATGTGTATATTTGGCAATGTAATGTAATGTACGGGTGGGCGAGTGTTAACATTTTTTTACGGGGTTTTATCTACGAACAAATTTGATGGGAAGCTGAGTTTGCAATTTGTTTTTTTAAGGAAATCAATTTTGGTTTTTACAAATAAATTGTTTTTACTTCGATTTCCTTTTTTGGGGGTTTACTGGAGCGGTTCTTTTTCTAAAACCCTTTTTCTGGTTTTTTTATGGAACCTACACACTTTGGATTATTTTGAGGGATTTCAAATGGATTGTTTATATTTTTGCATTATTTGGGGGGCTTTTTGGAATTGTTGTCTTCTTTTTTTATTGGATTACTATTATTTGTTACATGGAGGTGGAGAAAGATCTACAGGTACAAAATGGTAAGTTTTATATTGATTTTTTTGTGGGTGGGAAATGGCATATATTGTTTATGTCGTGTTTATTGTATTATTATGTGGAGTTTTTTGGATTATGTGTTCCATTTATTTACTGTGACGGTTTGAATTTGTTTTTAAGTTGGTTAGATGCTTAGTTTTGTTTTGTAATTATTAATATGTATATTTTTATTACGTCAGTGTTTATTTTTTGATTGTATATATTTATTTCACTGATGTAATAAAATACTCATATAATTATTATTTAAAAAAATGTGTTTATTGGGTTAGAGTATGTTGCAGTTTATGAGGTTTTTGGTAGGTTGATATGTGTTTTAAAGGATGCCTTTGGCTATTACTTCCAAGTAGTGTAGTCCTTTGATACCACTTACAAAGATTCAGATATTGTATTGTAGCATTTTGTAAATGTTTTTGTTTGCTTGTTAAGTTTAAGGCTAATTTGAGTAACAGATTGTTCTATTTTTACTACTTTTGTTCCTTTTGTATTGCTTTGATAAATTTGTATAGTGTGGGTTGAATTCTGCCTAGTCTGGATTGGAAGGCATTGCTCTATGCTTCCACTGCGTTGTTTGTTTTGCCTTCCTGTACCAGGGTGCTGTCATAGACATTCCATCATGGTATTTGGAATTAAGTGTGGCGTCTGTGCCCTGACCGATGCATTCTGCCTACCCATGTATCTTCAAAATAATCCATTACGGACTAAGTTTGTCTTTGCATTTTGCAGATAGAAAGAGTTCTCTATCAGTAAATTGTAGTGGTTGACTACCTCTGTGGAAGGGACGTAAGCCAGTATTATCATGTTTTTAATTTCATAGGCAAATAGGCTTTTGGTGGAATATTCTACACTATGGGGCTTATTATGAGTACGTCGGTCCTAGGACTGCCGTTTTTGCGGTGGTGGTCTGACCACCACGCTCCGACCGCCGTATTCCGAGTGTGGTGGTTGGACAGCAATCATCCTGCTTCAGCACTGCAGGCAACACCAGGATCCTGGATCCCAATGTGCCCTGTTGTGTAAAGTGGGGGGGGAATAGAGGCGTTGCCAATTCAGCACCCCCATCCCAATTATGAGTTGCCCTTCTGCAAGCCATGGTGATCCTGCCATGAAAAAGCTGCCAGAAAGGCAAGGAGGACGCCCCAACAGGGCCCCCGAGCAAATCTCCCCATGGGGAATGGTGCATGGGGCACATGTCGTGACCCCCTACAATTGCACTTTCATGCGTGCACTGTGTGGCATTCACAACACGGTGCATGCCACACAGTGCACGTACATGCAGCATGCTCTCTCACGGTGGTGGTATGTTGCGTAGGCTCTCCTATGAGCCTAACATACCCACCACCCTGACACCGCCGTAGATCCCCCCCCACCGACCCTAGATTAAACTCATAATCCAGCAGGCAGGTGCACCACAGGGTTGGTGGTCTTCCTGGGACCGGAATAGTGGTGGTCCCAGATGAAGACCGCCAAACTCGTAATAAGAATCTATGGGGCCGATTATGATGTCATGTGAAGGTTTCTGCCTGACACCGTCTCGGAATCGGGACCGACCGACTCGCGGTCCACAGTTCCGCCTGCCCGATTACAATGCGACCGAACACTGTCTGGTTGGATTCCCATTGTTTCCCATGGGAGCTTGTGTTCCGTCTGACAACACACGCTCCTATGGGAAAATGGGGTGAGTCTGTAAAACCTTGCACCCTGTCGCGGGCACCCCACAGTGTTTGCTATACAGTGCAGGGTTTTATGGGGGTCCCTTAGGAACTCCCACTGCCCCCAGCTGGAGGCCGCAGAATAAAGGGGGCCCTGCTAAGGGCCCCCAAAGTCAATATCCGACAGCCTTTCCGTGTCAGACAGTCCGACTCGGAAAGTTTGTTGGAAATCGGCATCGGAATCGCGAGGTCCAAAACTCTGTCCATAGATGTGAACGATGCAGTTCCGACAGACACAAATTCTCCGAGAGCCAGTCGGAACCAATTCGGAATGATTGCGCGGGAGTTTCTTTCTTTGTAATTTGCCGAACCTGCTGCTACTGGCGAGCCCGTGCTGACCCCAGAGGAATCCCTCCAACCTTGACGCCAACACCCTGGGAGAGGACTTCAACCCCCAGGGTGCAACATCTCTGCTACAGCTGCCGCGAGTGAGGGGGAGGCGTGGTCATCGCGCATAAAGCGCTGCCTCCCCCCCCGCAGCATGGGAGTTTCTTTCTTTGTAATATGCCGAACCTGCTGCTACTGGCGAGCCCGTGCTGACCCCAGAGGAATCCCTCCAACCTTGACGCCAACACCCTGGGAGAGGACTTCAACCCCCAGTGTGCAACACCTCTGCTACAGCTGCCACGAATGAGGGGGAGGTGTGGTCATCGCGCATAACGCGCTGCCTCTCCCCCACGGCGTGGGAGTTTCTTTCTTTGTAATTTGCCGAACCTGCTGCTACTGGCGAGCCCGTGCTGACCCCAGAGGAATCCCTCCAACCTTGACGCCAACACCCTGGGAGAGGACTTCAACCCCCAGGGTGCAACACCTCTACTACAGCTACCGCGAGTGAGGGGGAGGCGGGGTCATCACGCATAAAGCGCTGCCTCTCCACCCACGGCGTGGGACACGCGCGGGATGTAGCCCGGACGAAGCCCAGACCAAGGGCGGGCCCGTCTGAGCCCGTCAGAGGATGAAGGAGGTCGGGTTGGGCTACGTCATTTGGTCTTTTGATCCCAGCAGGATCCATTTCACTTTGCATGGACCCTAATTGCGAAATGTAGGAACTTGACTCGTGACTCGACGAACTGAGAAACTGAGGTACAGGGGTACTTGCATTATTGTGTGCCAATATCTTCCTTGGGGTCATGGCGCAGAAGCAATCAGCCAAAAGGAAATCGCTAACGGGTCAAGGTGTGGTAGGGACTCTAGATGCTTTCCTTCAAAGGGCTGAGTCAGTCCTCATTCATCAAATTGCTCTCACTGAGCGTAGACTTTCTCTGGAGCCCCAACCCCCCTTCCCACATCCCGAAACATCTGGACATATAGACTTAGATGACCATTCTAATCCTGGCCCCTCTGCTGGATCTCCCCTACCCCTAACTATAACAACCTTGCCTAACCAGGTACTTGTGCCATGTGCTGCCCCTAAGACAAGCGAAATAGTTACTAGACCGAAAGTGCATACTAGAAGCCAAAAAAGCAAGTCTACTCAAGGGGATAGTTCTTTACCCCAGTCCAAGAAACGAAAAGGGCTGGGTCCTGGTAAACAACTCTATCCTTTACCCAAAAGAGGGCATAGAGGTATAGCCAAAGAGGTTGCTGAGCAAGCCGATGACTCAGTGGTCAATATTGCCTCTTCTTGATCTTCCTCTCCCTTGCAGCTTGGTGATAGCAAGTGGTTTTGGACCAAACTAGGTGATGTTGTATCAGCTCTATTGAACCCGCTGATGCAAAAGTTATCTAGATTAGAGGCGGGTATCGACAAGCTTGGAAAGCTCACAAGTGCTGCTTCTTTAGATCAGCAGAAGCAGCTAAGCCATAAGAACACTCATTCTCTTCAGCTAACTCAGGCTAGCCGAGGCAGCTTTAAATCTGCCCAGCCTATTGGGCTCAACTGCCGTCCAAATGATAAGTCCATCAATCCTGGTCCAGACCCAGTAACGGCTCCCCCCATTGCTCCATCCAACAGCCTAGCTAATAATTGTACGGGGGTAACTTCACCGGGGCTTACTGATCTAGCACACATTCAAAGTACCACTCAAGAACAGCTGTCAAATATTAAAAAAACATCCCTCCCTAATAAGGCCAAACATGTACACGTTGAGGAAGCACAGCCCCTGAGGAATAAGGGATTCTATAACAAATCAGGGAGAGAACCGTTAGGTAATGACATACTTCACTTACCTCCGGAAGCAACACCTTATACTATAGTGCTAGCAATGTCTCCAAATTGCCTCCGGGAGTGCCGGAACACTGGACTAAATTGAAAAATAAATCCTTATACGAGCTAAATATGAGGACACGGCTAGGAAATCCGCTCTTTTCAAAGTTCAAAATGGTGAGACGGGTTAGTTGGGTAGGGAATTCGAACAAGTCTGGAGAAGGTGACTGCGTAGTAGTTTCCTTCGGGTCACCATACTTAGTTCATGCAATATTAGAAAGGGTGGGTAATTGGTCGATGGCACAAACAGGGATCAGCATTTTACCCCTTGGATATTTTTATAAACATGACTGTGCCACACAGTTACCATTTGGGGAGTTTCCAGTGGGGGGGCATAGGCAGCATAGATATGCTATTCCAGTTAATAACCATTTTGATGTTTTCAATCCTTTGGATGATAACGATTGACTGACCCCCTTGACCCCATTGGATGGAGGAAGAGTCGAGAATGTAGCCCTGGCAGGGGGAATCTTGTCTGTACCGCTATCTGATATTTGTTTGGAAAATATGGGGACATTTGTCACTAGTGAGGCAGTAAGGGGACCTATTGAGAAACGTATTACTGATAGTCTGTATATAGAGCTAAGGCATACTCTGGATATAAATATTAATGCTCCGCCTGTGGATCCATCGAGCTCTGATACTGTTTTAATTTTAGGCTCCCAGGGTATCAATCTCCCCATCGAATCGGTAGCTGGGAATCTCCCAATTGTAGTTACTGAGGAGATAACCAACAAAGTAATAGAAACAGTCACATCTTTACCCCAGTTGCAGTGCTCGCTCGCCCAAACCATTGATAGTGTCCCATCTAGTTGTATAGATACTCATGGAGGTGTTCCCGCCAGTAGGCATGAGATACACAACAGACTAACTATAATATCCTGGAACCTAGCAGGGATATATTCCAAGCTCCAAGATCCTGAATGGTTTACTACTATAGGGAATACTGATATTTGTGTGTTCCAAGAGACCTGGGCTGTAGACAAGGTGCACATAAATGGTTATACCACATATTGTGTGGATGCTGTTCCCCCAAAAACGACAGGTAGGGCCAGTGGCGGACTGCTAATATTAGTTAAAAATACTCTAGCTTGTAGGTATAACCAACTACTAATACATTTGCTTGACCTTATGAGTATTCAGCTTATTTTCTTGTCTGGTTTAACTCTGACCTTGTTCAATGTTTACGCCAGGTCAGAACCTTTTAGCAGTGAATCTTTGGTACTTACACTACTAGACGAACTGGTGGGAGGTTATCAACTAAACTCTAAAATCATAGTTGCGGGGGATTTTAATGCCGCTTTCGAACCTTCCCCCCTACTAAGGGGCCGATTCCGATCTCGGTCGGAGGCGCACCCAATACCATTCGGTCGGGAAAAAAGCCATGCGAAAGCCTGTTTCCCGACCGAACCGTACGCGGGTCCGGCCGAGCGAGTACGATGCGAATCCACCGACCGACTCGTCCGGGCGTCCCGACTGCTCCGACCGACTCGCTCGGACTCGAACCGCTCCGACCGACTCGCTCGGACCCGATTCGCACCGCGCAATGGAGACGTTTTCCGGCCGGGTAAGTACGATGCGCACCTCGACCGCTCCGACCGACTCGCGCCGTCCGACTCGAACTCGCTGTCGGAGCCGTACTCTGGGGGTCCGTGTCGGACCCCCTGTACGCGCACCCGTGCGAGGCGCACACAGGGGGGACCCAAGGGTCCCCCCTACCTGTGCGTGTACGCCGCGGGCGCTCTCGCGGCGCACTCGCTGTAGGGGGCGCCCTTGTCCGCCTCGCACCCATTGAGGCAATGGGAGCCCGCGCACGCGTTGTACGACCGGCTCCCATTGAGTTCAATGGGAGTCCGACCGACTCGTGTCCGATAACATACGGACGCATCGTACTCGTTCGGTCGGACTGCACGGGTCCGATTCGGTCGGAAATCTCTCCGGGTCCGGCTCGGTCGGAGAGATTTCCGGCCCGAATCGGAATCGACCCCAAAGTGTTTCACTAGAGGAGGAGAACGAGATTTGGGGTATCCCCAATCTGGTTGTTGGCAAACATGGCCAACGTTTTTCAAATGTCTCTTTTACAGATTGCCTCCCTAATTGCAGGTAGGAGTTTGAGGGCCTGCAATGGGAGAACTCCATCAGACCTAGGAAGACAGGTCACCTTTAAGAGGGGTGTTTATACAAGTATTATAGACTAAGGGGCATATTATCTAAAAAGTGCGCTAAACATCGCAAAGCGTGTTTAGCGAGCACTTTTTTATCGCCGGAATAATTTGCCATGCTAACGCTGTATTAGCGACATTTAGCGCTATGGCGATAATTATTCCAGCCATAGCGGTGTTTTCCATGAAACATCGCTGGTATTCCAGCGATGTTTCATGGAAAACGGCGATAACCTTGCTGATACGACCCTGTGGTCGTATCAGCATAATCCACCACCCCATGTTAGATATGGCTAACACCTGCTAATTGCAGGTGGTAAATAAATGGCGATGACCCCGGTTAGCGCGACTTTTCACGTCGCTAACTGGGGCCATGGCCACCTTGCTAATAGGCGATAGGCCTGTTAGCGGGTGTTTCCCAGGTTTGTTCATCGGGAACGCCCACTTTGCATGTCATTAGCGATAAATATCGCTGACATGCAAAGCGGTAAAAACACGGGCGCTAATGCCCGAAAACTGTCTCTAACTGCTGTTAGAGACAGTTTGCTGATAGGGCGATAAGAATATCGCCGCTTTAGCGGCAAAAAGTGCCGCTAAAGCGGCGATAGTGCTAATATACCCCTATATCCTTGTTGATGTTAGGATATGGTCACTAGTGGAAGACATGACCATTGAACCAAGGACAGATAGTGACCATAATTCTTTGTTATTAAAACTGAAGGGTAGGGACCTGGAGAGGAATGTTCACTGTCAAACATCTAAAATAGTAGAGCCGTGTACAACTAACAACCGTAGAAGAGTTACATGGCCTAAAGTCCTAGCTGATCAAGACCTCTACACCAGAATATATAAGCTCTTTGTGGCCTCCTTAAATAATCTGTGCAACAAGGATAGTACTGATTCGCCCGAATTTTCGCATGTTATTGAAGTACATAATGAGCTCTTTAAAGCTTTACAATTAACCTTGGGCATAATACTTCGCTACACTCACGGAACATGCAAAGTTTGTGCTACTACACACTACGCAAATTGTACATAGCAAAGTGAAAAACTGTGCTAATTGACATAGCATAGCAGCAGTATAATAAACACCTACAAATGCATTGATTAAGCAATTTTCTATGCTAAAATGCATATAACCAATTCACAAAAGTGAACTTTGACAATAAAATATCAAGCAATGAGAGAGGTGAGGATTTTGGGGTCCCCCCTAACCTAGGGGGAGGACCAAGCAGATGCCTTGAACACAAAAAGCATATCATGTGAACGATTCAGTGGTGGTCCCTTCCTCCTAGGACCACCGCAAGCACAGTTATGGGCAAAAATACAATCCCAACCAAAGGCCCTGCAAAGCATTATGGGACGAGATTAGCAGTGGGCAGTGAATATTATAGTGTCCAATATCAAAATAATTCTACAAAGAGCTGCAGTTCAACTAGTCGTTACTAGATGTCCCTCACGAGTCAAATGCAAAAGCATTGAAATTATTAATACATCAAGCTGCAGTTCCACTAGTCGTTACTAGATGTCCCTCATGAGTCAAATGCAAAAGCATTGAAACCCTTTCATGAAGCACCTTTTGATCAGTGTGGCAATGGGGCCTAAAGCACCATCACCACAGTTACCAAAAGGTAAGTGTGGGGTCCATGGCTGATGCACCTTTTGATCAGTGTGGCAATGGGGCCCAAAGCCCCATCACCACAGTCACCAAAATGTAAGTGTGGGGTCCAAGGCTGATGCACCTTTTGATCAGTGTGGCAATGGGGCCTAAAGCACCATCACCACAGTCACCAAAATGTAAGTGTGGGGTCCAAGGCTGATGCACCTTTTGATCAGTGTGGCAATGGGGCCTAAAGCACCATCACCACAGTCACCAAAAGTTAAGTGTTGGGTCCATGGCTGATGCACCTTTTGATCAGTGTGGCAATGGGGCCCAAAGCCCCATCACCACAGTCACCAAAATGTAAGTGTGGGGTCCAAGGCTGATGCACCTTTTGATCAGTGTGGCAATGGGGCCTAAAGCGCCATCACCACAGTCACCAAAAGGTAAGTGTGGGGTCCAAGGCTGATGCACCTTTTGATCAGTGTGGCAATGGGGCCCAAAGCCCCATCACCACAGTCACCAAAAGGGAAGTGTGGGGTCCAAGGCTGATGCACCTTTTGATCAGTGTGGCAATGGGGCCCCAAGCACCATCACCATGGTGATCATAAGGTAAGTGTAGGCATGGTAAAAGCTGCCAAAGACAAACTGTATGGATGAATCCTGGACACACAACAACTAAAACTTCTGTGGCATAGTAGTGCTTGTGTCCCATTGCAACATAGATTGGGCGATGCTAACAGTGCAGTGACACAGAAACATCGTTTTGGCCATGTGCATACAAACATCACACATGGGGGACCACATTGCCAACAATCAGCCAATTACACAATGACAGAAGTGACCATCATGATGCTGACCCACATATCTGCACCTATGGACACACAAATGTATATAACCTGTGGAGACTGTCGATGTCAGGTGAACAAATACCATACCATGGCAGCAATGGGACATACAAACCATGATCATTGTGCTGACTGATGACCCAGGAGTCCCAGGGAGAGCAGGGGAAAATCACCAAACAACATACAGCCAATGGCACACTACAGAAATGCCAATGCAGTGATGTAAATGCACTAACACAAACAGGCAGACTCACACTGCATTTCAAACACAACAGGTGATGGGGGTGTGTGCCAGTGTCCCCAGGCAACCACACAACACATGAGGAGGCCTGAATCCCAATTACACAGATGTGTATACAGTGCCACACACAAGTAACTCATGGATTGGATTCCCCTATGTGGGCAATCTGTCATTGTTAGATGAGAGGGAGCCCAAATTACATATGTCACACAAGCTTGTAGGAACAGCAACTAACACAGCAAGAGACACACCCACCACAGCACTACCCCCAGGGACCCCACATTGTGCAGACACTAGCCTGCATGACAATTCCACTGTGATGACAAAGGTAGATGTTGATCACACTGTGAACCACAGCCATGTGTCCTCAGCTACAAACTACCATCACACCTACACAAGCTCCAATCAATCAGCAGGGCCTGCCAGCCAAGGCCAATATGGAGGTAGTGGTCTAGCCGTGTAACAACTCACATTTGCACACTCAACACCACACACCCTGATCTCCACCAATGTGCAGCAGTGAAGCTCACATGGACTGGTGACATTGCACATGCACCCATGACAATCCCAGGGGTGGTGGGGGGAACTAAGGTGCAGAAACCCATCACACATGCCCACTCAACATGACTCGTCTATGTATGACACACAGCACAGTACGCCGTACATGCGCATGATGTGAAATCCACCACAAACAATGGGATCCTGGCCATAGTCACACACCAACGAAGAAGCCAAGGTGAGACACAAAGAACACATGTACACAACTTCCAACATTGCAACTCTGACCCTGAGGAGTGGCAGCAGTCACACACACAACGCGTCACAATCACTGAAAGCTACCACAAACTCAAAATCACATTACTTGTGTAAACAATAAGTGCCAAGGGGAATCCTGAATGTGTCCCATCAGCGTTTGCCCACATCCCCAGCCCTGACAACAAAGACAACCTGGGATGACAACCTCATGAACATCAGTTTGCCATGCACCCACATCACGGAGAAACCAGGTCCAAGATGCTGGATGAACACATACCAACTCTGCAAGCATCACAAACAGGAACATCCCTAGGGACACAGCCTGTGTATGAAAAAGGAAGGGAACATGCACAGACATGCTCACACAACACACAACACGGGCACAAGCAATGTCACCAGATTACACACAGCCATGAGGGCACTCCACTCCTGTGGAAGGTCCACTGTGCCAAACCTTGTCTGTGCACGACTCAAACATATCAGCAGGACACTCCGTCAGTGAGTCAACAACTACAACACACAGAAGCCTCTGCTCACATCAGCCTGGGTACGGGAGTGTCACGTCAGTCATCTGCATACACCCAAAACATGTGGCAATCCAGTTGTACTGTATACACAGATGAGTCCTCCAAAATTGATGTGCAAAACTGCATGTCCAGTGGAGACGGGCACACAGTCAGGGTACTAGGAACATTGGACAGTGGTAAGCCCAACAGATGTGCAACAGTGTAGGACAAAGATGGTAATCTACAAATGCTAAACGTACATCCCTGTGTCAAATGCTGAACATTACACCCTCAGACTGCAGCAAGGGATGCTATAGATCCAGACTAGATTAGGACACATATCCCATGGATCACATGGAGCCCATCACAGCAAAACTTCATTTACCTGATCTGAACACAATTACAACAGCAAATGCATGATTCTACACATGTACATCATGTACCACCAAAGATTAACCACAAGTAAACAAAAAGAGGCTTTATTCAGCAAGTGTGCAACTGAAATCAAAAGTCCAAAATTAACTACGGCCAATGTCCAGTCCAAATACACAGTCCCAACAGGGTGATGTGTGACAACTTGTCACCAATTGCTTGCCTGCACAGGTACCGACAGGGGACATCCCCCTTGGAGGGGCATACGAGGGGCAGGCCAGGCACCGCAGGGACAGGATCAGGGGATGCCAGAAGGAGGCAGGGAAGGTGAGGTGGGTGCAGGAGTGTCACCGGCAACTGCAGTGGAGGTGTCTGACTCAGGGGGGGGCCGGCACCACCGCAGGGCTCGAGTCCGATGGTGTTGGTGCTGCAACCACTGCAGTGGGCTGGTCAAATGGAGTGGACTGGGTCCCCAATGCAGTGCCCAAGTCAGACGGGGTTGTTGTGGACTCCACCGCAGTGCATGACTCCAAGGGAGTGGAAGGGGGGCAGAAGAGCTGGGCAGGACAGAGGGGGGACACGGTCTCCACACCAGTGGCACATACAGGCAGAGCGTCTGGTTTGGGGGTGGAAGAGCAAGTGGCAGGGGGAGGGCCTGAGCAGTTTGGGGATGCGGTATCGGTGTGTGGGGGAACCTGGGGCAGGGTGTGGCGGTGGAACCTGTGGAGTGGTGGCCTGGGGGATGGAGGTGAGAGACTGGGTGGGTGACTTGCAGGGCGGTGGCGGGGTCTTGCTCTTCCGGGTCCGGGGGGACTTGCGGGTGGGGGGCTCACTCTGCCTGCGCCTGGGGGAGGGTGTCCGGGGGCAAGGGGCACTCCCCTCTCTGTGTGTGGACTTCCTCTTCCCCCGGTATGCTGGATCAGCGGGATTGGAGGGGAAGAGGCCGAGGTCAGAGAGGAAGAGCTGCTGTGTATGTGGGGTTGCAGGTGAGGCAAGGGAAGGGGTCTTGGAGGGAGAGGATCTTGAGGATTGCGGAGTGACTGTTGTTGCCTGTGTGTGTGTCAGTTCCCCATCCCCTGTGTGTGTGGAATCAGCCCCTGAGGATGCTTGTGTGCATGTCTTGCCTTGGTTTTGGGTGTGTGTGTGCTGCTCGTGTCTGTGTGTTTGGGTGATTGTGCAGGTGTGCATGTGCTTTGGACAGGTAGGGTGGTAGGAAGTGTGGATGGGGCAGAGGTGGGAGGGGTGAGGGACTGTTGGAGGAAGGACACTGCTGCCGTCAGGGAGGAGTCCATGGACCTATTGCTCCTCTGTAGGGCAGACATACCCGTTGAGATGCCCTCCATGAACGACACCAGCTGTGTCAACAGAGTGGTGTGTGCATGGAGGACAGTCAGCATTGCTGTCTGCCCTACATGGAGCTGCCGAAGGAGGTACACAGACTCCTCACTCAGGGCAGCAGGGGACACAGGGGCAGGGGGTGCGGTGCCTAGCTTGAAGGATACACGCTCCCGAGCACGGGAGCCTCCACGGACCTCAGGAATGGGAGCCAATGGGAGGGCGGTGGTGGTGGTGGCGGGGTCAGACAGACTAGCTGGGGTGTTGTGGCTGCTGACACCCGCATCCACAAGGGAGTCATCCTCCGAGCTGCTGTGGTCCCCAGCTGAGGTGGATGGTGCTGAGGACTCCTCGGTGTGGCTCCCCTCGCCCTCCGTGCCACTGGGTCCCTCTGACCACTCGTCGGACGCTGACCCAGTCTGGCTCCGCTGCTCCTCCTGGTCCATGGAGCTGTCCCCTCCTGTGGCTGTGGATGTATCTGCAAACAATTAGGGAAACAGACAAACATCAGTCACCTGCACTGACCGCACACACCACAGTAAGTACAGCACATCACAGAGCAAGCCCTGGCATCTCTAGTAGAACATTGCCAAAAGTCATCACACAGATTAGGAGAAGCCAATTGTCAGTCTGATGGTCAACCATGGAACAGACACCCCTCCTGCCCTTGCACCCATCTGTCTGGTGCCTGTCTGATGGTAAGACCCCAGTGTGGACACATGCACCACCTACACAGTAGTTGGACATTGCTGAGAACACGGTGAAGTATGTGAACATGCCCACGTCACATCTCTTGCCACTGAGTCAGCGCAGGTGTCTGTATAAATGGACGGCCAGAGTCTCAATAGAAATGCATGTGATGCATACCAGCACCAGACCCCATGAAGCACCCATGTCCGGATAGTCAATGCCACAATGGGGTGCATGTTGCACATGTCACTCCCCTGCAGGATCACTCTTAGGAAGTTTAATGCCATGACACAGGCATGCCTGCAAAGTCATTGTTAGAAATGGGATCTCTAGTTGGCAAGGACTTGCGCCTTTGTCCAAGTAGGGACCCTTCTTCCTAGTCAGGGTAAGGGTGTTACACTCGTGAAGTAACCCCTGCTCACCCTCGTGGTAGCTTGGCACGAGCAGTCAGGCTTAATTCAGAGGCAGTGTGTAAAGCATTTGCACATAACCAACAGTAATACAGTGTAAGCACTACAAACGGACACCACACCAGTTTAGAAAAATAACCAATATTTTATATACTCAAGACAAGACCAATTACGACAAAAATCCACAATACTATACTTTACGAATGAATGCTTGATACGGTAACTTCTTCTTTGCAGGAATAGCACAAAAGCAAAGTTCAGTACGAGTCGGTAGCTCCGTCCGAGCCTACCGTGATGCTGAAAACCACAGAGTCTAACAGTTCCAGCCGACCGCGTCGATACGGACCAGCAGAGTCATGAACAGACTCGGTTACAGTACCTTCTCGTTGTGGCTGGTACGGAGTGTACGAGCCGGTCGGCGTTCGTCGCGGTTGCGGTGCAAGACGGAGCGATGCAAGGTGCGGTGTCCCTCGATGCGGTGCAGGCAGTGGCTCGATGAGCGTCGTGCAGACGGAGTCGGTGAGTCCAAGGCGTGCGATGCAGGGTGAGACGATGCTCGATGCGGTGCTGACAGGTTGCGATGCAGGCGACCTAGCCGGAGTGCGGGAGCTGGCGTCGGACAGCGGTGCGAGTTGGAGCGGTGCGTCGCAGACGTGCGAGCGGTGCCCCAAATGCGGTGCGGTCACGACTCTTGAGCCAGTTGCAGCGACCGCGTCGGTCGGGTCCGGTTGGTTCAGTGAAGCGATGCGAACTGCGGTGCCCACAGGTCACGGTGCAAGCAGCGGCTCGATGGTGGCGGCGTCGGACGTCGCCCACGGTGAGACCAGGGTTGCGATGCGAAGCGGGGCGATGCGGTCTGCGGTGCAAACAGGTCACCGGCCAGGGATGGATTCGGTTGACGGAGTCGGTTGCAGTTCCCTTCCTCTGTGGCAACTGAAACAGCGTTCCAGAAGCGGTACCCAGAGGCTTGTGAAGTCTTTGCAGTCCCTGAGACTTCTTAACAGGAGGCCAGCTCGGTTCCAGGCCCTTGGAGATACTCAGCACAAGTTTGTAGAAAGTTCCTTCCTTTCACTGCCCAAGGCAGAAGCAGCAGCTGCAGGCCAACCCAACAAAGCAACAACACAGCAAAGGGGCAGTACTCCTCCTGGCAGCTCTTCCAGCTCTTCGTCTTGGCAGGTTCCTTGATTCCAGCGAGATCTAAATTCATGGGGTCAGGGCCCCAATATTTATATCCCAAATTCCTTTGTTCTCTGAAGGCAGAGAGGCCTTTGCCTAGTCCAAACCAGTTCTGGAGCACTTTGTTGACAAGTCTCCATCCCTTCTTTCAGTGAGTGGGCCAGGGACATCAGACGCACCACAGGAGGTGGAGCCAGCATTGTGGAGGGAAGGCACTGTCCTATTCAGGGCCCAGGTGCGACCCCCTCCCACCCATCTACATGTAGATCTTGCTATTCAGCCCTGTGCTGACTCACCCTGTCTCCTGGCATCCCCCAGCCCCTGTCACTCACATTCCAGACAAGGAATACACAACCTCGCAGAGGCAGGCTTGGATGGTTAGACAAGAAAATACCCACTTTCTAAAAGCGGTATTTTCAAACACAGAATGTTAAAACCAACTTCACTAAAAGCTGCATTTTATCATTCTGAGTCCAGGCATACTAAACTCGAATTTCTACCATGTTCCCGGGGTCAGTTAGGATTATAAGCTGTAATAATCAAAACTGCCCGTTCTGGCCTAGGGGGAACAGGTAGCCTTGCAATAGTGAAAACGAACTAGGCTGTAATTCACTATCAGGACATGCCGCACACACCCGGGCATGTCCTACCTTTCGCATACACCGCACCCTGCCCCCAGGGGTACCTTGGGCCTACCTTAGGGGTGACTAACATGTAGCAAAGGGAAGGTTTAGGGACTTGCAAGTGTGTGCACTTGCCAAGTCGACATGGCAGCCCCAGGCTGCGCACAGGCTCTGCGTTGGCAGGCCCGAGTTACACTTTACGGGCTGTTTGCGTGGGTGGCACAATCCAGTGCTGCAGCCCACCAACAGCATTTGGTCTATAGGCCCTGGCACTCGCAGTGCACTTTACAAGGGACTGACACATAAACCAAATAGGCCAATCATGGAAACACCAATCCATAACACATTTTATACAGGAGCACTTGCACTTTCCCACTGGACCGCAGTGAGGAAAGTGCGCAGAATCATTACACCAGCAAAAACAGAGTCAAAACCGGGAGGTCAGAAAGCAAAAAGTCAGGGGAAACACGCCAAAAGATGCCAAGTCTAACACATGTCCCCTCCAGCTGAAAGTAGGGAGAACTACCCAACCCCATTGGCGTTCTCTTCACTAAGGCGGAAGAACCTGGACAGACCATCTGCGTTGGCGTGTTCTGTACCAGGACGGTGTTCCACCGTAAAGTCCATTCCCTGTAGGGAGATGGACCACCTCAGCAGTTTTGGATTCTCACCCCTCATTTGCATCAACCATCTGAGGGGCTTGTGGTCTGTCTGAACCCGGAAGTGAGTCCCAAACAGGTATGGTCTCAGCTTCTTCAGCGCCCAGACCACAGCAAAAGCTTCCCTTTCTATGGCACTCCACCTCTGTTCCCTGGGAAGTAGTCTCCTGCTAAGGAAGACTACAGGCTGATCCAGGCCCTCTTCGTTCAGTTGTGAGAGCACCGCTCCCACACCATGCTCTGAAGCGTCAGTCTGCACGACAAATTCTTTGGAGAAGTCAGGTGCCTTGAGCACGGGCGCCGTGCACATGGCTGCCTTCAGGGCATCAAAAGCTTTCTGGCAGGACTCAGTCCAGATCACTTTCCTGGGCTGCCTCTTAGAGGTCAGCTCTGTTAAGGGGGCAACGATGGTGCCATAGCCCTTAACAAATCTCCTATAGTAGCCGGTGAGACCTAAGAAGGCTCTCACCTCTGTCTGGGTCTTGGGGGCTCCCAAGCCAGAATGGTGTCAATCTTGGGTTGTAGGGGCGCCACCTGGCCGCTTCCTACCTGGTGTCCCAAGTACACCACAGAACCCTGCCCGATCTGGCACTTACTGGCCTTAATCGTGAGGCCTGCACCTTGCAGAGCCCTCAACACTTTCTCAAGGTGCTGTAAATGTTCTTCCCAGCTGGAACTGAACACAGCAATGTCATCCAGGTAGGCGGCACTGAAATCCTCCAGCCCAGCCAACACCTGATTGACCAACCTCTGAAAGGTGGCAGGGGCATTCTTCAACCCAAAGGGCATCACCCGGAATTGGTAATGACCTTCTGGGGTTGAGAATGCTGATCTCTCCTTGGCCCCATCGGTTAAGGCAATCTGCCAGTACCCAGACGTTAAATCAAACGTGCTGAGGAACCGGGCAGCTCCCAACCGATCAATGAGCTCATCAGCTCTGGGGATGGGGTGCGCGTCAGTCCTGGTGACGGCATTGAGCCCACAGTAGTCCACACAAAACCGGAGTTCTGGAGTGGCACCGGGCGCCGCAGCCTTTGGGACCAAGACCACTGGGCTGGCCCAAGGGCTGTGGGAGGGCTCAATCACCCCTAACGCCAACATCTTAGAGACCTCCTCCTTGATGCTGGCTCTGACCCGGTCAGTCAACCTGTAAATCTTGTGCTTCACAGGCGGGCTGTCACCAGTGTCCACGTCATGGGTACACCAGTGAGTAACAATGGGGGTCAGAGAGAACAGTGGGGCGAACTGTCCCAACAACTGGTGACAGTCCCCCTGCTGCTCCTGAGTCAGAGTAGGGGAGAGGATCACACCCTCTACTGACCCATCATGCTCCTTGGTAGACAGGAGGTCAGGGAGAGGCTCACTCTCCTCTTCCACCCCATCATCTGTCGCCAAGAGCATACTCACTTCGGACCTCTCGAAGTGGGGCTTGAGGCGGTTCACGTGAAGGACCCTCAAAGGGTTCCTTGGAGCCTGCAAATCCACCAGCTAGGTGACGTCACTTTTGCGCTCCTTTACCTCATATGGCCCAGTCCACTTGTCCTGCAAGGCACAAGGTGCCACTGGGGCCATAACCCACACTTTTTGCCCAGGTTGAAATTCGACCAGAGTGGCATTCTGGTCATATCATCTCTTCATTTCTTCCTGGCTTGCTTCTAGGTTCGCCTGAGCGAGTTTCCTGAAGCGGGCAGTTTGGTTTCTAAAGGCCAGCATGTAGCTAAATACATCCTGGGGAGTTTTCCTGGGAGCTGCCTCCCAGCCTTCCTTTACCAAACTCAGAGGTCCTCTGACAGGGTGGCCATACAGGAGCACAAAGGGGCTGTACCCAAGAGACTTCTGAGGCACCTCCATGTATGCAAAGAGTAGGCATGGCAAGAGGATGTCCCACTTACACCTCATGGGTTCTGTTAGACCCTTGATCATGCCTTTCAAGGTCTGGTTGAATCTCTCCACCAGACCGTTTCCTTGTGGGTGGTAAGGAGTGGTGAACGTGTAGGTTACACCACACTCCTTCCACAGGGATGTCATATACTTTGATATGAAATTGGTCCCCCTATCAGAAACCACCTCTCTGGGGAATCCCACACGGGAGAAGATCCCCATTAACGCCCGGCCCACCACTGGCGCCGTCGTTGTCCTGAGAGGGATTGCCTCCGGGTACCGGGTGGCATGGTCCACCAAGACCAGGATGTACCTGTTGCCCATGGCTGTCTTGGGATCCAGTGGCCCCACAATATCCATCCCTACCCTTTCAAAGGGTGTTCCAACAACAGGAAAAGGTTGGAGATGAGCTTTGACCTTCCTCCCACTCTTACCACTTGCCTGGCAAGTTTGGCAAGACCTACAGTGTGCATCTGACTGCCTTCGCATTTGGGGCCAAAAGAAGTGGGTGACAAGCCTGTCAAAGGTCTTGTCCTGCCCCAAATGTCCTGCCAAAGGCACGTCATGAGCCAGACCCAGTAGGAAGGTCCTGAAGCGCTGGGGTACCAGCAGCACACGGGCTGACCCAGTCTCAGCAACCTTAGGCTCACTGTATAGGAGACCACTCTCCCAGTAGATCAGATGTGACCCGGACTGATTACCAGCTGCCTGGTCTGCGGCCTGCCGCCGCAGACCCTCCAGAGTAGGGCACTCGTTCTGCTCCCTGCAGAACTCCTCCCTGGTGGGACCCCCTTCTTGCTGCCAATGGGTCAGCTCAGAGATGTCTACCAGTTCGGCTACCTGCTCCCCTGTAGGCACCGGGGCGTCCCCCTCGAGGTCCGCCTCCTCCCGGTCCGTGGGAACTTCGGGGGCCGGTTTCCCGCGCCCCCTGCCCTTTCTCTTGGCAGGGACTTGTGCCACTGTTTCAGGCTCCAAGTCCTCTTGATCACCCTTTCTGGCTGCCATTGACCGAGTAGACACGCATGCCCACTCTGGCAACCCAAGCATCTCCAAGTGAGACCTGAGCTCAACCTCCTTCCATAAGGACTGCTCCAGGTCGTTTCCTAGCAGACAATCTACAGGCATGGTAGGGCTCACAACCACCCTCAAGGGACCTGAGACCCCCCATTCAAAGGGAACCTGCGCCACCATACATTGGCGCTCTGAGTTGTCTACAGCAACTACTTGGTGGAATGCTCCTGGGACTACTTGCTTCTCAGACACCAGGTGACACCGGACTGAGGTCACACTGGCTCCAGTATCTCTGAGAGCCTCTACCCTGTTCCCATTAATGGTCACCCAGGTGCTATATTTCTTTGTGTTAGGGGGCACCTGGTTTCCTGGGACCATCTCACTGTCCCCTAGTGAGACAAGGGTCATTTCTGCGGGATCCCCACCCTCCTGTGGGCACCCCTCCTCCCCAAGCGCTACACTAGCCAACACTTTGGACTGTCCACCGGTGGGTGGCTGTGTCCCCTTCGGGCACTTGGGGTCCCCCTTAAAGTGACCTACCTGGTCACATGCATAACACTTGCGGGGCCGGTCTCAACAGGCTTCCCTGTAGAGACCCCTTTCTTCTTATCACCGGGGGCTGGGAACCTTTACCCTGGGTACTAGTTTGGGGCCCTTTTGAGAACTCCTGTGCTTTACCCTTGTCCCCCCGCCTTTCTGCTGGGGACCCTGCCCACCTTTGGCTGAGTCTCCCCCAAACGCTTTCTTGTGGACCCTGGTACTCACCCAGCGGTCCGCTTCCATAGCAAGCTTCCTGGGGTCAGTTAGCTTACTATCAACTAGGTGCTGGCGCAGATCTGCAAAACATAGACTAGACAAGTGCTCCCATGCAATCAAGTTGTAGAGCCCCTGAAAATCTGTTACGCTACTGCCCTTCACCCAACCATCCAGAGACCTGCAGAACACATCCACACATTCCAACCAAGTGTTGGCATCAGACTTCTTACTGGACCTGAACTGATCCCTGTACTTTTCAGGAGTAAGACCATACTTCGTGAGAAGGGCATCCTTCATGTCAGCATAGGTGAGGTGATACCCCTTACCCAAAGCTATCAGAGCATCCCTTGCTTCTTCCGGGAAAAGTGGCCACAATCCTGCTCCCCAATTCTCCTCAGGGACCCCATTCATGTGTATGGCTGCCTCATAACCCTGGAAACCACCTTTGTATGTCATCCCCCTTCTTGAACTCCTTGCCTACGTTCTTGGGAATGTGCACAATCCTGTCTGCCTTTCTGGACGAATTGCTGCCACCATCTGAGCCTGACTTACTCCTAAGTTCTAGCTCCTTCAGTTCTCTCTCATGCTCTAAGAGCATCTTCCTCTCCTCTATGGCCAATCTCTTCTCCTCCCGCTCACTCTCCAGCCTGAGCTTCTGCAGCTCAAACTGCCTTGCCTCCCGCCTGTCCTCCAGCTCCTCTGGGGACAGACTGCTGCTGCCTGATCTGGCGGGTTCCCCCTACCCAAAAGCACATCCACCCTGGAAATAGGCTCCTCCACCTCCTCACTGAGATTACCAGGCTGCCCATTGGCATGTCTGGCTGCTACCCAGGCCCTCAACGCCTTCTGTAGCTCCTCCTTCCTTGTGAGGCCTTTAATTTGGACTTTCAAGTTTTTACAAATCGCTCGTAGCTCCTTTACGGCGTAGGATTCCAACCTATCCTCCTCAAAGATAACTTCCAGAGATGCAACGGATGATGCAATTGATTCAGGCATGACAAAAGTAGTGAGTTGAAAGCTGGCAAGATCAAAAATAGGCCAAAAGAAAAAGAACCAGTATGTGGTACGTAATGGTCTGCGATATGGTAGTAGTGCACACCAATCACTGTAAGTCAAGTGCAAACACAAGTCCTATCCTCACCGCTGACAACCAATGTTAGAAATGGGATCTCTAGTTGGCAAGGGCTTGCGCCTTTGTCCAAGTAGGGACCCTTCTTCCTAGTCAGGGTAAGGGTGTTACACTCGTGAAGTAACCCCTGCTCACCCTCGTGGTAGCTTGGCACGAGCAGTCAGGCTTAATTCAGAGGCAGTGTGTAAAGCATTTGCACATAACCAACAGTAATACAGTGTAAGCACTACAAACGGACACCACACCAGTTTAGAAAAATAACCAATATTTTATATACTCAAGACAAGACCAATTACGACAAAAATCCACAATACTATACTTTACGAATGAATGCTTGATACGTTAACTTCTTCTTTGCAGGAATAGCACAAAAGCAAAGTTCGTACGAAGTCGGTAGCTCCGTCCGAGCCTACCGTGATGCTGAAAACCACAGAGTCTAACAGTTCCAGCCGACCGCGTCGATACGGGCCAGCAGAGTCATGAACAGACTCGGTTACAGTACCTTTCTCGTTGTGGCTGGTACGGAGTGTACGAGCCGGTCGGCGTTCGTCGCGGTTGCGGTGCAAGACGGAGCGATGCAAGGTGCGGTGTCCCTCGATGCGGTGCAGGCAGTGGCTCGATGAGCGTCGTGCAGATGGAGTCGGTGAGTCCAAGGCGTGCGATGCAGGGTGAGACGATGCTCGACGTGGTGCTGACAGGTTGCGATGCAGGCGACCTAGCCGGAGTGCGGGAGCTGGCGTCGGACAGCGGTGCGAGTCGGAGCGGTGCGTCGCAGACGTGCGAGCGGTGCCCCAAATGCGGTGCGGTCACGACTCTTGAGCCAGTTGCAGCGACCGCGTCGGTCGGGTCCGGTTGGTTCAGTGAAGCGATGCGATGCGAACTGCGGTGCCCACAGGTCACGGTGCAAGCAGCGGCTCGATGGTGGCGGCGTCGGACGTCGCCCACGGTGAGACCAGGGTTGCGATGCGAAGCGGGGCGATGCGGTCTGCGGTGCAAACAGGTCACCGGCCAGGGATGGATTCGGTTGACGGAGTCGGTTGCAGTTCCCTTCCTCTGTGGCAACTGAAACAGCGTTCCAGAAGCGGTACCCAGAGGCTTGTGAAGTCTTTGCAGTCCCTGAGACTTCTTAACAGGAGGCCAGCTCGGTTCCAGGCCCTTGGAGATACTCAGCACAAGTTTGTAGAAAGTTCCTTCCTTTCACTGCCCAAGGCAGAAGCAGCAGCTGCAGGCCAACCCAACAAAGCAACAACACAGCAAAGGGGCAGTACTCCTCCTGGCAGCTCTTCCAGCTCTTCGTCTTGGCAGGTTCCTTGATTCCAGCGAGATCTAAATTCATGGGGTCAGGGCCCCAATATTTATATCCCAAATTCCTTTGTTCTCTGAAGGCAGAGAGGCCTTTGCCTAGTCCAAACCAGTTCTGGAGCACTTTGTTGACAAGTCTCCGTCCCTTCTTTCAGTGAGTGGGCCAGGGACATCAGACGCACCACAGGAGGTGGAGCCAGCATTGTGGAGGGAAGGCACTGTCCTCTTCAGGGCCCAGGTGCGACCCCTCCCACCCATCTACATGTAGATCTTGCTATTCAGCCCTGTGCTGACTCACCCTGTCTCCTGGCATCCCCCAGCCCCTGTCACTCACATTCCAGACAAGGAATACACAACCTCGCAGAGGCAGGCTTGGATGGTTAGACAAGAAAATACCCACTTTCTAAAAGCGGTATTTTCAAACACAGAATGTTAAAACCAACTTCACTAAAAGCTGCATTTTATCATTCTGAGTCCAGGCATACTAAACTCGAATTTCTACCATGTTCCCGGGGTCAGTTAGGATTATAAGCTGTAATAATCAAAACTGCCCGTTCTGGCCTAGGGGAACAGGTAGCCTTGCAATAGTGAAAACGAACTAGGCTGTAATTCACTATCAGGACATGCCGCACACACCCGGGCATGTCCTACCTTTCGCATACACCGCACCCTGCCCCCAGGGGTACCTTGGGCTTACCTTAGGGGTGACTAACATGTAGCAAAGGGAAGGTTTAGGGACTTGCAAGTGTGTGCACTTGCCAAGTCGACATGGCAGCCCCAGGCTGCGCACAGGCTCTGCGTTGGCAGGCCCGAGTTACACTTTACGGGCTGTTTGCGTGGGTGGCACAATCCAGTGCTGCAGCCCACCAACAGCATTTGGTCTATAGGCCCTGGCACTCGCAGTGCACTTTACAAGGGACTGACACATAAACCAAATAGGCCAATCATGGAAACACCAATCCATAACACATTTTATACAGGAGCACTTGCACTTTCCCACTGGACCGCAGTGAGGAAAGTGCGCAGAATCATTACACCAGCAAAAACAGAGTCAAAACCGGGAGGTCAGAAAGCAAAAAGTCAGGGGAAACACGCCAAAAGATGCCAAGTCTAACAGTCATACATCACTGTCTCCAGTCACATGGCCATGGCAGCCAGCCAACAACAGTCTGCACTGTGTCACAATCCTAGGACATGGGGAAGGCAAGTAATGTAACTGACAAGTGCACATGTCCATCCCCCAAAAACCACATCATCTGAACTACTATTTGTCCACGTCATACCAATTGGACATATGGTGGACATGAAACACAACTCTCTGAACATGAGCACCTCACAGTGTGCTGAGAATGAAAAACAGCTGCCTGAAAGTCACAGTGGCATACACCTGTCTGCACAGTCATGTGATCAAACACCTATAAGTCACAGAAGTCTTGTCTCACATGGTCCAATAGCAGATGGCATGCTGACCCCTAACCGATAAACATCACAGGAGTCTGACAACGTAGTCACAGCACAACGACACAGAAGCAGACACCTGAGGGAACATTTCACTGAGCACAGCATGTCAGCTGATACACGGGAGTGGGAGTACAGAGTGTATTGTATGCCCTGGAGTAGGCATGACTGTCCGGCTCCACCTGCAAGATGGATGAGCCCTGGTCAGTAGGCAGGTGGCTAGGCATGTGTGACACACTTGACATACATACTCCTGAGGCCCAAACATTTTACCCACCCGCAGCATGGGGGTGTGGCAAATACCCCAGGGACATGTGGTGATTCTGATCTGCAAGTGGATCACATATCAAAGTTACACCCAGACTACATTGCACGACTCAGGCATTGTGTGAGCAATTGACCCACCCATGAAGGCTAACACAATATCACGGGAACAAAAGCTGTCACCCACCTTGAGCAAAGCAAAATGCAAGGACCCTGTACCCGAGTGACACAATTATCCTGAGCGTAAGGAGCACACCGGCCTATCAGATGGGTAGTGGCCATGTCACAATAGAGGGACATGGGTACTGGACAACAAGACTGATGAACTGGGGAAGTTTAACCACGCCACAGGAGGGCACATAGAATGTCAGACAAAGTTCACAGTGCAGTCTTTGACTCACCCCCTCCTTGCTGCTGTCTGCCCTTCAGCTGCCCATCCAGCTCCGGGAAGACCACCGGCAGGATCTGGAGCATGTGGGGGTCAGGGTCCGGTGTCCGCCCCTCCTGCGAGGAGGCGACAGCTTCAGCTGGACCCTTGCAATCCTCCGGGTCCAGCCCCGAAGGTCCTGCCACCTCTTCTGGCAGTTGCGGATCCGGCGCTTGTAGACCCCCACGGATCTGACTGCCCGGACGATGGCCAGCCAGATATCCTGCTTCTGATGGGCATCAACCTGTGAGGATGACAAAGTGAAAAGGCCATTACTACACATGCAACATATCCGTGCATCACACAGTTGGAAATACATGTCTCAATCACAGGGGCATATGATGTACACAGGCAGTGCAACGAGGGCTTTGGACAGTTTGCCAGCAGTTACTACATGGTATCATTGCATGGGAAGTGAACCTTGTTTGAATGCACTGTTACTCCACTGTACCTGTTCAGTGCATGTGACTACACACTTTGGGGGTGAGTACTACTCAGTGAGCATGCTAGCCAGTGGTGTGCACACTGTAAATCCTGCTAGTCAGACAACATGCACAATTAGTAATGCAGTGGACAGCACACTCACCTGCTCCCCTGGTGTCCCATACAGCTTGCTGTACTGTGGAAGGAGGTTGTCCAGCAGGGCCTGGTTCTCCTCATGGGTGAAGGCTGGGGCTCTCTCCACAGTACGTGCCATTGCAGTAGCCAGAGAATGCATAGACAGCAGCAGTGTAGTGGCAAATGTCGTCCTGGAGCATGTAGTGCAGGCAAGTGAGCCCTCAGGGGAACAGCCAGCATTATATGTGTGCTGCAGAGGCAGATACTGTGCCATGTGTCCAAAGTGATAGGTCCAAGTCGTATGCATCTTATGAATCTGACCAATCCATGGAATTGCAGCACCAAGACAGCATCCTTCAAAAATTTCAACTTCATGACACCCATGAATTTGCAACATTGTTGTGGATGGCCAACTGAATTCACTGCATCAGACTCGTTGAAGCTTCAAAACGCGTCCGTTGCCATGCCAGGCCCCAGCCAATGCGTGCGCACCGATCGGACCATTGCTGTACAACGCGTACCCACGATACAACGCGTACCCGCTCACATTCAATGCAATGGTCCGTGCGGGCACACCGATCGGTCCATTGCAGTACAACGCGTACCCGCTCACATTCAATGCAATGGTCCGTGCGGGCACACCGATCGGTCCATTGCTGTACAACGCGTACCCGCTCACATTCAATGCAATGGTCCGTGCGGGCACACCGATCGGACCATTGCTGTACAACGCATACCCGCTCACATTCAATGCAATGGGCCGGCCGGGCACACCGATCGGTCCATTGCTGTGCAACGTACCAGGCATACAACGCGTACCCGCTCACATTCAATGCAATGGGCCGGCCGGGCACACCGATCGGTCCATTGCTGTGCAACGCGTACCAGGCATACAACGCGTACCCGCTCACATTCAATGCAATGGGCCGGCCGGGCACACCGATCGGTCCATTGCTGTACAACGCGTACCCGCTCACATTCAATGCAATGGGCCGGCCGGGCACACCGATCGGTCCATTGCTGTGCAACGCGTACCAGGCATACAACGCGTACCCGCTCACATTCAATGCAATGGGCCGGCCGGGCACACCGATTGGTCCATTGCTCTACAACGCATACCAGGACAGGTCACACGCATATGTCACCATGCTGGTCACTGGTGAACCTATGCCAGCCACATTTACTTTCCAGGGACTCAGGGGCACACCTACAACACCACACCCAGTCCACACTGTCTATGAGGCATGTGTGGCAGCATAACCTTATCTGTGTATGGGGGTGAACATGTGGATTTTGGGGTGGCACTTGGGGGCAGACACACCCAGGCTGTGCACGTGTTAATGGGGACAGGGTCCTTTGTGTGTTGTGCACATGACCACTGTGGTGTGCAACTTTTCATTTCTGAGCATGTGTCATGGTCACATTTCCAGGTTGTGTATGTGTATGACATGTCACATACCCCCAGGCTCACATGTGGGAAGGCATGTAGGTCACAGGGTGGCCCATTCCAACAATAGTGATGTCCCTCCACAGTCTGTGTGCATGTTGTGTATCACATGTCTCTGACTCCATGTGCACAATGGGAGACAGTCACCACATCCACGTGGTTTGTGCATGAACTTTAATGGTGTGTGTCACAGACGTCCATGTCTGTCCTGCAGAGGCTACAGGGGCCACCACCTGTGGGTGTCATGTTTGTTTTTCTGACGTGTACATGATACGCCATGTCATGCCAGTGTCCATGTGGCAAGACAGGCTCCCTGGGAATCTACCTGTCAATGAGCTATGATGCCTGTGGAGCATCTGTCCAGACATGTCACTGTGGTATGTGTGTGGAACGTGAGAGCAGTTAATGTGTACTGTGACACAGCCTAATGGTGTCCCATAGCACACCCTGGAACCAGTTGTCAACACTTGTTGAACAGAGAGATGTTAGATGATGTCCATGTAGGTGCCATATATGTCCAAACTGGACGACACACACATCAAGTACTTGTGTATGTTGATGATGTGTCATGTGAAATTGAGTATGGTGAACGGCACATTGGTGGGGTGACTGACAATCTTGCTTTCTTCACCTATGCACTGCAGGGCTCCTGCTGTCCATCGACCATTCCCAGACCTGGCAACGATGGTGGAACGTGACAGCATCCGACGGTACCGCTTCACCAGGCAGCTGATTGAGGATTTGGCAGTGCGGTTGGCCCCACATTTGCAGCCTGGCTGGCCGTATCCTACAGCGCTGACCCCCAAGGTGAAGGTGATGGCAGCCCTACACTTCTTTGCCACCGGTACCTTTCAACACACTGTGGCAACTACTGGTGGGATGTCACAGACTATGTTCAGCCGTGTGCTACGCGATGTTTTGGGGGCAATGTTGAGATACCTCAACCAGTACATCTATTTCCCAACACGTCAACGACTCACTGACGTCAAGAGTGACTTCTATGCCCTGGGGAGGATGCCACATGTAATTGGCTCCATTGATGGGACAAATGTGTCTTTTATACCACCACAGTCACATGAGCAGGCATACCGCAACCGTAAACATTACCATTCGATCAATGCTCTGGTGGTATGTCTTGCAGATATGACCATCTCACATGTGTGTGCCCGTTTCCCCGGTTCTGCACACGATGCCTACGTGATGAGGAGTAGTCGCATCCCGAGGATGATGTCACAGATGCCGAACCAGCGTGCCTGGCTTGTTGGTGTGTACTGACTTTGTACCATTGTGTGTGTTCTGCTATGTTGTTTTCCGCACACATTTTCAAATCGGCTAATGTGCAATTGTCTGTCTGTAGGTGACTCGGGATACCCCAACATGCCGTGGTTGCTGACACCCCTCAGGAACCCTGTGACACCAGCCCAGATGCGCTACAATGAGGCACATGGTCGGACGAGGAGGGTGATTGAGCGGACCTTTGGTCTCCTGAAGAGCCGCTTCCGCTGCCTGGACAAGACAGGAGGGGCCCTCCCATATGCCCCAGCAAAGGTGTGCAAGATTGTCATCGTCTGCTGCATGCTACACAACCTGGCAGTGCGGAAGGAGTTGCCTCTCATCCTGGATGACGATGACCAACATCCGCCACCTGTGGAAGATCCTGGCTTGGGTCACGATGCCAGTGAAGATGATGATGATGATGATGGTGATGTCCGCACACAGCTAATCACCAACTTCTTCAGCTGAATGTGAGTCTCCAGAGGGTTGTAATGTCAATGATTTGAGTTTGCATGATATGTGTGTGTGGTGCTCTGGTGCTGTTTGAGTGTGGCCATGTGCTACTTGACTGGATGCGTGCAGCGATGTGTCCTTGCAGGTGGTCTGTACTGCCCAACAGTGTTGACATGCTAACTTGGTTTTGTGTAGTTATCTTGTGACATGTATTAGACATGAGTATTGCCATTCTGTGCTGTTCTTCAGTGGTTTTGACTGTGTGTCATGTCTGTCCTTCACAGGGTGCTGCTGGAGTTGTCTGATCAACTTGGATCCCCGAATCCATGATTCAACTTCCAAGGTGGAAGCAGTCGTTTCCCTACAGGTGATGTGCCACACACCCCTGGACTTTCTATCTTCTGCACTTTTTGACTTTGTGGCCACAGCCAGGTTGGATTAGCTAGCATTTGTAGTGGAAACAACATGTTGGAAATGTTTAATAAACCTGTGCTTGACTTTGGGATGTGCGTTGTCTATAGTCACACATCTGACTAACATTTGCTTACTGCACCTGTTGTCTAGTTGACAGTGACTGTGAATAGGTGGCATGTCTGTACATTCCACTGTACTTCGTTGCAACATCAGTATAGGTGATGAGTCTGATGGCCCTGGTGTGTATGTGTTTTCTGGCCCTAGTGGTGTGTCTCCCTCATATGTGTCACGTCGTCATGACTGACATGACAGTGTTGGACTTGCTGTAGCAGTTAGCATGCACAGTGCAATTTAGAAGATCAACATCTACATGACAAAAACCACGTTGGAATCACAAAAGAGGCAGATATGGTGTATTGGTGAGTTTATTTACATACAGGTGTGAGGATGGTGCACAGGATGGTGGGTGCTGTACATAGAAATTTGGATCCAAAGTTCCCATGTGAATTGGAAGTCTTGGTAGCTGAAAAGTCCAGAGTAAAGTCCACAGTCATCTGATACATTTGGTGAACTAGAGCTCCCCATGTCATGTGGGAGAGTTGGCTTGGCTTCAACAGGGCGTGCAGTATGCACACAGAGGAAAAGTTCCAGAACAGGTGTTGGCTTCCTGGGGGATGTAGATGGCCATCGGCCTCTCAGTTTGGCCTCCTCGGACGGCCCCTCTTCTTGGGGGGGGGGACCCTCAGGTGCAGGCTGCGGCGGTGCAGGGGACTCTCTGCCAGAGTCCTCCTCCCTCCCTGTGGCATTTGCAGTTGTTTCAGCAGCAGATGTTGTGGGCAAACAGGGAGGTGAGGCCATGTTGGTTCTGATCTGGCGGAGGCATGTCAGTATGTCCCTATGCACCGCTGTCAGTTGTTCCAATGTGTCCCACTTGGACTCCATGCCACACATGTGTGTCTCGACACGTGACATGTGTGTCTCGACACGGGACATGTGGGAGTCCAAGCGGGCATGATGGGTAGCCTGCTGCTGTTGTATGTCCTTGAGGATCCCCACTACCTGGCTGACCACTCCGGTGCTAGTCTGGTACGCATCCGCGATGCGTGCCAGTTGTGGGTCATCATACAGTCCAGACCCCTCTGCAAGGAGAGACCTATGCCTCTCACCCCTCACACCACCCCTGGCGACATGTGCAGGACCTGCAGTGGCACGCACAGGTGACCGTGGGCCCACTTGGGTGTTGTTCCTGGGCTCGTTGTCAGCAGCTCCAGTTTGGGCCTGGGTCCATGCGCTGATGTCATCTGTGGTCCTTGGTGTGTCCGTGTTGGCAGGGGTGGCCTGTGTGTTGGCAGTTGTTGGAGGGGTGAGTGCAGGGGGTGCAGATGTTGGACCTGCTGGTGCTGCATGATGACTCACACCGGAGGGTCCAGCTGGTTCTTCGCCATCCGAGGAGTGCAGAGGCTGATCCACACCAGTGAGCTCAGTGTTCCCCGGAGCCTGGGACAGGGAGTCCTCCTGGTCTGCTGCTGTGTCCCCATCATCTCCTGTTTTGGGGAGAGACACATATTGTATGTTATGTTTCTACTCGCATCAATTGTTCAAACACCTGACAGTTGTGACTGTACCTCTGGATGTGGGCCAGGACATTGCATTCTCCTAAATAATGACAGTCAGTGAGTGATATTGGTGTAGCACATTGTCCTGCCAACCTGTGGCATGTCAATGTGAATGTTGAGGTGTGTGCATGACCAGCATTGGTGGTATTTGGTTACCATCCATGCCTCCTTCTCCCCCAGCCCAGTTATCCCACCATGCAACGTGCTTGCAATGCAGGGAGTGCAAGTTGGCTTTCAGGATGTCAGGCAGTGGTGTCGTGCTGTTTGTTGGTGCACAGTTCCCAGCAGGGCCTTGTGCTCCCCACAGCAGTACCCAGTGTCAGCCATCTTGTGAGTCCTTATCCACTCCCTGTGATGTGAGCATGGTTGAGAGTGGTGTTGATGGGCCAATTGTGAGGGTGAGCAATATCTATGCCTACAACTCCCATCATGCTATTGCCTCCACCCTCCTTCCCAGCATGGCCATCCTTCCTTCCTTTTGACTCTGCTTCCTGTGGGGTGGGGTGCCTGTGCTGACAGGATGGCTGGGAGTGTTGTCCTGGCAGTTGTTTGGCTACAAGTCCCAAGAGTGTCCCTGTGCTTCACACAGCATAACCCAGGGTGGTGGTTCTTTGTGGGATCTTCAGTTAGGCTGTGAGGCATTGCATTCTCCCAGGTGGGTTATGTGGAGTTAGTGTTGAGGGGGTGTGTGAGGAGAGCTGCTTGTAACTATGGTCAGTGCTGTGAGTCCTCCTTCCCACCCAGCCAGATATCCCACCATGCAACGTGCTTGCATTGCAGGGAGTGCAAGTTGGCTTTCAGGATGTCAGGCAGTGGTGTTGTGCTGTTTGTTGGTGCACAGTTCCCAGCAGGGCATTGTGCTCCCCACAGCAGTACCCAGTGTCAGCCATCTTGTGAGTCCTTATCCACTCCCTGTGATGTGAGCATGGTTGAGAGTGCTGTTGATGGGCCAATTGTGAGGGTGAGCAATATCTGTGCCTACAACTCCCATCATGCTATTGCCTCCACCCCCTTCCCAGCATGGCCATCCTTCCTTCCTTTTGACTCTGCTTCCCTGTGGGGTGGGGTGCCTGTGCTGACAGGATGACTGGGAGTGTTGTCCTGGCAGTTGTTTGGCTACAAGTCCCAAGAGTGTCCCTGTGCTTCACACAGCATAACCCAGGGTGGTGATTCTTTGTGGGATCTTCAGTTAGGCTGTGAGGCATTGCATTCTCCCAGGTGGGTTATGTGGAGTTAGTGTTGAGGGGGTGTGTGAGGAGAGCTGCTTGTAACTATGGTCAGTGCTGTGAGTCCTCCTTCCCACCCAGCCAGATATCCCACCATGCAACGTGCTTGCATTGCAGGGAGTGCAAGTTGGCTTTCAGGATGTCAGGCAGTGGTGTTGTGCTGTTTGTTGGTGCACAGTTCCCAGCAGGGCCTTGTGCTCCCCACAGCAGTACCCAGTGTCAGCCATCTTGTGAGTCCTTATCCACTCTCTGTGATGTGAGCATGGTTGAGAGTGGTGTTAATGGGCCAATTGTGGGTGTGACCAATATCTGTGACTACCACTCCCATCATGCTATTGGCTACACTGACTTGACCAGCATACACAGAATTCCTTCCTTTGAGTGAGCTTCCCTGTGAGGTGGTGTTCTAGTGGTGGCTAAATATCTGTGAGTGTTTGTTGGTTCTATTTGTGCCACTGTCTCAATCACAGGGGCATATGATGTACACAGGCAGTGCAACGAGGGCTTTGGACAGTTTGCCAGCAGTTACTACATGGTATCATTGCATGGGAAGTGAACCTTGTTTGAATGCACTGTTACTCCACTGTACCTGTTCAGTGCATGTGACTACACACTTTGGGGGTGAGTACTACTCAGTGAGCATGCTAGCCAGTGGTGTGCACACTGTAAATCCTGCTAGTCAGACAACATGCACAATTAGTAATGCAGTGGACAGCACACTCACCTGCTCCCCTGGTGTCCCATACAGCTTGCTGTACTGTGGAAGGAGGTTGTCCAGCAGGGCCTGGTTCTCCTCATGGGTGAAGGCTGGGGCTCTCTCCACAGTACGTGCCATTGCAGTAGCCAGAGAATGCATAGACAGCAGCAGTGTAGTGGCAAATGTCGTCCTGGAGCATGTAGTGCAGGCAAGTGAGCCCTCAGGGGAACAGCCAGCATTATATGTGTGCTGCAGAGGCAGATACTGTGCCATGTGTCCAAAGTGATAGGTCCAAGTCGTATGCATCTTATGAATCTGACCAATCCATGGAATTGCAGCACCAAGACAGCATCCTTCAAAAATTTCAACTTCATGACACCCATGAATTTGCAACATTGTTGTGGATGGCCAACTGAATTCACTGCATCAGACTCGTTGAAGCTTCAAAACGCGTCCGTTGCCATGCCAGGCCCCAGCCAATGCGTGCGCACCGATCGGACCATTGCTGTACAACGCGTACCCACGATACAACGCGTACCCGCTCACATTCAATGCAATGGTCCGTGCGGGCACACCGATCGGTCCATTGCAGTACAACGCGTACCCGCTCACATTCAATGCAATGGTCCGTGCGGGCACACCGATCGGTCCATTGCTGTACAACGCGTACCCGCTCACATTCAATGCAATGGTCCGTGCGGGCACACCGATCGGACCATTGCTGTACAACGCATACCCGCTCACATTCAATGCAATGGGCCGGCCGGGCACACCGATCGGTCCATTGCTGTGCAACGTACCAGGCATACAACGCGTACCCGCTCACATTCAATGCAATGGGCCGGCCGGGCACACCGATCGGTCCATTGCTGTGCAACGCGTACCAGGCATACAACGCGTACCCGCCACATTCAATGCAATGGGCCGGCCGGGCACACCGATCGGTCCATTGCTGTACAACGCGTACCCGCTCACATTCAATGCAATGGGCCGGCCGGGCACACCGATCGGTCCATTGCTGTGCAACGCGTACCAGGCATACAACGCGTACCCGCTCACATTCAATGCAATGGGCCGGCCGGGCACACCGATTGGTCCATTGCTCTACAACGCATACCAGGACAGGTCACACGCATATGTCACCATGCTGGTCACTGGTGAACCTATGCCAGCCACATTTACTTTCCAGGGACTCAGGGGCACACCTACAACACCACACCCAGTCCACACTGTCTATGAGGCATGTGTGGCAGCATAACCTTATCTGTGTATGGGGGTGAACATGTGGATTTTGGGGTGGCACTTGGGGGCAGACACACCCAGGCTGTGCACGTGTTAATGGGGACAGGGTCCTTTGTGTGTTGTGCACATGACCACTGTGGTGTGCAACTTTTCATTTCTGAGCATGTGTCATGGTCACATTTCCAGGTTGTGTATGTGTATGACATGTCACATACCCCCAGGCTCACATGTGGGAAGGCATGTAGGTCACAGGGTGGCCCATTCCAACAATAGTGATGTCCCTCCACAGTCTGTGTGCATGTTGTGTATCACATGTCTCTGACTCCATGTGCACAATGGGAGACAGTCACCACATCCACGTGGTTTGTGCATGAACTTTAATGGTGTGTGTCACAGACGTCCATGTCTGTCCTGCAGAGGCTACAGGGGCCACCACCTGTGGGTGTCATGTTTGTTTTTCTGACGTGTACATGATACGCCATGTCATGCCAGTGTCCATGTGGCAAGACAGGCTCCCTGGGAATCTACCTGTCAATGAGCTATGATGCCTGTGGAGCATCTGTCCAGACATGTCACTGTGGTATGTGTGTGGAACGTGAGAGCAGTTAATGTGTACTGTGACACAGCCTAATGGTGTCCCATAGCACACCCTGGAACCAGTTGTCAACACTTGTTGAACAGAGAGATGTTAGATGATGTCCATGTAGGTGCCATATATGTCCAAACTGGACGACACACACATCAAGTACTTGTGTATGTTGATGATGTGTCATGTGAAATTGAGTATGGTGAACGGCACATTGGTGGGGTGACTGACAATCTTGCTTTCTTCACCTATGCACTGCAGGGCTCCTGCTGTCCATCGACCATTCCCAGACCTGGCAACGATGGTGGAACGTGACAGCATCCGACGGTACCGCTTCACCAGGCAGCTGATTGAGGATTTGGCAGTGCGGTTGGCCCCACATTTGCAGCCTGGCTGGCCGTATCCTACAGCGCTGACCCCCAAGGTGAAGGTGATGGCAGCCCTACACTTCTTTGCCACCGGTACCTTTCAACACACTGTGGCAACTACTGGTGGGATGTCACAGACTATGTTCAGCCGTGTGCTACGCGATGTTTTGGGGGCAATGTTGAGATACCTCAACCAGTACATCTATTTCCCAACACGTCAACGACTCACTGACGTCAAGAGTGACTTCTATGCCCTGGGGAGGATGCCACATGTAATTGGCTCCATTGATGGGACAAATGTGTCTTTTATACCACCACAGTCACATGAGCAGGCATACCGCAACCGTAAACATTACCATTCGATCAATGCTCTGGTGGTATGTCTTGCAGATATGACCATCTCACATGTGTGTGCCCGTTTCCCCGGTTCTGCACACGATGCCTACGTGATGAGGAGTAGTCGCATCCCGAGGATGATGTCACAGATGCCGAACCAGCGTGCCTGGCTTGTTGGTGTGTACTGACTTTGTACCATTGTGTGTGTTCTGCTATGTTGTTTTCCGCACACATTTTCAAATCGGCTAATGTGCAATTGTCTGTCTGTAGGTGACTCGGGATACCCCAACATGCCGTGGTTGCTGACACCCCTCAGGAACCCTGTGACACCAGCCCAGATGCGCTACAATGAGGCACATGGTCGGACGAGGAGGGTGATTGAGCGGACCTTTGGTCTCCTGAAGAGCCGCTTCCGCTGCCTGGACAAGACAGGAGGGGCCCTCCCATATGCCCCAGCAAAGGTGTGCAAGATTGTCATCGTCTGCTGCATGCTACACAACCTGGCAGTGCGGAAGGAGTTGCCTCTCATCCTGGATGACGATGACCAACATCCGCCACCTGTGGAAGATCCTGGCTTGGGTCACGATGCCAGTGAAGATGATGATGATGATGATGGTGATGTCCGCACACAGCTAATCACCAACTTCTTCAGCTGAATGTGAGTCTCCAGAGGGTTGTAATGTCAATGATTTGAGTTTGCATGATATGTGTGTGTGGTGCTCTGGTGCTGTTTGAGTGTGGCCATGTGCTACTTGACTGGATGCGTGCAGCGATGTGTCCTTGCAGGTGGTCTGTACTGCCCAACAGTGTTGACATGCTAACTTGGTTTTGTGTAGTTATCTTGTGACATGTATTAGACATGAGTATTGCCATTCTGTGCTGTTCTTCAGTGGTTTTGACTGTGTGTCATGTCTGTCCTTCACAGGGTGCTGCTGGAGTTGTCTGATCAACTTGGATCCCCGAATCCATGATTCAACTTCCAAGGTGGAAGCAGTCGTTTCCCTACAGGTGATGTGCCACACACCCCTGGACTTTCTATCTTCTGCACTTTTTGACTTTGTGGCCACAGCCAGGTTGGATTAGCTAGCATTTGTAGTGGAAACAACATGTTGGAAATGTTTAATAAACCTGTGCTTGACTTTGGGATGTGCGTTGTCTATAGTCACACATCTGACTAACATTTGCTTACTGCACCTGTTGTCTAGTTGACAGTGACTGTGAATAGGTGGCATGTCTGTACATTCCACTGTACTTCGTTGCAACATCAGTATAGGTGATGAGTCTGATGGCCCTGGTGTGTATGTGTTTTCTGGCCCTAGTGGTGTGTCTCCCTCATATGTGTCACGTCGTCATGACTGACATGACAGTGTTGGACTTGCTGTAGCAGTTAGCATGCACAGTGCAATTTAGAAGATCAACATCTACATGACAAAAACCACGTTGGAATCACAAAAGAGGCAGATATGGTGTATTGGTGAGTTTATTTACATACAGGTGTGAGGATGGTGCACAGGATGGTGGGTGCTGTACATAGAAATTTGGATCCAAAGTTCCCATGTGAATTGGAAGTCTTGGTAGCTGAAAAGTCCAGAGTAAAGTCCACAGTCATCTGATACATTTGGTGAACTAGAGCTCCCCATGTCATGTGGGAGAGTTGGCTTGGCTTCAACAGGGCGTGCAGTATGCACACAGAGGAAAAGTTCCAGAACAGGTGTTGGCTTCCTGGGGGATGTAGATGGCCATCGGCCTCTCAGTTTGGCCTCCTCGGACGGCCCCTCTTCTTGGGGGGGACCCTCAGGTGCAGGCTGCGGCGGTGCAGGGGACTCTCTGCCAGAGTCCTCCTCCCTCCCTGTGGCATTTGCAGTTGTTTCAGCAGCAGATGTTGTGGGCAAACAGGGAGGTGAGGCCATGTTGGTTCTGATCTGGCGGAGGCATGTCAGTATGTCCCTATGCACCGCTGTCAGTTGTTCCAATGTGTCCCACTTGGACTCCATGCCACACATGTGTGTCTCGACACGTGACATGTGTGTCTCGACACGGGACATGTGGGAGTCCAAGCGGGCATGATGGGTAGCCTGCTGCTGTTGTATGTCCTTGAGGATCCCCACTACCTGGCTGACCACTCCGGTGCTAGTCTGGTACGCATCCGCGATGCGTGCCAGTTGTGGGTCATCATACAGTCCAGACCCCTCTGCAAGGAGAGACCTATGCCTCTCACCCCTCACACCACCCCTGGCGACATGTGCAGGACCTGCAGTGGCACGCACAGGTGACCGTGGGCCCACTTGGGTGTTGTTCCTGGGCTCGTTGTCAGCAGCTCCAGTTTGGGCCTGGGTCCATGCGCTGATGTCATCTGTGGTCCTTGGTGTGTCCGTGTTGGCAGGGGTGGCCTGTGTGTTGGCAGTTGTTGGAGGGGGTGAGTGCAGGGGGTGCAGATGTTGGACCTGCTGGTGCTGCATGATGACTCACACCGGAGGGTCCAGCTGGTTCTTCGCCATCCGAGGAGTGCAGAGGCTGATCCACACCAGTGAGCTCAGTGTTCCCCGGAGCCTGGGACAGGGAGTCCTCCTGGTCTGCTGCTGTGTCCCCATCATCTCCTGTTTTGGGGAGAGACACATATTGTATGTTATGTTTCTACTCGCATCAATTGTTCAAACACCTGACAGTTGTGACTGTACCTCTGGATGTGGGCCAGGACATTGCATTCTCCTAAATAATGACAGTCAGTGAGTGATATTGGTGTAGCACATTGTCCTGCCAACCTGTGGCATGTCAATGTGAATGTTGAGGTGTGTGCATGACCAGCATTGGTGGTATTTGGTTACCATCCATGCCTCCTTCTCCCCCAGCCCAGTTATCCCACCATGCAACGTGCTTGCAATGCAGGGAGTGCAAGTTGGCTTTCAGGATGTCAGGCAGTGGTGTCGTGCTGTTTGTTGGTGCACAGTTCCCAGCAGGGCCTTGTGCTCCCCACAGCAGTACCCAGTGTCAGCCATCTTGTGAGTCCTTATCCACTCCCTGTGATGTGAGCATGGTTGAGAGTGGTGTTGATGGGCCAATTGTGAGGGTGAGCAATATCTATGCCTACAACTCCCATCATGCTATTGCCTCCACCCTCCTTCCCAGCATGGCCATCCTTCCTTCCTTTTGACTCTGCTTCCCTGTGGGGTGGGGTGCCTGTGCTGACAGGATGGCTGGGAGTGTTGTCCTGGCAGTTGTTTGGCTACAAGTCCCAAGAGTGTCCCTGTGCTTCACACAGCATAACCCAGGGTGGTGGTTCTTTGTGGGATCTTCAGTTAGGCTGTGAGGCATTGCATTCTCCCAGGTGGGTTATGTGGAGTTAGTGTTGAGGGGGTGTGTGAGGAGAGCTGCTTGTAACTATGGTCAGTGCTGTGAGTCCTCCTTCCCACCCAGCCAGATATCCCACCATGCAACGTGCTTGCATTGCAGGGAGTGCAAGTTGGCTTTCAGGATGTCAGGCAGTGGTGTTGTGCTGTTTGTTGGTGCACAGTTCCCAGCAGGGCATTGTGCTCCCCACAGCAGTACCCAGTGTCAGCCATCTTGTGAGTCCTTATCCACTCCCTGTGATGTGAGCATGGTTGAGAGTGCTGTTGATGGGCCAATTGTGAGGGTGAGCAATATCTGTGCCTACAACTCCCATCATGCTATTGCCTCCACCCCCCTTCCCAGCATGGCCATCCTTCCTTCCTTTTGACTCTGCTTCCCTGTGGGGTGGGGTGCCTGTGCTGACAGGATGACTGGGAGTGTTGTCCTGGCAGTTGTTTGGCTACAAGTCCCAAGAGTGTCCCTGTGCTTCACACAGCATAACCCAGGGTGGTGATTCTTTGTGGGATCTTCAGTTAGGCTGTGAGGCATTGCATTCTCCCAGGTGGGTTATGTGGAGTTAGTGTTGAGGGGGTGTGTGAGGAGAGCTGCTTGTAACTATGGTCAGTGCTGTGAGTCCTCCTTCCCACCCAGCCAGATATCCCACCATGCAACGTGCTTGCATTGCAGGGAGTGCAAGTTGGCTTTCAGGATGTCAGGCAGTGGTGTTGTGCTGTTTGTTGGTGCACAGTTCCCAGCAGGGCCTTGTGCTCCCCACAGCAGTACCCAGTGTCAGCCATCTTGTGAGTCCTTATCCACTCTCTGTGATGTGAGCATGGTTGAGAGTGGTGTTAATGGGCCAATTGTGGGTGTGACCAATATCTGTGACTACCACTCCCATCATGCTATTGGCTACACTGACTTGACCAGCATACACAGAATTCCTTCCTTTGAGTGAGCTTCCCTGTGAGGTGGTGTTCTAGTGGTGGCTAAATATCTGTGAGTGTTTGTTGGTTCTATTTGTGCCACTGCCTTGCTGTATTTGTTGTTAGGTTTGTAGATCTCATGACACAGTTACATGTCACTATGAGATGGCAGGTATTGTGTTTGTCTGACTAGCATTCACATCTTGGGATGAATATCTTTTGGTTGCTGTGTATTTGCTAAGGGTGCATGGTTTGCCTATCCCCTTGACTGTGATTTGTGTGTGTTGTCACCCCATATTGTATATATTAGTTGTGTACTCACCAGGCTCTGGGATGTCTGTTAGTCTGTATACGCTCACTGGTGGTAGGATGGCCCGCACCTTCTCCTCCCAGGGCCTGAGGTATAATGGTTTTGCAGGAGGGCCACTGCCGGTGTGCTGGCTGAGGAGGTAGTCCTTTTTGAGTAGTTCCCGGACCCTCCTGCGCACATCATACCACCTGTTCTGGATGTCTTCCTTTGTGCGCAAACATGGTGATTGTGCGTTCACCCTGTCGACAATCCTCGTCCACATCTTGGTTTTCTGCGACATGGGGGTCTGTTGTACCAATGTACCAAACAACTGTGGCTCTACCCTGAGTATCTCGTCTACCAGGACTTCCAATTCACAATCTAGGAACTTATGGTTCTTCTTTGGGGGCATGGTGATGGGTGGTGGTGGTGATTGATGTGTGTGTGTGTGTGCAGGTGGGGGTGTGTGAGTGTAGGTTTAGCTGGGTGTGTGTGAGGGTGCTATTTGTAGGTGTGGTAATGGTGTGTGGTTTGTGTGATGTATGAGCTGTGAGTGTGTCTGTGGTTGCTGTGTGATGGTGTTGTGTGCTAGCAGGTCAGTGGAATTTGCAAAGGATCATGGTAGGGATTTGTGGCCTTTATGTAGGTGGAGTTGGAGGTGTGTCCTTGTTCCATTTTTTTCCCTCCCTGTATTTATTGGCTTAGTGGTTGCTTGTTTGGCCCTTTTTTTCTAATTTTTCATTGGTGTTTTTTGTGCATGTACGAGTCGTTCTTGTGTCCGAGTAGGACGCTGCAGTTGTCTGGTGCGATCTTGTCCGACTCGTTCCCGCTGTGTGTCAGCTAGGTTTCATATGCGGCGTACGAGTCGGTCGCGTAGTATTGGGTTGCTTCGGCTGGGTTTTGTATGCGTGTCGGTCGTACGGCTTGTGCTCCGGGCGAGTCGGTCGTGTTTTGCACGCACAGCATCGTACTCACGCGGGTCGGAGTTCGCGGGTACGCTTTCGCTCGGGTTCAATCCGGTGCGTGTCGGTCGGTTCGTTTCGCGTGATTTCCCGGCCGGATGGCTTGTTTCCGTCCGGCTCGGTCGGTCGGTTTTTATTCCGTCCGAGTCTGTCGGATTTCACATTCATTTCATCGTACTACCCGGGTCGTGCGGCGCCGGTCCGAGTCGGTCAGACTAAATTTCCGTACCGAGTCGGTCGGTACGTTTTCCGGCCCGAATCGGAATCGGCCCCTTAGTTGGGATTACCAATTGAGGAAGAGTTTCCTAATACTATGCCAAAGATCTAAATCAATATTAAGATTTTTTAAACAATCTTATACCCAACCCCTTTCTCCGGCTCTAGAAATTTATCGTGCAAAAGCCCAAAGTGGAGCCCTGTATGGAGCAGAGATTTGGGGGTACACCTCTGTTAGTAAATTAACGATCAGTGAAAATACTTTTGCTAGGGCTCTCATTTCGCTACCAATTACAACACCACTCACCCCACTTTTCTGTGACCTTGGGTTAAAGAGAATTGGCGACCTGGCTGCCTTGAGACCCCTAATTTACTAATTGCGCCTATGGACTACTCCTCAATTAACTGATTATCGCAATTCCCTACGGGAGGTCCTCGCGATTAACGGCGCAAAACATCTACCCTGGTTTAAACACATTGCTAATTGGTGTAAACTACTGAATCTGACAGGTCTGTGGGAGCATCCAGATAGGGCCACTAGACGTGATACTCTGACCCTTAAAACTATGTATTGGACACGGTGGCGCAGGGGGGTGGATTGGTGTGCGGCGCAGGAGCGACCAATGTATGTAACCCGCGGCTGTCCCAAAAAGTTTCGAAGGGTGTGGGGTAAATGGATCGGCGAGGTGGAAGACTGAACTTCCCGAGGCTTCTCTATGGACAGGGTTGTGGACAATGTTGTTTGCTATTCCTAGATGGACTCATGCATGTGAGAGTATTATTTCCCATTTTTGTCACTGTTTGGTACTGACCAATGTGCGAAAAGCTGGTTTGTTCTTTGCTGCAACTGTGTTAACTCAAAATCAATAAAATTGATTATCAAAAAAAAAAAAACGATGTATTGGAAGGTAGTGGGGGAGCATTTCACTAATAATCAATCATGTGGCCAGTTAACTTCCAACTTCCTAAATATAAAATCATGCTCATTATTTGAACCCTTCTTTGATCTAATCTCGCCCCCCCTCGCAAAAAGTTTGTATACTAGGTTTAGATATGGCAATTTGCTCCTGAAATTTCCTGGGAAAGAGGCGGTTGGCCTAGTCTTAGATTCTTGTCCTGCCTGCACTGAAGTTAACGAAACTGAAGAACATATTCTGTTTTTCTGCCCCAAGTATCAGCAGATACGTAGGAGATGGATTAGACCAATATGTATCAACATGGGTGCAAGGCAGTACCAGATTGTGCTTAGAATTTTCAAAACAGACACTTCTGGGCCAATAGTCTTTGCTCTTAGTCGTTTTTTATTCTCCTTCTGGATAATTCACCAAAAATTTTCATTGCCGTGTTGTTACATTTAACTTTTCCATGTTGTATATGTATTTTAAATATTAAGTTTTATAATCATGGTTTTGTATTTTTTAACGCACTAGTTGTTGCTTTTGCATCTTTCATGTATGATTAGGTCATTTATATTTATGCATTTATGTTATTTTTAAACTTTGACCTGGGATTGTCATTTGTACTTGAGATAGTAATGGTTTAATACTTTTTTAATTGTAAATATATTTATGTTTTTATCTCTGCACACTTTGATGGTTTTTTGTACAATGACCGAATAAAGTTACATGATGATGATGATGATGACTGCGCGGTTTACATTCCGACAGCGAACATCGTATTCGGTCGGGCGGATTGTAAACTGACCGAGTTGGAAGGGTTCCGACACGGTCGAGGAGATTCCGACTGTCGGGAGGAGGCTTTCCGTCTGACATCGTAATCAGCCCCTTAGTGTAGATTTTTGTAGGTGTCGCCATATACTGTGATTATAGTGGCTGTGTAGGGGTATATTTTTAAAACTGTTCAAATCATAGCTTGTTCAAAGTCAATGATTATCTTTTGGGGGTAGTAGTAATTTGTTTGTTGTTTGATATAATTTAGGAGTTTAGAATAGGTACTGCTTTGTTTATTTGGGAGTAAAGCATATACGAAAGTGATGTGGGTATGCTGATATTCACCATGTATTGTGTATATTTGAAAGAATGGTTTAGAGCACATTTGAAAGGTTCCGTCCCTCATCCAGGTTTGGCACTGGATACGTTTCATTAGGTTGTTTGCAGTAGAAATAATTAGGATTCCTTTTTCGTTATTTAGATTTTCAAGGAAAAGGAAGGGTTCCTCATTATGCATAATTGTCAAATGGTCTGCTATTTGTATGTCTTGGTATCTTCTAGGAGCAGGTTTGGATATCAGTGGTGGCTTTTTTAGTGCGTGCAATTAGACGTTTCAAACTGGGGGTGGATGGTAGTTGGCCTGTTATTTGTTCAGGGACTTTGCGTAGTATGTCTTTAGGGATTTTGCTTTTGGATTCGTGAGAACTAGTGCTTTCATCTCTTATATCTTGTGAAATTTCTCCAACTTCAATTTCTGTTATTTGGGGGGTGGTTATGGTCTTTTACATTAATCACAATTTTCTTGAGTAGTTTCCCTTCCATAACATGCATTAGAGTAATATTTAGTACATTTTAGGTTTATAGTTTCTGACTGTGAACTTTCTTGGCTGTAGATGTTGCTTTCCTTTCTGTGAAGGAATGTATTTGGCACCTTCTGTCATTGTATCTGTAAGTATTTTAATAATATAAAAATATATTATAGTTTCTCTTTTGCCTTTTACTTATTTACATATTTAAAATGCAGCTACATATATTTTGTTAGTGATTTGTATGTTTTGTGGAGATGTTGTGCACGGTTTTTCAGCCTTTCTTAGAAGTTTTCTTTAACTTCGAGAAGGTGTTTATTTTCTGTTGAAAGAGGAAAAAATAGAATTAATGAAAATGGTATAGTTGTTTCTAGTTTGTTGTGGTTTAGGGAGTTAGACTTTTTTTGGTAGTTGTTTGAAAAATGTCCTAAATTATTAATTTTGTATACTTACTTTTTATATGCTTTGCTGCTCTGTTATTGTTGATATTTTCTGGTAGTTTATTTACTTTGACATTTTTGTTTCTTTCAGGTAATCTATGAAAAACAATACTCGGTACAGAGTGTATTTTTTAATTTAGTAAAAGTTAATTTATAGTTTAAGTATGTGTTACTTACTTGGATATTTAGTAGTAGAGATTTATATTTTCTTTTGTAGTTGTTAATTGTGAGAATCTTGCAGTGTTTCCTCCTCTTTCGGCGTTTGTTGTTTTTGGAGTATTTACTTGCTTTGATTAGTGTATCTTTTGATATTGTTTAGTTAATTGTTTGTGTCACTTGATTAGTTAAAGTTGTTTATAGTGTTATTGTATTGACTGGTTTAGTTTAATTTTAGTTTTCTTTTTATCAGTTGAGTCTTTTTTTGTAAATGCTAATTTATGTTTCATTTATGTAGCATAATTTAGAGTTGTTTTAAATAAACATAAATGTATTTATTTTTATATTTTCCAATTTATATTTTTGTTTGTGTATTAATATTTATAGTAATAATAATGTTTTTGGTGTATTTATTTTGTGTTAATCAGGTACTCGATTTTTTTGGAGTGAATGTTTAAGTTTTTTTGGTGTAATATATTTAAATTTAATTATAGATGTTAATAAAAAGTGTAGGGTTTATTGGAAGTAAATGGTTTATTTTAAAATCAGTACTTTGGTCTTTATTTTATGTATTTATTAGTGATTTTGATGATAATTTGGTAGTGGAGTTTGGGGTAATCGATATTTGTGATATGTTATATGTTGATTTATAGGTGACGATATTTGAGTTTCTGATATTTTGTTATCAATATTTGTAAAAATCTGTATTTTTAACAATGATATTTGTGTGTTCGATATTAGAGGCTTTTTTAGTTATGTATATGGAGGCAATATTTTTGTTCTCAATATTAAATTTACAATATTTGTGTTTCTTGATATTTGTTGGATCAATATTATATCAGTGTTCCCTAAATTACTGCTTACTGCACAACATATGTGCTTCTCTGGAAGGGCTCTGGATAAGGGTCTGCAGAATCGTGTAATTTCTTTGCCCCAGAAATCTTGTAAAATTTCAGGAACATTATGCACATTTTTGTGAAACTTACTTTGAGTTATTTCTAGTGAAAATTAAATGTGAGGACATATCTCATATTTAAAAGATGTGGGCAAAGGGACTGGATTGAAGACAAAGGGGCCTATTAGGATGACGGGCGGACTTTCGTCCGCCCGCCACCCTAGCGGTGCTGGGACCGGCCTCCAGTGGTGCGGCGGTCCCGCACCGGTGATTAGGATGCCACCGCCACCGTGGCGGTGGCATCCTCCATTCCCAGCATTGTGGCAGGCGGTGCTCACAGCACCGCCCGCCACAATGCTGGGAATGCACTGTGTGCATTCTCATGCACAAGGTGACAGGCACCGCGAGGTGCCTGCCACCATGTCCATGACACGCAGGGGGTACCATAGGTACCCCCATGTGCACTCCCCACCCCCCCAATACCCTGGGGGCCCGCAACGGGCCCCCGAAAGCAAACTCCGCCTGGGTTTCCATGGCGTGGTCTCCACCATGGAAAGCCCTGCACCGCTGCCCATTCTAATATGGATGACGGTGTCTAGCAGACACTGCCACCATATCCAGCCCCTTTTCCGCACGGTCGAAAGGTCGACCGGCGTAAAACCGGCGGACGGTCTTTCCGTCCGCCTGGGTCCCCACCGCCATACTAATATGGCGGTGGGGAAATGTGAGGCGGGCGGTGGGAAATAGCGTTCGGATCCGCCCGCTATCCTAATGACCCCCAAAATGTCTGCTGACATAAAATCACAGCAAAACAGTGTGGGAAAATGTTCTCATAATAGCGAAAGTAACTCTTATTTCACGTAAAATAGAATTCTGGAAAATTCACGCATTATGCAAGTCCAACAAAAATATTGGCAAATTTGCACTCCCTACTCAGAATGCAAACCACTGCTCACCAAAATTCGAAGCCCATGGGCTGCTCATTATGAAGATGGGCTCATTTACAGTGAGTCCACGGACTCTAATCATGAAGGCAATATGATGCTGGGTGGTCTTTAACCTCACAATGCCTTCCTCTTGTAGTGACTCAAGAGGTGCCTTTGACATGACATATGTGAGTAAGGAAGGCAGAAGAGAGACTGTTAACTTTTAGTTCCAAATAAAGGCAAGCATCAAGAAAATCTCTCAGACTTGCTTAAGATTGCATGTATCCTACTAGTTGAGTGGATTGACCAAATCCTTTTAGTGTCAAAGCAAGTAGTGGGAGTTCATTTAGGAGGTCGAGTCTGCCCTTGTGATATTGTCCTAGCAGGATGGGGAGAGGTTGAATATGATGAGCATGTTACATTATGTGAGTGAGAGTTTCTCCTCCAAAAGATTGGTCTTTCCTCTTGTTACCCCTTTCCACACCATAATCTTGGTAAACAGTGAGCCAGTTATTTGTACAAACAACACTGACGTATAAAGGTTCTTCACAGCCACCCTACCTTTTGTGTTTTGGGCCTATGACCTTGGGAGTATGTGTGGTGGCTATAACTCCCCCTCTCTTTTCTTGTGATTTGAGTTCATTTTGAGACAGTGGGTAGACATTAATAGACTATCAATGTCTTCTGAAACCCAATACATTATCACTGCAGAAAGCCATGCTACATACAACATGAACCATTCCCCTTCATGCCTTCATGATGCTTGCTAGTGTTCTGATAGAGAGTTTCACCCACATCAAGGTCTCGAAATAGGTTTGATAGGGAAACAAAGTACATGATCGAGTATATGAAAGCCATGTGGAGTTTATCCTCCTCATATCACCCACAAACTAGTTTTTGAAATTATTGTTTTCATGAGACCTAAAAGTGCCTGATAAAAGATCTTGCTCCCCCTATGAAGAGAAAATGGGATAGCCTTCTACAATACCTACAGTGGTTTGTTTCAGATGCAACTGTAGTTTTTCTTGATATAAAATATCCTGTCACTCTATCAAGGGCCTGGGAAACCAACCCCAAATGCCCCTCCAATGTGGTAGTCAAATATGCATTTATTAGTCAAAATAAGAAGTTGGAGTCCATGAAAAAGAACTCTTGACTCTAAGTAGAACCTAATTAATTATCTACGTGACTAAGAGGTGTTAGTGGTGGAGAAACTGAGACCCACTACTTTAGATTACAAGGGGAGTAGGCCTCATTATCCTGAAATAAATTAAACATGTTTTAATTATTTGGGTGACAGCAAAGCGTAAATGAATCCATGGTCTTCCTTATGAAGCACTGAAATTTCTAAACACCATGTTCTAAGCTGATACTAATTCTCAGAGCATCGAGAGAGGAAGAAAGTGAGACATTCCAAGGTATTTTTCAGTAAGTTAAATGGGATGGAATTCACCTTGCTACAAGCCTGCCTTCTTTGTACAGGGAAGACTGCTTTTCTAACCACTCAACAAAAGGTATGAAAAGAATAACTCCTAAGAATACTTGGACATTTCCTGAAGATATCCCTGGGCTTCGGCCCCTTCCCCTATTTTTGGCATCTAGATGAATTCTGTAAAGTGAGACCAGTGCCCCCAGACATACATTTTCATTGAATCATAAACAGACAAAAGGATTGCTAGTGGCTATCTGGTATTCATTGTTGTCACTGTGATGGCACAGACATTGCTTGCACCCATCACTTTTGTAAGGTTCACAGGGAAGACAAACTTCAATACTGATTTATCATTTTTATGTGTCATTTTTATGATTTACATGTGCTTCCTTGACCATCAGTCTTTGAACCTACTAGTTCCTAAATATATGTATGTTGCTGCAAACACTTGTACTGGCTTTTAATTTGTGTGCTAAGCTGCACATGAAGACATTTATCTCGGTCATAAAAGAAGACCTCTACAGAGGTTTTTCTAGTGCCGCACACACTGTTTCTGCTATGACTTGCTTCTTAATGAAAGTACCACTGCCAGTTCACGGAGCTCCCCAATCATAAGGAATATGAATGCCAATCGGCCTACTTACCTTCTGTCCTGCTACTTGGTGCTGCTATATCTCTTTCTCTGATCCAACAGCAATTGCCATTCTCTGCCCCATGTAGAAGGGAGGGATTGGTTATTTGCTAACACTGTTCATAGATTTTGAGACCAGAATGGTGTCTCTTTAATGGTCAGCATCTACGATTTTGTCATTGGTGCTGTTCGACCAAGACATGCATGCCCTTGATCTTTGATTTGAAGGTAATCTAACCCCACTGGTTGCACAGTGTCTGTTGGTACCAAGTTTGACTTTGTACTAGATAGTGTGGCACCAGAATATTGTAATCAGATTATCTCCTGACATAAATACCATATCTGTAGGAAAGTGCCCTTTTTGTATGGCCACCCACACAATTTTTTCTCCAATGCTGGTGATATAGACTCTGAAAATGCACAGGAACCCGCTAACCAGGCGCCAATGTTCTCTCTAATTATATGATGCATGTGAATTGGTAACCCCAATTAGCCAGGGCTTTAATACCCTTATAAGTCCCTGGTAAGCAGCGGCGGCTGGCTCAGGTGAGTGCGGTGAGGCGGGGCAGGGCGCGGTGGGGGGAAGCCAACAGACGTCAGAATAGGTATTATTTATTTAATTATACCTATTCCGTAGTATGTCGACTTGCCCTACTCCCGCCCCACCCCACCCCTGCCCCACCGCCCCACCATGTTTACCTGTGCCGGCTGCCGCTGCTGGTAAGTGGTACTAGTGGTACCCAGTGCATGGAAGTTAAAGGGGTCACGAGGGCCTGAAGCACTGATTGTGCCACCCTGAGTGACCCAATTAAAAGATGGCAGCAATCCTGCTATTGCAAACTACATGAGCAGTGCAAACTTCTAAAACTAAACTTTGCCCTCACCATGAGTGGCAAGGTCACAGCACTATTTTTAATATATGCCAGTCAACTCTAAGCTAGGCCTCCTGAGCCCAGGAGGCAGGGTGCATTATATTAAAGGTGTAGACGCAAAAGTACAAGCATTTATGTGCCTATAGTAGCGTCCTTCTATTGGGGGCTACTATAAGTGTTCAGGCGGCCATAGGATAACATGGGCTAGCAACCGGGCATTTCCAGGTTGCCAGCTCCACTATGGCCCCACTGAAAAGTGTCATGTTTGGTATCACATCTGATCGACTTGCAACCAAAGGACAAAGAAGAGACCTGAGTCTGTGACTTCAGGACGTGCACAAAGAAAAAGGCGCCAAAGACTGCACCTGTGGCAACGACCCTGCAAGTGCACAACTATGACTCATTCTGGACCAGAAAGGGGTTCCAAAGGAAAGAGAAATCCCTCTGCAAGCCAAAGGCAACTCCAGAATTCCCTTGGACTAGAGGTACTAGTCCCTGCAGACTGCAGGCAAAAACCCACAGAGGGAATTGCCCAAAAACAAATGTTCTAGTGTATTGTGGGGAATGTAGACCTGACCTCCAGCAAATTTCAGATGGCTACTGTTTTTCCCAGAACTCCAGGATGTCGAAGTGACCGAAGGCTGAGCTTGCTGCTGCCAAGGCTTTTTGGTCAGTCGGGCTTCCACTACCTTTGTTCTATGCTGTTCCTCAAGGGAACTCTGCAGCATATTCAACTCAATGCCCCAGTGGCCCTGTTGTCGAGAGTTTGCATCCCTTTCCCCCCCAGCACCATCTAAGAGGTAAAGTCAGCAACTGTGGTTCCTGTTCTTCAGCACCCGAAACTTCCATGGCTACTCTGCATGGAGACCCTATGAGCCAGGTAAAAATCAACTGACTATCCAAGCCTGGTCCTGGGACCTGCCTCACCTGCACTGAATTCGACCTGCAAGTGACTGTTTATCATTAGTCCATTTCCCCATTGAATGCAAATTTTAAGTTTTGCAGGAGTGAAATGCAATGATTTATTTTTGCTTTAAAAATCTATGTCTCCGGTTATACTTTTCTGATTTTATTCATTTGGTGTCTACATTTATATAAAAACCTGCTTTATTTTTATAAATTGGTGTCGGATTTCTTTCGAGTTGTGTCAGTTACTTATCATCCATGTTGATACTCTGAAATGCTTAACACATGTTCCTCTAGTAAAGCCTGACTGCTCTGTGCCACAGTATCAGGATTGAGCTAGGGATTTATTAGCATGAATCCAAGGGCTTATTTGGGGTAACCTGAGATTATTGGATAGCGAGAGGAGAGGATGTGGCGTACCGGCCAGAGCTGCCGACTTCTGAGCCAATGGGAACCAAGTTCGAGTCTCGGCGTCGTCATTAACATCCTGTGATGCTGGGCAAATCACGTAATCTACTGATGCCTACAATTCAGCGCCTTGAGACCCTCACGTGTGTTTTGTCATGCTTTACAAATCCTGGATTTATTCATAATTTATAGTGAAGCCTAACCAGTCACACTGCATAATAATCCACTTTCCTACAATGTCCTAAATATTGTCTACAAGAATATGACCTTATTGAAGTTAATAAGCGAAGATGTACACCCAATGAGATTGAGTGGTCACAATATTTATCAGATGTATCCTCCGAACCAGCCCAAGAAGATCTCGTACTTGCCCCCTTAAGGTGAGTGATACCCCAACTTTTACTGTAATTGATTCTGTTTTTAAACTGCCACCTAACAAACATGGACCTTGACTCCAAGACAGCCTGGTATATGAGATATGGATAGTCAAATTTAAATCTAATATTACTTGGCATTGTCTTCTTTATTCTATATTTGCATCTTGTGGGTAACAATCATCACTTGCATCCTTTGGGTGTATCCTATGATGTACTTCGTGGATAACGACGGAGACTCAAGTCAAGTACTACAACCATTTTCCGCAACCCAGGACTGGATGCCCTGTATCGCAAACTGCACAAAGTGCATTTAGCACATTGATCAAAATTCACTGTGATAAGGTCTCTTGCCTCAAGTTACATGGGACGATTTTAAGTACGCCAGGTGCTTGTCTGGAGAAAGGTGTTGCAGCAAAAATGGTCAATTTGCACACACCAATCTTTGCACCAAAGCATGAGCAAGTCAGTAAATAGCTGTTTCCAGATTTCATCAACCCAACAATATTGCTCACAGAGGTGTCACTTCATATCATTTAGATACGATCATCTCAATTTATCCAATTATCCAATTTCAAAACAGCAAAAACATTTTTTTTTTAAATAATCTGAAAAATTAAATGACCACAGGGAGCCAGGTCAATTATATATTCAATATATACATATACTTATTAAAAAAAAACTTCAAGCCAATATTAATACAAAAATCTAAAAATAAAACAAATGACAAAAACATACTGCTAAAGACAAATTGAACATAGAAAACAATGTGTAAATATATGTGTATATATGGATATAACTGGCTTGTACGAAGTTTCGGAATTTAGAGGGAGGGAAACGTGTAAGCTATTTTTCAACTAATAGGGTTATGCTAAATAATTCAACTTTTTCATAAATCTGTTTGAAGTGCTCAAACTCTGAATAGTCATAGTGCATTTTAATTAATTATAATCTAGTGAATGATTTTAGTCTTTGTTGGACCATTACTGCCAGTACCACCATTATGCCATGGGTCGGCACCATTGTGCCATGAATGTGCACACTGTGTCAAGAATGACCACCATACTGTAAGAACCAGCCAAATGCCATAGATAAGCACCATCAGATAAAAAATATACCAATATTCTTCCTAGACCAGTATTTTGCCAGGGTGAGTAATGAATATCATGAAATAAATAAACACAAGTGGACAAGAATTACTACCATTGTGCAAGCGCCAACATTTTTATCATGGTGGATAGTTTGCACTCCACCCTCACACACTCACACACATTTGTGCTCACCTGCACAGGCTGGCTGCCTCAAACAAGCATACATGTGCACAAACATGAATAAAGCATGAACATTTGTTCATATTTACCTTCCACTCAGGACGGCCGCAGCTGATTCCCTCTCCTTCTTCTGGTTGCCACTCCTGTCTCCTACACAGCCAGTTGCTACTCCCAATTGGCAGTGGAGCGCTCAAGGAGGAGAGCAGGATGGACGTGAGGCCTAGTTTTAGAGTAGTGAAATGCTTGCAAAAAAAGGGTAAAAAGAGAGACTCAGGGGGGCACCTGTAAGGAACCACCCGGCCATTCCATGCAGATGGCTAACACAGCACATCATTCTTGCCAACATTTTACAACCGGAAAGAGGGAGATTTTGAGGAAAAAAATCGGGAGAATGTATATTCCCCATTTACAGATATTGAAGCAGAGACATTTAAAATAAAAACATTTTTGGCTTAAAAAATCGTGAGTCTCCTGTCTGAATTGGTTCTGCTGGCATGTATGGCACCCCCCGCCCCCCTCCCTGAGGCCAGGCAACTCTCATGACACTAGTAGTGGAGCTGTGTGGTTCTTCTAGGGTGGGGACCTAGGGCTTAGTCAACACTGCTGCACTGGCGACAAGGACAGAGCTGGGGCCCACAGCTGCAAGGTCACTGTCAGTGGCCTGACCCATATGCAGCTGGATGAATTGACAACCCAAAAGCGATTGCATCACTAGTCTGAAAAGCACTGGCGTCCAGCCAGAGCAACTGGGAGTAGCAGCTATGCATTGCGCATCACTCCTGTGTACCTCCATCATGTTCCTCCCTGCAGCGGCGGCTCCTCTGTAATGGCGGTGGAGCATCGGCCCACTGCTCAGCGCCAGCAAATGAAAAATAAAATGATATTAAAACAATTTTATTATCGTTGTATTTTTCATTCCCTGAGTGAGTGAGCCGATGCCGCAAGTGTAGGGCAGGGCCGGGCCATCCTCCACGGACAGCAGGAGTGGTCTTCACTGTAAGTGCACGTCAGTTTGGCCGAACATCTTAGGACAGACAGCCACTTAGATTTCTCCATTCCAGATGTGTTGTTCAGCAGGGTGGAGAAAAGGCACAGAGTCCCTGTGCCTGAGCAAGCGTTAAACCAGCCTGCTCAGGACAATCCAGGCACTGCTCTCATTCTAGGTAATAACATGAGAGCAGCGTTTGGATTGCGTGGGGAATCTGGGAGCCTGTACTGTGTAGCCGCCAGGAGCAGAGGAGCACCGAGAAGACTGGCAGCGGGACCAGGAGCTGTAGGTAAGTGTTTTTTAAATTATTATTTCCCCCGCGCTGCCCCACCACTTTCTGTTACCAGCAGCTGCCACTGTCTCCCTGTATATGATACTACAGAGGCCCCTGAGGTGGTGCGTAGGCGCCGCGTTGGTGGCAAGAGCAGGGTCACGCAACCGCATAATGCAGGCGGATAGAGAGCAAACAGCTCCTAGGGGTGCTGCTCGCAATCTGCTGGCTGAACGTCACCACCGCAGACCACGTGAGGGAACAGAAAGCGCGAGAGCACCATGACTGACAGGCCTCATCCCCATGCACAGAGGGTGCACAGCATGAAGGAACCAGACAACTGCCAAGCGGGGTCGGTCACAGGGAGACACACTGTCAGCTAGGATAGCAGAAACAGGACATATTCCAGTGCAGATATAACTTTGCAACACTAAATATGGACACATATAAGGTTACCTGGAGAGAAACAGGCACAGTTAACAAGCAGCAGGAACAGCAAATTGGCTACTGAGACCCCCTCTATCGCCCAGGCATCTGGTAGAGAGGCAAAGACCCTAAAAAAACCGAGACAAATGCAGCAAAATCCATTTATGAGCTGAAACTGTAGCAGCAAAGCCAAGTGCTGCGGAAAAACCACAAGGCACACGGCCCACCACCACCACATCAGTACTCATGCTTCCATTGAAGATAGTTGAACAACTATGTCCGCACCAGCCAAGAAACTGACAACACAGTGAAAAGATCCCACAGGCTACACACACTTTTTTAACCAGAACCACAAAGGGCACTGGGGATTCTGTAGACTTTAGCCTAGGTAATCAGAATGTTCTTGGAACCATGGATGACTTCAAATCTCTGATTTGGGGCACTGACCTTTTGGACACCACTAGAGGAGTTTCATAGATTTCGCCCCCTTCCCATTCTGGGGAGCCTTGGTTGTGTTCTGTGCTTGCCTTCCCTTTTGGACAAATTGCTTTTGGAATTCAGAATAGATCATCATCAGCCATCCCCTCATCTCTGCCTGCTCCATTTGAGTCGTTTTAGTCAGTATAATAAAAAACAGTACTCTCAACAAAAGTGAGGAGTAGGAGCTGCTGAGTGAGACCAATGGGAGTATGGAGGAGGGGCAGGCGGAGGTTTTTTAGTGATTCATCTTGTGGAGCTTTAGGTTTCTTTGGTCTGGGGACTTGAGTGGGCTTCTTACGACGGATGTTGATGTGGTTAATCTTGGTAGAGAGTCGAGAATCTTCTGTAGGCACTTTACAGAGGTCTAAAGGCCCATTTATTGTTGCTTACTTCTTTCAATGCAGTTTTTTCCATAACAATGTCAAGCTCTATTTTCTGTAGCACGACTATCGCTATGAAGTCACGCATGACCTCTGAGGTCTGCAAGTGCCATGGATTCATGACACTTGGCCAGAGCACACTGGCAAACTGTCTAGAAATCTGGCAATCATGGGTCGCGGGACCCACCCACATCTGAATACTCCTGTTCTCTTTCCAGTGCTCCATACCTCCACACCCACGTTGTTCGGTCAAGTTAATCTGATCCTGAGAAGGGCTTGCAAAACCTTAATCTGATCCTGAGAAGTGCTTGCAAAACCCTACGATTTTCCTTGTTTACAGCCAGAACTGTCATTTGCAATGCTTCTATTTTGTTCCATCATCTAGAAATGGTGAGGATGCAGGTAGAGCTTTTTTATTGGAGCCTGAGTTGTGGAATTTGGCCATGGTTTCTGGAGACAGTTTGCTGCTGGATTTTTTTGCCCTCTTCGCCTTCCTAAACTAATTTTTCTCTCACTTCAACACCCTTCGTCTTCTAGTACTTACCACTCAACATATTATATATGGTCCACAGGTTGTGGAGGGAGGTGATGAAATGGGCGATTCAAAGGCTTCTTTTAGATGTGTGCTTGAAACTGCAGCAGAACCCTTGTAAAATATTGGAGCAAATGATCACCTAACGATATACTCTCGTCCCTTTCCATCTTCCTTGATTTTACTGCAGGAGCTAATGCCAGCACAGGGATATTCGTTGTGCTTGTGCAGACATGCATCTGTAATTGAGCTGAAGGCTGCTTCCACTAACAGGAACTCAGAATTTTAATGATCCTTTATAACATTTGGAGATGAATGGTAGGGCCTTAAGGGTCAAGCCCTGTAAAGTGCTTCCTTGGGCCCAGGCAACAAGTGCTGTCGGGATGGTGATCTTCTATTGACTTCCAAACAGTGGTGTGGGATGCAACTTATCATTTCATTACATGCATTTCCCTCCCATCATTGATGCCTTAATGCCCTCAGCGAGCACAATATTCCAGTTTGATTGAAATGGTGAGGGAGAAGGGGATTATAAGAGGGATTAGGTGTGGGGAGGTGGAATAGACAGTGATGCCGAAGTCCTACGCCTTTCACTTCCTGCCAGCTTCTTGGCAGTTTGTAGTATTTCTTTTTCATTTTTATGGTCTGGCATGACAGAGCAGCTAATGCTAGACAATTATTTGAGACCTACCAGGAGAGGGACGTTGACTCCTCCCACATGTTGGAAGCCAGGAGTACATGTTTTGATTCAACAGAAGTTGTGTGCTTTCACAAAAAGTGCTTGCCCTCCACACAGCTGTGATCATTTTGTTTATTTATCCCGCTGCCTGAGCTTGAACTTTCAGGAGCATACACACAACATTGTAATGATATTAAAGTGTCTTCGATAACTAGATAATTTATAGTGTTTTTATCGGGCAGCAGGACAAAGGAGTGTAATCATTAACCTACGTGAAGTTTAAGGTCTATGTTGACAGTGCAACCTCACCTAATCTTTTAACCTACACCAATATAATTCTACAGTTCTTTGTTCCACACAAATGCATATCCACTCCCATGCTACTTGTAATGCTTAACATTACCCTACAATAGTTTTTAAAGCCAGACCTATTGGCATTGCCAATGCTTGTTTAAAAGTTTGCCAGCAGTGCTCTTTGCCAGGGAGGTGCGGGGTAAAGGGTAATAGCAAGGTGGAAAAACTAATGACTGATAACTGGTGAACAACATCAAAAAGAGAGCCGCAATAAAAACAGTATGGAAACTAGGCAGCAGGGGAAGGGTATTACATAGTTAGTGTAAGGACATCCCTTCCCCTCCTTCAGCCAGAAGGTGTGAGGGAGGCAAGGAAAGAGTGACTCACCATATCAAGATCTGAGGGTTAAGGGATTTCTTGCGCTCAAGGAATCTCATGATTCCGGTCTGTTCCACTAACCCAGCACCTACTCAGTAACGGAAGTATGGTGCATGATGGACCTGAAGGACGGTAGGCTATGGAGCTCCAATGCTGCAAGACTGCTACTGCCATCCCCAGCTGTGGCGTTCAGCAATATCTAGCAATCAATAGAGATGTGGGGCATATTAACAAGGCGGCGATAAACAATTATCGCCGCTTTTGCGGCCGTTTTCGGCCGAAAAGCGGCGATAATTATATCGCCTTATCAGCAAAGACACGCTATCGCGTGTTTTGCTGATTTTGCTCCCGTTTCCAGCACGCCTGACTTCGCATCGATAATGAGATGCAAAGTAGGCGTGTCTGTGGAAACAACATGGGTAAATATCGCGAAGGCAGCTTCGCGATATTTACAATGCGGGGAAGCGATTATTTTAATCGCGTTAAGTATGCTTTAACGCAGGAATTTAACGTCTGTTAAATTCCTGACTAAGGCATACTTAACATGGGGGGTGGATTCTGTGGCTAAGACCACAGGCCCTATCATCTAGGATATCGCCGTTTCCACATGGAAAACGGCGATATCCACGCTATCTCTGAAATTTTTATCGCCTCCGCGATGCGCGTTGTTAATAACGCGCTAACCGGGCGATAAATTACAGAGATAGCCGGCGATAAATATGCAAGCGCGCTTTGCGATATTTATCGCCGGCCCTTGATAATATGCCCCGTGGTTATTGCGGGGAAGACCAGAGGAAACAGCTCTACTGGCATGTCTTGCAGGCGGCCCTGATGCTCTCCATCTGTCCCATTCAATTTCTTTTATGACCCCTAAATGGGTTCTTTTACTTACCCTTCAAAGTAATTTTCCTCATGCTTTGGAAAAAGTGACGTAATGACTGCTTACACTGAAGAGGTCAAGGTGATGTTCACGTCTTTGCAGGGGAGCAAATGTCTGATAAAGTAAAAGGGAGCGAAGTAAAGGTTGAATCCTTTATACCTACAGGAGAGGTCATTCCATCTCTTGCTTCATGGAATTAACAAGCTGCCATGGTTTGAAATGGTCTAGGGAGCCACTAGCCTTTCCATTTAAAATTTTCATGATGTGTTTTAGGCTCTTTGAAAAGTCCAAGTGAGCACGGTGTGTGAGACAGGAAGTCATAATACGTAAGATGTAGAGAGCTTATCTGTATTTTTTTAATTATGTCCTACCTGACCTCGTCTCATTTCTGTGGTGTCTCTCATGCAATTTAAGTCACCGGCCCTGCATGGACCCATTCAGTCTCTCTGCATCGCTTCTTCTCAGTAACAATCTGGCAAATGGCTGAGACATCCCACAGAGCTTCAGCAGGGAGCACATCCTAGCTCCATCCCGGCCAATCTTAATAGATATAGCTCTACACTGCTTCAACTTATTCAGGAACGCACCACTGTTTTATTTTTAGCATTAATAAATCGTCATAAACTGCTGCATATCAGGGGTACACATAGTTCTCTAAATTCTGAGTAAGTCACCCCCAACTAACAGACAGAATAAAAGCTAACTATTTGCTGCCAGAATTACTTACTTTCATTTGCCTGATTATCTTAATACAATACATACACAATCTCCTAAAAAAAAAAAATCAGTAGCTTTCATAGCCAGTTTCTGATTCAGCATATTTTTCTTTTGTTCTCACACCCACTAAGACCAGAATTCCAGGTGTATCAGTAGCACCACATCTTTGGATTATCGTATGATATACAGAAAGGAAACAGCACCTGAGCCAACCAGGTCCATCGTGAGATGCATTAAAAATGTGGCTACCTGAAAATGTCTCTTAATGCTATATTAGATATGGTCACTGTATCTAAACAGCATTATGACATAAAACACAAGATAACTATCTTTTTCAATCCGCAATTATTTTCTTCTACATCAATCAGATTCGAATTTCACCAACCTTAAATCTTCCGAAAATCTCCTGATACGCATACTCACTGTCCAATATGCGTATCGTTCGCATGTCATCTGCTTCCAACAAGCCACATCTGGTACAACTTTACAGGAGATTTCTGGTGGAACGTGAAGTTTCTTTGATGATAAGTACAATCTGCAGATTGTAAATAGGTGGTTTGACTTCCATGAAGCTGGTTGCACAATTGTAAGTAATGTATCAATAGACACTTAGGCCCAGATTTACTAAGGTTTTAAATCGGGGTTGCATCAATTTTATGATGCAGCTCCGACGCAAAATCCTTTTTGGTATTAACTAAGCCACGCAAAGCCACTTTGAGTGGCTTTGTTTGGTTTGTCTGGTGAGTTCTGCATTCGTTGATGTGTACTATAATACAGAATGTCCATGAACTTCATCACTTCCCACCAGAGCTTTGCAGCTGATAGCAGGACCTCTAGCCTGACTTAAAAAAATATTTTGGTGCCACAAACGTGGATACAAAAAAACCTCTAAGAATACGGTGTTATCAATGCCTAAAGCCAATACACAGGTTCTATCTACTTCCCGAGGTTGTAAGTGTCGCACACTGCTTCCTCTCATAGGTGCAACAATATAGCTAAATATTTGATAGTGTCCATTCATGCTTTTTCAAAGATCTGGTCAGCTTCGTTTCAGATTTTCTAATTTCTTTTTAAAGTTGGAAACCAGGGTGGCTTATACATTTCAAATCTCACATCCCACAGATCATATAGTGTGGTATACAGTACTTTGTACATGTAATATAACCACTCAGGTGCTCAATACCTCCGATAAGGCACTCTTGCTCTCTTTTATCTTCCTTGTTTCTGTTGATCTCCTTTTGTATCACTTTTACCACGTGATTATTTTTCTTCAGTGAAAGTCTTTGATATTCGATCAACTCATACACTTGTTTTCAGTCTCTTTTCCACATTATTTTGTGCAGTGGTCAAAAAAACTTCACAGGTGTATTTTCTTGTTTTAATGCTTGTTTCTTCACCCAAGAAATCTTCAGTTCGGACTGATGCTGTCTCAGTAGTCTTTTCACCTTGTGGTGCCTCTTCTTCTTCATCAGAGACTTCAATGGCACTTTGCAGAATCACAGGATCTTGGATTGGTGCGACTAGTTGCAAATCTTCACCCCTTTCTTCTTCTTGCTGTAGTGATCTTTGGGTCACTGCTTCTTTCTGTTGTTCAGCTTATGATAAACCTGTCACCAGTGCTCTCTGTTCAGGCTCTGAGAACACTTCTTCTCCATGCAGATTTCTTACTCTTCTTGTGTACAATGCATACAACCAGTTTGGCAATCCAGGTCACTTAACAACAGTACTCGTGAACATAATAATATGGAAGGGGCCTTTCTATCTTGGTTTCAATCAAGTCTTCCGAATGTGCTTCTTGAGCACAAGCCCATCTCTCAGATTGAGGTCGTGGCACCGTTCAGTATGTGGGTCTTGTGTAGCAGCTGCAACCTGGTGAGAAACTGAATACACCACATCAGCCAATCATTTGCAGTTAAACGAGTATCTCTGCATTTGCAGGTACAGCAGGCAATCTCTTGTAATGTTCCATGAGAACTTCACGTGGCGACCAACCAGTTCTTCTCTCAGAAATACTTAAAATTTTCATCCGCACCAACAGCAAAGCATCAGGCCACATCGGTGATGTTGAAACACAGACTTTTGCTAAGGAAGACTCTATGGTGTCTTTGTGTTGCTCGATTATACTTGAAACGTCAGGTCGACAGCTACAGTACAATCTTTATTCAGTCTGTAGTTCTGTACATATCATCTTCAGGACCTCATTGATAGAGTGGGTCTTTTGATCTGATTTCAGAGAAACTGGCAATCAATACCTGCGGATCAGTTTTTGCTGTAACAGGTTTGCTACAGTGTGACTGTAATTTCTTTTGGTTATATAGGCTTTCACCCATCTCGTGAAGATGCACACTGTGACTAGAAAAAATCTCAGCTCATTGTAATCAGTCATTTCGATGATATTCACTTGCATTCCGTTGGAGGGACCTCTTGATCTCTCTATGTGACTCAGTGTAACATGTTCTCCATTCCCTGCATTAATTTGTGGACAATTTGATGGCACTCTTCTGCAAGCGTCTTAAACTTTGGGTTGTACTTATTCTGTCTAAAGAGATAAGTCATTGAATCCCTCTATAAATGTGGGTGTTCATGAAAGTATCGTCTCATTGGAAACAAAGTATTAGGTAACACTGGTCTCCCATCAGCTGGCATGTGGATGTAATATGTGTTTTTCTTAAAAACTGCTCTGATCCAACCTTGTTGTTCTGTCACTGAAACATTTTCTTTTACCCCTTTATACTCTTCCCAAGTGTAAGTTATTGACATCAACATTAAATAGACAGTTTCCTTCTCAGATTTACATGTGAAAATTACATTAAATGTGTAGGTCAGCAGGGCTCAATATTGTGCATCTGAATTTACATCTCTATCTCCCATGGCAATAGTGACTCCGATTTGAACGGTTAGACTGCATGCTCTGGTAACGACAATCATTTTTGTTTCTAGTGCTGAGGTAACCTCTTGAAGCCATGCAGCTTCAACAACATAATTTATTGTGCACACGGCTGGTGCTGCTCCGAAAGAGCCATTGGAATCTCTTAAACATGAGCCATCTACAAAATGGACATGGTCGGGCTCAATCAGAGGTTCATCACTAATGTCTAACCTTGGCCTTGTGCATTGATCAATGACACCTAGACATTAATGTTCAACTTTATCACAAACATTTATATTTACTCGCAATAGACTTGATAGATTTGAAATCCGATGCCTTTTGATCACAACATTATTCAATAGGAACTCAGCAATCTAAGGGACCATTTCAGTTACTAGATTTTCCATCACTACATTCTCACTCTTTTTGTGACTGACACAACCCTCAGCTACTGTTTTAAAGCAGCCAGGCATTTCTGGGATGACGGGGTCAAGTGTTGCTGGGAAATATGCCACAGACGTTTGAACATCTTCATGTTTTTGAATAGGCACTGAGAGAGCGTAGCCCTCCCTCTCACTGCGAATTAATGTAAATTCTTTTGACTAATCTGCCATTCTTAGAGCCATGGCACAACATACTTTCTCTTTCAACTCTAGGAATGCTTGTATGCAATTGTTGTCCCATGGAAGGGGATCAGACACATCTTTGTCTGTCAGCCTCAGTAAAGGCTTAGCCACTAGGGAAAAGTTTGGTATCCAATGTCTCCAGTAGCCAACCATTCCCAAAAACATCCTGATCCACCTTTGAGTTCAAGGTGGATTCATATGATAAGTTGCTTCCACTCTCCCTGGTGACACCATTCTAGCTCCTTTTTCATTTATGTATCCCAGATAATGGTCTTCTTTTTGAAAGCGCTCCTGACTATCCTTATGTAATGGCACTGAGAAATAAACCTTACTAAGATCAGTAACAGTAAACCATTCTTCAGTACACAGAATTATGAAAATGTACTTTGGCTGGATTCGGTACCATAGAACAACATGGAATCTCCTGCACTATTCTGTACTTGTCATTGAGTTTCTGTAAACCCATGATCGGAAAGTTACATGGACTTCCAATCAATTCAGTCAAAAATCTTTTGCTCAGTTTGTCTTCAATTACAGGTGTAATTCCTGCAACTGTCTCCGGAATCAAATTGTATGATGGTGTTCTTGGAAACACTGCATCTGGTTTTAATGTGACTCGGACTGGTTCTGCACTTTTTTTAAATCTGATCTCTTTCTTTGTGAAGTCCCATTCTTCTGGGTTCACTGTTTCTATCAAATCAGAGGGTAATTCTTGAAATGTCATTACTGGAAACAATCCTACAGCTGTCTCTTGTTGGGTAATTTTAAACCGTACATCCTCATCAGGAGTCTGATATTCAACACCATTCGATGTACAGTAAATTGTGCAGTTTAAATTGCACAACAAATGTCTTCCTAGCAGGTTTACAGGGCTTGAGTCACAAACAACAAATTGGTGACTTTCCTCAAATGAACCTATTTTTGCTGCAGCGTTCTCTGAAACTGAATATGCAATCTGTTTATTTAAAACTCGTACAACTTGAATCTTCTTTCCAAAGTGGGGTAAGGCTGGAACTTCCTCTGTTCTCACAATGGATTTGATAATGTCATAAATGTCGGAGCCAAAACTGTCATTTTCAAATACAGCAAACTGTTGAAATGGGTTCTGATTTTGTTTCTGAAAATAATTCAAATTTGCTTTGGGAAACTGATTGAACTTAATTTTAGGATTTCCCATATTTTGTGGGACCATCTGGGCTTGTGGAACTTGTGCCATTGGGACGTGTTTCTGCATTAGCACTTGCATTTGCTAAACTGGCATATTTTGGATCTGCATTTCCCTCTGTATTCCCACATTTCCATTTACTGCACCAGGATGAAGTCTATACTCCCTCTTCCAATGATCAAATCTGTTACAAAGATGGCAAATGGTAATTTTCTTAAGTGTTGCGACATTCATACCTGAATTTGGTTCAATCGAAACACCTCTACCTCTATCCTGTGAAACACCAAATCCTCCTTGAGTACCTTGTACTCCTGCTTGTGGAATAGCACCTTGCATACCAACTTCAATCACTGCAAATGACTTACTCAGTTATTCTCTCTAAGCAAACTTCATCTGAACCAACATAAGCTTCTCCTTAAACTCTTTCTGCTTCATTTCTTGTCCATCACTTCAGTACCCTTCATACCTGAGAATCTCATCTATCAACTTTCTCTGCCAACAAATCACACTTTGCTGTATATGCACACTTTTCTGACTAGAGATCATTAATCCAATAACAAACTGAGACACAAAGAATCTCATGTCACTGACATCAGTATATTATCTTCCACTGTGCTGTTGAAACTCCTGAAACAATCTTTCATTAAATTCATGAACCGATTTCTTTTGTTCCTGGGTCGTTCGATTAATCTTAACCCAATCCAAATCTTTTGGTGGCACTCGGCCCTTCAGGAAAGTAATCATTGCTTCAGTTTTCTCCATAACTACAGAAGATGGTGCATTAGTGCGAGCATCTCTCATTGTCTCCTCACATGACTATTGCACAGCAAACTTACATTCAGGCCACAAATCAGTTGGTATTTCAGTGTCAAAAACATTTTTAAATTAATCCAAAACACCTTTGACATTTTAACAAATCCATCAACTTGTGGGTACCACTGTACAGGCTTGTCTTTCAATTTTGGAAAATTGTTTGTAAATGCTGCAAGAGCACCTTTGCTCCATGGTACATGAACATACATTCCTCCCGCTATTTCTCTCCATGGATAAACTGAAGCTTCTCCCTCATCTTGTTTATTATTTTTCCAACTAGGTTTAGTGGTTTCTTTTTCTTCTCATGTTTTTTTGCCCACTTGCTTTCTTATATATCAAACCCATTTAATTTACAAATTTATTTTACTAATTCTGTAATGTGTAATCACATTCCTGAAGAACGCATAGTCTCAATTGCTTCATCATCCATTTGTACCCTTAAACCTTTCTGAAATGGAAAACTTTTTTGAAACATCAATTTCATATTTCCGGGCAAAATCAGTCAGTTGATCATGTGTAGTTTCTGCATGTCTTGTCATTTCCTTACTCAGGTAAATTAATTATTTTTTTCTGATATTGGTTCAAATGCTCAAGATCTCATCCCCTCATACTTTTTTCAAGTTCAATTTTTAACTTTGAAACATTAAGTGGTCTTTGTTTAGCAGGTTCTGGGTTAACTTGTTGTACTGTACTCTCTGTCTTTTTAATCCCTGATGCTTCCTCAAACCATGGTCGAAAAAATCTGTTCTTTTAACAAACCTGTTTCCCCCTGGGCTATTGGTGTTGTGAAGACAATTCTTCCTCCGTCTCTCAATGCTTGAACTGTTTGAGGCTGTTTCCGTTCAATATTCTGTGAATTCTGAGATGTCGGTATAAACCCTGATGTAGTTATTTCTTCTACAGCTCTCTGAGCTTTTTGAGTTGGAACAATATAGTAATTGGGGCAGTCACAATTTTTCTAGGCACTGTCTGTGCTGCTACAGTTTGAAGTATTTGTACCGAATCAGTCACAATTGAAGCAGTAGCACCTGGAGGTATCACTGTCGGTGACAAGTCAACAGGTGGTGGGGCAATCTGAAATGTTTGCAAAAGTACCTCAATCTGTATTTCTCTTGGTTCAACAGAAGCAGTAGCCACGGTACTTGATGGTACACTATTATCAGTATTTGTAGTGGGAAACACAGAAGGTGGTGAACACTCAGTTAACAATGCATTTAATATTTCATCCCCTAAATCAGTTTGAGGCTTTTTGTCATCCTTAATTTCCTTCTCCTGTATTTTATCCTTTTCTTGCTTCTCAGGTTTCCTAGCAATAATGGCTTTCTATAATCTGGTTCCCTCAACACAACTTTCCTCAATCTCTGTAGTGCTTCATCCCATTGAGCATCTGCATAATTACGCTCTGCTCCACCAGTCTCATTCTGGCATTTCTTTCTTTCCTTGTCTCTTGCTGTCTTTTCCCACATGCTTAAGACTTCAAATTGTGTGGGTCTACATGGTGACTTTATTTCACGTAACATTTCCCTTAACCTGTCATTAATTCTCAATTCAAAAGTACCATATTTTGGAAACCTCAAACGACCTTCTTTTCAGTAATCTTGCTTGGCAAATCCACAAACATGAGTTTGATCCCAAATTTGTTAACATAAAATGTTCAGGCGTACCCTCAGGTGGTGCCTCGTTAACACCCTAAATCGAATTTGTTAGAGCTTTTAAACCATTTCATTTTCGCAATAATTCAATGCAATATTTTGATTCAATTCGGTAAACGCCAGATTTCTTTCCGCCAATCCTGGTACAGTTTAAATTATTGAAGACTTTCAATCAATCTCAATGTGGTAATCACACAACTGACCTATCACAGCACAGCACCATACAACATCATCAACCAATCATAGCTTAGCAATACACCAACCGACCAATATCAGCTCGAAACAATATGACGCATAAACGCACTCCTCGCAGCAGCTCACCCTCTTCCACAATTTTCCTCGCATAACACACAACTCCAACTAATAACTTTAAATAACTTCTTGTTTGCTCTACTAAAGGAAATAACAGTATTACCATCACTCAAGATTATTTCCACAACCGCAAGTGAAATCTCGACCAGAGTAAAATCACCCTAATCAATGCAGCTTCACCCTATGTACAATCAGGTTCCACTAACACCACTCAATATTAATCAATCACAACAAGCTTCACATCCCTATAGCAATGATATAGGTGATGGTACCTCACACTACACTTACAATTCTACAAACAAGTTTACATTTTTAATGTTATCCAGGGGTTATTCGGCCACAATGAGCCTGAAATCTTCAATCTCTTCTCTTCCTCAACTTCTTAATACTTCTTTTTCTACTCACGCAATCATAATTGTAATACTGCAATCGAACCCAACACAATTACCACAAACACTATTACCTCATACACAATTACCACAAACACAATTACTGCCAACAACACTTCTCCCTATTAATACTCACACCTTCAACAGCAACTGCCTTCTCATAACACCTTCTAATACTGGTTTGTCAGTCTTCAAGTTCTGGACATTGGAATCAGGATTTTAAGGTAAGGTTTGGGATTTATTTTATAGCTCTATTCAAGACATAAACCATCTCTCTGATACTAGATTTGTCAGAACCCAGAATTTGGGGGCCCAATTGATGACCAGTGCAAACCCAAATCACTTACAACAACGGCCTCCTATTTTTAGCGTGACTCCGTCTTCAGGTAAATTGATCTTTGCCACCGTATTAAAATAAAGCTATAATCAAATGCATTTCAAATAAAAATCATCAACTTTCAGTATTTTAATGTTCAGTCAATGATGAGAGGTTTGAGTAGTTTTTAAAGGGTTTTATTTTCTAATTAAAGTTTTAGATTTTTCTTATTCTTTATTCATTAGTCAAATAACAATCAGGTTACAGAATTGATAATAGAAAAATATAGTTAGTGCAGATCATAATAAAATATTGCATTTAGCCTGTCCCATAAAGGAAAGAATCCCTTTTGTAAGAAATGGGGCACAAATGATGTGAGTCAGAGCTCATGAAGAGCTAAAAAATAAAGACAAGAGTGAGATAAGCATGAAGCTAAAAATCAATAATCAACAATTGCAGAATTTCCCACAAATAGAAATAAGGCATAAAACAAATAAGCCTTGGCACAGCCAAATAGTTAAAGCATGAAGCCTGGGTTTTTAATAAATGTCAAAAGTACACAGCCTGTCATTTCTGCTCTGAATCTTGCTTCCCAGCTGAATCTCTGGACCTTTGAACCTGATCTGCCCTCATCCCAGCTGATCTCTGTCTGTCTCTCTCTCTCGCCTCTGTCCATATCTCTGTCATCTGAACTCGTAGACTAGGAACATGCTTTTTAAAGCAATAATTCAAAGTTACAAAAGATATGGTCTGTTCTCGTCTCCATCCAATGGAAATTCCGTATTCTCCAAAAGGCACAATTCTCCTCATTTCCCCCACGTCTTTCAGTCACCCAGCAGTATGTGGCAGGCTGTATCTTCCTACGTGTGCAACAGTAGATCTCCATAGCTTACATGATTTCACGTTTCCTAACCTTCTAATAAAGCAACTGTTATTTTAACTAAACACATGGTCTGTAAGCTGCAAGAAAAATCTCATTAAGCAGGAAATCATTAGAAACATAAAATTGTGACGCATTTTGCAATATGTGTGGTTTCTGTTCTCTACGGGAAGTAAAATCAAGCTTTAAGTCAGTTATGAATGGGGCTCTGTGTGAATGATAACGTTTTACCAGCAACAAAATACGATATCAGTGAAGGTTCCGAGGTTACATGCTGTAATTTATGTGAGGTGTCTTTATTTCATAAACGAAAGGCACATCCCATCTCATGTTATCTTGAAGGCTAAACTGAAGTCAGCTCGTTGAGCAAGCTGCATTTCTACCAACGATGATTTTAATTAGCTATCACTGTGTTCTGCACAATTAAATGTCCTTTTAATTTAATACACACTGTGGATTCATTCTGCACACATGTTTAATAATTATTGTAAGTTAAAAAACACATTCTATAGTTAGGACAAAATCTAAATTAGTCACATTAAAGTCAAACTACCAAATATATTTGTGCATGTTTCAGCATACTAAAGAACATTATTTATTAAAGGGAAAGCATCTAGCTAAAGGCCTGGCATTGAATAAGAAAGCCTCGTGTTTTCAGCACCAAAAGTCTGTATGTCATGTTTGAAAATGCATTTTTCATGTTTAAAGCCCAAGGCAGATTGTCATTAGTAGCACTTTTTTAAATCAGAGAATGGGCAAGCTTGCGAAATTGCATGTCATGAATTAGACCTTGGTATAATCAGTATTATTGTGAGAGAGGTAAGCCTGGATATTTACAAGGGCCATCCTCATCAAGCAGCCATTTGCCTTGCTTTCTTTCCCTTTTTGTACGCAGCAGAAAATCCCTTAAATATTATCTTATCCATATAGACTTCTGCACTGCAGTTACTCATTCTGGAGATCCTGCTATGAGTACTGGGCCCCCCGCAACGAGTGCGGGACCCCGCCATGGCTGCGGGTCCTTCACCACGAGTGCGGAGGCCCTTTGCGAATCGGGCCCATTGTCTAAAATTAACCTGATCCTTGCATTGCATGCCATGCAGCTTGACATCACATCAGGCTGATGGAGAGGAAGAGGAATGATCTGTATTTTAACTTAGCACTGGCATCTGTATCTACCAGAGTTCAGGGACTTATTTTAATCACACACGTCTGCACTATGTGCCTCTTATGAAGAAAACATGCGCTAAAGTTTGTTGTGAAAGCTGCATGATAATCACTATGTAGGAAACAAACCTCTTTAGTCTGCTAAGAAAGCCCATAAGCAGAGCACATGAGATGATTTAGTCTCTTCTATATTTATATTTGAAATAGTGCTATGCTTTTAGAGTTTGTTTACACTGTGATCTTATTCATTTAAGCAAAGGTAAAACTGCCTTGTTTAGAACATTTTCATGTACTTGTTTTTATTGTACTCTTGTCGTCTCAATGTTAGTAAGCAGAAAAACAAATCCATTTGACTGAATCAATCAATGAATATTACTCAGTAAAACAATTTCTTACCCCAATTAGAGCGTGCTGGGACTCATCTCATTTACTCTTATTTATTTCACGTGGAAACAGTTTTTAGTGAACACAATGAATGATAGTAGGAGGCGTAAAACAGTATTTATTTATTTATTAATTAATGAATTTATTTATTAATTTATTTATTTATACAGAGTTTTGTAATTGGCCAAGAGGCCACCAAGTTTAATTCAGAAGACTGTGGAGGAAGAAATAAACAGGGAGAATAAGAATTGTATTATGGAGGTCCAGCCAGATGTGTAAGAAAGACAAGCTTTCTTCAATAGCTTCTGTAGGAATCGGTGATTCTAGTTCAAAGCCGAACACAAACAATTAGATTTCATGCATTCCCTGAATTGACGGGATAAAAGTGCTCTAAAATAAAAGATATGAAACCAGACAGACATAGATAAACTGACATTCAGAGGAGGTGAGAAAAATAAAAAGAACATTTGGTAGAAAAACTTGTTCATGCACAGGTTCTTTTGGTATAGGAATTGTTGAGGAGATATTATGCTGGTTAATTCAGCGTAATCATTTCATGTGTTCTCTTTAGAGATCTGTCACATGCCTCTCCTCCGCCCTTTTAAAGCAGGTCTCAGAATTCATGTATTAACCATTGAAAGAGCAGAATATGGCCAGTAATCACTTTCTCAGTGAAATTGATCTGAGGCTTGAAGCACAGAGCAAATGGTTTAATGGTTTAAAAATCTCACTTCCTTTAACTGAAAATTCAAATTGACGAGTTACAACAATTTGTTTCTGGGTCCACTTATGGCATCCCTTTGTTTTCTCATTGGACTAATTAAATCCAGTGGGAAAACACATTTTTTCCCACTAGATTAAATAAAGAACGTGCAGAAACCAATAGAGACCATTGAACAACTGTAACTAATTCTAAGATGTATCTGGAATCATAAGATATTCAAAAGACAAGAATGTGTTGATCTGAATTTCTGTTTGAGAGAGCGGTGTGTCTTTTCTAGTGTTGCTGTTAGTAATATTGCCCAGGTGTACATTTTAATTTTCTATTTAAATTTTATTTTTATTTTATTTATTTTTTTGCATTTTTATAGAGTGCTACAGAACCAGATAGTGCAAGGGTGATGTACATTCTCAGCAAGGTGAGCTGTCTGGCATTTCCCGCAAAGAACAATGTAATCAGCATCAAATTTATACATAGATGATGAGCTAACTTTAGTAGTGCAGTAAACAAACTCCAGATTACTGTCAACAGTCTATTAAGAAAGTATATGATAGTGGAGAAGAAAAGATAGAGGCACGTGTGTGTGTGTGTGTGTGTGTGTGTGTGTGTGTGTGTGTGTGTGCGTGTGTGTATTGAGAGGTTTAAAGAGGAAGCAGAAGTTGGTTGCGTACTTAGGGTGGTGAATGAGTGCCAGAAAAGAGAGAGAAAGAGGGTGGAGAATCAGTATAGCAGCAGGAAGGGATTGAAGAAGTCAAGGGACTCACATGATGCAGGATATGAGTTAAGAGGAATGTTGAATCGAAGTAGAGTTTTAACCAACTGATCTTTTAAGCTTTTTTGTAGTAGCAGATGGTCTCCGAGTATCACAAGATGACTCGAAGGACTGCAAAAGGGCAGTGTTTGCTTCAGTAAAGTGCATTGCTGCTTTATGAATTCTGAACTTTTTATTTCGGGCCTTAAGCAACATAGGCTTCCTAGGTACTGAGAAATATCTTGATGGCCAATTGGATATACTAAGACTATTGTACAAGTATTGTTTTTAAGCTGGTGCAAGCCAGTTTGGACTTTATTTTGGCTTGCAAGGTGAGCCAATGGAAATCCCTCAGAACAGGAGACGTGGTTATATTTACGTGTTCTGGAGACAAGCCTGTTGCTGAGCAAAGAGTATTTTTCATTGCTGATAAGGAGGACATTGTAGTAACCACCAACATAGAATTTCCATTGTCAATTCTAGTTAACATTAGGGCTGGCACAACATGATGGAAGTTGCTAGTTTAGAGAAAGGTTTTAGCTTCTTTACAGAGTGAAGCACGCCTCTAGCCTTTGTTGCTGTTTGTTCGATCTCTGCAACCATGAGCAGGTGAAAGCCGATCCACATACCCAACCATTTGCCTTCATTGGCCAAAGAAAGGTCAAGCCCATCACTAAGCAGATAACAATGGACTCCTTTATCTTTGGATTGAGTTTGCAGTTTTGTAATTCTAAGAGGTACATTTTCAGAGTGCAAATGTCGCATACTGTGAAGATCAATGAGAAAATCTGGGTGCCATCTGCATAATGATGAACTGCCACCCCTGCCCCCCTTCCTTCAGGTCGAAAGTATCTGCAGAAGGACCTGGGGTGAGACTTACATGGTTTTGGGTGTTTGAATTGCCAGGAGTGGCATCAGATTTTCTGTAGGGATACACTAGAGGCTTAATTGAGACATTTGATGATGTATGTCTTGACTTCAGGCTCTTCAGGGAGCTGACAGTCATATATTTAACATTGCAGGAGTACTATAATGCACTAGGTGTAAACTTTTGGTCACTTCTGAGAACAGGAGAAATAGTAATTGTCTCCAATCTGGACAAGGAAGAACACATGTAAACAGGTAGGGTGGAGCTCATAGCATATGTCCTTTGATATCAGCCTCTTAAAGTCAACAAGGTCCATTTACAAAGTGAAAGTAAAATTTCCTGTTTTCAGTAGTTCCCTGAAGAGAATGTGGTTGGGTCCTGATCCTGGGGATCAGACTGATACCATTCCACAGTGTTGTGCCGTGTACCCCTATGGATCTGTCTCATTTTTTCAGCTCCTTGAATGAGCAATATTGGATCAACTTTGCTGTTGATGAGCAGAGGTTTCTGTCTCAAGTCTGGCAGGGAGACAAATTTTACAAGTATTTTGGGCCTTTTCCCAGTAGGTTTTGTGAATGGTGCAGAGAGTATTGCATTTGATTCATGCTTCAAATGGTAGTGAGTGGAGTGCTCCAGCACAGGTTTAATGCAGCCGCACTTGTATAGGCTAAGGCATATTCTAGATGGCTGGTTTTATAGAATTTGTGGGTTAACATTGGTATACTGCACCATCATTTTGCTATTGCCATAGAGGTTGATGTGAAGTTCACAGGGCTGGTCAGAGTAGCGAGGGACATTGAGTTTTTTCTAAAGGGCATGAGCGCACAATATACTTGTCATTTTTATACCCCTCAATGGCAAAACATGAGACACTAAACTAACACAACAACCAACACTGAGTATGGTTTAAAGGGATTTCTTGATCTCTAACATAACACATATTTGTAAAGCGCACGTTCATTCAGAATGATCTCTAACATAACACAAGATGTGTAAAGTACACGTTCACACAGAAGGGTATCTTGGCACTGAACAACAGATTTTTATTGTTACCCATTTTATTGACCTTAGAACGACGAAAGGGTGAGTGGACCCCCCTGGATTTGAACTTGTGACAATGAGGTCAAACACAGGCTCTTCCAGTGGACGCATTAGTCCACTAAGCTACCAGACTCGTCTCTAACAAGATGCTATACTCTCAAATTATCTCAGACGTATAACTCAGCCTTAGCAATGCACATACCAATTTTCTCAAACAGCAAATAATAGAATTGGTAAAAAGCGTCTTCTACACAGAAATAAAACGGCACACATACAACAAAGTTATACATTAAATCATTACACTACTAATGATCCAACTTAAGCAATGCAACAATACTTTCTGATCTGCAATGGAATCCTCAGGACCACATAGTGAAGGTATCAAAACTGTGAATCACTAGCAATAAAGTGATATAAGACTTCCCTGGAACATAACATAATCCCTCTAGAAACACATCCATTATTGGCTGCAATCCCAAATGTTTTTGCCCACCACTCATTCTTCCAAGTCATAATATGAGAAGGGGTTGAAAATGACTTACTTTATAACCGATATGCACGTCGTTGTCTGTTTGCTGTTCTATAGAGAACTAATTTTGATTGCTGTGAGTAGAAATTCCTGTGCTGTAAGTGTCCTTGGCTCATGTCACGTACAGTTTGGGCTCCCCCTCTCTGAACTTTTTTACCCTTAAACCCTCAGATAGTAAGTTCTTTTATCCTCCCTTGCCTTCTCTGATGTTTAAAGGGTGCTATTGATTTTTCTTACGGTGCAGGTCATTTTCATAAAATCTAACTTAACTTTCTTCTGTGGGACCAGCATTAACATTTATTCTCTTCCTCATTCCAGCTCCAATAGATGTGCAGAACTTTGGCTCAGTTTCAGTGTACTACAGCTCCAACAATGACATCATGCCTGGCAGAGTGTCCGCACAGAGAGTGAGCTTTAATTAAACAAGGCTCCAATTCTGATGAGCATAGGTCACTGTTATATCATTAAATCAGAAGTTGCTGCAGAGCACATTACAAGAATATTTATTCATTAATCCTCCTATTCAACCAGTAAATTTAGGGCTACGGCCCTGATACCAACAATTCACTCCTTCATCTACCTACTGTTCCATTGTCGAAGAGAAAATTCTGGTCTGTGAAAATGTTAGCTGCCTTCACAAAAAGATCTATTAATCAGTCAATTGATTCAAGCATTCCTTCTGAGAGTGCCGTTAACTATTAGAGCAATAATGTAGACATGTATATCTCTATGATCCATCTGTTATTTCAAATATCCAAACATTCAAATTGAAGAATTTTCTGATAGCTTCAGTGATCAGAGGTGACCATCTCTAATACCAATATGTCAGCCATGAAATGAGCTTTATACAGCCAACGTTTAGTAAAGGCTGCCTAGTTCTGTGATATTAATTACATTGCTAGACCTATCTAATGAACATTTTTTGATCACAGCAATATTTAGCATTTGTTTTTAGATCCCTTACTTAAATCCTTGCTTTGACATTAGAAATATTTCTGAAGACTTCCTCTTTGTGTTCTTACCATTCAATCAATCAATCAATCAATCATGTCACTTATAAAGCGCACTACATACCCGCGAGGGTCTCAAGGCGCTCCCTGTTCTCTTCTTCAGCTTACTTTGGAGGTAACTTCATCGTAATTAAAGTATGGAAATTGAATCTACCAGTAGAAAGGAATACCAGAACTTTGTCGCCGTGACTGCAGACACTTTTTTAGGAGTTCCCATATCTATAGAGCACATGTTCAATTATTTTTCTTTCTGTACCAAAAACAAACACAGTCATAACGTGTGAAGTTATAAGCTTCATCCTAAAAGCTGGAATAATTTGTTGAAATTTGGACTTTGCACAGGTTGCAAAGTTTGGGGAGTTTTAGAACGTTGCAAAACTTTGTTTCTTCGAAAATATTTTCTGGTATTCAAAAGCTTTTGTGAGAGAATTTTCTCATCAAAACTCTTTGTAAGCATATTCCATTGCAACAAAGGGGTTTGTGCACAGAATCCACAGTTTAGCAAAAGCATCCATCTTGTATTTGGCTTCTTTAAATCTCGCAAATTTAGTGAAGTTCTCCAACACTTATGCATTTAGCTGACATAGAACATATTCTGCTTTGTGCCCTTACATTGTAACTTGAACTTGAAAGTGCATGGGCAGTGGCCACCATGCACCATCTGTTAATATTCATGGTCAAACATCGGGACTCACCACAAGTTGTGACAGACTCTCATGCTGCCTTCTGAGTTCTGCTGGCCATTATAAGCTGCGGATGAGACATATGTTTACTGCACGTCGCCACAGTATCTGATGTGCACATGCAATGCCTTCTGCAGCATGCATGGTAGTTGGGCCTTGAGCAGTGCCATCTACCGACCTCTTTGTGGAACTGCTTGTGACAATCTGTGGGTGATTCTAGAGCAACCACCAGGCTCACAGAAGAATTACAAGATGCCCCAAGCGTGTGCCTCTTGTGTTCTTGCTCATACTCTGATCAAATCTTTTTTGTAGCATTCTCTCTGTGGTATGCTCCTGCCTGCATTGCTTTTGCCTCAAGAAGTCAACATTTCCAGATCGCCATGCATTGGAACTTAGGGGCCGATTATGACTTTGGCGGTGCTGCGCCTGCTCTGCGCCAGCTCAGCGCCAGCTCAGCACGTCAAAGCTGTGTAGGGACCGTGCGCCAGATTACGAGTACAACTCATGTCTGGCTGGCTTTTTTGGTCCTTTCTTTTGCCGTCTCCACAGCGGTGCCCTGAAAACAGGCACCGTAATGTGAACGCAAAAGAAGTTTCAGCACGGCATGGACTGCGAAGTCCATGCCATGCTGGAATTTGGGGTGCATGCAAACAGGGGGGCACATGTTGTGCCCCCCTGAATGCATTACCATGGTGGCAGTGGGCATGTGTTTGCTCTCTGCTAACCTTTTCATGGCTGTGAGCCCCCCATGAAAAGTCTGGCAGAGGGGAAACTCATAATATGCTCGGCAGACTGCAGTTCCCTGGCACAGCCAGCACAGTGGTGGACGGTCCAAAAAGCTGCCTCATAATAGGGCGGCCACAGGACTGCCACCACTGCCCCACTGTGAGTCTGGTGGTCAAAGACCTTCAGACTCGAAATCAGGCCCTTAGTCCTGGACTGGCTTCAACTGACCCTGGCATGCAGGCACAGCCATTTGTCCAGCCACTGCAGCTAATGTGCATGATCTGTCTCAGTAAGCTAAGAGGCAATACAAGCAGGCAGAAGGGTGCAGCCATGCCATTTCGGTGGCTTATGGCACTGCACCCCAACATTCCTGTGCTGACTTTGCTATTGCCAGCTTTTGAAGGTGCCACGACGTGGGTTGCTTTCAGTTTGGACTCAACAAGAAACTTCACGCCACAAGAAACATTAGTATATCTGAAAAAAACTTGATTGTAAAAGGTTGAAGTAGGAATTAACAGAAAGAAGGCAGCTGCAATGGGAAATGTAACAGCCCCCCAGGCAGAGGTAGTGAATAAGGGAAGAGGGTGGGTTGAACTACACTCTGCCATTCTCACCAGCACCCTAGAATTGTACAGGAAGTTTTTGCTTGAAACGAATTGTTGGATTATTTGAGCAACAGGATTTAACTAGCACATGATCACTTTAGTCAATTTTTATGACTGAGTTGGCTGCCCTGAATGATCCAGTGACTCAACCGCTGTTGGCATAAACCACCCATGCTTCTCCCATAAGGATACTAATGCCCAAAACAATCAGCTGCAAATGTTTCAAAGCGTATTACTCATTTCTCAGACTCAACCCTAATTAGCTCCACCTAGAAAATCCTCAAATCTCTTAAATGCACCTTAGTCTGCACAAATCACACTAGGGGAGATTGTACTGTATTATATTGTAATTGCATTTATATAGTGCTTACTACCCCTGACGAGGCGTCAAATCGCTTATTTGGCGAGTAGCACGCTACTCCGGAACCCATAAAGGATTAGTGTTGAATTACTATAGTGAAATATTAAAGTAATTTGAGTGGTGGATATGTTAGTCAGTTATTTGGATTCATAAGGGTAGCGGAGGGATAGGAGAGGGAAAAAGTTTGCATTTATATAGTGCTTGCTACCCATGATGGGCTGTTGAAGTACTTTTTTGGCGAGTAGCACACTACTCTGGAACCCATAAAGGATTAGTGGTGAATTAGTATAGTGAAATATGAAATTTGAGAAGTGGACATGTTAGTCTGTTATTTTGATTGAAAAGGATAGTGGAGGGATGGAAGAGTGAAGGATTTGGGATGAATGAGAGAGTGGATGTAGAGGATATAAAGATAGAGGTATAGGGTGAGAAATAGGGTAGTGCATTGGAAAGAGTAGTAGAAAGAGGTTTGAGATCAGTCAGAGAGTTGAGGTAGAAAATATATTGAGCGAGGTATAGGGTGAGAATATGGTAGTGAATTGGATATGCTGAATTAGAAGAAAGTAATAAATATATAGATCCATAAGTACATGGAAAGTATATAGATGCATAAAGGAAGTAAGTATATGTAGATTAAAGATATCGATAGAGGTATAGGGTGAGAAATAGGGTAGTGCATTAGAAAGAGTAGTAGATAGAGGTTTGAGATGAGTCTGAGAGTTGAGGAAGAGGATAGATTGAGAGAGGTATAGGGTGATAAATAAGGTAGTGCATTGTATGCTTTTTTAGGAGAAAAGTAATAAATATATAGATCCAAGTACATGGAAGGTATATAGATGCATAAAGGAAGATATGTAGATTAAAGATGCATTAGATTTCAAGTGTTGTTGTACTTAAAAAAATTATTTATTTCATTTTTTTAAACCATAATTATTCTACATGTTTATACAAAGCAATACACATATATAGGTACATATCTATACTACAAATAAATGCTTATATACAGAGGGATATGCTACCTCCTGTGGGGCTGAGGGATCTGCAATGGGAACCGCGCTGTTTTAGATACCTGGGGGTAAAAGTATACCACGACCTTGCGGATGTCCAGGAAGGAAATATAGGGGGGGCCCTCCGATCGCTGAAGAGCTGTATGACCCTCTGGGGAACGCTACCCCTTTCGGTGGCGGGACGCATTTCCTTACTGAAAATGATAGCTCTGCCTCGACTGCTATACTTCTTCACCACCTTACCGGTATGGATTCCTAGTGCATGGTTTCGATCACTTGACTCCCTTAATACCGCCTTCATCTGGGGGTCAGGCAGAAACAGGGTGGCCCTGACCACGTTGAGGAGGGTGCAAGGAGAAGGGGGATTAGCGGTACCGGACATGGAAAACTACTACCTTGCAGGACAGCTCCAACGATTCACGCAATGGGTAGCAGGTAGCTTGGATCCAGACAGGAGGAAGCCCCCATTCACCCCGGACAGGGCAGATGTCCTGAATACGCTAATGGGCACCATTAAGCCGCAAAAGATTAGCTCCTCAGAACACAGAGTGCTGAGACGCTGTTGGGCTAGATGTCTACAAAAACTAAGACTAAACGGCCTTACTCCCCAGAGATGTCGATGACACTGCTAGAGGCGCTCCCACATGGGGGCCACTGGAGGGGTTGGAGGAGTGGATACAGGCGGGGGTCACTAAAATAGGGGACCTATATAGCGACGGGGAACTACTCACATTCGCGGCCTTCCGAGCAAACTGGGACATCCCCCAGGGACACTTTTTATTATATGGGGCGGTTACAGGGGCCATGCGCAGACACTGGGGACAGGAGACGACCGAGCCGACTACACACTCCGCATGCGAATATATAAGTTTAGCTGGGGGCGTCATCAAAGCTGTTTCATGCCTCTTTCGAGCCATTTGAAGAGATTCCACGCGGCCACTAGAGGGGCTACGGGCCAAGTGGGAGGTGGATCTTGGTACTCCCATAGAGGATAAGGACTGGGAAAATACACTCCTGAGGGCCACTAAGGTATCCCGCAATGCAAGATTCCAGTTAATTAGTTTTTACACTTTACATAGGGCATACATCACACCAGACAGAATCAATCGATATTTCCACCGGGAGGATGCGAGCTGCCCACGCTGCCAGGAGGTAGGAGCTAGCTACTTCCACATGATGTGGAGCTGCCCGCAACTTGAAAGGTACTGGCAAGAAGTGACTAGGGAGACAGCGCGCGTCACAGGGAAAGAGATACCATGCACCCCGCGCCACGTGCTGCTTAACCTGTTCCCCCACTCTGCCAAAACCAAAGTCACGGCTAGGTTTCAGGATCTAGCATATATATTAGCAAAGGGCGCACTGACAAGCAAATGGAAGGCCCCAGCAGGTCCTAGTGAGCTCAATTGGAAGCGGGAACTGGAGAAGTGGGCGGGATGCGAATATAGGCTACTGCTCCGGAACGCAAAGCGCGGCATAGGCAGGCCGGAGAGAGCACAGGCTTGGGGAGCCTTGGTAGATGACCTGAAAAATGTAGATCGGGAGTCCACTCCCAGCACCCCACAGGCCAGATCCCGACCAGATACCCCTAACAACCAGGAACAGGAGGGGGGAGGATGCATAACAACCGAGCACAACCCCTGGGCACTTATAACCCTGAAGATTTGCGTAGTATTTGCCACAGTAGAGATTAAGGAGTGAGACTCAGACCACACATAGGGCGAAAGCCCAAGGAACAGATTAGTCGACAGCAGCGATGGGAGGAGGAAGGGATAGGGAGGAAGTTGGGGAAGAAATGTTAGGCCACTACACTACATAAGACTGATATACAACTGAAATGGCATAATCAATCGAAACATATTGTAGAACAAACTGTATGGATGTAACTACACCTGTACAGACAGGAAAGATTAACTGCAATGTCTGCCAAGAATGACTATGAACGAGTATTGTTATGAGAATGTACTGTTGATATCCAAATATAAATAAAGTATGTTTAAAAAAAAAATACAGAGGGATATGTTGCATATTTCTGTTTGCATATGGTGCTTGAGTAGTTTTCTGAAGATAAGGTGGTTGTCCGTGGATCTTATGTTGGGGGTAAAGAGTTCCATAGTTTGGCTACTTGAACAGAGAAGGATGTGCCACCCATGTTTTTTTCTTGTATCTTGGGATTTTGAGACGAAGTGCCACTCTAGAGCGGAGGTTCCTTTGTTGAATGTGTTTGGTGATTTTATTCCTGATGAAGAGTGGTCCCATTCCATTTATCGCTTTGTGTGTGATACAAAGCAGCTTGAACGTGGATCTTCTGGCAACCGGTAACCAATGCAGGGCTTTCAAGGCAGGGGAGATGTGGTCTTGCGGTTTGATATGCAAGAGTAGTCTGGAAGCTGAGTTCTGAATCTGTTGTAGTCGTTTCATGGTCGTTAAAGGTGATGCGTGGTAGAGGCTATGGGCGCAATGGAGTTTGGACAGAACAAGGGAGATGGTTGCTTGGACCTTGTGTGGAATTCCCAAATGGGGGAAGATTCGTCGCAGAGTTTTTATAGTAACAAAGCTTGATCTTGCTAGTTTGTCCACTTAGGCATTTATCGATAGTTTGGAGTCCATGGTCATTCTGACTCGAGTTTCTTACTTCCTTCGATACTTTAGGCGGTGAACCCAGTTCGTCAGGCCAGGCGGCAATGCGAGTCATAATGTTTCCAATCACCACACGTGAGTATTTCCATTTTGGAAGCATTCAATTTGAGATGGCTCGAAGTTATCCATTGATCCACGGCTCTGAGACAACTGAAAATTGGCGAGTTTCCAATGTCTTTGAGGCTTTCCAGTTGAAGAAGTATTTGCGTGTCATCTGCATAGTTATAGCACGTGAGGTGAATTTGCTTGATTAGTACATGTAATTACATCATGTAGATGTTGAAAAGCATGGGCGGGATGATAGAGCCTTTAGGGCCCCTGCTTTTGTGGAGTACTGTTTAGACGAGAAAGGTGGGGTATGGATGACATTAGTTCTGTTTCGAAGGTAGGATGCAATCCAATTTAGAGCAGTCCCCTCTATGCCGGCTTTGTAGAGTCTTTGTATCAGAGTTTCATGGTCAACAGTGTCAAAGGCAGCCGAGAGGTCCAAGAGGAGTAGCGCAGCAACCCTGTTGCGGTCAACTGTGTTCTTCAGGTCATCACAGATGGCAAGGAGGGCATATTCTGTGCCTCTTCCTGGACGGAATCCTGTTTGGAAGTCTTAAACTATGGCATTCTCTTCCATGAATTGTGACATCTGGGCAAACGCTGCTCTTTCTATCAGTTTGCCCAGGAAAGGTCCATTTGTAATGGGTCTGTAGTTGTCAGGGTTCAGAGGGTCCAAGTTTGTTTTCTTCAGTAAAGGGGGTATGTATGACTTTTTGAGTTCTTCTGGAAATATTCCGGTAGTTAAGGAATCGTGGATAATTCTTCTTACTGGAGTGGCAGCAGAGTTTGTTAGAAGAATTGTCTTGAAAGTTTGCGGTGAACACGGGTCAGAAGGGCTGCCGGCAGGCCTGCTTGCTTTGACAAGGGCCATAAATTCATTGTGTGGAATGTGTTGGAAGGAACCGAGAGGCTGGGTTAGAGTATCCTTGGATTGTTGTTTTGTAAAAGGGTTAATGCTGGTGCTTTGTCTCTGTTTTAAGTATGAGGCCAATGTGTCTGCTTTGTCCGTGTAATGATTTGCCAGTTTGTCTGTGAAATCTTGAGTAATGGGATGAATTCCTTGTAGGCAATTTGGTTTACGAAATTCATTGAGTATTTTATAGAATTCTTTATTTGCACATTTAGCATTTTGAATTCTGTCTGAATAGTACCTTTTCTTTGCTTTTTTGATAGCTGACTTGTATAATCTGTTAATTTTCTGTAGGCGAAGTTTGTCTTGTTTGGCGTTTGTTTTGAGCCAGGCACGTTGCAGCTTTCTAATTTGTTGTTTTATGTCTTTTATCTCTGTATTTCTCCAAGGTGCTTGTTTTCTTTTGTTCTGTTGTGTGGTTTTGAGTGGTATCAGGATATCAAAAGCTTCCTGTAGCCACTCACATAGTTTTTTAACAGAATTTATTGTTTCCAGATCTTTACTGGATGTTAGTTGTGTTTCTTAGTGTTCCAAATTGAGTTTGTTCCACAGTCAATAGGTGGATGCATGAAAGGTGGTTTTAGGTGAGTCGCTTAGGGTTGCTTTATGTTGGAAAGCAAGCAAATGGTGGTCTGACCATGTGACTGGAGTTATAGTTTGAAAGGTAACTAGTTTGGTATCAGCAAAAATGACATCTAGGATGTGTCCAGCGGTGTGTGTGGGTTTGTGGACGATCTTATGCAGGTTCAGTGCGTCTAGGCCAGTGATTATTGTTTTCGGATGAGGCATATTGGGTTTGCCAAACCAAATGTTGAGGTCACCCAGAATGCATAGGTTGGAGTGTATTGTTATCAGGTTTGAAACTGTGTCTAAAAGTGTGTCTGGGAATGTCGCCTTGCTAGGTGGAGGTCTGTAAAGGAGCAGGAAGTTACAGGAGGAAGACGGTGTAGGATTGCATCTGGTGAGAAGAGCCTCACAATTCTTTATGGAGATGTTGTCAACTTTAGTGATATGTAATGTTTGGATTGAACTCAACAGCTAGGCCACCTCCTTTTTTGCCTATACAACTTTGAGTGATCATTTGATAGTGTAGAGGAATGGCTTCATGCAGGACTGGAGCCATATCATCTCCCAACCATGATTCAGTTATGAATAGTATGTCTGGTTTTGCATCAGTGAGAAGGTCGTAGATGTGATGTTTGTTTTTAGAGAGCGATCGGGCATTTATTAGTAGACAGTTTAGAGAATGTGCTTTGGTGACAGTGATACTTTGTTTTGTAGAAGAGTGATCAGTATTGTGTGGGTTTGTAGCAGGTGTGTTTTTAGTGCTGGTATTAGCTGTATTAGGATAGCAATCGTGTAGTTGTTCTGTAACGTGGTCCTCGTCCTGCAGGCTAAGAAGGCATTTTGTTGGGTCTGTGTGCGTAGGTGGTGGAGACGGTGTTTGGGAGTGAGTTGGTGTGCTGTGTTGGTTTTGTGGTGTAACTTTGTTGTGCAGTAGACATGGAAAAGCAATGTTGTGATGTGTGGCACGTTGCTTATATTGTTTGCGTGTGTTTAGGGCAGAAGGTGTATGAGTTAGGGGTGGTGGTGCAGCATGTGGGTCATGTAGTAAGGTTCTAAATTGTCCAATGGATGAGAAGTGGTTAGAAGAGAGTTGCTGTGTTGCTGTATGTGTGTTAGGTGTGGTGGAAGAGAGAAAGCTTGACATTATAGTTTGTTCATTTGTATAGTTTGAAAGGTGGGTGTATGATTGTATTTTGTGACTTTAAGTATTATGAGGTGTTGCGCTTGAGAGATTTAGTTGTGCTGGTGTGCGTGATATGTTTGTTTTTGAGGAGTAGTGAAAAGAGGTGCTGATGTATTTGTTTTATGAGATGGATTTTTTGTATAGTATTGTTTGCGAGTGGAAGTTGTAAGGTAAAGGGGGTGGTGATGTGTTTGTGAGTAGAGTGTATGTTGTGTGTAGGAGGGAATGAAGTAGAGTTAAGACTGTCTTAGACTTGTTTGCTGCAGGAGTTAAAATGTGTGATGCTGTGGAGTGTAAGTGTTGTGTTGTTGTGTTATTGTGGTAGAAAGAAGAGGAGGGTGTTGGTTGGACAAATGATGGAAGTCTGAGCATAGGTTTGTTAGTGATAAAAGGGCGTCTGTTAGAAGTAATGAGAGTGGGGAGTGTGTGTCTGGATGGGTTGTAGTTAAGTATGGTATGGATTTTGGTTGTGTTAGTGATGAGTGGATTGGTTAGTGGTATATGATAGATTTGTGGACTGTTGGCAATGCAATAGACACGTCTCGTCCCAGAGCCTTTCCAAAAGCCAAGTTCTTCAGATAGCGAAAATGCTAACAAGCTCTTATTTGTAGATCCATTACAGGGTTGTACAACAAAACACTGCAGACAAAAATATCTGCAACTAAAATATTGCCCAAAAAAATCAAGGTCACAAAGATTGACTTTACATATTTTGTATGTAAAGTCAAAAATATCAACAATAAAAGTATAGAAGCCCATAATATCATCAGAAAATAGATACATACATTGAAATGTTACTATTATCCACAACATTACCTTTAATACATATATTAACTATAAAAATAATATCATATTTAAAAATAAATATATAACAAAAATTATTATCTACAAACATGCAATAAGAATATATACTTTATAATACTTGCAAAAAATAAACATAGTATGTAAAAAGTATATCACAAAACGTAAAAATAAAAAATTAAAAATAGTAATACAATTAATTATATTTACAAGCAGTAGATATTAAAAAATGAAAAAATATACAATAACAAGATTAAAATGAAAATGTAATACAACAAAAAATAAATAATACAAATAATTTACATTAATCTGACTTTTAAAATTAAAACCAAAATATATATTAATAAAAAAAAAAGGATGAAAAAGTTAAGGCTTGCAGGGGTAAATTCAGTATTCCCCTCCAGCCTGACTGACAGTAGGGAACGTGTTAGAGTTTTGAGGGTCAGAGTTACTAAACTTACTCCATCTTAATCAATAGTAGACAAAGGGGCCGATTCCGATCTCGGTCGGAGGCGCACCCAATACTATTCGGTCGGGAAAAAGCCATGCGAAAGCCAGTTTCCCGACCGATCCGTACAGCACACCGAACGAGCAAGTACGATGCGCACAACAGCAAAAATCCCGGCCGAGCCGTACTCACCCAAACCAGGTCCTGTTCTCCGACCGAGGCGAATCCGGAAACGCCGAATCGAGTCGCACGGAAGGGAAAATGCAGCCCCGTCCGGCCGGACAAGTACGATGCGCTTTCCGTACGCGCCGAACCCGTCGCTACGCACGGCACGTCAAAGCATCCGGGAGAGGCGCACATAAGCTCCGAATCGCGCCACAACACGATCCACGGCTACGAGACGAACACAGCACAGACGAGGACGACGCGAAGCGGCGAGGACGAAGCGAAGCGGCGAGGACGAAGCCAAGCGACGAGGACGACGCGAAGCAACGAGAAGGACGAACGACACGAACCAACCATGAATCCCTTCGTCCCGATCATACCAATATTCTACATCTACTACCGGAACAGGCACGGACGCGTACGGCGCAGAAGGTAAGTCAGACACCAACCACAAAACACATACAACACGTACACGACACATCACACACATACACTGGGAATCTGAATATACTTACACCAGCAGCACCATAGGGGCGGGATGCCCATCACCAATGCCACATATGCACACAGGGGCCTGAATGCGCGCCACCACCCCAACCCAGGGGGGCTGGATGCCCACCACTACTACCACCCTCACCCAGGGGGCAGGATGCCCACCACTACTACCACCCTCACCCAGGGGGGCAGGATGCCCACCACTACTACCACCCTTAGCCAGGGGGCAGGATGCCCACCACTACTACCACCCTCACCCAGGGGGGCAGGATGCCTACCACTACTACCACCCTTAGCCAGGGGGGCAGGATGCCCACCACTACTACCACCCTTAGCCAGGGGGCAGGATGCCCACCACTACTACCACCCTCACCCAGGGGGCAGGATGCCTACCACTACTACCACCCTCACCCAGGGGGGCAGGATGCCTACCACTACTACCACCCTTAGCCAGGGGGCTGGATGCCTACCACTACTACCACCCTCAACCAGGGGGGCAGGATGCCTACCACTACTACCACCCTTAGCCAGGGGGCAGGATGCCTACCACTACTACCACCCTTAGCCAGGGGGCAGGATGCCCACCACTACTACCACCCTCACCCAGGGGGCAGGATGCCCACCACTACTACCACCCTTAGCCAGGGGGCAGGATGCCCACCACTACTACCACCCTCACCCAGGGGGCAGGATGCCCACCACTACTACCACCCTTAGCCAGGGGGCAGGATGCCCACCACTACTACCACCCTTAGCCAGGGGGCTGGATGCCTACCACTACTACCACCCTTAGCCAGGGGGCAGGATGCCTACCACTACTACCACCCTCACCCAGGGGGGCAGGATGCCCACCACTACTACCACCCTTAGCCAGGGGGGCAGGATGCCTACCACTACTACCACCCTTAGCCAGGGGGCAGGATGCCCACCACTACTACCACCCACACCCAGGGGGGCAGGATGCCCACCACTACTACCACCCTCACCCAGGGGGGCAGGATGCCCACCACTACTACCACCCTTAGCCAGGGGGCAGGATGCCCACCACAACTACCACCCTTAGCCAGGGGGCAGGATGCCTACCACTACTACCACCCTTAGCCAGGGGGCAGGATGCCCACCACTACTACCACCCTCACCCAGGGGGGCAGGATGCCCACCACTACTACCACCCTTAGCCAGGGGGCAGGATGCCCACCACTACTACCACCCTTAGCCAGGGGGCTGGATGCCTACCACTACTACCACCCTTAGCCAGGGGGGCAGGATGCCTACCACTACTACCACCCTCACCCAGGGGGGCAGGATGCCCACCACTACTACCACCCTTAGCCAGGGGGCAGGATGCCCACCACTACTACCACCCACACCCAGGGGGGCAGGATGCCCACCACTACTACCACCCTCACCCAGGGGGGCAGGATGCCCACCACTACTACCACCCTTAGCCAGGGGGCAGGATGCCCACCACAACTACCACCCTTAGCCAGGGGGCAGGATGCCTACCACTACTACCACCCTTAGCCAGGGGGCAGGATGCCCACCACTACTACCACCCTTAGCCAGGGGGCAGGATGCCCACCACTACTACCACCCTTAGCCAGGGGGCAGGATGCCTACCACTACTACCACCCTTAGCCAGGGGGGCAGGATGCCCACCACTACTACCACCCACACCCAGGGGGGCAGGATGCCCACCACTACTACCACCCTCACCCAGGGGGGCAGGATGCCCACCACTACTACCACCCTTAGCCAGGGGGCAGGATGCCCACCACAACTACCACCCTTAGCCAGGGGGCAGGATGCCTACCACTACTACCACCCTTAGCCAGGGGGCAGGATGCCCACCACTACTACCACCCTCACCCAGGGGGGCAGGATGCCCACCACTACTACCACCCTTAGCCAGGGGGCAGGATGCCCACCACTACTACCACCCTTAGCCAGGGGGCTGGATGCCTACCACTACTACCACCCTTAGCCAGGGGGCAGGATGCCTACCACTACTACCACCCTCACCCAGGGGGGCAGGATGCCCACCACTACTACCACCCTTAGCCAGGGGGCAGGAAGCCTACCACTACTACCACCCTTAGCCAGGGGGCTGGATGCCTACCACTACTACCACCCTTAGCCAGGGGGCAGGATGCCTACCACTACTACCACCCTCACCCAGGGGGGCAGGATGCCCACCACTACTACCACCCTTAGCCAGGGGGCAGGAAGCCTACCACTACTACCACCCTTAGCCAGGGGGCTGGATGCCTACCACTACTACCACCCTTAGCCAGGGGGCAGGATGCCTACCACTACTACCACCCTCACCCAGGGGGGCAGGATGCCCACCACTACTACCACCCTTAGCCAGGGGGCAGGAAGCCTACCACTACTACCACCCTTAGCCAGGGGGCTGGATGCCTACCACTACTACCACCCCCACTCATAGGATGGACAATGCATGACACAACAAGCACACCACAACCTAGGGAATGCAAGATTAAGACATCCCCCCACCACCATGACAAGCGTGTGAGCAGGCTGTGTCAAATGCCTACAACACCGAACATGACATTGAACATACAATGTGACCCCCTAGCACATGTGCCACACATATATGTGTGTGGCACCCACAATGCAAGCAGCCCATGACCATTGTGGCAATGGGGCCTAAACCCCCATCATCACAGTGACCAAAAGGCAAGTGTGGGGTCCATAGCTGAAGCACATTTTGACCATTGTGGCAATGGGGTCTAAACCTCCATCATCACAGTGACCAAAAGGCAAGTGTGGGGTCCATAGCAGAAGCACATTTTGACCATTGGGCAATGGGGTCTAAACCCCCATCATCACAGTGACCAAAAGGCAAGTGTGGGGTCCATAGCTGAAGCACATTTTGACCATTGTGGCAATGGGGTCTAAACCCCCATCATCACAGTGACCAAAAGGTAAGTGTGGGGTCCATAGCTGAAGCACATTTTGACCATTGTGGCAATGGGGTCTACACCCTCATCATCACAGTGACCAAAAGGTAATTGTTGACAAAGAAAGAGCTGCAACTGCCAAACTGCATGGATCATTCCTGGTCACAGAACCAAAAACTCATCTGTGGCAAAGTAGTGTATGTGTCCCATTGCAACATAAATTGGGGGAGCCAAATACTGCAGTGCAAATGAAACATTCCTTTGGCCATGTGCAGACAAACAACACCCATGGGGGCTGAGACCGTCAACATTCATCAATGACACAATGACAGAAGTGACCATCAGAATGCAGAACCACATATTTGCACCAATGGGCACACAAATGCAGATACCCTGTGGAGACAGCAGATGTGAGGTGAACAGATACCATACCATGGCAGCAATGGGACACACAAACCATGATCACTGTGCTGACCGATGACCTAGGAGTCCCAGGGACAGCAGGGGAAACACACCAAACAACATACAGCCAATGGCACACCCAAGATATGCCAATGCAGTGGTGCAGATGCACAAACACAAACAGGCAGACCAACACTGTCATCATACACAGCAGGTGAGGGGTGGGGGTGCCAGTGTCCCCAGGCAACAACACAACACATGAGGAGAGCTGAATACCAATCATACAGATGTGCATACACTGCCACACTAAGGTAACTCATGGATCCAAATCCCCTATGTGGGCAAGCAGGCATTGACAGGTGAGAGGGAGCACAAAACACACATGTCACACAGGCACGTAGGAACAACAACTGACACAGCAAGTCACAGACACACCACAGCACCACCCCCAGGGCCCCCACAATGTGGTGACCCTGGGCTGAAGAAAAATACCACTGTGATGACAAAGCTAAATGTCGTTCACACTGTGAACCACAGTCAGGTGTCCTGAGCAACTAACTACCATCACACCTACACAAGCACAAATCAATCAGCATGGCCAGTAAGCCAAGGCCAACATGGAGGCAGGGGACTAGCCGGGCAACAACTCTCATCTGCACACACTCAAGACCACACCCCTCGACCTCCAACAATGTGCAGCAGTGAAGTACACATGCACTGGTGACATTGCACATGCACCCATTACTATTCCAGGGTGGTGGGTGGGAACCAAGGTGTAGAAACACATCACACATGGACACTCAACAAGACTCCTGAATGTCTGACACACTGCACACTACGCTGTACATGGACATGACGGCAATACCACACCGACCAATGGGATCCCAGCCACAGTCACACACCAATGAAGAAGCCAAGGTCACCCACAAAGAACACACATAGACAACAACCAACATTGCAGCCCGGACCCTAAGGAGTGCCAGCAGTCACACACACAACGTGTCACAATCACTGAAAGATAACACAAACTGGAAATCACATGACAGGGGCAAACAACAAGTGCCAAAGGGAAACCTGACTGTGACCCATCTGCGTCAGCACACACACTCTGCCCTGACAGCAAACACACCTATGGGTGACACCCTGATGACCAGTAATGTGCCATGCACCCACATCACAGAGAACACAGGGAGAAGACTTTGGGGGAACATAGCTCAAGTCAGCAAGCATCACAAACAGGTACAACACTAGGGATCACAGCATGCGCAGATGAATGGAAGTGAACACACAGACATGCACATACAACACACACCTTGGGCGCAGGCAATGTCACACGTGTACACACTGCCATGAGGGGACTCCACTCCTGTGTGAGGAAAGCTGTGCCATATGTTGCCTCAGTAGGGCCCCATCATGTCAGCTGAGCACTTGGTCACACAATCAACAATTAGCACCAAATGAGGGCTCCCATCACATCAGCCTGGTCATGGATGTGCCAACGGAATCATCAGCACAGATCCAACACACTTGTATGGCAATGTTGCACTGACTACACGGATGAGTCCCTCCCCATTGATGCCCAAACCTGCATGTCCACTGGAGATGGCAACACGGTCAGGGAAGTAGACAAATGCAACGATGGCAGGCACAACAGATGTGCAGGGGTGGAAGCCACAGATATGAAATTGCCAATGGAAGTAGGAAACCCATTGCCAAATACTGAACACATGACACCCTCAGATGCTGCTATGGATGACATGGATACACCACATGATAGGACACATTCCCCCTGGACCACATGGGTTCCTGCACAGTAACACTTCATAATCATGAGACCAGATATCACCATCACTGCAGCAAGGGCATGGTTAGCTGCACCAACAACATGTACATCTGAAGCATGAGCACTAGAGAAAAGAAAGTTGCTTTATTCAGCATATGTGTTGAGGCCAAACGAAGTCCTGAAAAAGAGCAAAGGCCAATGGCCAGTCCATTGTCAAAGTTCAAACAGGGTGACACTGGCAGATGTCACCCTACGCATGCCTGCACAATACCAGGGACAATCCACTAGGAGGGGCAACCGGGGGCAGGCCAGGCACCGCAGGGACAGGATCAGGGCTCACCAGGGGGAGTCAGGGAAGGGGTGGTGGGTGCTGGAGAGCCACTGACAACTGCAGTGGAGGTGTCTGACATGGTGTGTGCCGGCACAACTGGGGGCATGACACAGATGTCGTGGGTGCCGGCACAACTGCAGTGGACCCTGCAGATGGGGTGGACAGGTCCGCCACTGCAGTGCCCAAGTCAGACAGGGCGGTAGTGGACTCCACTGCAGTGCCTACCTCCAGGGGAGGAGAATGGGGAACAGGCAAGGTGGGTTGGACAGAGGGGGGGACACCCTCACCACATCAGTGGCACAGACAAGCGCAGCGGGGGGTGTGGTGCTGGGAGAGCAAGTGGCAGGGGAGAAGGCCGGAGCATCTTGGGGATGGTATATCTGTGGGTGGGGGAACCTGGGGCAGGGTGTGGTGGGGGCACCTGTGCAGTGGGGGCCTGAGGGATGGAGGACGGAGACCTTGTGCCTGAGCTGCAGGGCGGTGGCGGGGTCTTGCTCTTAGCACTCCGGGGGGACTTGCGGGTGGGGGCCTCAGTCCGTCTGCGCCTGGGGGAGGGTGTCCGGGGGCGAGGGGCACTCTGCTCCGTGTGGGTGGGCTTCCTCTTCCCCCGGGATGCTGGAGCAGCTTCATCGGTGGGGAAGAGGCCGAGGTCACAGAGGAAGAGCTGCTGTGACTTTGGGGTTGCAGGTGAGGCAAGGGAGGGTGCTTTGGAGGGAGAGGGAACTGAGGACTGCGCAGTGCATGTGGATGCGTGTGTGTGTTCCAGGGCCCCATCCCCTGTGAGTCTGGCTTCAGTCCCCTGAATGTGCGTGCGTGTGCGTTTTGTCATTGGCGTGTGTGTCAGTGTGCTGGATGTGTGTGTGCTGGTGTGTGCCAGTGTGTGTGTGCCTGGGATGGGTAAGGTGCTGGGGAGTGTGGATGGAGCAGAGGCAGGAGGGGTGAGGGACCGTTTGAGGAGGGACACTGCTGCCGTCAGGGAGGAGTCCATGGACCTATTGCCCCTCTGTAGGTCAGACATGCCCGATGAGATGCCCTCCATGAACGACACCAGCTGAGTCAACAGCGCGGTGTGCGCATGGAGGACACTCAGCATGGCTGTCTGCCCTACATGGAGCTGGCGAAGGAGGTACACAGACTCCTCACTCAGGGCAGCAGGGGACACAGGGGCAGGGGTGCGGTGCCTGGCCCAAAGGAGACACGCTCCCGGACATGGGAGCCTCCACGGACCTGGGGAATGGGAGCCGATGGGAGGGCGGTGGTGGTGCTGGTGGTGGCGGGGACAGCAACACTAGCTGGGGTGTGGTGGCTGCTGACACCCGCCTCCACAAGGGAGTCATCCTCCGAGTTGCTCTGGTCCTCAGCTGAGGTGGATGCTGCTGAGGACTCCTCGGTGTGGCTCCCCTCGCCCTCCGTGCCACTGGGTCCCTCCGACCACTCCTCGGCTGCTGACCCAGTCTGGCTCTCCGGCTCCTCCTGGTCCGTGGAGCTGTCCCCTTCCGTGGCCGTGGATGTATCTGCAAACAATGGGGAAACAGACAGACATCAGTCACCTGCACATAACGCACACACCACTGTGAGCACAGCACATCACAGAGCAAGCCCTGGCATCATTAGTTGTACATTGCTAAAAGTGCACTAATTGAACAGGAGAAGTCAATTGTCAGTCTGATGCCAAGCATGGCACTCACATCCCACATGGCCTTGCACCCATCTGTCTGGTGTCTGTTGGATTGCAACACCCCAGTGTTGACACATGCACCAAGTACACAGTAGTTGGACAGTGCAGAGGACACGGTGTGGACACATCACAGCTCTTGCCACTGAGTCAGTACAGGTTTACGGATGTAAGGGATGCCCAGAGTCAAATAGGAAATGCATGTGATGCATACCAGCGACAGACACCATGATGCACCCATGTCCTGATAGCCAGCGCCACTATGGTGTGCATGTAGCACATGTCACTCCCCTGCAGGATCACCAATCAGTAGACACATGCCATGGCGGAGGCATGACTGCAAAGTCATACATCACTGTCTCAGTGATGTATGACTTTGCAGCCAGACAACAACACTCTGCACTGTGTCACAATAGTAGGTCATGGGGAATGCAAGTCCTGGAGCTGCACAAGTGCACATGTACATCCCCCCACAACACATCCTCTTAACCCTCATCTGTCCAGGTCATACCTATTGGACATATGGGAGACCTGTGACACTACCCTCTGAACCTGAGCCCCTCACACTCTGCTGTGCATGGGGAACAGCTGCCTGAACTTCACATTTACATGCCCCAGTCTGCATGGGCAGCTGATCAGACACCTATGTGTCACACAAGTATCGTCTCCTATGGTCACATCTCCAGTGGCATGCTGAGCCCCTAACAAGAAACTCCACAGCAGTCCTGGCGACTAATCCACAGCACACTGACACAGAGGCAGACACCTGAGGGGCAAATCACTGTGCACAATGTGTCCTCTGATACACGGGAGTGGGAGTACAGAGTGTATTGTATGGCCTGGAGTAGGCATGACTGTCCAGCCCCACATGAATGAGGGATGAGCCCTGGACTGTAGGCAGCTGGCTAAGTATGTGTGACACACGTCATATACATACTCCTGGGGCCCAAACATTGTTCCCACCCGCAGCATGGGTGTGTGCCAGGTACCCCAGCCACATGTGGTGGATCAGCTCAGCAATTGGACCACAGATCAAAGTAACACGCTGAATACATGTCAGAATACAGGCATTGTGTAAGCAATGGACCCACCCATGATGCCCACCACAGAGTCAGGGAAACAGATGCTGTCTCCCACCTTGAGTCAAGCAAACTGCAAGGACACAGTCCTAAGTGACAGAATTCCCTGCATGTAAGGGCCACACCTGGGTATCAGATGAGGAGTGGGCAGTGCACAATAGAGGGACATGGCTCCTGGACAACATGACTGCTGTACTGTGGCAGTTCAACCTGGCCCGAGGAGGGCACATAACATGTTAGACAGAGTACACAGTGCAGTCTTTGACTCACCCCTCCTTGCTGCTCTCTGGCCTTCAGCTGCCCATCCAGGTCTGGAAAGACCACCGCCAGGATCCTGAGCATGTGGGGGTCAGGGTCCGTGTTCCGCCCCTCCTGCGAGGAGGCGACAGCTTCAGCTGGACCCGTGCAATCCTCCGGGTCCAGCCCCGAAGGTCCTGCCACCTCTTTTGGCAGTTGCGGATCCGGCGCTTGTAGACCCCCACGGACCGGACAGCCCGGACGATGTCCTTCCAGATCTCATGCTTCCGATGGGCAGAAGCCTGTCAGGATGACAAAGTGATAAGGACATTACTACACATGCAACATATCCGTGCATGACACAGTTGCATATACATGTCGCAATCACAGGGGCACATGGTGTACCCAGGCAGTGCACGGCTGCCCATGGACAGTTTTCCAGAAGTCACTACATGGTATCATAGCATGGGGAGTAAAACCCTGTTCAGAAGCACTGTCACTGCACCATACCTGTCCAGTGCAAGTCACTACACACTATGGGGGGTGACAACTACTCAGTGAGCCTGCTAGCCAGTGGTGTGCTGACTCTCAGCCTTGCTAGTCAGACAAAATGCACATTCAGAAAGGCAGTGCACAGAACACTCACCTGCTCCCCTGGTGTCCCATACAGCTTGCTGTACTGTGGAAGTAGGCTGTCCAGCAGGGCCTGGTTCTCTTCAAGGCTGAAGGCTGGGGCTCTCTCCACAGTACGTGCCATTGCAGGGTCCAGAGGGGCAGAGACAGCAGCAGTGCAGTGGCAGATGTCGTCCTGGAGCATGTAGTGCAGGCAAGTGGGCTCTCAGGGGAACATGCAGCAATATATATGTGCTGGAGAGGCAGATACTGTCCCTTGTGTCCAAAGTGATAGGTCCAAGTCGTTTGCATCTTCTGAATCTGGCCAATCCATGGAATAGCAGCACCAAAACACGCCCACAGCATCCTTCAAATCTTCAACTTCATGACATACATGATTTTGCAACATTGTTGTGGGTGACCAACTGATTTTCCAGCAACCGACTCGTTCGAATATTCGAAAACGCGTCCGTTGCCAGGCAAGCCCATTGTCAATGGGTGCGCACCGATCGGTCCATTGAGGTACAACGCGCACAGGGGTACAACGCGTACCCGCACACATTGAATGCAATGGGCCGGCCGGAGGCACCGATCGGTCCATTGCTGTTCAACGCGCACAGGGGTACAACGCGTACCCGCACACATTGAAAGCAATGGGACGGCCGGAGGCACCGATCGGTCCATTGCTGTACAACGCGCACAGGGGTACAACGCGTACCCGCACACATTGAATGCAATGGGCCGGCCGGAGGCACCGATCGGTCCATTGCAGTACAACGCGCACAGGGGTACAACGCGTACCCGCACACATTGAATGCAATGGGCCGGCCGGAGGCACCGATCGGTCCATTGCTGTTCAACGCGCACAGGGGTACAACGCGTACCCGCACACATTGAAAGCAATGGGACGGCCGGAGGCACCGATCGGTCCATTGCAGTACAACGCGCACAGGGGTACAACGCGTACCCGCACACATTGAATGCAATGGGCCGGCCGGAGGCACCGATCGGTCCATTGCTGTTCAACGCGCACAGGGGTACAACGCGTACCCGCACACATTGAAAGCAATGGGCCGGCCGGAGGCACCGATCGGTCCATTGCTGTTCAACGCGCACAGGGGTACAACGCGTACCCGCACACATTGAATGCAATGGGCCGGCCGGAGGCACCGATCGGTCCATTGCAGTACAACGCGCACAGGGGTACAACGCGTACCCGCACACATTGAATGCAATGGGCCGGCCGGAGGCACCGATCGGTCCATTGCTGTTCAACGCACACAGGGGTACAACGCGTACCCGCACACATTGAATGCAATGGGCCGGCCGGAGGCACCGATCGGTCCATTGCAGTACAACGCATCACTGTACATGTGACTGGCATATGTCAGCATGCCTGTCTCAGATGGACATATGCCAGCCACAGATAGCTCCCAGGGAGTGAGGGGCACACCTACATCACGACAGCCTGTCCAAACCTTATCATAAGGCATGTAAGGCTGCATTTCCTATTGTGTGTATGTTGGTGTACATGTTGTCCTGTGGGTGTCACCTGTGGGCAGCCACCCCCAGGCTGTGCACGTGTTAATGGGGACAGGATCCTGGGTGTTACGTGTACGTGACCACTGTGATGTGCAACTGTTCATATCTGTGCATGTGCCATGGTCACATTTCACAGTGGTGTTTGTGTATGTCATGTCACATACCCCGTGAGTCCCATGTGGGACGGTATGTTTGAGCCAGGGTGTCCCAGTGGCACAATAGTGATGGCCCTCCACAGTCTTTGTGCATGTAGTGTTTACAATGTCTCTGATTTCATGTGCACAATGGGAGACAGTCTCCACATCCACGTTGTGTGTGCATGGACTCTGATGTTGTGCGTGTGTGTCACAGACGTCCATGGCTCTCCTGCCATGGCAAGTGTAGCCACTACCTGTGGGGGTCATGTTTGTTTTGTTGTGGTGTACACATGATACTCCAGGTGATGCCAGTGTCCATGTGGCATTACAGGGTCCCTGGGAATGTGCCTGTCGTTGAGCTGTGGTGCCTGGGGCACATCTGTCCTCACATGTCACTGGGGGGTGACTGTGACACAGCATCATGATATCCAATGGGCCAACCTGGGACAAATTGATGCCACCTGTAGGACCGTGTTGACAGATGTTGGCCATGTATGTACCATAAATGTCGTTCCGGTACTGCACACTTCATGTAGTTGTGCCTCATGATGATGTATGTTGGGATCTTGAGTGTGTTCAATGCCGCATATGTGGGGTGACTGACGATCTTGCTTACTTCTCCTCTGCACTGCAGGGCTCCTCCTGTCCATCGGCCATTCCCAGACCTGGCAACGATGGTGGAACGGGACAGCATCCGACGGTACCGCTTCACCAGGCAGCTGATTGAGGATTTGGCAGTGCAGTTGTCCCCACATTTGCAGCCTGGCCGGCCGTATCCTACAGCGCTGACCCCCAAGGTGAAGGTGATGGCAGCCCTACACTTCTTTGCCACCGGTACCTTCCAACATACTGTGGCGTCTGCTGGTGGGATGTCACAGACCATGTTCAGCCGTGTGCTCCGCGATGTTTTGGCGGCAATGTTGCTCTTCCTGAACCGGTACATCTATTTCCCTAGACTGCGACGACTCACTGACGTGAAGAGTGACTTTTATGCCCTGGGGAGGATGCCGCATGTCATTGGCTCCATTGATGGGACACATGTGGCTTTGGTACCACCACAGGCCCAGGAGCAGGCCTACAGGAACCGCAAGCACTACCACTCGGTCAATGCACTGGTGGTGTGTCTTGCAGACATGACCATCACACACGTGTGTGCCCGTTTCCCTGGTTCAGCACACGATGCCTTTGTGATGAGGAGTAGTCGCATCCCCAGGTTGATGGCACAGATGCAGAACCAGCGTGCCTGGCTTGTCGGTGTGTACTGACTTTGTGCCATTGTGTGTGATCTGATCTGTAGTATTCCGCCCACTTTTCCAAGTCAGCTGATGTGCACTTGTCTGTCCGTAGGTGACTCGGGATACCCCAACATGCCGTGGTTGCTGACACCCCTCAGGAACCCTGTGACACCTGCCCAGATGCGCTACAATGAGGCACATGGTCGGACCAGGAGAGTGATTGAGCGGACCTTTGGTCTCCTGAAGAGCCGCTTCCACTGCCTGGACAAGACCGGAGGGTCCCTCCCATATGCCCCTGCGAAAGTGTGCAAGATTATCATCGTCTGCTGCATGCTCCACAACCTGGCAGTGCGGAAGGAGTTGCCTCTCATCCAGGATGACGATGACCAACATCCGCCACCTGTGGAGGATCCTGGCCTGGACCACGATGCCAGTGACGACGATGATGATGATGGTGATGGTGATGTCCGCACACAGCTCATCACCAACTTCTTTAGCTGAATGTGAGTATCCTGAGGTGTCATGTGAATGATGTGAGTTGGCATGATGTGTGGGTGGTGCTCTGGTGCTGTTGGAGTGTGTCCATGGGCTACTTGACAGGATGTGTGTTGCGATGTGTGGTGACAGGTGGGCTGTACTCCCCAACAGTGTTGACATGCTAACTTGGTTCTGGGTGGGTATCTTGTAACATGTATTGTGCATGAGTTTTGCTGTTCTGTCCTGTACTGCATTGCTTTTGACTGTGTGTCATTTCTGTCCTTCACAGGGTACTTTCAGATTCGTTTGGTCAACTGTGTCCACCGACGACGTGATTGCACATCCAGGCTGGTAGCTGTTGTGTCCCTACAGGTGATGTGCGCCACACCCATGGACTTCCTTCTGTTTACAGTTGTTGACTGTGTGCCCGCTACCAGGTGGGGTTACCTTGCATCTGTAGTGGTTACGGCATGTTGCTACTGTGTAATAAACCTGTGCTTCACTTAGTGATGTGCGTTGTCTGTGGTCACACATTTGACTGCCATTTGCTTACTGCACCTGTGGGCTACTTGACTACAACTGGGAATGGGTGTGGTGTCTGTGCATTGCACCGTCTTCCCTGGCAACATCAGTGTAGGCAATGAGTCAGATGGCCTAGGTGTGTATGTGTTGTGTAGCCCTGGTGGTGTGTCTCCCTCATATGTGTCACGTTGCCTGTACTCACATGCCTGTGTTGTCCTTGCTGTTGCAGTTCGCATACACTGTGTAATTTTGCAGTTCATCATCCCCATAACAGCACCCACGTTGGAATCACGACAGAGGCAAGTATGGTGTATTAGTGTGTTTATTGTGATAATAGTGCATAGGATGGATTGTGCTGTACATGAATCTTGCAATCCCAAGTTCCTAGATGAATAGAAAGTCCAGGTAGACAGGATCCCCAGTATCGGGGCCACAGTTGTCTGACACATTGTTCCAACTTGTACTCCCCATGCAATGTGTGGGAGTAGTGTTGCCATCAACAGGGTGAACAGTCTGTGCACAAAGGCGAAAATCCAGAACAGGTTCAGGCTTCCTGGGAGTTGCGCTTGGCCATCAGCCTCTCACTTTCCCCTCCTCGGACGACCCCTCTTCTTGGGGGGGGCCCTCAAGTGCAGGCTGCTGCGGTGCAGGGGACTCTCCGCCAGAGTCCTCCTCCCTCCCTGTGGCAGTTGCAGTTTGTTCGGTACCAGATGTTGTTGGCACACAGGGAGGTGTGGACTGGTTGCTGTTCATCTGGCGGAGGCATTGTAAAATGTCCCTGTGCACCGCCGTCATCTCATGTAGTACATCCCACTTGGACTCCACGCGGGTCATGTGGGAGTCCACACGTGACATGTGGGAGTCCACACGTGACATGTGTGACTCCACTTGGGACATGTGGGAGTCCAAGCGGGCATGATGGGCAGCCTGCTGCTGTTTGATGTCTCTGAGGAGCCCCACTACCTGGCTGAGCTCTCCGGTGCTGGACTGGTACGCATCAGCTATGCGTACCAGTTGTGGGTCTTCATGCACACCAGCAACGTCTGCAAGCAGCGACCTCTGTCTCCCACCCCTCCCACCACCCCTGCTGACATGTGCAGTGTGTGCAGTTGCACGCACAGATAACCCTGGTCCACCTTGGGGGTTGGTGGTGGTGGTGGTGTCCATGGCCCCAGGTTGGTCCAGGGTCACTGCGCTGGTGTTGTTCCTTATTCTGTCCATGTCGGCAGGGATGGTATTCGTGGTGACAGTCGTTGGAGGGGTGGGTGCAGGGGTGCAGCTGGTGGACCTGCTGGTGCTGCAGCTGGTGGTCCTGCTGGTGCAGCATGTTGACTTGCACCGGATGTGCCAGGTTGTTCTTCATCGTCCGAGGAGGACAGAGGCTGTACGACGCCAGTGAGCTCGGCATCCTCTTGAGCCTGGGACTGGGACTCCTCAGCGTCTGCTGCTGTGTCCCTATCATCACCTGTTTTTGGGAGACACAAACAATGTATGTCATGTTTCTGCAGGCATCAGTGGTTGACACACCTGACAGTTGTGACTGTGCCTCGGGGTGCGGGCCTGTACATTGTATTGTCCTAAGTCGTCACAGTCAGGGGTTGATATTGGTGTGGCACATTGTCCTGCATTATTTGGGCATTTCTATGTATTCTCTGGGGTGTGAACATGGTCTGCATTGATTGTGTTTGGTTGACAGCCAGACCTCCTTCCCACCCACCCACCCACCCAGTCAGTTATCCCACCATGGAACGTGCTTGCATTGCAGGGAGTGTAAGTTGTCTCTCAGGATGTCAGTCAGTGGTGTCCTGCTGTTTGTTGGTGCACAGTTGGCAGCAGGGCCTTGTGCTCCCCACAGCAGTAGCCAGTGTCAGCCATCTTGTGAGTCCTTCTCCACTCCCTGTGATGTGAGCATGGTTCAGGAGTGGTGTTGATGGGCCAGTTGTGAGGCTGAGCAATGTCTGTGACTACGACTCCCATCATGCTATTGCCTCCACCCCCTTCCCAGCATGCCCATGCTTCCTTCCTTTTGACTCTGCTTCCCTGTGGGGTGGGCTGGCTGTGCTGACAGGATGGCTGGGAGTGTTGTCCTGGCAGTTGTTTGGCTAAGAGTCCCAAGAGTGTCCCTGTGCTTCACACAACATAAGCCAGGGTGGTGGTGCTTTGTGGGATCTTGTGTTAGGATGGAGGGCATTGCATTCTACCAGGTGGGTACTGTGGAGTTTGTGTTGGGGGGGTGAGGGGAGGTGCTGGTGACTATGGTCAGTGCTGCAAGTCCCCCTTCCCACCCAGCCAGCCAGATATCCCACCATGGAACGTGCTTGCATTGCAGGGAGTGTAAGTTGTCTCTCAGGATGTCAGTCAGTGGTGTCCTGCTGTTTGTTGGTGCACAGTTGGCAGCAGGGCCTTGTGCTCCCCACAGCAGTAGCCAGTGTCAGCCATCTTGTGAGTCCTTCTCCACTCCCTGTGATGTGAGCATGGTTCAGGGTGGTGTTGATGGGCCAGTTGTGAGGCTGAGCAATGTCTGTGACTACGACTCCCATCATGCTATTGCCTCCACCCCCTTCCCAGCATGCCCATGCTTCCTTCCTTTTGACTCTGCTTCCCTGTGGGGTGGGCTGGCTGTGCTGACAGGATGGCTGGGAGTGTTGTCCTGGCAGTTGTTTGGCTAAGAGTCCCAAGAGTGTCCCTGTGCTTCACACAACATAAGCCAGGGTGGTGGTGCTTTGTGGGATCTTGTGTTAGGATGGAGGGCATTGCATTCTACCAGGTGGGTACTGTGGAGTTTGTGTTGGGGGGGGTGAGGGGAGGTGCTGGTGACTATGGTCAGTGCTGCAAGTCCCCCTTCCCACCCAGCCAGCCAGATATCCCACCATGGAACGTGCTTGCATTGCAGGGAGTGTAAGTTGTCTCTCAGGATGTCAGTCAGTGGTGTCCTGCTGTTTGTTGGTGCACAGTTGGCAGCAGGGCCTTGTGCTCCCCACAGCAGTAGCCAGTGTCAGCCATCTTGTGAGTCCTTCTCCACTCCCTGTGATGTGAGCATGGTTCAGGGTGGTGTTGATGGGCCAGTTGTGAGGCTGAGCAATGTCTGTGACTACGACTCCCATCATGCTATTGCCTCCACCCCCTTCCCAGCATGCCCATGCTTCCTTCCTTTTGACTCTGCTTCCCTGTGGGGTGGGCTGGCTGTGCTGACAGGATGGCTGGGAGTGTTGTCCTGGCAGTTGTTTGGCTAAGAGTCCCAAGAGTGTCCCTGTGCTTCACACAACATAAGCCAGGGTGGTGGTGCTTTGTGGGATCTTGTGTTAGGATGGAGGGCATTGCATTCTACCAGGTGGGTACTGTGGAGTTTGTGTTGGGGGGGGGTGAGGGGAGGTGCTGGTGACTATGGTCAGTGCTGCAAGTCCCCCTTCCCACCCAGCCAGCCAGATATCCCACCATGGAACGTGCTTGCATTGCAGGGAGTGTAAGTTGTCTCTCAGGATGTCAGTCAGTGGTGTCCTGCTGTTTGTTGGTGCACAGTTGGCAGCAGGGCCTTGTGCTCCCCACAGCAGTAGCCAGTGTCAGCCATCTTGTGAGTCCTTCTCCACTCCCTGTGATGTGAGCATGGTTCAGGGTGGTGTTGATGGGCCAGTTGTGAGGCTGAGCAATGTCTGTGACTACGACTCCCATCATGCTATTGCCTCCACCCCCTTCCCAGCATGCCCATGCTTCCTTCCTTTTGACTCTGCTTCCCTGTGGGGTGGGCTGGCTGTGCTGACAGGATGGCTGGGAGTGTTGTCCTGGCAGTTGTTTGGCTAAGAGTCCCAAGAGTGTCCCTGTGCTTCACACAACATAAGCCAGGGTGGTGGTGCTTTGTGGGATCTTGTGTTAGGATGGAGGGCATTGCATTCTACCAGGTGGGTACTGTGGAGTTTGTGTTGGGGGGGTGTGAGGGGAGGTGCTGGTGACTATAGTCAGTGCTGCAAGTCCCCCTTCCCACCCAGCCAGCCAGATATCCCACCATGGACTGTGCTTGCATTGCAGGGAGTGGAAGTTGTCTCTCAGGATGTCAGTCAGTGGTGTCCTGCTGTTTGTTGGTGCACAGTTGGCAGCAGGGCCTTGTGCTCCCCACAGCAGTAGCCAGTGTCAGCCATCTTGTGAGTCCTTCTCCACTCCCTGTGATGTGAGCATGGTTCAGGGTGGTGTTGATGGGACAGTTGTGGGGGGGGGCAATATGTGTGACTGCGACTCCCATGATGCTATTGGCTACACTGACTTGGCCAGCATACACAGAATTCCTTCCTTTGAGTGGTCTTCACTGTGTGTTGGTGTTGTTGTGGTGGCTACATGTGTGGATGTGTGTGTTAGTTCTATTTGTGCCACTGCCTAGCTGTAGTTGTCGTTGTGTTTGTACATGTGTCGGCACAGTTGGTTGTGACTTTTTTGATGGCATGTGTTGTGTTTATCTGACTGACATACACATTTTGGGATGATTCTGTTCTGGTTGCTGTGTAATTGCTATGAGTGCATGGTTTGACTCTCCCCTTGACAGTGATGTGTGTGTTTTGTGGCAGTATATTGTGTACATTTGTTGTGTACTCACCAGGCTCTGGGATGTCCTCTAGTCCATATATGCTCACTGGCGGTAGGATGGCCCGCACCTTCTCCTCCCAGGGCCTGAGGTATATTGGCTTGGCAGGAGGGCCACTGCCGGTGTGTTGGCTGTTGATGTAATCTTGCTTCAGCAGTTTCCGTACCCTCCTGCGCACGTCATACCACCTGTTCTGGATGTCGGTCTTTGTGCGCCGACATGGTGATTGGGCGTTCACCCTGTTGATGATCCTCTCCCACATCTTGGTTTTCTGCGACATGGGGGTCTGTTGGACCAATGTGCCAAACAGCTGTGGCTCTACCCTGAGGATCTCGTCTACCAGGACTTCCAATTCACAATCTAGGAACTTGTGATTCTTCTTGGGGGGCATGGTGATGGGTGGTGATGGTGGGTGATGTGTGTGTTGGTGTGCAGGTGAGGGTGTGTGGGTGTGTGTTGTGCTGGGTGTATGTGAGGTAGGTATTTGTTGGTGTGCTGCTGGTGTGTGGCTTGTGTGAGGGATGAGCTGTGGGTGTGTGGTTGCTTTCTCTTGGGTGCTGGTAGTGGAATGGCATTTGCAAAGGCTCATGGTAGTGATTTGTGTCCTTTATATAGGTGGAGTTGTGGGTGTGTCTTTGTTCTCTGTCCCCACCCCCCAGTATTTATTGGCTTGGTAATTGCTTGTTTGGCCTTTTTTTGGTTGATTTTTCCTTTGTGCTGTTTGTGTATGTTGGAAACGTTCTTGTGACCGAGTCGGACCCTGCATTGGTCTCGTACGGTGTTTTCCGTTTCGTTCACGCTGTGTTTGTGCAGTTTTGTATGCTGCGTACGCGTCGGTCGCGGTGTATTGTGTTGCTTCGGCTCGGTTTTGTATGCGTGTCGGTCGTACGGCTTGTCCTCCGTCCGACTCGGTCGCGTGTTTTCGCGCCTTGCATCGTACTTTGCGGTTGGAGTTGGCGGGTACGATTCGGTCGGATTTGTTCCGGGTGCGTGTCGGTCGGTTGGATTCGCGTGTTTTTCCGGCCGGATTGCTATTTTCCGAGCGGCTCGGTCGGTCGGCTTGGTTTCCTGACGTGTCGGTCGGATTTATCGCGGCTTGCATCGTACTTGGCGTGTCGGGCGCCACTGGTACGTGTCGGTCGGTATTTTTTCCGGATCCGAGTCGGTCGGTGCTTTTTCCGGCCCGAATCGGAATCGACCCCAAAGTGTCAGACTTTGGAGGGGTTACATTTACTTTTCCTTTGTTACGTCTGGTTCTGACGTGAAGTGCTCTAATGTCCTTTGACCAAGTTGGCATTATATAAAACTTCAAAAATAATAAAAATATGAAAATATGCTCTGGGATTAGAGCACTTGGTCACCATTATGTTTGGCCCACTGCACAGGAATCAAAGGTAGGAGTGTACCTACACGCATTAGAAGAAATAGCCTCATTCAAAGGGGCTGCCCCCACTGCCTGCTATGCTTATGTTACAAATAACTTGAAGGAGGTGGGATTTGGATAATAACACTTTGATAAATGGTGACACCATTAACAGAATCAAAGACGAGTCCTGGCTCTCCAGGTATAAGAGAGCATTGGAAGGAGCGAAAATTGGATAATTATTTTTCCAGTAAGTATAGAGTTGGTTTTGGGGCATACCTAGCTTGGATACAGCTTGAAATACAATGCACTATGGGCCTCATTTATGGGGAATTGGTGTAGGGCAGTGTCACAGCTTCTTGCTGCGCTGCCCTACGCCATTGTGAAAGGGAAGGAATGCACACTATTTATCAAATACGGTGCATTCCTGTCCTTTCCCCCTGCGCTGGTGCACAATTTGCTGCCTAGCGCCAATGCAGGCACCCTTGCACCATGGTGCAAGGGTGTCTCATTGCATGCAGGATTGCTCCTAGGACCTCAAGGTCCACTGATTTAAAAGCCTGTCTTATTAATTGTAGATTGCTACCCAAACACGCACTCGATATACACCAATCCCTAGTTGATAATGATTGGGACCTAATGTTTCTCACCGAGACATGGTTGCGCGAAGACACCAACCCGGCAGTTGCCCTGGCCATCCCCCAGGGCTATAGCATAGTCTGTGCTAATAGGAGGGACAACAGACCGGGGGGTGGTGTGGCGATTATCCATAAAGACACTTGAGAGACGGCCACGTTCAATTTTGGTCAGATAGGAAGCATAGAAGGACTTGCTTTTTGTATAAAATTGTCCCCCACTGCCTCCTTTGCCGGGCTCCTCCTCTACAGGCCCCCGTGCTGCTGCCACAGCTCCACATCAATTTTGGTAGACTATACCGCCCAAGCGTGCACCCGCTATTCTAACTTTACGGTCCTAGGTGACCTTAATTTGCATGTTGACAACCCTTCCTGTTCAAATAGCGCGAACTTCATCTCGTCGCTTGCCGCTTTAACCTGACCCAGCTGGTTTCTGCCCCAACCCACAATGCAGGCCACAGGCTTGACCTCATTTGTTCTAATCTGCATGAGGTAAAAGTGAACAAACCTACACAGGTGATCTGGTCGGACCATTATTTGGTCCCCTTCCAGCTTCATCTGAAGGCCACTACTAGGGTCATTGCCCACCCTTAAGGAAACTCGGAGGAACTGGAGCAGGGTCTTACTGGAGTCTTTAGGCCCTCTCCTGAAGCACTCTGAGTCCCCCCTATTGAATTGCCCTGATGACAGCATTGCGAACTTGAATGCTTGGGTTACGGAAGCCCTCTGCAAAATCGCTCCACAGAGACCAGCCTGTTCTTCCAGAGCTACCCCCTCCGCTCCTTGGTCCTCCGAGGATATCAGAGCAAAAACAAGTGACTGTAAAAAACTGGAGTGTGAGTGGAGAAAGTCATACGCACTTGAGGCCAAAAGAGTAGCTCTGAAAGAATATCATAAACTACTCAACAACAAAAGAAGAGATTTCCTGGCTGCCCGCATCGCGGGTGCTAGTAACTCCTCTAGGGAAGTATTTAGGATTGTGAAATCTTTCACTAACCCCACGGCACTTATGCACCCAGCTATTCCTTCTCTTGAACTGTGCAACAGCCTTTCGAACTTTTTGAGGATAAAATCTCACAGATCTATGCCTCCTTCCCTGCGTCCCCCTGCCTCAGTGCGGAGGACGACTCTCGCTGCCTTGCCCAGAACCAGCCGGTGTTCACCAAATTTTCCATGGTCCCCGTCGAGGCAGCGCTCGCGGAACTTCGGAAATGCAAATCGTGGTCACCGGGCAATCCCTGGCCAGCTCGACAGTATAGCTTACTGGCCGAGTGGCTCAAACCGATCCTCAACTCCATCTGGAATTCTTCACTTAGGTTAGGGATGTTTCCCTCCTCCTGGAAACATGCTTTCCTACTTCCTATCCTGAAGAAGCCCAAGGCCGACCCTGAAGTTGCCAGTAATTTCAGGCCCATCTCTTTACTTTCAGCCCCTGCAAAATCCTGGAGAAACTGGCCCATCAGCAGGTGGCCACCTTTGTAGAAACCAATGAGCTGCTGCATGACTCGCAGTCCGGCCTCTGCACTGGCTACAGCACGGAATCAGCACTTATTGAAGTTGCTGATTCCATCCGTTACCTAAGGATTCGGTTAAGAACCTTGGTGTCTGTTGGGACAAAGACCTGTCCCTTTCGACCTATGTCCAGCAAGTGTCTGCTGCCTGCTTTGGAAAGATGAAAACTATTAGAAAATTCATCGATTTTCTGCCGGAGGAAGGCCGAAGAACTGTTGTGCATGCCTTGGTCACCTCGCACCTCGACTATGCCAACGGACTCTACCTGGGCCTGCCAAGCGGCTTGATCAGAAGGCTGCAGATAGTGCAGAATGCTGCTGTGAGGATGGTCTGTAAGGTTCCACTCCGCCAGCATATCTCACCTCACCTCAGATAACTACATTGGCTCCCAGTCGCCAAGAGAATTCAATTCAAGGTCCTCACGTTCGCATTTGGGGCCTACCAGGGCAGGGGCCCTAGCTACCTGAGACTTCGCCCTTACCAGCAGGGTAGGTCCTTAAGGTCCAACCAACCAACCATCCCTCGCTTTGCCAAAACAAGGCTAGGGGGCTGATCGTTTGAGGTTGGAGCCTCCAAACGCTGGAATGACTTGCCTCTTCATCTACGCATGCTGAACTCTGAACTGAAGTTCAGAAAGGCTTTGAAAACCTGGCTGTTCAAGCATAGGGAGTAGCACCTCGCTCGCTCTGCTCTGTTGTTTTCCGCCCTAGCGCCGGGACACCTCAGCTGAGGTAGCTGTGCGCTTTATAAATGCCTTTATTATTATTATTATTTGTCGTGGAGGAAGGGGCACCTTCCTTTCACAAAAAACAATCCTTAAAGGCGTTTACCTCTTTCTATATGTGCTGCCGAATGCAGCACATATGAAAAGAGGAAAAAACAAGAAGAAATAAAATATTTCACCTCATTACGCCTGCTCTGGGGAGGCATAAGGTTTTGGCGCTGCCCCAGGTTTACGTGATTAAGTAGATCTGAGGTAGTGTCAAAATCCATGGCTGTTTTCCTCTTTATAGATTCAATCCTCACCAAAATCCCTTCAGGTATTCATCATCATCACAAAGAAGATTACAAAACCACTAAAAGTGGGTATGACTATTCAGAAATATTTCCTCATGGAAGGAATGGAAAGAGGGCTTAAGGCTTATGTGGGGGCAGTTGATGGGGACAGCTTAACAGAATTCAGGAAGAGAGAAAAGATCTAGCATTGTTTAGGAGGACGCTCATTTGCCAAAAGGATCATGTATGCGTTGAAAAGAGTGGGGCTGAGCAATGAACCTTGAGGCACTCCGCAGATGAGTTTGCCGGCTTCTGAGGAGTAAGGTGCCAGGTTAACAGCTTGTTTTCTATCCATTAAGAAGGAGCAGATCCAGCAAAGAATGAGGCTTGGATGCCAATCTCATGCACATGCGTAATGAGGATGGGATGTGGAACAGTGTCAAATGCTGCAGAGAGGTCCAGAAGCATGAGGTCTACCGTATCTGGTCTGTCAAGGATCATGCAGATGTAGTCTGTGGCGGCAATGAGTGCTGTGTTTGGGCCTGAATCCAGAATGCGTGGCGTTGAGGAGCAGGTGCTTGCTGAGGTGGCAATGAGACATCAGTTGATTCGTTTCTCTAAGACCTTTGCCAGGTATGGTAGGTGAGAGATAGTTCTGTAGATGGAAAGCATGGTTGGGTCAGCAGATGATTGCTTGACTAGGGGCAGGACAGTGTCATGTTTCCGGTGTCCGGGGATGTGGCTGAGTGGATGGAGGCTTTGAGGATGAGTGATAGTACTTCATTGATAGGTAGGTGAAGACGTATTGTGGGGAAAGAGTTATATGGGGCCCAAGTGAATGATAACAGTGATTTCAAAGGTTGTGGCAGAGGGCCACAAATACAGGGTTTGTTCTTCAGCCGTGATGGAAAGTTGAGTTGTGCTGGTGATGGGGTCTGGTAGAGGGTCAAAGTTAATGTATAGGGAGGTGCTTTTGTTTCAGAAGTTTCCAGAAAGTATTCTTTTGCGCTTGTCACCAGCCTGGTGAAACTCCTGATCACTCCCTACCCAATGGGATAAAAGCTCCCATTGGGTCACCCTACCCACATTTTTAGCATTTCCTGTACCCTACTGCAAACAATCCTACAGTGCCACTCTCACCCTAAAACCAGGAGGGCAAGCAATCCATCAAGGATTTGTAAAGCACAGCAAATCACCCGTAAGGGTCTCAAGGTGCTGCAGTTGCTAACTGCTTCATGGTGATCTGTTCATTCGTCCAGACAGGTCTGAGTACCTGAGGTGCAAGGGAAGGTCGTACCAAGCTTTGGCCACCAGGTGTGAGAAGGAGCATCCTCCGATGTTGCTTCGGCAGATCCGGCGGGGGGTGCCTGTAAGGAAGAGGGAATTGGTTTGTAGGTGTCTAGTCGGTTTGTGGAAGGTCATGTGTTTGTTGAGGTGAGCTGGTCCTTCGTGGCGCAGGGATTTGTATGCGTGGGTCAACATCTTGAACTGGCATCTCTTCTGGATCGGTAGCCAGTGTAGCTTCTTGAGGTGGGGTGTGATGTGGGTTCGTCTGGGGAGGTTGAGGATTAGTATGGCTGCTGAGTTTTGTATTGTCTGTAGTCTCTTCAGGAGGCGTGCGGTGAGTCCTAGGCCTGGGCGGAAAACTACGCTATGCTCGCGGAGTTTGCGGAGTTTGCGCTACTACGCGCTACGCGAATTGCATGTAGCACAGTGCAAAAACGCATTGCTCGCGGTCCTCAACGTCAAGTTGGCGACCGCGAGCGAGCAAAATCAACATCCCGGCGAGACTTTTTCCTCGTTCGCGATCAGCAACATCAAAATAAACCTCCCGGCGAGATTCTCAATGCGGGGAGGTCAGGTTTCTCATTGCGAGTGGTCGCGTATGCTCACGACCGCTCGCGATGAGAAACTACCAGTCTGCGTTGAGAAAGCTTCCGCTCGAGTACAAATCTACTCGAGCGGCAGAAAACGACCGCTTGCACTGTGCAAGATGCCGTTTGCAATGATTGCACAGTGCGGACAAGCATCCGTCACTGTGCAATCAGTGTGAACAGCATTTCCCTACCGCACTACACAGTTCGCGTAGCTACGCGTAGCTTGCGTAGTGCGAAGTGCACTTCACGTAGCTACGCGTAGCGCTACTACGCGAACTATGCCCAGGGTTAGTGAGTCCAACGTAGAGTGTGTTCCTGTAGTCCAGCCTTCTGGTGACTAGGCCTGGGCAGAGTTTGTGTAGTCACACTAGGTGGAACTCACCAAAGTGGTTAAAAAACAGTTGCACAACGTGGAGTTCCGCGGGCAGTTGGAATTTCCCAGCACGCCCATTCTCGTTGCATTTTACGTCAAAAGCAACGTGGAATACGTCCTTGCATTCAAAATGATGCGCGAATGGCAATATGTGGTTCATATGGGAGTGGCCATCTTGTTTTCTTACTCTATTTATGGTGCTGGACTTGTTTTTCAATCCCATCTTAATCTTTTTAATCTGCCACCCTCCTATTTAATCAACCCCTCATTTTTATTTATTGTATTACTGTGTGTTCTTGTGTCTTGTACTTTACATTTTTTTGTGACTTTTTGTACTTTTGTTTATTTTTCCCTTTACTCCCTTAATAATTCCTTCCTTCCTTCCTTTTCCTGTTTTTTTTCTTTACCCCACCCAGCACCATGGCAGAGCAGGGCAACCAGGGAAGCAGTGGCGCCAGGCCCCCCCCCCGAACAGCCAGCAGCAGAAGCCACCTACCTTGCAGACAGCGGCACCTCCCAGGGGTGTAAACCTGGGCAATCTTTGGTGAGGTGGAGGTGGAAGCACTGTTTTTTTTTTTTTGTGAAGCACCACCTCCCCTCCATGCTTGCAGCAGGCCCGGCAGTGGGTATCCCCACCTGGAGCGTCGGTTGCGTTAGGGCAGGGTGCGCAGGTGTGTGCAGTGTACCAGCCAAGTCCAGCGCACCACCCAGCAGCTGACGCACTGCTGGTTGAATATCTTATACCAGGAACAGGACCTGCTCGGCCTGCTAGGCATTGAGATTCCGGGGCTAGGCAAGTATAAATTGTTTGGTGCTTTTTTGTTCTGCAACGGTAAAAAAAAATTCTGAATAGCATGCTGCTCACGCTCAGAGGTAAGTTACGTTTAGTTTACATTAGAATATTATTATTAAGTGAGCCAGTTTCAGCTAGGCAGGTGCTTGGCACTACCTAATCATTCTCATCTGCGCTCGTTTTGGCTGATCAATTAAGAAGCTATTGCAGACTCCTGTCACCACAGTGAATCAGTGACATCAGTGAGTTAGCGTTCTCTGTGACTTTATTCCTGTAGCTTGTACCGTTCCAAGCTATTTCACAGTGATGTGTATGAATCTAAGCATTGCAAAAAAGGGGGACTACGTTGGTCCATCAAGGGGGTTGAGAAATGAGAATAGAATCAAAGATCACTCATTGCAATGCATTTGTTCCAAATGTAGGTTTTATTAAGGAACTTTAGAATAGGGATGTTAGGATTAGTATGGCCAACTAAAAGGCAGTCGATAGACTCAAATCTAATACTATAGGAGATCTGATTTAGATATGTACAATATGACTGCATTTGCCTCTCATAATAATTTTGTGGAGATTAATTCTACCACTAATCATTTTTTTTAATCTTCTTTATTTCTTGCATTAGCACGCAAGGGTAAGAAGAGGGGCGTTGCAGAGGAGGGTCTGGGAGGAGCTGATCAGGAGGCGCCGACCACCACGCTGCTACCGAGGGCTCTCCTAACCCCAGTAAGTCCTATTATTTATTATTATCATTTCCCTAATGTTGGGATTTATGATTGTCGTGGGCTTAGGGTAGAATCTTGGGGTATTTGAATGATGGTGATGGGTTCCAGGATGAGAGATGCTGCCTGGTGTTGCTGGTGAGAAATACATTTGTTCTGGCCCCCTTACCTGCTGTATTCCTTTCACGTGGAGATGAGGACGGGATACAAACCCACGCGTGCAAAGCACAATGGATTAGCTCTTTTTCCTCTGCCCACAATGCTACTTTTAAACTTTGCCTTGTTTATTTTTGTTGGAAAACGAGGCAGTATCTGCGAGGCCTGCACAAATAACATGACTACATTTGTCCTTCACTGGGAACCAAACACCCCATTGTAGCGCTTGACCCTCAGAGGGTAGCGTTGCAGAGCAGTCTAAGGCTTACTCAAGGGAGGTGGTGTGGTCTAGTAATCACCATTTACCAGTACGCAGAAATAACACTCAATAATTGATTGTCCAGTCTGTACTTTGCTTTATAAAAGGAAGAGTACATTTATTAAACACACACACTGCTCAATACTATGCAACATTTTACAAATATACATAAGCTGTTGGAATTACTTTGTGACATTGCATAACATTCCCACTCCTCCCGTGGGGGGGGTCTAGTACCACCACTCCCATGTATGCACATCATCTTGCCCCCAATGCAGTAGGTTGACCATAACCTGGAGCGAGGGCCTTGCCCACTGGCACCATCCCAGTGGCGACCCACCCCATTATCTCAACAAGCATTTAAAATGGGCACACCTGCCATGGTGTCACATAACCCTGACTGAGCATCTCATACTGACCCTACAGTATACACCTTAGTGGCTAACAGTCTGGGTTGTGCCTCACCAAACGCAGCATCAAGAATACATGTTTAGGCATCACTTAAAATGATGGCACTTATCATAGCTGATAACAGTTATAATGCATTGCAATCAAAACCCCTAAAAGGCATCACAGTTATAATCACAGGATTAAGCACATAGAGCCAGACACCCTAGCAGGAATGTACAGCAACATAACCCCACTTTGCTTATGACTGCACATTACACATGTGACTTTCAGTCCCCCAAACGAAATAACAGCAGGTAAATGCACCTCTCGTGCAATTGCACCTCTTCACCTCCAGGGGATGCTCTTCACCAGACATCCCCAGTTCAGCCCTTCACACCTTCGTGCAGTCCCAAACACACCCCCAACTGAAGAACAAAAGTTCAAGCCACAGGATGCTGTTGACGCATGGCTGAGTCCTTGAGGGGTTATTTCTTTCAAGTCCCCCAGAGACTTAGGGAGGGACTTCACATCTTCGTGCTGGGGGAGACTTCGTTGCACCTGCAGCTCCCCCTGCACCTCTGCACACCAACAGCGGAGGCCCCATCCGGGGAGCGCGACGGCGCTCTCCAGCTTCATTTTTGGTGCGGCCCGGAGTTGGGGGTCCCGGGCCCCAGAGATCCCTTCGAGGGGGGCGCGACGGCGCTCCCCCTCCTCCGATGTCTTTGGGGCCAGGGTGGGCTCCTTGCACCCCTCCTGGGCAATTTCACGGGGAGCATGACGGCGCTCCCCGACTTTACTTCTTCTGGGGGGCAGCCCCTGGGACCCACCCCGGGGCCCATTCAAGACCGGCGGTGGAGCCCCACGTGCTTCGTCGTCGGTCAGGCCAGAGGTCAAAGGTCGCCTACCTTCTGGGGGGCATATCTCATCCCCCAGGGGACCGATTCTCACCATCTTGGCCTCTTCGTGCTCCTGGTGGACAGCCCCCGCCACTGGGAGCACTTTCCGCTGCCCTCGAAGAGGGTGAACTCAGCAGGGAGCTGTCTTCACTGGCTCCTTGCGCCAGCCTTTCACCAGGCTCTCCTCCTGGGCCTCTCTTCTCCATGCGCAGAGGCCCAGGCTTCTGCTCACTGGTCCTGGTCTCCCCCACAGGCGCAATCCAGGGTCCTGGGACAGTCAGGGGGTTCCTCCTTCCAACTGCCCGTGGCGCCAGGTTCCAGGACCAGTCTTGCTCAACAGACCACACCCCAGAAAGAGCTCCCCTTCCTGTGCAAGACCTTTTAAAAGAATTTAGAAGGCTCTTCCGCCCTATCCTGCAGCGACACATCACCTCTCTGCCCCTGCTCCCTCCTTCCTGCACAGGCCTCTAGGATATTTCAAAATGGCGTCGTCCAGGGGTCTCATGCCACATGGTCTCTGAAAAGCCCCCTTCCCCCCTTTCTGCCTTCTCTCCAGGCCTGGTGCCTGGCACCAGGTGACAGCTGCTGATGGATACCCTGTGGCTCCACCCTTATCTCTCCCTCTTGGAGAGGAGACCTTCACCCTTGGAATGCTTGCAGTGAAGGGCTAGGCCTCTGATGCTACAGCTTGGGGAGGAAGGTAATTAATCCAGCCTGGCAGTGTCACACCCAGCCAGGCTCTGGTTATGAGCTGAGTCAGAGGAATATGACATTTCTGGATGACCCATAAGCAGTACAAATTGGACTCAGCAGAATACTTCTTTTTACACAACTTACAGTGTACTTTGGTGCATGTCTGGAATTGATAGGCCCCATGTGGGCTCCATCTTCATAGGAGAATAATGGAGTGTTCTTTCAGTGAAAACAATAAAGCACGCTGATTTTCCCTTACATGTGTCTTCCCATAGTATAAAGCCTATTCCATGTCACCGCCCAACTCTGCATAATTCCTGCCACACCATTCTATCTGTACCTGCTCCTGGGCTGCGCAAGACAGGAATCTCCCCTGCGCAGCCCCTTCACGTGTGCACATGCATGAACACACGTGTCTGCATGTAACCAGTCCGGTGCCCCTAACTCTGGCTGCAGCGCAGCGGCCTACTCTCACCAGGGGGACACCGGTAAAATCCACATGCAGTCTCTTTCATCAGGAGTTCACTGTGGGTGAGTCCCAACTTATGAGGCTCTCCCACAGTAAAAGCTAAAAATTACGTGTTCAAAAAGTGAAAAATCCGGGCAGCTCAGATAGTCAGAACCACCTTCTAACAATTTTTTTATACTGTCTCCTTTTTTCCCACTCCCCTACTCAATTTTTGTTCAATTCTTGTTATCCGTGCATTATCCTTTTTTTCCATATTTCATTTTTTTAACTGACTTTTTCCTGTCTATTAGTCTTTAGTTTTCTTATGCTTTGTTAGTAATCTTCCCCTCTTCCCTATATATCTTATGGTACTGGAAGACTAAGAACAGATTTCTGGTACTCTACTGTCTTCTGTGAAGATTGCAGGCACAAGTAAGCTAGTATTATAAATAATATTTATTACGCATGTTTGTTGAGAACGTTTTCTTTTTCTTGCTTATGCTCTATCAGTTAACAAGAGAGTGGCCATGGTCATGGACCACCCCCAGTGTTGTGCTGTAATTAATTTATACAGTATATCGGCAATTTCCATCACAGTGCAGCATGGCTGGAAACTAGTATGAGGTCCCATTGCATTTGCCAACCAACTCCATATGTCCTTCATTGACCATTACTCTGCCCCTTCATTTTGTTTTAATGACTCCAAGTCATCATCATAGGCTATAGCTCTGCCCCTCCTTTACGAAAAGTTTTTGGTTGGCTTAATTACCTGGCTTTTCTAACATTGTCAACTAACCAAATGCCAAAAGTGATATTTTTGATAGAAGATACCGCTAACCGAACTGTAGTGATGTATTGTGGTTGTTTTTCTTAATTAAAAAAATTAAGGGCAGGCGTATCTGGCATCTAAAAATGTGTAATGTTTTTTTCTAGCCACACAGACCACCAGTGCCGGGGCCAGTTCTGCTGCGAGGTGGACACAGCAGCGGCAGGGACAGGCAGTGGTAAGTCAGATTGGATGGATGGATGAAAGGATGGTTGAAAGGGTGGATACTGAATAGATAGATATATGGATGGGTATGTGGATTAGAAATTTTGGTGAAAGAATGGATGAGAGAAAGTAACGCTTAAATCATGGTGGCTATCAATGGGTGACTTCAGAAGAAGCAAAGGACGAATGAGTAATTGCTTAGCGAAGAAACAAGGGATCTCCTCTAGAGAGGGGCATGCTCAGCTACTTCCCTTACTTGTTTTTATCAAAGCTATGGCTCAAATTGGGGGTATTTTAATTTCTGGTCTACTCCCTTGACTCACTGTATTTGTTAAGTGATGCAGATATGTATCCCATCCATTATCATTCAGCACCTCCCTCCCTGCCCATTGCATTTCGCCTTCATGACCTAAGTGCAGCATTATGACTGCAGTGCTGGCTGTGTGGAGTCAGGGTAGAATTTGAAAGCATTTTGAGAAGAAGAGCAGGGCCATTGGAATTAAAGTAAGATAATTATCCATTACAGCTGCCTCAGCTGCAGACTGCACAGAGTAAGAAAGTGGCTGGCGCGCTTGCTAGCATGCCTCCATTCATTTAGCACAACAACAACTTGCATAATTCCTTACTCATTTCATTAATGAGAGGTAATTTATTTTTCCACACAATGTGTCTGTTTAGTTTTTACTAAGGAAGCCTTTAAAAAAAAATAATAAAATCACTCAGTTTTTATTTTAATCTGGTATTATTCTGCCTTAGTTCTTTTCAGCCAGACAGTCAGTGATTTTTATGTGAGGCACGTGTGGGTAAAAAATGGCCCTGTGACTCTCCTAATCAAATCAAATTCCAATGGCCCTAGGGGACCAGCAATGTACTGCTACTGTGCCACAATTTAATTTTAAACAAGTGTTTGCACAGAGCATTGTTTACAATTTGTCTTTTTTTCTTTTTGTTTTTTTTCTTGATATAGCTATTCCAGCTGTTCCACCAGCACCACCCACCAGGCTGGAGATAATGGCATGGCAGCAGCGGCAGCAGCTGGAAACTATCCAGGCAGAATACCACTGGCTGGTGGCCCAAAAGGAGGTGGAGGCAGAAGAATCTGCCCTGGGCACCAGTTCACACAGTCAGCCGCAGCCTCCCGGCTAATACATTGCCACCAGCTGTCAGGGGCCCAAACCGCCACTGCTGCCCCCTGCCACTCAGACCGCCAATTCCAGTGCCGCCTCCTGCAGCATATTGAACCAGTCTGAAAGCAGGATGGCCCGGATAGATCAAAGCCTTGATCACCTCCGAACCTGCATAAATGATGCCCTCTTTTAGCCCTTTTTAAATTTTTTGTTTTCGTGGGAGGGACTTTTGTTGTAGTTGGAGAGGGTGGGAATTGGGAAGGGAGTTGGGACCGGGAGTTAAGACTTTGACAGTTTTCTTTGGACATTGGTTGGGGATGGGGTGATTTGTTTAGGGAGAGAGGTGGGCCTCTTGTGGGAGGAAATGTTGTTTTTTTTGCAAAGAAAATAAAGGTGAAAGTTTTATTTCTTCACAATTTATGCCTGAAGTAGTTTATTTGTCTTTTACTTTTACTTTTCACTGCTGCCTTTTTATGCAGCCTGTTTTTTTCTAATCTGCTTATAAAAGTGTGTACGGTTAGTTATAACTAGTTATATACCCGTGTAACTATCTTCACCATCAGGGGGGATGCTGCCATACATTATATTGCCTACAACTTAGATAAACAATTTCTTATGCAGTAGCAGTTACTTGCTTACTTACTAACTTAACTAGTTCACTTTACTCCATAGTTCTCTAACCAGAATCTAGATGAAGCAATAACAGGAAAGGCATCACAACTTCACAAGCGAGGTCCCACTCCCACCCAGGTGAGCTCCAACTGTAGGATTAATCAGAAGGATTATCCATCGAAGGCAAGTAAATGGAAATAAAAACACTGAGTTAGTGGGTTATAAATTATATCATAGCTTTACAAAGAATTGAGACCAGACTACTACATGCCACAACAAAGAATAACTGATAGTGATAGAATAACAAAAAATAACAAGAATAACTTCTGAGCAATGGGGAGCTAGTATTTAATAAAAACGAAAGTTACTAAATCCTCAAAGTCTGGAGTGGACAAGGTTAAGTGTTTACGTAACACAAGGCCTGAATGATGATGCCTACGACTGATGTTCTTCTATATCTAAAATATGGAATTGTGGATCACTTTTATTAGCGGGTTGGTAAATGGGGCCAGTGTGTGCTATTGCGTAGGTAACAGAAGATGCAGCACTGAGTTGGTGTCGCTTTCACCACATCGGCCCCACCAAGCATGTATTCAATTTATGGTGTAAATTAAGTCACAGCTCAATAAATCACACAGCCCGGGGGTAGAGGGTTAGGGGTTTCATGAATGGATGGGAAAGGGGATTTGGGGAAAGGTGTGGCAAAGGCAAACACTACACAAGGACAATATTCATCTGGGCGATGAGTAGCACATCATCGTCATCAATTTGTTGTGGAAGGAAACAAAGGAATGAGTGTGACACAGTACAGTTAGATGCATCGCAAACAGTCCTCCTACCCCAGAGACCAAAGTTAGCAGATATTTAAATGTTCTGTCTTCTAGGTTTGAAAAAATCTAATTATGGAGGAGTGAACCCACCCAGTTCTAAACATATTATTGTTAAAAGAAAAATGATACTGTATTGCAAAATTAGGTGGTACATCTGCATTCTCCTCAGGAATGTCTATCACTTTTGGGTGAGTGTCTGTACTGATCCGGTAGGTAAGCAGGAGTGTGGAGCTCAGTTTTCACCTTTCGTTCGTGCAGAAGATGAGAAGGTCAGTGGATTGTAAAACAGAAACTGTATTTTAGAGTCAAGGAGAAAGACAGAAGGAAGGTAAGCTTCATGAGGTGTGAACCAAGAAGACTCGGAGGCAGAGCAAGGACTCAGATTTTCACTTTTCACCAGTGCAACACACACACTCAACAGCATTTCATAAATCAATGCACCTCTCTCCATTCCACAGAGCTGAGTACTACTAGTCCTCAGAGTCATGGTTTCGCTTTGAAGTCGATAACTTCTTTCTTCTAGCTGTTGATGAGATAGTCCCACCCTGAGTTCTTCCATCCTCCTCCTGCAACTCTGTCCCAGTCATGACCCGAGCAAGATAGACATGTAGTGCACTCCTATTGAAGAACAAGTAGAGAAACAGAATTGCAGTATTTTGTAGAGGTTTTTGTTTGTTAACTAAAGTTCTGGTATCTGAAGAACCAGAAAAAGGGAGTGGACCCTGCAAGTAAATCTGGCTAAGTGTAAAAGGGGCATTCAACTTCAGGAAAAAATGATCACCCATCATTCAGGTGCCAAACATTGCAAATCATCTTAAGTTCCCAAATTACAGCCGAACACCCTCCCTCACTGTCTGCCACCACATGAATCATCAATTATTACTCACAATCACTCAATGATATATCACTCATTTTTGCAATGGTTACCTGTCCCAATTCAAGTATGGTGGTAGGTGGTACACAATTGTGCCTCCTATTCGATGCGAGCAAAAGATTGGAATTTGGCAGTCTTGTAAATCAAACAATCTTTGTGGGCAGCCCTTCTAGGTGATGAAAAAACAGAAGGACCATAGGAGTGGACCATACAGGTTAATTTTCGCTAAGTAAGTTTGTAAAGGCCAATCATCTGTAGGAAATATTATCACCCATTACATGGTCCAAAACATTGCAAATCATCTCAATCAAGTTCCCAAATTACAGTTGAATGCACTCCCTCACTGTCTGCCACCACATGAATCATCGATCATCACTCACAATCACTCAATAATAGATCACATATTGGTGCAATGGTTACCTGTTCCAATCCAAGCAAGGTGGTAGGTGGTACACAATTGCATTTCCTCTTTGATGCAAGCAACAAATTGGAATTTGGCAGTCTTGTAAATCAAACAATCTTCTGGGGCAGCCCTTCTAGGCGATGAAAAAAAGAAGGGACATAAGAGTGGACCGTAGAGGTTAATTTTCGCTAAGTAAGTTTGTAAAGGCCAGTCACCTGCAGGAAAAAATTACCACCCATCATTCAGGCCCCAAACATTGCAAATCATCTCAATCAAGTTCCCAAATTACAATTGAACAGCCTCCCTCTCTGTCTGCCATCACATGAATCATCAATCATCACTCACAATCGCTCACTGTTGCAATAGTTGTAGTTACCTCTTCCAATCCAAGTACTTATAGGTTTGGTAGTAGGTACACAATTGTATCTTTGACGCAGGCAACACATTGGAATTTGGTATTGGCACTCTTGTAAACCAATGATCTTCTGGGGCAGTCCTACTAAGTGATGCAAAAAAAATGGGATGCAAGGGAGGTAATCATTGTCTCTAATGTCATGAAGAAATTGTGGAGGCTTCCTCACTGCACACTGGTTCAATTGCAATACGGCAATATATGTGACTAAAAAATGGTGGGGCAGCATAAATCTGACACAAACATAATACTTCACTGGCTACTTTTGTTTTGCAAAGAAAGAATTAAAACGTTCTATGGTGGCACTGGCCTACTCAGACCAGGAAGCAGAGTTCATCCTCAAACTCAGGTTGTTCAACGAGAAGTTGGTCAGCTAACACACTTGATTCTGACCAATCCTCCTCCTTCTCTGTTGTTTCAGGAACGGTGATATTGTGTGGTATGAAATGTTGGTTCATTTTGATCATAGTCAATCTCTCCATGTTTTGAGCTGAGAGACTGGTCCTTCTCACTGTAACAACTGCACCAGCTGCACTGAACATATTCTCAGCAGACACACTATATTGCTAGCCTGCTGAGCTCTGGCCATTTGTGCATCTTCCCATACCAATACATCAATGAGTTTTAATCCACATAGACCTCTTTTGGATCATCCAGATACACCTGGAACATCCTCTGGATGGTCATTGGTGCTGCCACTTGCTTGACCTCTTTTGCCATCGCCTCTGCACTAGACCTAAGCCCTTCCAATTGAAACAATACAATGCAGAGGCTGTGCCCAGTCCTTCTGTTGCTGTTATTGCTGGTGTTCTGATTGATGGTGTTGTTGGCTGCTATGGAACAGGACTGCCCTCTCTGGAATTTGAAGGCGGCGCCATAGAACTGGGGGGTGGGACTCTAAGTTCCAGCAGTTTTCTTCCATGTGTCCGGCTTGCTCAACAATCCACCTCTTGCATTTTGAAAAGGAATGAAGTGGGCAGAATCTCTTTGTACCATGGATCAAGTATTGTGGCACAGATGTACTCTTTGGACGAGATGATGTTGTCTTGCAGCCTTGCTTTGGAAGCCAATTGAAAGACTAAGCTCTCAACCAAGGCATGCGCTTCTGCGGTTTTGTGCACACCTTCGGGGGCGAACCTTTCAGATACCTTCTTTAGCTGGTCCTGTAGCAGATGCAATAACGGGATAGCTTGGCCTATCATACTGGCCTCCTTGCTAACTTCCCATGTGAAAACCTCAAAAGGGAGTAGCATCTGTGTCAGGCATTTGACTAGGCCCCATTTCTCTGCATCCATGGTCATAGCTTTCCCAACTGCATCCCATCCTATTTGAATGACATAGTCATTGATCTGTTTGTACTGCTCAAACAGACATTGCAACATATAATGGTTCGAGTTCCAACATGTTTGCACCTTCTGTATCAGAGCTTTAACTGGTACTCCATTAGCACGCTGAATAATCTGCAACTCCTTCCGCGCTTTAAAAGAATGGCTGAAATGAGTGCAGATTCTTCTGCAGGTGGTCAATATGTTGCTGACTATAACTTTCTTCTTTGATAAAGTCTTACACCACCAGGTTGATGCAATGGGCCAAACACAGGTCCCTGAAATAGCCACCGTCAGCCATGGCCTTGACTATGTTACTGCCATTGTCTGTGGCAACAAATCTAATTCTGAGACCTCTGGGTCGCAGACATTCAGACACCTTGCTGTTAAATTTGTCCAAGATGTTTACAGCTATATGTGATTTCTCCATAGCGAAAATGGCCACTGTTGCATGCCGCCAAGCACTCTTAAAACTTTCTTCAGGGTCAAGACCTGTAGTTATCTTTTACTTTACCCCTGCAAAAGAGATCCATTGTGCAGTGATGCACATGTAATCAGTCACCTGACAAGTGGTCCACATGCTGTTGTCAGGTGGATAGTGTGAACAACACTTTGCCACAAAGCTTGTCCAACCAATTGCAGCACATTGTGATGCAGAGCTGGAACAGCAACTCTGGCAAAATAGGTTCGACTTGGAACCTTCGGTCAGATGGCTTCGACAAATTCTAAGAATCCCACCCTTTTCTCAAAACAAAAAGGGAGGAGGTCCAGCGCTAACATTTTGCCAGCTTCACATTGTACAAATATGCCGGTGGGTGGTTGTGGTCATAGGGCCCCTCCTGCCTGAACATGCTCAGAATAGTAGCCTGTATTTTTTTCTTCTGTTCTGGGGCCATTGATGCAGGTGACTTTTGAGATGTAGGTGGTGGTAGCTCAGTGTGCACTGTGATGGGCCAGTCACTGTATGCAGTGGTGCCTCCATCTCACTCTGAGTTTTGTGCCATTGTGAAGTCACTGAGGTGGGTGTTTCTGCTGGTGCAATGCTGGGGACAGGGCTGCTTTGCATGAGGATGTCACCCTCTTCTTCCTCATCATCACCTTCGACCGTGATTGGCTATCCTCACCTTCACCACTAAAACCACGTTCAGCGGTTTTTTAAGGTGCTCCTCCCACCGGATCGTGTGGTGTTTTTTCATATGTGTTGTTTGACTTTCATTATCATAATTTGTACTAGGCTTACCTCGACGAACATACTTGTGGCAAATGGTGCATACTGCAATGTCTCCCCCTCTTTGCTGACCGTAAATAAGCCCCACACTTGGGAGGGGTGCTTTTTTACTGGAGGTAGGTGGTCATGTCATCGATTGCCTCTCAGCAGTGCATACTTCTACTGAGGTAGTGGTTAGTGCAGGACTCAGCTGTGGCTTTGCATATATGGGAGCTGGCTGTGCTATCTGTGCCACAGCATGTGGAGCAGGATGAATAGCAATGTTGGACTCCTCTGTGTCACCTTCCACAATGACTAGCTCATCGTCGTCATCCTCCTCATCATTCCCTTGCACAATCCTAAGGCTTTCAGGAACTTTTCTTTTCCCTTGCTTTTCCTGGTGTCTCCCGGACTCTGCCAGGATTCACTCCATGTCACTATCATCATCATCAGAAGTGGTGCTTGGAGAAGATGGTGGAGTAGTACCCTTACTTTTCCTTGCTGCAGATCTGGGAGCCAATGATTCTAAAGGAGGAGGTTCTTGATCGGCAGGAAGCTCAACCTCCTGTTCTGCGCCAACATCAGTAAGATGTACTATTGCTGGCTGCGGCTGCTGTCCACTTTGCTCTGTTTCCTGAAATGATGGGGTACTACTTTGCAAAAGGGACAAATCAAATTCGGTGTCACTGTTCATCGACGCCACCATGATTTCAGTGACCGCCTCAATAACAGACATGGACTTGGGCTTAGGTTGGGGTGGTGCTGTTGATGCGGGAGTGCTGCTCTCAGCTTGCTCCCTGGAGGCCAGTGCGGCAGGCACATGACGTGGTCCAAAAAAGGTTTGGGCAGACACACCACTGGTGGGATGCTGCTTCTTCTCACTGACCACTTTCTTGGAAGCATCTTCGTTCGGGCCATCTTAAAGCTCTCAGTTGGCATTTGCACTAAGCTGCACAAGCGGAAGAGATTGGAGGACTGACGTGTGATGTCACTGCACAGGCCTTCTGTTTGGCAGTACTGAGAGTGATGTCTCTTCTCTTGTGTACCTAATAGCAAACAAGCAAGAAAAACGTATAGTGAAACATGGCATTGTTGCGGTTTGAATTAGTATGGACAAATGCAATATTAGTGTGGTTTGTTACAAAGGTAATAACCACTTCAAAGTCAAACCACACCACCATACCATAAAATGTAATTCTCCATCAGGCTAACACACAATATAAAGATAGAGCTCTTTTCCTTGTGTCCATATATTCTAAAGGACACACATCTGTGACACTCAGGGAACTGCATGGATAAATGTAATTATAATCTTTTAAAAAATGGAGGTTATTGTGCGCCTATGGCAGGCAATGTGGTCCAGGGGGAAGTGGAGTAATCATTACACAAATGAATGATGCTGATGTGTCTGCAGTGGACCGCAGCCAGGGTATCCAGGAGGAAATGGAATTATACCTAAAAAAACTGAATGCTGTTGCGCAGCTGTGCACTTATGGCAGATGGATGGATCTTACAAGCAAAATTCTCCCAAAAAATTAAAAAGATGTAATTAAACAAAATTACAAAAATATTTCATGTAATTGTTTTTAAAACATTTGAATAAAAAATTATGATTTAAAAAAAGTACAATAAAAAAATATTTAAAATATAAATAAAAAGAATTAAAATAAAGAAAATTAAAAATAAGAATTTAAATTTACAAAAATCAATAATTGCTGATGTTTGTATGGGAGGATGAGAAGACACTTATTGTGAGGCAAGGAGGTGCAAAATACAGAAAATGTAAAAAAATGCATGTAATATATAAGCATTGTTCATCAAATCATATTCTTAATATACATACTGCAATGATCCTCAAGTATATTATTAAACTGATATCTCACATCCATACATGCAAGCCTATGGCAAAGGCACACTGGTTGAATGCACAAAATGGCTGCCATCCAATGCCACATGGTCAAAAAACAACAGAAAGCAAGGAGGCATGTGGAACAAAGAGAACACACTCAGGCCTATGGGTACAGGCTCCACAAAAAAGGCCCCTGGCAACATGTCATGAAGAACAAAGACAAATCAATGTTGGCCTAGGGCAAGCACACACACGCACTGGACAGACATAGGAGGCATACTGATACTGAAGAAAACACTATCATTAATTCAGTAATGCCAAAAACGAAAAGCTATAATAATTTTATAACAACACACATCCTCCCAAGGCATCATCTATGACCCCACATATATAATTTATGCACACAAAACAAATTTGGGATACAAAAAAAGTGAGAATTTAATCCAATGCCATCCCAGTCCTAAATGATGTTGTAAAACAACATATACCACAGAAACAGTTGTTTCATGCACCTATGACTAGCTCTGGCCTGGGCCTACTAGATGGCTCCTTGGCATACTAGGCCAAATAGTAAAATAAATAAATATTGCAAATTTAACAAACATGAAGAAAATGTACTGAACTGTGCAACATTGTTCCTTTACAAAAGAAGAAAAATTAAATGCAAAAATATAAGTAGGCGCCTACTCAATAAATGCAGGCCACCTACCACAATAACTTGGAAAAATCAAATAAAAGTACAAACATATACTGGTGCATGCCCTCTATCAAACAAAAAACACCCTTATACAAGAGTTTTTTAACTTACTTGTGAAATGTCAAAATCAAAGTCCTTAAATCCAATGGTATATATGCAGCAGACAAGGAGGAAGCTTCCAGCTCCAGATCTAAATGAAAAGTGACCAGGAGATGGACAAAGCACTGGGAGGAGACTGCTGGACAGGAACAGGAAGTTGGAGTCTCTGGAGCACTTCCTTCCTGTTGGAAAATAAAAGTAAATTAAAGGCTTCTCATGCAAAACACAACTCCAGTGGTCTGTTGGAGAAAAAAATCCACTTGAACAGCCTCTTTAGCTGCTTCTTGAACACAAAAGCTACTCGAGTGGTGGGTTCACAACAGTGATCAGCACTACATTGGTGCCATCGTGGCCGGAAGCCATGCGAGCGCGAAGTCTCATGCGCACCCATGGCCTGAGACTATCGTGATGCTCGTGAGCGCCTAAACAAATCTCGAGAGCACAAATGGAAAACTCTGCTTCACCCGTAAGGCCGAATTCAAGAACTCTTCGCTACATCATGGAGTGCGGAGTGCCCAAATTCTGCAAACTCCGCAAACAGAGCGGAGTTTACCTCTCCGGGCCTCCTGGTGATGTGGGCTGTGTGACATTCCCTCTGGTGTTGACTGTAAGAATCTTTCTTTCCATGTGGAGCTCCTGTGCCAACCCTAGAGGTGTAGCCAGTGAACTGAGCAAACCCTCCTTTGTGGTCACTCAAAATTGGTTCTGGAGCAGCTTCTCTCCCACTGGGATTGGTGCCTGGCTGACTGAGGGACAAAGGAGGGCTCTGCCAAGGTTTTAGATAAAATCTACCTGCAAAAGAGTAGGTCTTTCACATTCCTAAACACAGCCCAAATTGTCATCCTGCCAAAGAACCAGAACTCCTCCTCACACCGAAGCCCCTTGTCCTCACCAAGGGAGCTATTCAGCTGCCAGGTGACAGTTGGGCTCATGCAAATAGGCACCCAGAGACTCTAGGCAATTAAAAGGTAACTATCTAAAAGTACCTTTTCCAAAATATTTCTTACAAATCTGACTGAGATTAACTTATAATGAGAATTTCTAAACATCCAAAAATTACATTTATAGCTTTTTTCTAGCAAGCTATAACATTATTAAATTATATATTGCTTCCTAGTGCTTTCCTGTGGTACAGCCAGCCCTGCTACAGTGAAAATAGCTTTTAAGGCATGTTCACTGAAAGGAAATTAACATTAATATTTTATATGTTCTACTTTCGAATACCATGCTCCCTGCTTTATGAGCACTAAGGCCTACTCAGGGGTGACTTATTAATATTTAAAAGGAAGGTTTAATTGCAGTTTAAAACTGCAAAGCCACGTTACAAAGGGTAGGACTGCAGTCATTTTAGTGGATGACACAATTGGTGCTGCAGTCCACTTGTGACTTTTGGACTTATAGGTAAGTTAAATATGCCAATTAGGTGTAAATATGCCATTTAGATGTATGTCAAGTTCATCATGATAGAAAGAGGGAGCACAGGCACTTTACCACTGGTTAGCAGGAGTAAAGGGTACAGAGTTCTACAGCCAGAAACAAAAGAGCTCATCAAAATTGCATTAAATCCTGGGTGGCTCTGTAGAAAGGCAAATTTCCAACACAGTCTTTTGAGTTCTTTAATAATGCCTTAGGGAACCAGCTGCTAATAGGCATTCAAAATGTAACCTACTTCCAAAATGATATTTTGAGCGAACAGGGGGTTAACATGACTTAGCCCTAACTAAGGTGTTAGGCTTTCTAAGGGATTTTGGTCTAATCATATAAATATAAACAGTGAAATACAAGATGTGAGTTGATGGAGTGGACTCTTTGGGACACAGACTGAAAAAGACTGAAAAAGAATGGGGTTTTGAATTAGGCCGTCCCAATAAGGACCATAGATGAAGCTCCATCTCCTCAAAGTAAGGAACAATTTGTTCCTTTCTAGGCTCCAACTGCACAGCGCTTGCGCTGTGCTTGAGAAATCTATTGTCTTTAATACAAACTTAAAAGTGACTTACATCCCATCGCCTCTCTTTTCTGGCTTCTCATTGGTTCCTGTGCATGCCACTTACCTTTCTTCCATTTCTATTGGCTGTAGCATAGTTCCTGCATTTACTAATGCTTGTTCCTCATCTGCTTCTCTTATCAGTTTCCCACCGCCGAAATACTATCCTCTTTGGTGGAACTATATTTCCATAACGTTTTGCCTTTTACTCTTGCAGCATATTTATATAACAATTTATCACCCTGAGAGATGAAGTGATTTGCATAGACTCGCAGAATGTTGCGTGGTACCACCGAGACTCGAACCGGGATTCCCAGCTCTTGAGTCAGCAGCTCTGGCCACTGCGCCACATCCTATCCACCCCTGTGTTATTTGTCAGGGAGCTCTTTCCTTCTACCGGACGATGATTGCTGAAAACAGCTCTTTTTCATTACATAGGCGATACTGATGCATTATCAATGCTTGTTAGTATTGGTGGAATACTACTATTAGTTTATACTGAAATTTTCTGATAAAGCCAAATCCATGAAAGGGTTTAAAAAGTTGTTTTTTATAATGAGCATGAAAATGAGGTTACAAGAATTGAAGAAAGGCATATCCTCAGCACCTGCACTGAAGCCGTTCAATACCAGAGGCAAGAGTATGATAAGTAGTGAAGCCAGTATTACAGGGATTCGAGCAGTTTTGTTACAGGTCACGGATGGTAAATAAGTCACCATTGATTACGTTTTAAGACAATTAATAGATATTGAGGAAAGCTAATCCACGATTGAAAATGCAGTGCGAGCATGTTGGTTGTGGGTGAACTACTTCAGGAAGTACATGGTGGCTACAAAGTTTGTCGTGAGGACAGAACACTGAGAATTTGTGGATATGTTCACAACAAAGGGGGCTGACTGTGCAACCGCAAGAATTTTAAGATGGTTGCTGAGATTACAAAAGTACAGTTTCAAAGCAGTGTATATGTCAGGGAAGAAGAACATACTGGTGGTTTATCTTTTGAGATTACACATGACTGAGAGAGCAGAATGCAGGGTGAACAATGCAGTGGGTGAGTGGGTAATTTCGAATGAACAGGAAGTGATTGTGGGTTGCATTTTACATGAGGAGCGTTTGAGTGTGGTGAAGCAGGATCAGGTTTTGGTGGAGTAAATGCAGCACGTGACATGAGGGTGGGCCTAGAAAAGGAATTTAAAGAATGAGGTGAAGGCATTTAGGAACATGAGTGTACAACCGTTTTGCATAGGAAGAATATTGCTCCGGAAGGAGCTGTTAGTTGTACCAGAGGGGTAATGAGAAAATATTATAAACTTAGCTGGCCCATTAGGGAAATGAATTGAAATGAGTGCCACTAAATGATGATCCACTGTGAATTTATGTACGCCAGGCTTAGATTGAAATGTTGAAGGTAAAATTTGAACCTGCATTCCATCTGCGTTGAGTGATAAATTGTAACTGAAAGAATTGACGTCTGTCTGAGCATTTGACAACTCTAGCCCTTTTGTTAGTTGGACTGTTCTGTTAAGTGTGTGATCATAGATGAAGACTATCTCTGGCAAGGGCCTGAAATCAAGTTGTCAATCAAGTTATCACAGAAGAAGTTACAGAATTCTTATAACTGTTTTTAAGGAAGAATGTCCTGAAGTGCTGATTACAGACAATGGTGTGCTGTCAGTTTCAAATTAGATGGGAAAATTTTTGAATGAGATAGGGATTGAGCAAAATATCTCCTTCATTTATTATCCCTAGGTTAAAGGGTTTGTTCAGAGATGGAATAGAGCCCTTAAGGAGGCATTGCAGTTAGCACATTGTGAAGGAGCGGATTAGAGGATTTGCATCAAAAACTTGCTGTGAGCATACATCCATTAATTTGCCAATGAAGGGAAGTGCCCATATGATCGGATGCGCGAAAGGAAGGGATCAGTGACAGAATATCATAAACACAAATATCTTGTGGACAGAATATTGGGGCTGATTACGATGGCGGGTGGACTTACGTCTGAATCAGGACCGCCCAACATCCTGTCGGCGGTCCCGTAGTAGGCATTATGAAGCGACCACCACGGCGGTCGCAATGCCTATAGTTTGCAAAAAAGGAACACTGTACATATCCCTGCACTACGTGGCAGGCACCATTCGGTGCCTGCCACATGGTGTAGGGATATGTAGGGGGCACCATGAGTGCTCCCCAGAGCTCCCACTTAGGGCCAGGAAAGAAGGGGGGCCCACTATGGGCCGCCAAATTCCCTTTCCGCCTGCCTGTTCATAGCAGGTTAACCGTCATGAACAGGCAGGTGGAAAGGGACATCGTAATACACCGCCACCATTGTTGGGAGTACAAGGTTCTCCGCCGCACCGGCAGGCTTAAGGAGCCCGTCGGATGCGTGGCGGTCGGGCTTTCTGACCGCCATCATTCTACCCGCCATTATAATATGGCGGGCAAAAAACATGCAAATGATGGCGGTGAGACCGCCACCGACAGGCTGTCAGTGGCGGTCTCACCATCATCGTAATCAGGCCCATAGTGTCAAAAATATTGAGGACAAGAATATTGAGAAGGTAAGCGCAAATAGGTAAGTATAATATTACTATACTTAACTCCAGATCTACGTACCTTGAAGATATATATATATTGTCAAGGTACATTTAAGTGAAGTTATATATAGTAAAACTTTACTTACCCATAGAAAATGACCTTCACAATATTCTTGTCCTCAATATTTTTGAAACGATATTCTGTTCCACGATATTTGTGTTTCCGATAACTTGTCCAGACACCCAAGGAAGCTAAGAACCAGAAGGAAATGCTAATGTTTCCAAACTAAGGTGTACAAGGTTTCCATGGTTAGTTTGAAGGCGATCCACCAGAGACACTTCAGACAACTTAGTGAAATTTAGATCCAAAGCGTCCTTAAGTCCCATCAGATTTACAGTCCAATGCCAGAAGAAGCACTACCTATTTTGGTCATGTGGCCATCTATCAAATAGGAGGAGTGAGATCAAATTTCTTTACAAAATGTAGTACATTCTAACATAACCGCCTGAATGTAGGCATGGACATCATTTAGGGGTTATCAGAGGTAACCGCTGGGCACCTAGACTTTGACTTGCAATCACTGGCATGATCCTTAGAGCGTCTGACATGTAGTGTGGAAAAAGGAAGGACATGTTCACCAGTTCATCTTTAGTTTTCATACTTTGTTGATTTCCCTGCAAGCGCTCTACTCATTCGTGGGCAAGTGTATTGTCTTTTGCACAAACATGGAATTTATTGACAGCTGTTAGTTCAGCTTCCTGAAAAAAGTTGAGCAACATCAGAACAGATCATTTCTACACATGCCCTACTATTCTCCAAGTTGGCAATAGTATTCAGGGTCTGACAGGCAGTAAACTTGCTTCTGAATGAGTAGTTACTGTGAACAGTAAAGCTGTCCTATGCCAAATCAAACTTCTTATTATTATTTTATTTTTGCTTTCTCACCATTATAGGACCAGAAGCTTTCTTTTATCTCCATATTTTTAGGACTGTAAGTGCCACAATGCAAAATAAAATACAAGACATAGTGAACTAGTGTCACCTGACATGGACCAACAGAAGATGTGTTCATTCATTCAGTTCTCTTGACAGCAATTTGTAAAGGCTAGAGGTTGCTGCAAGTTACAAAGGTCTAGCATTGTTTGGGCATAAGGTTTTCAGAGATCCACTCAGATTAGAGCACCTTTTCATTCCTACTTACTAACAAGCAGCCCATTTGATACCAAGCATCGCCTTTACATAGCACTGCATTCATGACAAGTTACATAAAAAGATACAGACCTTGTAAAAAATCCATGTCAGTTGTATAGTGATAGAGGATAGTTGCAGTCCAACTTTTGTGATACAGTCCTTGTAAAGTATACATTATAGCTCAGCACTAGACACATCTCTGCCGTATTGGTTCTGTTCAAATGTGGATGTGTGCATATTATGCATATATTTTTGGAAGCTTTCAGCTGGAACTTTAGTGCCACATTAACTGCTGGAACCTGTATATAACCTGCTGTCACAGATTCCCTTCACAGCAGGACAGTCTCTTGGGTATATAAAATAAGTACTCCTTAGTTGATGGAATTGTAGACCCTGTTTTTATAATGTCTGTAAACTACAAGACATAAGAGAATGTGGGGAGAGAAATGTACCCTGCCTAGTAAACAGAACTGTTCCCATATGCTCTGTGTGACCCAAATGCATGTGATATCTAGTATTCTGACATTTTTTTGGCACAGCTCACATGCCAATCTATTTTGCACACTGAGGTCTCGGCCTGTCCTTTAACCTGACTCACAGTTCCAGGGACTGGTTCTGAGACATGAAGGGGTGCACAGCATGCCCTGTAGCTGACATAGGATTATTGCCCATGCTCTGAGTTGCTGACAATAAGAGGTGGTAGTAACATAGCATTTTTTTTAACTCTAGCACTGAACAGACCTTTTTCTCTGATTCAGAAGAGTGTGGCATCTCTTGATCCCACTCATGCAAAGCTCTGCTTGACTGAGAAACCTGACCTCTGCACTGACATCCCTTGTGCACTGCCAATGTGTGTTGTGTAAAGCATGCATCATAGCAGGATTCCGTGTAGTTGTGAGTGTAACACTGCTGAGATCAACTGGATCCATTTTGGATAGCCCCTGGTTTTACAAGGCATGAGATACAGTTCATGGGACAGCCTCCCTAGACAGTAGAAGTGCATTGCCTGCATTGCTGAGCTGAAAGGTTAGCAACCCTCGATACAGAAGTAAGAAGGATGGAAACAGGGCTACCTTTAGAAATTCTATGGTCACCTTTTCAGCAAAGAAATTGCCCATTAGCCATTCCTAAGCACTGCCATTTGGGTTAATGGTGGGGAGTGGAAGTGATTCAGCAGATTTTATTGTTAGGGAGGGGAGAAGCTTCTAGGCAGAGCCTGTCCCTTTTGGTTCTCATGGAGTGGTACTTCAAGATGACTGATCCCTCAGTGCCTGGATCCTCCACAGACTCCTAATGTCCATCTGGTCTTGCCATCTTTGCGGATTTTTCCCTGATTGTGAACTTTTCAAGGAGGCACATTCTTCTCCCACATAGATATTATTATGGTAACTCAAAGTGAGCACAGAAGGGATTCACTCTTTCTTCTGGCAAGGTTGATCAATATGTTTGTAAGGCCCACTCTATCCTGCTTGTGGAAGGTTCTGGCACAATCATCTCTCTGGGTCCAGTACTATGAATCCTAACTTGGCAACTATGTTGCAAAAACAGACTCTGGAACTGCAACAATTACGTTCAGTGCTGCATTAAGACAAACGGTACCAGCTCAAACCTTTGACTTTCCAGTAAAACCTCTAACGTTCTCTGTTTCTCAGGTGAACCTTCAAGACTGAAGACATTTTTGGATACCCTTAATTTTCATTTTGCCTTTCATCCCATGGTATATTCATATAATCCAGCCAAGTGAATGTTTTATTAGTTCCCTTCCATAAGCAGCCATGTATCTGGCTATGGCACTGGTGTCATCCTTTGATCCTTGCTTGAATGATTATCCACCATTCTTGACTAAATCTGAAAAGATGTTTGAACGTCCTGATAAATATTTTTTGGGTGAGGTCGTTTTATATGATACTCAAGAAGGCAATCAGGTCATGTGAACCAATATTAGTTGATTTAATCAGTAAACAGCTGAAATTCCCTGGGGAAGAAGGTCTCAGATTATTTTATTTCGCAGAAGAATAAAAGAAAATATCAAGGACGAGCTGTGCACTATGTGACCTTTGTCAATGAGTAAATTTGCCTCTTTAGTTCTCTTAATGGACCATTGTTTACAGGAGAGACATTTGTAAAGTTGTAATAATCAAGGTGTCGCAAGAATTTGGGACTCTCTTCCCCCAGTAAAGGTGAGACTACTGAATATCTCCTTCCTATCTGAGGCGACTATCCCTGCCAATCTGATTTCTTTGCTGGTGTTTTCACTATGTCTCTTTGTATTATCTTTTCATGCTGTATATTCTACATTTTGCTCCTTGCATATTTGATGCTCTTTATTGGGTTGTACAGCGCTCTGACACCTAATTTTGGTCATGTTCGCGCTCTATAAAACTTCATAAATAAAATAAAATCCCTTTTGGTGTATTTATCATCCACTCAAATATCTAAGAAATCAGAAGGTACTTCAGGGGAAGCCTGCATCTATCAGGAGAATCAATGCGAAGAGGTTTTAATAGAAGCCCACTCATAGAAGCTAAAAGGGAAAGAAGATTAAGGACTGCAGTTAGCATATATTATGCTGTCCCTGACCACATTGTCCAACAAGTTCCAGTAAAACCTTCAGAGGCAGTCAGTAAATGCAAGAGCCCATCCTCTGGAAGGGAGAAGAGGATAGATGCACAATTTTTTTTTATTTTTTTTTTTAATGGCTTCCTTATGTGTGTTTCTCACAATATACCGAAAGGAGATTATTCATGTTACAGATAACCTTTCCCTGTGAAGGAGTTCCCTTGATTTATGCTCCGATGTTGTTTTATTATGGAGCTTCTTAGATACAGGTAGAAGTTTGCACAATTCCTGTAATTGGCTTTCGAGTAAATATAAAGCTGTCATTTAGGGCCAGATGTACGACCATTTTTGCATGCGCAAACGGGTTTGCGAACTCGCTTGCGCATGCAAAAACAGCATGGGGAATGTACAAACCCTATTTTGCGAGTTGCAATTTTTTGCGACTTGCAAAATAGGGTTTTGCGACTCGCTTTTAGGAAGGGGCGTTCCCTTCCTAATTGCGGGCGCAAAACACTCGCAAACTACCACCCTCTTCAAGAGGGTGGTAATGCACTAGCAAAAGGGAAGTGGTCCCCATGGGAACCCTTCCCCTTTGGAAATACAGGGGAAAATATTTTTTAAGGGCAGGCAGTGGTCCCAGGGACCACTGCCTGCCCTTAAAAAATGAAACGAAAACGTTTAATTTTTTTTTAAATGCATCCCGTTTTCCTTTAAGGAAAACGGGCTGCATTAAAAAAAAACTGCTTTATTTAAAAGCAGTCCCAGACATGGTGGTCTGCTGAGCCCAGCAGGCCACCATACCTGGGAGGGCCTGCCATTCCCAATGGGGTCGCAAATTGCGAGAGGCTCATTAATATTCATGAGCCTTTCAATTTGCGACCCCATTGGGAGTTGCTAACAGTGTGAAATACACTGTTGTACATTGGAAATAGCGCCTTGCAAATGCGAGTCACAAAAAACTCGCAATTTGCAAGGCGCTATTTCCACGGTCGTACATCTGGCCCTTAGTGCTATATTTTAATGCAAAATGCGTTCTCATGTCAATTTTTGTGTCAAGGGTGCATTACGTGCTAAAAAATAGTGCAAAAAAGAAAAACGCTTTCATTCTGTTGTTTCTGTGTTCATGGGAAATTTTTACTGGGGATGGCAAGTAAATATGCAAAGTGGCATAGTGGCGTAGTTTCAGGAATGTGCGTACAAAGCGTAATGTGAAATTCCTGACCAATGTAATTCATATTTCACCCAGGACCTAGATACATGTTGGTTGGAGTAAAAAACAAAAAAAATCCTTTGTCACTATTCCAGAAAGTGCATACTGTCAATGTCACTCCTATAGCTTCAGAAATCATTACTGACATGACCATTCCGTTCCATAGGTCTCACAAGGAGGTAGGACCATTTGACATCATAGCCTCACCCAATTACCCCATCATTGTAGAACTGTCTTATTCTCAAATTTCTCAAGAGCATTTTTACACTTCCAGCAATTACTGGTACAAAACTATAAAGAGATTCCTTCCATTTCATCATAGGACCTAAATCCTCCTCATCATTAGGCAGATGTTTTTAAAAACGTGTGTTTTTTTCTCTGCCCACACAAGGAGAATGTAATTTTTCTACACCAAATAAAATACTTTTAGATCAGATTTGCTCCGTATGGGAATAAGTAAAGGAAGTTCGTAATGCGTATCTCTAAGCACATCTACAGAGTAGCCTCATTGTTCACTCTGCTTCTCAACAGGGGCACCAATGATTTTTGTACAAAAAAAACACTTGAGTTATGTTCATGCATAGATTATTGGGGGTTAAATGAGGTGACCATAAAAGTCTTCTATAATTTACCTCTTATGGTAGATATTTTGGATTCAGTACATTGGGCTATCATTTTCACCAAATTAGATCTAAAACGGACTAATCATCTTCTTCCAGTCAAGCATGGGGATGAGTAAAAGCAACCTTTTGCACTCCAAAACAAGGAAAGTTGTTAATACATCTGAATTGCCAGACTCCAGGTCTGATTTAATGGTGGCAAATCCTTCTTTAGTGCCACTACAGTAACATGTCTTTAATAATGTTCTTGCTAAGTCTAGTGTTTGTTCATTTCCTCCTCGTAGGAAATATGATTTTTCTATAAGAATTAAACTTGGCACAATTGTTCCTTTTGGACTTATTTATTCCTTGGCTGAGAAAGAGAAGCTGATACTATAGACGTATTAATAATCCTGGGTGAAGCTCATGTAATTCATTTTTCAGAAATTATTTGAAATCCACAAAAATTTAGCAAAATTACCACATTGCATCAAAAATCAAAGCATAGTAAAAAGCTGAATTAAATCAGGTGTGACGTGATGCAAAACAGCGTTCATTTTAAAGTGTCTGCCACTGCAGACTGCTCATACCTGCCTATTTCTCTATCCGTCCCACTTCATTTTGACCGTTTTGCTTTCCGACCTGCCTTATTTCTTTACTTTATTTTCACTTTATGTCTTGTTTCGCTTCCCATGAGTTTTATTATGATTTCTTTCCTGCCTGTTTATTTTCTTTGTCACGCCCCCAGCCCTATAGTAATTTTAGAGGCAGGCAGCCAGTACCAATCCATGTGGGGCAGCGAAGCAGTGACTCTCCACAAGGTTTTTTGATGAGGATGAGCTGCCAGCTGTTGTATTTTATGTGCAGTGCCACCTCTCCATTGTATTGGTGGCAATCATATATTAAAACTATAAAAGAACAATATGTTGTTTCTTTAGACTATCTCAGTGGGGACAGTTCCAGAGAGACGAGGGGATCATTTCAGATGGGGCATCAAAAGTGGATGCCACTTCATGCCTGATATTGGGATTGAAAAATGTTTTTTGAACTGTGATTGGGATGGCGGTCACCTGGAGGTTAGCAGCCTGCATGCAAGCCATGTATGCATAGGCTTAGGTTGATGGGTAGGAACTGAGAATGAAAGAGGGAAGATCTGAAGGGTGGTTAGGCTCAACCATGACTCTTTTGGCCCTTCTCAGCCACCATCTCTGTAGAGTGCAAGCTACGTCTCTTTGCGGATAGCTTTCACATGACGATAGTGAAAGTGTATGAAGGTAGGGGATGATAAATATAATTTGAACTTGTTTGTAGGACAGGGAAGTCTTCTTAGAATGGAGGTTGAACTGGTGGACAGGGATGGTTACTAAAGCCTTAAATTTGTTTGCATGTACATGTGCTTACTATGCTAGATAACACTAATCAGTAGCTTCTTTTTATTTCATCATTTCAGTACAACCAAAGAAGACCAAGGGAGCAACGCCACAGCTGCCCCCTCCACTGAGCCTGAAGGTGTCTCCAGTGCTGACATATCATGGTTATTTATATTTACTCTTCTTTGATTTAACAATAATTAAATTCATCTCTTTCTTATAGGGTATCACGTTCAACTTTTTCTATTTTTTTAACTTCCCCTTTTTTCTACTTTAGTTTCCCTTAACCATGCAAACCTCCTTGTGTTTTGTTACATTACCTCCTTTTTTCTCAGTCTATTTCTTCCTGTATCCTTTGGTGTTTTGTATTTCTTATCCTCCTTTTTTTCTTCCTGTGGCAGCAACCTGTCCTTTAACCTTTTCTTTCTTTTCTCCTCTCCCTTTCCTTCTTCCCCATCTATAATTCATTGTTTTCCTCAACCTGTCTTTACAATATAACTTTTTATTGCATCAAACTTTTGACCATTTGATTCTTTTAAAGTAAACCTTTCCAAGCCATATTTGGCTAGTAACGATTCAAATTCTTTTCGGATTTGTTTTACGTGTCTAAATAATCCTGTTAGAAGTGATGTTACTAAGTAAATGACTTTTGTGTGTTTTTTCCTAGAGCCGGCTAATGCAAACACGGAGGAGGAGAGCCAGGACAACTAGAGTCAGGGGGACAGGAGCAAGTGCTGCTGGAGTGGGAAGTGGTAAGTCAAGTTACTTCCTTAATGAAAATTGCTGCATTTAAGGTATTACTTCCTTGCCCTTAAGTCTTGTCTAATCCCCAAACCTTTGACTTAACTTTTTTTTTTGAAAACTCTTCAATACAAATTCTGCATACGATGCATTTCGTAGATATTATGACAATCAGAATGGACATACATTAGACCACTTTAACATTCTTTGTTACTGGAATTGGTATGTTGTTGAGCTCCATTCGATTGTAAGTCACAAACTGTATGCTGTTTTGTCCCTTTTGTGTTGGTCTGTTGTATTGGTGATATAAACCACCTCAAGTTGTGCCTAAAGACTGTAGGGAACATAATCAACAATATGGGTATCTAGAACTGGGATTCACCGCATGGGAACTGACTCGCTGTAATGAGGGCTGGGAGGCCAAGATGCTAGTGACAGTTTTAATACATTTAGTGCAGGGTGTGTGACGCGGGCACCTATGTGTGTCGTGTAAGATACTTGTCATTTTCAGGTTATGAGCTATCCTCGATCATGGGTCGCTGCGAAGGGGTGGCGCGCTGTGCGCTCTCTCGGGGTGCCCCTGTTGCTGGTGGCGAGGTGGCCTGCTCATGGGGGTCTTCTTTTGCATGGTGTTTGGATGCATGGAGTAATGTCGCCCATTGCATGGAGATGTGATGCTTACGCATTCCCCGCAGCTCTTCAGATCAAAGCAGCTCCTCCTCTGCGGCCCCCCACTTGCTTAATGCACCCCTCCAAGCCTCAATAGGCGGCCCTTCCGGGGCTCTCCAATGCATGGCTATGCATCTTTTGGTAAGCAGGATCACCAGGGCGGCAAAACGCGTCCCTACTTTCTGTTGCTTACGGCGCCTGGTGATGCCTAGAGCGCAGGCCTCCCACGTATTAAGATCTGTGAGTCTCGTGACCTCTAGTAATGTGGCATGAATCATAGCCCAGTATGAGTGGAGCGCTGGGCAGCCCCAAAACATGTGAATAAAGGACGCGCCCGGTTCCGGGCATCTAGGGCATGTAAAGCGCGTATCAGGGTAATAGCGATGGAGGCGTTCAGGGGTGAGGTATGCGCGGTGTAAAACATGGTATTGTATGTTTTTGAACCGGTAATTACGGGACACTTTTTTTGGGAACTCCAGGGCTCGCTCCCACTCTTTGTCGTGGAGGGGCCTCTGAAATTCCTCCTCCCATTTGTCTCGGAGAGGGGTGAGGGAGATCGCATCCAGTTCGCGCACCGCTTTATATAACCATGTCACTAAATGACGTCCCGGACCCATCTGCAAGATTGCATGTAGTACTGGATGTGTGGGTGGCTCCGAGTCGATCGCATGCCACATACGACGACAATCTTCTAGTAGTTGCCTATGTGGGAGAAATTGTCCATTGGGAAGGTCAGTGTTGGCGGCTAGCTCCGCGAATGTTTGCAATTGCCTATTCACAAACAGGGCGCCTGCCTCAGTGACTGTGTGGTCAGTCCATACACGCAGCGCACGCTCTGTGTATTGTGAGCGGCCTCTAGGGAAGCCTACGAGTGGTTGTATGGGGGAATACATAGGAGCGGTGCGACTCATTGTGTGTAAGCGTTTTAAACATGTGTGTGCCACTGTCATCTGGAGAGGGCAACCCCGAATGGGCTCAGCGCCTGGCAGCAGCATGCGATGTATGCTTGGGGCTGTGATCTGTCCCGCCATAGTATGTGTTTCCGCCATCGCGCGCCCAGCTGTCCAGCGCGATACCCATTGCAGCTGGGCTGCCAGGAAATACGCCTCGAAGGAGGGTGCACCCAAGCCCCCCCCCGATCCATGGGTAGCTGTAATTTGGCAAGGGCTATTCGCCGCCTACCGGATCCCCAGATCAATGTGACGAGGAGGGCGTCCAGCTCATGGAAGAAGGAGCGAGGAGGGACTACCGGTAAATTGGCAAAGAAGTATAGTAACCGTGGCACTAGGATCATTTTGGTCACTGCAATTTTCCCTAGGGGAGCCAGTGGGAGTTCCTTCCAGAAGTTTACCGAAGACCGAGCCCCAGCCAGTGCCCTGCGATGGTTCCCCTCGTATATATCTTGAGGCGAGTGATACTTTGTAACTTAACTTTACTACATTTCTGTCCCTGCCTCTTGGACATTTTATAGTTTGGCGTTTTGCATTTTGGACAAAGGGCCTTTCCAAATTCTAATCACCTTCCCCTTCCATTAAAGAAAATAGTGCAGGTCATATGCTAACATTTTATTTTTTACTGTCTCCCAGATTATGGTTCAGTGGTACTGTGCATCCTTGCTGAACATACCCTTTAGATTAGATTGAGTTTGAGTTTTTTGTGATGATCCTAACTCATCTAACCTGCCTGGAGGTAGGCTGTTTTTTCTTATGCCAAACAGAGGGTGTTGCAGGTAATGAGTACAGTCTTCAATTGACAGAGGTGCTTCTCATGATGACAACACCTTCTTCATCATAATTTTTTTCTTTCTGTTCAGGTTATTTTTAGCACTCATCCTTTTTAGGTGCTGTTCCCACAGGATTGAATGTCAATCCTCATATGGACCTAATGGCCCCCAGTACCACAATGTCTAACTGGCTTCCCACAACACACTGGTCTGTGGCAACTTGTGCAGTCTACATTGTAGTCCTCATCTGGCCTAAGAGTAAAGAAGTCCCAAACAATAGGGGAAACCTTCTTTATAGAATGAAAACAAGAATTTATGGCGGAACTAGGCTGTGTTTGCTTTTCCTTAGGGTGGGACTTGACTGTAATACAGTTGTCTTTGTTGGTTTTTGATTTTTGAAGATAGAAGCAAGAGATAGTAGTGTAGAAGCAGTTTAAATAGAAGTGCTACATTCAACACTAAAATTCACTGGTTTATCGTCCTCACTGCGAACAAGACTTTCTGGAGCCTTGCCTTGTCTCCCGTGATGGGCTTCAGGGGTCCACTCCATGTCCTCTTCATCTGAAGTGGGGCTTGGGAGATAGGCAAGTGGTCTTTATTTTGTTTGGAGGAGATAGTGAAGATGGTGTGTCTTAGGTAAGAATACTCACAGCACCCTGCTGCTCAGCAAGCTCAACCTCCTGCTCTGTTCCTACCTCAGGAAGATCAGGCGTAGCTGATTCAGTAAGAATAAGTTTGCCGGGCAATTCTATTCAAACTCACTGGTCTCAGCCATGTCTGCAGTCACTGCAGCACAGAGTCAGCAGGTGCAATGGGTGTAACATATTGCACATCTAGTCAGTAAAAAGAGGGTTTGATGCCAGTGGTGGCAAAACACTTCTTCTCCTTACTGGCTGCTTTCTTGACTGGGGCATTTTCTTTGGTGCCATTAGCTTTGCTGTTTGTTAGTCAGTGTGAGCAAAAGCTCTTAGAAGGGCACACTCTGGACTCTGGCATCAGCTAATTAACAGTCTTCTCTCCTTCTCAGTCTTAGTCTTGCTCACCTGCAGGTTTCAAAATATAAGAAGGAAGACAGTCAGCCATGGCTATTCTAGTCAATGCAATGCAAGTCAGCATCATTTGCCCATGTGTAAATTAATTATTTTATTTCATAGACACTATTTAGAAAAAAACAGTGACTAGCTCAGACAAATACCTCCAGAGCACATGGAAACCCCAAGTGGAGTCAGTTGGAGGCTGGCAAAAATTCAGCAACTTAATTAAAAATTATGATAAGCATACCCATGGGCCCAATCCATGTGGCTGAACACATAGAAACATTTCTAAAAAAAGGGAAATTACAACCTGGTGTCCCTGCAGGGCCCATGGGACCATTATGGGAGTCAGGGATAGGTTTGCAAAATGTATTAAATTAATTACAACTACCAGTATGCATGGCCTAAAGAATTATCAAATATGTATGTGGGCTCCTAAAAGGCAATAATAAAATACTCCCAGCAGAAGAATTTGAAAGTGGCATAAAAATGTTTAATAATCAATACTCAGACACATACACTGATTTCACAAAACAGCAGTTGATCACATGGCTTGTGGAGCCAGAAGGCATGGAGTACAAGACAAGATGACTGCCTATGAGACACACACTGGTTTCATAAAATGGAAGATGAGCATGTAGCAAGAAAGGAGGAGGCACTGAGGGCAAGACAAAAAAGGCTGACGATGAGACACACGCTGGTTTTACAAATTGAGGACGAGCACATAGTAAGAAAGGAGGAGGCATGCAGGACAAAGAGAAAATGGCAACCTATGAAACACACAGGCCCTCATTAGGATGTCGGTCAGAAAGCCTTAGACCACAGGTCGGAGGCTCCGACCGACATCCTTGGTTAGAATTTCAACCACCGTATTAGGATTATGGCGATCGGAATTCAAACCTGCCAGTTATTATGGCTGGCTTCCCACAGGCTCATGGAGCACGTCGGCCAGTTGGAAACCTACCATAATCCCATGTGGGCGGCGTTTCTGCCGTCGGGATTATGATGTCGGTTTCCGGCAGGCTTTCCATGTCGGGCTTTCCGACATGGAAAGCCTGTCGGAAAGCGACTTTGGGGGCCCTAGCAGGGCCCCCTTCTCCATGCAGCCTCCTGTTGGGGGCTGAGGAGGCACCTATGGTGCCCCCCTGTAAATCTCTGCACCGCATGGCAGGCACCTCATGGTGCCGGGATTTACACAGACTCCCTTTGCTCTATGTGCGCTTGCCTCAAAATTCGGTGTTTGGAACCACCGACCTACGGTCAGTCGATTACCACAGCAAGGCGGCGTTGGTCGGAGGCAACTCCGACCGACATCATAATAGGGGCCACACTGTTTTCACAAGATGGCAGATGAGCATATGGCAAGAAAGGAAGTGGCATGAAGGACAAAAAAAACAAGGTTACCTGCCTTGTAGCCCGTTCACCACCCTTCCACCAAGATACACATGATATGACCAAGGGCTCAACAAAGAACAGAGAGCTGTTTCCAGGAAAGGAGTACTAAGCTGATGCTGTATGTACAGTAGCCCCACTCTCTATGCCATTCCCACTTTAAAAAATATATAAATCAATAAGATGCATTTTGTGTTATAAAAGTTAGTCGAACGGTTCACTCAGGTAATAATTCAACTTGAAAGGATGTTGCGAGTTGAATATTGGTGATCAGCTTTAATACAACAGCCACTTGCATTTAGTGTGATCACATTGCTCCTGTGCTTGCCAATAAGATGTTTACCTGAACAAAGTGACAAAACAAAGTGTGAGGTTATTTTTTTCTTTTTCTTATAAATAAATTATCATGGCATCTAGGGAATTTTCTTCCATGGTGCAAGGGTCATTTTGTTGTTTTTCAGGTCAGAACCACCAGGATTTCCCTGGCAGTCCTAAAGTGACAAAGATACATCAATCAATAGAACAATCTGCTCTAACTAGGGCGGATGATCTGATACATCTACACCCACAGCCCCAACTCAGTTGGCCTCCTGGTGTAGGGTCATGTCATTTTATGCTATGTCATGTTATATTTTATTACTGATTTATGTATTGAACTGAAAAGCTAAGACCTGTCTGGGGTTCCGTATGTGTTCCCATTCAGAATGGACCTACCTGGCTAGGCGATTCTGAATTGGCTTAGCGTATGATAAACGATGACCTTGAATGCCGCGTGATTGCAATGTGGCTGAGACTTTTGCAAGCATTCTATCACGTTTCTGTGTTATGCTTTGCAATGACCCATAAAACATCGAGCTTCATTCCATCACATTCATCAAGATGAAACCTTACTTTTAACAGGACCATCCTTTGTCCAGAATACATTAACCCCTTCGCTGCTAGGCCTTTTCCCCTCCTGTGCTAAGCCCTTTTTTGGCTATTTGGGGTAGTTTGCGCTTAGGCCCCTGTAACTTTTTGACCACATAAGGTATCCATGCCAAATTTGCGTCCTTTTTTTCCAGCATCATGGGGATTCTAAAGGTATCCAGGGTTAGCCAAAATACAGCTAAATTTTGTTTTTTTGGGGAAAAATGCGAAAAAAGGGCTACAGATGAAAGCATATGGTTTTTTCCCTGCAAATGGCATCAAAAAAGGGGTTGTGGTGCTGAAATCATCATCTTCACATCTTTCAGGGACAAGCAGACTTTTGTCAGAAAACCAAATTGTGTACAGAGTTTTGGCATTTTTCTGGGACATAGCCTATTTTTGCTATTTTTTGTGCTTTCAACCTCCTTCCAGTTAATGGTAGAAATGGGTACGAAAGAAATAATGGATCCTGGACAGCCATACATTTCTGAAAAGTAGACAAAATTCTGAATTCAGCAAGGGGTCATTTGTGTAGATCCTTCAAGTTTTCTTTATAGAAACAAACAGTTAAATGTATGAAAAATTGAAAATTAGTTGAAAAAAACAGCCATTTGTGTCAACGTTTTCACCTGTAACTTCTTCTAATTATGACAACTATTTGAAAGCAATATACCATTACATCTGCTGGACCTTTCTGGTTGTGGTGATATATATGACTTGTAGGTTCACCAAGAACCCGACGAACCCAGAGCCAATAACTGAGCAGCGTCTTGCAATGATTTTTTATTATGTCCAGGGTATATAGCAATTATTCTGGGAAAATTTATACATGGAAAAACCGGTATGAAAGACACCTATGTATTTATGAAATGGGAACAAAATATAGAGTTTAGAAACAGTAGATATTTGCACATTTCCGAAATTGGGAGTACCCATACTAGCATGAGAATTATAGGTCATTTTTCAAAATGACTTCTTTTTTACACATTGTCTTTCATTTGGAAGGCAGAAATGCATCGAAAGTCAATAGATAATAACAGTTGCTCTACAATTTTGTGTTACCCTAAGTCTCCCAATAAAAATGGTACTTCACTTGTGTTGGTAGGCCTAGTGCCCGCGACAGGAAACGGCCCAAAACGCAACGTGGACACACCACATTTTCACAGTGAAAAATGACCCTTTTTTTTGCAAAGTGCCTAGCTGTAGTTTTTGAACCCTAGCTCTGCCGGCACCTAGGGAAACCTAGCAAACCTATACATTTTTGAAAACTAGACACCCAGGGGAATCCAGGATGGGGTGACTTCACTAGCCCTCACCTGGTTCTGTTACCCAGAATCCCTTGCAAACCTAAAAATGTTTCAAAAGAAACACATTTTCCTCACTTTTCTGTGGTGGAAAGTTCTGGAATCTGCGTGGATCCACAAAATTCTACCCACGCCGCGTTCCCCAAAGTCTTTCAAGAAAAACGGTACCCCACTTGTGTGGGTAGGCCTAGTGCCCGCGACAGGAAACGGCCCAAAACGCAACGGTGACACACCACATTTTCACAGTGAAAAATGACCCTTTTTTTGCAAAGTGCCTAGCTATAGTTTTTGAACCCTAGCTCTGCCGGCACCTAGGGAAACCTAGCAAACCTATACATTTTTAAAAACTAGACACCCAGGGGAATCCAGGATGGGGTGACTTGACTGGCTGTCACCAGGTTCTGGTACCCAGAATCCCTTGCAAACCTAAAACATTGTAAAAAAAAACACATTTTCCTCACTTTTCTGTGGTGGAAAGTTCTGGAATCTGCGTGGATCCACAAAATTCCACCCACCCCGCGTTCCCCAAAGTCTTCCGAAAAAAATGGTACCTCACTTGTGTGGGTAGGCCTAGTGCCCGCGACAGGAAACAGCGCAGAACGCAACGTGGACACACCACATTTTCACAGTGAAAAATGACCCTTTTTTTGCAAAGTGCCTAGCTGTAGTTTTTTAACCCTAGCTCTGCCGGCACCTAGGGAAACCTAGCAAACCTATACATTTTTGAAAACTAGACACCCAGGGGAATCCAGGATGGGGTGACTTGACTGGCTCTCACCAGGTTCTGGTACCCAGAATCCCTTGCAAACCTAACAAATTGTCAAAACAAACACATTTTCCTCACTTTTCTGTGGTGGAAAGTTCTGGAATCTGCGTGGATCCACAAAATTCCACCCACCCCGTGTTCCCCAAAGTCTTCCAAGAAAAATGGTACCTCACTTGTGTGGGTAGGCCTAGTGCCCGCGACAGGAAACAGTGCAAAACACAACGTGGACACACCACATTCCACAGTGAAAAATGACCCTTTTTTTGCAAAGTGCCTAGCTGTAGTTTTTGAACCCTAGCTCTGCCGGCACCTAGGGAAACCTAGCAAACCTATACATTTTTGAACACTAGACACCCAGGGGAATCCAGGATGGGGTGACTTGACTGGCTCTCACCAGGTTCTGGTACCCAGAATCCCTTGCAAACCTAAAAAATTGTCAAAAAACCCACATTTTCCTCACTTTTCTGTGGTGGAAAGTTCTGGAATCTGCGTGGATCCACAAAATTCCACCCACCCCGCATTCCCCAAAGTCTTCCGAGAAAAATGGTACCTCACTTGTGTGGGTAGGCCTAGTGCCTGCGACAGGAAACAGCACAAAACGCAACGTGGACACACCACATTTTCACAGTGAAAAATTTCCTTTTTTTTGCAAAGTGCCTAGCTGTAGTTTTTAAACCCTAGCTCTGCCGGCACCTAGGGAAACCTAGCAAACCTATACATTTTTGAAAACTAGACACCCAGGGGAATACAGGATGGGGTGACTTGACTGGCTCCCACCAGGTTCTGTTACCCAGAATCCCTTGCAAACCTAAAAAATTGTCAAAAAAAACACATTTTCCTCACTTTTCTGTGGTGGAAAGTTCTGGAATCTGCGTGGATACACAAAATTCCACCCACCCCGCGTTCCCCAAAGTCTTCCAAGAAAAATGGTACCTCACTTGTGTGGGTAGGCCTAGTGCCCGCGATAGGAAACAGCGCAAAACGCAACGTGGACACACCACATTTTAACAGTGAAAAATGACCCTTTTTTTGCAAAGTGCCTAGCTGTAGTTTTTTAACCCTAGCTCTGCCGGCACCAAGGGAAACCTACCAAACCCACACATTTCTGAAAAGTAGACACCCGGGGGATTCCAGTGAGGTATGTCTTGCGTGGATCCCCTAACGTTTTCTTACCCAGAATCCCCTGCAAACCTGAAAGTCCCAAGTACCCGCGACAGGCAAGGGCCCAAAACATTTTGTGATAGGCAATTTTGATGTCGCCTCAATACGTTTTGGGCCCTTGCCTGTCGCGGGTTCTTGGGCCTCCCACCCGAGTGCGGCACCATTTTTATCGGGAGACCTGGGCAAACGCTGGGTGGTAGGAAATTTGTGTCAGCCCGATGATGCCACAACTTTCCCATACACAAATGTGTGAAAAAAGTGATTTTTTCTGCACAATTTCAGGTTTGCAGGGGATTCTGGGTAAGAAAACTTTGGGGGATCCACGCAAGCCATACCTCCCTGGAATCCCCCCGGTGTCTACTTTTCAGAAATGTGTGGGTTTGGTAGATTTCCCTAGGTGGCCGCCGAGCCCCGGGCCAAAAAGTCATGGGACCCCCCTTGCAAAACCAGGTAGTTTTGTGATAGGCAATTTTGATGTCGCCTCAATACGTTTTTGGCCCTTTCTTGTCGCGGGTACTTGGGCCTCCCACCCGAGTGAGGCACCATTTTTATCGGGAGACCTGGGCGAACGCTGGGTGGTTGTAAATTTGTATCAGCCCGGTGATGCCACAACTTTCCCACACACAAATGTGTGAAAAAGTGATTTTTTCAGCACAATTTCAGGTTTGCAGGGGATTCTGGGTAAGAAAACGTTGGGGGATCCACGCAAGCCATACCTCCCTGGAATACCCCGGGTGTCTAGTTTTCAGAAATGTGTGGGATTGGTAGGTTTCTCTAGGTGGCCGCCGAGCCCCGGGCCAAAAATTCATGGGACCCCCCTTGCAAAACCAGGTCGTTTTGTGATAGGCAATTTTGATGTCGCCTCAATACGTTTTGGGCCCTTGCCTGTCGCGGGTACTTGGGCCTCCCACCTGAGTGAGGCACCATTTTTATCGGGAGACCTGGGCGAACGCTGGGTGGTAGGAAATTTGTGTCAGCCCGGTGATGCCACAACTTTCCCACACACAAATGTGTGAAAAAAAGTGATTTTTTCAGCAAAATTTCAGGTTTGCAGGGGATTCTGGGTAAGAAAACGTTGGGGGATCCACGCAAGCCATACCTCCCAGGAATCCCCCGGGTGTCTACTTTTCAGAAATGTGTGGGTTTGGTAGATTTCCCTAGGTGGCCGCCGAGCCCCGGGCCAAAAAGTCATGGGACCCCCCTTGCAAAACCAGGTAGTTTTGTGATAGGCAATTTTGATGTCGCCTCAATACGTTTTTGGCCCTTTCTTGTCGCGGGTACTTGGGCCTCCCACCCGAGTGAGGCACCATTTTTATCGGGAGACCTGGGCGAACGCTGGGTGGTTGTAAATTTGTATCAGCCCGGTGATGCCACAACTTTCCCACACACAAATGTGTGAAAAAGTGATTTTTTCAGCACAATTTCAGGTTTGCAGGGGATTCTGGGTAAGAAAACGTTGGGGGATCCACGCAAGCCATACCTCCCTGGAATACCCCGGGTGTCTAGTTTTCAGAAATGTGTGGGTTTGGTAGGTTTCTCTAGGTGGCCGCCGAGCCCCGGGCCAAAAATTCAAGGGACCCCCCTTGCAAAACCAGGTCGTTTTGTGATAGGCAATTTTGATGTCGCCTCAATAAGTTTTGGGCCCTTGCCTGTCGCGGGTACTTGGGACTCCCACCCGAGTGAGGCACCATTTTTATCGGGAGACCTGGGCGAACGCTGGGTGGTAGGAAATTTGTGTCAGCCCGGTGATGCCACAACTTTCCCACACACAAATGTGTGAAAAAAGTGATTTTTTCAGCAAAATTTCAGGTTTGCAGGGGATTCTGGGTAAGAAAACGTTGGGGGATCCACGCAAGCCATACCTCCCAGGAATCCCCCGGGTGTCTAGTTTTCAGACATGTGTGGGTTTGGTAGGTTTCCCTAGGTGGCCGCCGATCCCCGGGCCAAAAAGTCATGGGACCCCCCTTGCAAAACCAGGTAGTTTTGTGATAGGCAATTTTGATGTCGCCTCAATACGTTTTGGGCCCTTGCCTGTCGCGGGTACTTGGGCCTCCCACCCGAGTGAGGCACCATTTTTATCGGGAGACCTGGGCGAACGCTGGGTGGTAGGAAATTTGTGTCAGCCAGGTGATGCCACAACTTTCCCACACACAAATGTGTGAAAAAAGTGATTTTTTCAGCAAAATGTCAGGTTTGCAGGGGATTCTGGGTAAGAAAACGTTGGGGGTTCCACGCAAGCCATACCTCCCTGGAATCCCCCGGGTGTCTACTTTTCAGAAATGTGTGGGTTTGGTAGGTTTCCCTAGATGGCCGCCGACCCCGGGGCCAAAAACCCAGGTAACCCCCCGTGCAAAACCAGGTTGGTTTGTGATACGTAATTTTGATGTCGCCTCACTAGGCTTTGGGCCCTTGCCTGTCGCGGGTACTTGACCCACCCATACAAGTGAGGTACCGTTTTTCTCGGAAGACTTTGGGGAATGCGGGGTGAGTAGAATTTTGTGGATCCACACAGATTCCAGAACTTTACACCACAGAAATGTGAGGAAAATGTGTTTTTTTATACACATTTTCAGGTTTGCAAGGGATTCTGGGTAACAGAACCTGGTGAGAGCCAGTCAAGTCACCCCATCCTGGATTCCCCTGGGTGTCTAGTTTTCAAAAATGTACAGGTTTGCTACGTTTCCGTATGTGCCGGCTGCGCTAGGGCCCAAAATCCACAGGTAGGCATATTGCTAAAAAGAAATCCGTGCCTAGTCGGCTTTCTGCTGACCTGGGGGGGATTTCGGGGGGTGGGGTTGCCCCGATATGCCCCCAAGGGGGCAGAAACACTGTGGCTATTTTTTTGGGGGGGAGGGGCAGCCCCCACCCCACACATAAAAAAGCCAGCGTAATCGTTGGTGTCTAGTGGGCTTTTTGCCCCTTTGGGGGGGCAGATTGGGGGCTACTGCCCCATCTTCCCCCCCAGGGGGGACAGAAAGGCTGTAATTGTTGCAGGTGGGGGCATTGGCATGCCCGTTTTGGGCAGCCCCCACCCTAATTAAAATTTGCCCCAAAAAATCCCTGGCGTCTAGTGAGCTTTTTGCCCCACTGGGGGGGGGCAGATTGGGGGCTACTGCCCCATCTGCCCACCAGGGGGGGCAGGAAGGCTGTAATTTTTGCGGGGGAGGGGGTGGGGGTATGGGCATGCCCGTTTTGGGCAGCTCCACCCTAATTCAAATTTGCCCAAAAAAAATCCCTGGCGTCTAGTGGGCTTTTTGCCCCCCCCCGGCGGGGCAGATTGGGGGCTAATGCCCCCATCTGCCCCCCAGGGGGCTGAAAGTCCACTAGACGCAAGGGAGTTTTGGGCAAATTTTAATTAGGTGGGGGCTGCCAAAACGGGCATGCCAATGCCCCACCCTAATTAAAATTTGCCCAAAAATCCCTGGCATCTACTGGGCTTTTTGTCCCCCCGGGGGGAAGATTGGGGGCTAATGCCCCCATCTGCCCCCAAGGAGGGGCAGAAAGGCTGTAATTTTTGCGGGGGAGGGGGTGGGGGCATGGGCATGCCCGTTTTGGGCAGCCCCATCCTAATTCAAATTTGCCCAAAAAAATCCCTGGCGTCTAGTGGGCTTTTTGCCCCCCCGGCGGGGCAGATTGGGGGCTAATGCCCCCATCTGCCCCCAGGGGGCTGAAAGTCCACTAGACGCAAGGAGTTTTGGGCAAATTTTAATTAGGGTGGGGTTGCCCGAAACGGGCATGCCTATGCCCCCACCCTAATAAAAATTTGCCCCAAAAATCCCTGGCGTCTAGTGGGCTTTTGCCCCCGGCGGGGCAGATTGGGGGCTAATGCCCCCATCTGCCCCCCAGGGGGGCAGAAAGGCTGTAATTTTTGCGGGGGAGGGGGTGGGGGCATGGGCATACCCTTTTGGGCAGCCCCCACCCTAATAAAAATTTGCCCCAAAAATCCCTGGTGTCTAGTGGGCTTTTGCCCCCTGGGGGGCAGATTGGGGGCTACTGCCCCATCTGCCCCCCAGGGGGCAGTAAGGCTGTATTTTTTGCAGGGGAGGGGGTGGGGCATGGGCATGCTCGTTTTGGGCAGCCCCACCCTAATTCAAATTTGCCCCCCAAAAATCCCTGGCATCTAGTGGGCTTTTTGCCCCCCCCGGCGGGGCAGATTGGGGGCTAATGCCCCCATCTGCCCCCCAGGGGGGCTGAAAGTCCACTAGACGCCAGGGAGTTTTTTGGGCAAATTTTTATTAGGGTGGGGGCTGCCCAAAATGGGCATGCCAATGCCCCCACCCTAATTAAAATTTGCCAAAAAAATCCCTGGCGTCTACTGGGCTTTTTGCCCTTCCGGAGTGAAGATTGGGGGCTACAGCCCCCATCGGGGCAGATAGGCTGTAATTTTTGTGGGGGAGGGGGTGGGCATTGACATGCCCATTTTGGGCAGCCCCCACCCTAATTCAGATTTGCCCCAAAATATCCCTGGCGTCTAGTGGGCTTTTTGCCCCCCCGGGGGGAAGATTGGGGGCTCATGCCCCCATCTGCCCCCCAGGGGGGGCAGAAAGGCTGTAATGGTGGCGGGGGTGGGGGCATTGGCGTGCCCGTTTCGGGCAGCCTCCACCCTAAAAAAAATGGTGCAAAAAAAATCCCTGGCGTTTAGTGGGCTTTCTGCCCCCCCAGGGGGGCAGAAAGGCTGTAATGGTGGTGGGGGGGTGGGGGCATTGGCGTGCCCATTTCGGGCAGCCCCCACCCTAAAACAAAATGCACCCAAAAAAATCCCTGGCGTTTAGTGGGCTTTCTGCCCCCCCGGGGGGGCAGATTGGGGGCTACTTGCCCAAGGGGCCGCTCCCCCCTCCCTGGTGTCTAGTGGGTGGATCCCTGCTTGGGGATCGCCCTCCTGGGGTGATCCCCAAGCAGGGATCCACTGGGGAGGGGTACCATTGGAAAGGGGAGATTCTCCCTTTTCCAATGATACCTCTCCCGTATTTTTACGTGCCCGGGGGGCTGAGATAGCCCCCTGAGCACCTAGAAAGTGAAACTGAAATGAGCCTAAAGGCTCATTTCAGTTTCGGTTTCTGTGCAATGACAACAGCGCAACGTGCGCGCTGATTGTTATGGCACAGAAACCAGGGAGGGGGCCTCGGGAGCTGGGGAAACTCTTCCCCAGCTCCCAAGGTCACAGGGGAGAAATAGAAATACCTCTGCTGTCTGCAGCAGAGGGATTTCGTGCCCCTGGCCTCATGACGGAATGGTTCCGTCATGAGCACAGGGGCACCGATGCTCATGATGGAACCATTCCGTCATGAGCATCGAAGGGGTTAAACCCTAATAGCGAAACAGGGCTTTTCCCAGTGACACTGTGATACTTATTGCAACACGGATTGAATAGAAACATCTCTAGTTTTCACTAGGTTTTTCCATTCACACTGCCACCTTTTGGTGACGGCCATTCATAGCAGTCAGTCTCCTCCATTCATAGTAGACTGTCAGGTCAATGTAGCTGATGAATGGGTCCTTTACCCATGAAATTACACCTATATGCTGTGTATTTTCTGAATGAGGGCTTATTTGTACTTAGAGATTTTTAAACTGTAGGCTGTACTCTCTTGTTTACATTTACAGGAATTATGCATATGTATACTAAAAACTACTGTGTTGATTTTGGTAAAATTACAACCAATCCTTGGGCTTTTCATTGAATCAGGTCATGCACACCTGTCTCCTGTGGGTAAGCCGCAACGTTGGACAACAAGTAATAGAACTGTCAAAGCAGTGTTTCAGTGTTTAACCCCTTCCCTGCGGGGGTAATTCCCCCATGGGTGCGGTGGTTGGGGGGGTGAGCGCGGCGCCGCGGTGCTCGTGACAAGACCAGCTCGTCATGAGTCACAGTGGAGCTGTGCTCATGACGAGCTGGTCTCGTAACGACCCCGCCCACTGATTAATTCTCCCGCACAGGCGGGGAATTAATCCCGCGTGTGCGGCGCGAAACCGTTATGACGAGACCAGCTCGTCATGAGCACAGTGACTCATGACGAGCTGGTCTCGTCATGAGCACCGAAGCGGCTAATACTTTAGGAATGTTTAGAAAGCCTAAAAAGCTGCACTTAAAAGACGTTCATGGAAAAGGTCCCTTTAACTGTTTAGAACCCAGTCAATCTTTCTACAGAAGAATAGCTTGCAAAGAAACATTTTTTTATGAGAGCTTTCATAGGTTTAGGACATTGAGCTCAGCTTTCAACAGCACAAGCTACCCAGAGGTCATTGAAAATATTCAAATATTCACTGTATCAATAGTTTTCGACCTTAATTCTCTTTGAAAAGCATTAAACACTTTGCAACTGCCAAGTTGGGTTGGTAACTGATTCACAAAGTGAAAGAGATTCTCTTTGGCTCCCTATGTTATGTTATGGAGATTTGTAGAGCGCGGTTTATCCCAGTGAGGGTATCCAGGCACCAAAGCAGGAGAGTAGGTCTGGAGGTGCTCCTTGTTGAACATCCAGGTCTTCAGCTTCTTGAGGAAATTTAGGAGTGGGGTGGTGGTCCAGGTATGTAGAGGGAGTTCATTCCAGCTTTTGGTCATGATGAAGTAAAAGTGTGAACTCCTGCCTTGCTTCTGTGGATGCAGGGAATTTGTGCCAGGCAGAGAGAAGCGGAGCGTCTGGAGGGTTGGTAGAGTTGGAGTCGGTCATTGAGGTAGGGTGGTCCTGTGTTGTAGAGAACTTTGTAGGCATGGTGGGGAGCTTGAATTTGCAGCATTTCCGGATGGGTAGCCAGGGCAGTTTTGCGATGTAGGGCTTGAAGGTGTGCCCTTCCGGAGATATCCAAGATGAGTCTGGCAGTGGTGTTCTGGATGGTTTGGAGCCTTTGAGTGGAGTGGCTGGTGATGCTGACATATAGTGTGTTGCTGTAGTCAAGTCTGCTGGTAATGAATGTTTAGGGGACTGTGCGTCTGGTGTGCATGGGAAGCCATTTGAAGATTTTGAGACATTCTGATGATGTGGCAGCAGGATGACATCATGATGTTGACTTGTTTGTTCATCGAGAGCTTGCTACCAAGGATGATGCTGAGATTTCTGTCAGGGTCTGTGGGGACCCAAGTCAGGTGGCCACAAGCAGGAGTCCCTACCCTTTGAGAATATTTGTAAAAGTTTTAGGAGGAGTGAGCAGTATCCAAGGGAGTGTTCCAGTTCTTCCAGTTCTCAGCAAAACTTTAAAAAAAATTATATATATTTTTAAAGCAGCCCTGTTTTCTTTGAGAAAAAAGGCCTGCATTTAAAAATATATATTTATATAAAATAAGTCACACAAATGGTGGTCTCCTGACCCTTACAGTTCACCTTCCCTATGATTTTGCTAACTTGTGTGAGTCATAATTTGCAACCTTCTTTGTGAATATTGATGAGGTAGGTCGGACTGCAACCCACTCCGATTCAGAATTTAATAAACATACCTATGAGTACATAGATCAATACACAAAATCCATTACTGATCACAAAAAGACTGTTGCAAATTGCTACCTCTTTATGCGACTAATATCCTACATTTTGCCCCTAGAAGGGGTTCAAGTTATCAAACATTGTTTACATTGGTTTCACAAAGTTTAACAAATAATATTGAATAACAGCTCCAGAGCCTGATTCACAAAGGTAAATGTACACTTTTTTCTAAGATTACGTTTGTTTTCGAATTCACAAGCTCCTATTTAATAGTAAGTTTATGACTGTGAAGGCTCCACAGTCGGGGCAGAGAACTCCACACATTAAAAGAAACAACATGACTGTCTTTTTATGAGCTCAGTTCTCCGCACATACGCAACCAGGTTTCTGGTCCAGCGCTACCAGGGTTTCGGTCAGGTCCTCCTCCTTCCCTCCCTACCAAGCTATCAAAGCTGCAATAGAGTTACTGTGTCCAATTCCATCCCCAGAGGCCACATCACTTGTCATGGAGGTGAAGCCAAAGAGGGTTCATCAATCATCAGGCAATCCCATGTCATTCCTCATACATGTATCGTCCTGCTCTGAACTAAGGACATCCAAAAGGTCTTGGTGGGAGCCATGCTTGGGGCCCTGAGCCCTGCTGCAGAGTAGAAAGTTGCCTTAGGTGGCTCCAACTTGTTCTCTCAGGTTGTGAACCAGGGCTTCATGAATTTTTTTAGTGATCGCCTTAAATTCATTCTAACGTTGAGGGGTTGCCTGTGTGACATCTTGGTAGACAAGGCAGCAGTTGTTCTGTAAGATAATATTGCCTAATTCCCTAGCTTTGTATGGGACCTCCTCTTTTTTAGAGTAGTAATTAAATTTGACCAGGATAGCCCTAGATTTTAGTTGTTGGACCTGTCTTCTTGGGCTGACCCGAGGAATTCTGTTCAGGCGGACATCTGAGTGTTCATCACCAAGAATAGAGGAAAACATGCCCATAACAAAAGCACAGAGTTTAGCCTCCAGGACCTCCTCACTGAGGCCTGGATTCGGAAGTTCTCTCGTCTCAAGTAGTTTTCCAGATCTACCTTGTCAAGAGCCCCATTTAATTTTTAATTGAGCCTTCAGCATGCCACTCGTGTTCATTAAGAACAAATTGTTAATTTCCAATTCATCTGATCTGGATTCCACCTCTAGCATCATTTGACCCACTGAGTCAACGTCCGCATGTAGTTCCTGAATTTTTGAGCCCAGGTCCAAGTGAAGGTCTGGCAGGGCCTTGTCGAAGTCCTGGTGAAGTTCACCACGAAGCTCTGTTCTAAATGTGTGAAGACTCTGCAATAGTTGAGGCTTTATTAAGGACATGTCGGCCTGGTCATGATGGGAATGGGCCATTTCACAATCACTTGCTAGGCGGTGTAGGGTTTTTCTAATATGGCCAGAAGGGCACTGTGGTTTGACTTCTTTTTGGAGGTCATATGATGGTCCTCCATCCACTCACTGGGCTCCAGAGTTTGTATTTCAGCAGTCCCTCAGAAAGATGGTTTCATCCCTTTCTGAGGCAGGGTATGCCCAAACGTGGGTCCCTTGCTCACTTTGCCACTAGATTCAAGCTAGTCTTGCTGATGAGGGGTGTAACCCCAAAACCGGTCCCAGGATGCTTGTTTCCGGTCCAGGGAGGGCCTGGCCTGGCAGTTCGGGCTGGACTGTTCCAATGAGGCACAGGGTCAAGACTGATTTGCATATGGCTGGGTCTGAATTGGGGTGGCGAATTGAGCTAAGAAACAATGATGGATTCAACCCAGATCAGTGACTGGGGGTGAGTGTCTGAAAAGTTTCAGTGCTCCATCTATCATCTCCTTGTTTTTGCTTTGTTCACCCTAAGTTGGCAGGGTATGCCCAGACGAGTGTCCCTTGCTCACTTTGCCACTAGATTCAAACTAGCCTGGCTGATAAATGTTGTTAGCCCAAAACCGGTCCCAGGATGCTTGTTTCCGGTCCAGGGAGGTATCATCAAATAAGGAGGAGCAACAGAGAGATAATAACCAGGTCACCCTCCACTCACTGAACCATATACAAATGATCTGATTATATAGAACACTATAAACTTTCAATGTAAAAGGGGCAGTTTTGTAACCAATCTCTACCTAGGGCAGGCTCCACTACTTATTATTATAGCATCACAATTATTATATATATTTTTTAAAGCAAACAATACATAGTGAATCCTCCAATAAAACACACAAACCAAAAAAACAAAAATATATAAAAATTATAATATTAAAAACAACAGTTTGACATATATTGCTACACTCATTTGATTAAAAAATAATTCCAATCTAAACATGCTATAATGATGATAAATACCACAATGTTTTAATAGACATGATTGAAAAAAACCAACACTACTATTTGTGTGTGTGAAATATATATATACTTGTATGAATAATACATATTTATAGGAATAATTACATACTGGCGGTCTCCAGTAGGTAGTTATAGTTTGGATGTAGATCCCAAAGGGAGAGTGTTTTTTATTTGCCAATAACTTTGGCGTTGTTTGACAAATCGTCGCGACATTTTCATAACTAGTAGTATGATGCTCACTCCAGCTGCTGTCTTGTAAGTTTTTTGGTGATCCTTAAAGCAGGGTATAGAAAAAGAGGAGGTCCCAAAAGGCGCTTTCCCATAGAGATTTTAAACACGACTACAGTCCGAACTGCTGAACAGAATTACAGCAAATTTGGCAGAAAGGTAGCTGTTGGTCCAGAAAGCAACCTTTTGTAAATTGGCGTAAATCCATTCAGTAGTTTTTGAAATATTAAGGAAAATCCAAATTTGTATATATAGGGATGCGGAGGCTTCACAAACCCTCCGATCTCATTCTAATTCTGATTGAGTGCCAACACTTCAAACCAGGAAGTGTTGGCAGCTGATTCCCAGAAAAAACATTGAAGAAAAGGCAGCAGGGTAGGAATACCCTGAGCCCCTAGGCCTCTTGGGGCAAAAGAACGTGTTTTAATTAAAAAAATTGATGAGAGCCACACTGGATCCATGGCTCCTACCGAATGTTTTTTTTAAAAAGAAGCATGGGCTCTCATGGAAGGGGGCGCACGGTCCCCCCCTCCTGGGGCTTAGAAATGCCCTGAGGACCACCACCTTTCTGGGGCTTAGGCACTATTATGGGTGAGCCTCTTGGACCCTCCTAGACCCCGGGGACCACCACCTCCCCGGGGCCATATTCAATATGTAATGGGGGGCTTCAGAGAGCCCTATCAGGCATTTGGGATTGCCACCTCCCTGGGAAACCCTTCTTTTTTTAAAAATGGGAGGGGGGCTGCCTGGCTCCTCCCCCAGGCTGTTCTCGGCCACACGGACCGCCACCTCCCCAGAGCAGGCCCTACAAACAAGAAAGGAGGGGAGTCACTCGGGCCCTCTCCTGGAGCCATATATAGTTCTGTGGTCCGCCACGCCCCAGGGCCGGCTCCTGCTATATCCCGTGGTACCCACCCCTAGGACATAGCTGTTTGCTGTGGCTTGGCGGAGCTTTACCGCTCCCGGCCAGTCACAGCAAGTGCTCCGCTTCGCGAAATTGCTCATGCTCGCTGGAGGTGGAGCAGAATTGCTTTCAGACACAGGAAGCTGAATGTTTAGAAGCTCCCTATGTCTGAAAGTAATGCTGGATACCACAGGAGGTCGGGAGCCAGCAGGGACCACGGGGGCATTCAGGCTCCCCCTGCAATGCCAGTGGAGACTGGGTGCCATGGAGACTCCCAGCAGACATGGCCAAGCCCAAGGGGTTGAGGACCCTGGGGCTGAAATTGGCCAAGAGAGATGGGCCATGTTGCTCCCCTCCCCTCTTGCAGAAAGGCCTGGCCCCAGGGGATGGTGTCCCCAAGGGCCAATATGTAATATTTAGGAAACAGCATTTAAAAATCCTTAGGAATTCACTTAGAAAACCAAAGGTTACAGGGACGTAATGGTTAGGTAGTAGAAATAAAAGAAAATTAAATATTCACTAAAAAAAACAAAGGTTACAGGGAAGTCATATTTAGGCTCAGATTTCACTTATACAAAACCATAGAAATTCAGCAGTTATAGTTACCTGAGCTAATTATAAGTTATGCCCCCGCAATGCACTGCTTATGACTTCACATATTACATCACTCATGACATGTTCAGTGGCATCACTGATGACACCAGTGATGACATCTCAAATGACATCACTGATGACATCCCCTCTGAATGATATGATGGGCCTCCCTGGGGTGTTGATGCTGTCTTTGTGGATCTTGGGAAGGAGATAGAAGACCGGTACCTGCGGGAAATCCTTCTTGAGATACTCAAATTATTTTATCTCCAATAACCCTTTGTCCCTCCAATCCTCCAATTTGGCCCAGAAAAGAATAATGGTTTTATGATATTCTTCACTGTCAGCTAGTTGGATCACAATATTCTAATCAGATGCTAGGTCCTCTATCGCTTGTCTTTGTCAGTGAGAGATATTATGTGTATTGTGTTGCTGCCTGTGTCTTAGCCTTTTCTGGTCTTTAATGATTTGCTCATGATACTGGCTATGGCGTCATAGAGCATTTGTGGAAGGAATGTAAAGGCAGGCTTAAATTCAGTTGAAATGGCTCTGTCATATGTTATGCCCAAATCATCTAAAAGGAGAGTGGGGTGATTGGAACACCCAATCGTGGCCTTGCCACTTTCCAACTAGTGGAAGGTTACCAACATACACATCACTTATTTTGAGGTTAGAAAAACAATTGGTATTCCCCTTGTTACTGTTACAGTCACTCTTGTTTAACCGGAGCATATGACATTTCTTAAGTTTGCTTTTTCTAACCATGTTCAACATATCAATGCGTGACTGCACATAGTGGAAGTTAGTCGAGGGACAGAAAGAAAGGCCAAGTGACAACACAGAGAGCTCATCTTCTGTCAATCGTCTTTGGGAGCGGTTTATCACTGTGTTATTTACAAGTGTCCTCCATTATTGGCTCTTTTTTGTTGGCCCATTGCTTGTTCCCACTGGGCCTTCCTTGTTGCTTTCACTCCCTGATCCTCCTTTGTTTTGTCCTCTTCTTCCAGTTCCTTATCCTCTTGCTCCCCTCCTTCTGCCTCTAAATCCTACCTGGTTGCTGTTGTATCATCCTCCCCTTTCTAAAGAGGCGAGATTGTTCTAAAAAAAGTCATGGGTCTGGCTCTTCCTTCACCTTCAGAAGCACTGGGGTTCCCTGTATCTGGGGCAACTGTTCCATCTATTTCAGATTAGGTTTCGGAGATGGTGGTTTCATAGGTTGATGAGAGGCTTTTACTCAGATTGCTGTTGTTGTATGCACTGTCGTACTTACTGCTAAAGGCGTAAATTCTTCCCTTTTCATAGTCCTCACAATCCCGGATGAATTTTCTCTATTTGAGTTTCTTATCTTACCTTCCAATTTCTTTAGTCTAATGTCCATTTCTTTCACGAATTTCTCAACAGAATCCTAATCTTTGCTGGTCTTGAGATCTTCCTGCAATTGATCAATTCAATTACTTTTAATATTTTCACTCATTCAGACAAAGCATATTTTACTAGGATTTCCAGCATGGTTGTAGAGCTCCGATTTGAGTTCTCAGACCATTCATCAAACATTTTGGGATCTGGGGATTCATATGAGGGATGGCATAAATGCATAGTCCCCCTGTTATTATATTTGTGTCCAGATAGTTCTGTAGTTAGGTCCCCTCCCACCATTTAGATAGTTCCATTTTGAATAATTTCTCCAGTCGCCTGAGTTTGTCTTTTAGTTCTTGGCCTTCATCGGGTGTACTAGTTTTCCCCTCCACTTTGCTCTTGGAGAACAATAATTTTGCTTCCTGTAATCTCCTTGCCTCTCTTCCCTCTGCCATATTCCTGAACAAGTGTGGTCCACAGGATAAACCACGTCACACATATCTCCCCTAAGTCAATCTAAGTTCCCCACCTTTGTGTCCAAATGTTTCTAAAGAATAGTTGTACCTCAGTTGTGCATCTAGTATAATGGGGTAACCCAGTGCCCCTCAGAACCTGGGTGTGAAGATACGGAGAAATATTGGTTCTGTCGGGTATAGAATTGCTTTTTTTCTTATTGAATAAGAAACATTAGTGAAAAATACAGTTATTCAAACATTTGTGTCATAGCAGTTAATGGAAAAAATCTCCTGCCAGAATGAGCAGGAGATTCTGGAATCAAAGATACAAAACTGAGGCCAATTGAGACCCTGCGATACCCCATTTGTTTCCAGAGGAATAGCCTGGAACATCGACTTGACTGAAGGATCGCTTTTTGTATTTCGACACGAAAGGTCACATTGGACCTAGGCTACATTGCACCCATTACACCTGTGGAGTGCGATCATTTTCAACGTCTTCTTTTAATTCCTAAGGAAAGATACTCACCTACTGAGCCCTGACGAAGTTCTCACCATGAGAACGAAACGCGTTGGCTGACCGTATAATCACCTATTCTGTGAGAATTAACTTATTGAAAATAAAGATTCATTTGAAAAACTAAAATACTGGCTTCCTGGACTTCATCACCTGACGCACGCCCAACCCCTCCATTTAGTCAAAAAGTAGCACCTTTCTGGAAAGTGTCATGGAGATTCGTCAAATGGGGCAGAAGTTATTAGCAACACAAAAAAACGCATAAATATATCTATATATCTATATCTATATCTATCTATCTATCTAAATATATATATATATATATATATATATATATATATATATATATATATATATATATATATATATATATATATATATATATATTTATTATCTACTGGCGGTCGCCAGTAGATAGTTATAGTTAGGACCTAGTTTCCATAGGAAAAGCGTTTTTTGTTTTCCCAATAACTTTAGCGCCGGATGACGAATCATCGCCAAATTTTCAAAACTAGCGGGGCGCTCCAGTCAGCTCCTGTCTTGAAAGTTTCGGGGTGATTCGGCAAGCGGGGGCCGAGAAAAAAGGGGGGTCCCAAAACATGTTTTGTCCATGTTAATTCCCATAGGAAACTCTAGACACGGCTACAGCCCGAACTGCTGAACGGAATTACACCAAATTTGGCAAAAAGGTAGTGCTTGGTTCAGAAAGCGCCCTTTTTTTAAATGGTGTAAATCCGTTCAGTAGTTCCTGAGAAATTCAAAAAATAAAAGTTTCGATATCTATGGCCGCGGAAGATCCGCGCACCCTCCCGATCACGAGCTTCATGCTAATTGGCTATCAACACTCCAAACCAGGAAGTGTTGGCAGCCATCTTGTGCCTCGGTAACCGAGGCACAAGAAAACAGAAATACTAAGGCACAAAACAAGAAAAGGGGGCAGGGTAGAAACACCCTGACCCCCTAGGCCTGCTCAGTGGGTCCCACAAGGACCCCCAGGGCCCAAAAAAGCATTTTTTTTAAAAAAATATTCAGCCGAATTCGCGCTGGGTGCGCGAATCCGGCCGTGAAAATAAAAAAACAAAGGGCGGGCTCCCGCGCTTCGTTTAATTGATCCCGGGGGCAGTAAAAAAATGTGTGGGGGGATGCCCTAATCCCCCCACACTGCCCTGGGGACCGCCACCCCCCCGGGGCTTGTTTTTTTAGAGTTTGGGGGGCCTCTAAGCCCACCCAAGCCCCGGGGACCGCCACCCCCTGGGGCTTAAATCAATTATAATCGCGGGGGCACACTGCCCCCCCGCAGCCCCGGGGACCGCCACCCCCCGGGGCTTCTTTTTAAAAAATATATATATACCTGTGTGGGGGGGGCAAGCCCCCCCACATGCCCCGGGGACCGCCACCTCCCTGGGGCACTAATATTTAAATTTGGGGGTCCATAACGGACCCCCGAGCCCTGGGGACCACCACCTCCCCGGGGCTGTGCAAGTGAAGGGCGCGACCCCCTCCTGGAGCCTGTGATGGCCCTGGGGACCGCCACCTCCCATGGCCGGCTCCTGCAGTGTCCCGGGGTGCCCACCCCCAGGACACTGCTGTTTGCTATGGCAGGATGGGAGCCTCGCGGCTCCCGTCCTGCCATAGCAAACTTGCTTTGGATTTTGGAAGAGAGGCAGGAAACCTGCTCTCTCTTCCAAAATCTAAAGCAGATTGCTTTTCCACAAGGGGAGCTGCATGTTAGCAGCTCCCCATGTGGAAAAGCAATGCCGGCTCCTGCAGGACGCGGGAGCCGGCAGGACCGTGGGGGCATTGGGGCTCCCCCACGGTCCCCAACGGATAGGGCCTGCCACGCGGCCCCCCTCCCCAAAATTTAAAAAAAAAGGCCGGCCCCGGGGGATGGGGTCCCCGGGGCTAATAGAGGCCTCAGGAGGGGGCCACGCAGCCCCCTCCTTAAAAATTTAAAAGTGTGGCCATGCCCCGGGGGATGGGGTCCCCGGGGCCGGAATTGGCCACGGGAGGGGGCCACGCAGCCCCTTCCCGTTCAGTTTTTTTTTTTATAAAAAAGGGGTCAGGCCTGGGGATGGGGTCCCCAGGGCCCAAAAGGAAAAAGAAGGGGGACCACACAGCCCCCTTCTAAAAAAAAAAAAAAAAGACGTAATCGTGCCTCAGGCCCGCCCCTCCCTTCACCACTCTGCAAACGCGCCCTGTGGCGCGTTTTAAATTGGGGCATTAATTCCCCTTGAATACTGGGGGTCCCTGGGGGCCAACTAGCCCACCAGGTACCTCCAGTGCGTGCCACAGGGCTTCGTTGCAGAGAGGTGGTGCAGGCCACGCCCCTTTTTACACCTCTCTGCAACGCAGCTCTGTGGCGCTTACTGGAGGTACCTGGTGGGCTAGTTGGACCCAAGGGACCCTCAGGATTCAAGGGGACATTATCCCCCAACTTAAAACGCGCCACGGGGCACGTTTATACAGTGGTGAAGGGAGGGGGCGGGGCCTGAGGTGACATGTGTGCAAACACGCCCTGTGGCGTGTTTTAAGTTGGGGATTAAGTCCCCTTGAATCCTGAGGGTCCCTGGGGTCCAACTAGCCCACCAGGTACCTCCAGTAAGCGCCACAGTGCTCCGTTGCAGAGAGGTGTAAAAGGGGCGTGGCCTCGGACCACCTCTCTGCAACGCAGGCCTGTGGCGCTTACTGGAAGTACCTGGTGGGCTAGTTGGGCCCCAGGGACCCTCAGGATTCAAGGTGACCTAATACCCCAACTTAAAACGCGCCACAGGGTGCGTTTGCACAGTGGTGAAGGGAGGGGGCGGGGCCTCAGGTGACATGTGTGCAAACACGCTCTGTGGCGCGTTTTAAGTTGGGGAATTAATTCCCCTTGAATCCTGAGGGACCCTGCTGGCCAACTAGCCCACTAGGTACCTCCAGTGCGCGCCACAGGGCTGCGTTGCAGAGAGGTGGTCCAGGCCACGCCCCTTTTTACACCTCTGTGCAACGCAGCTCTGTGGCGCTTACTGGCGGTACCTAGTGGGCTAGTTGGACCCCAGGGACCCTCAGGATTCAAGGGGACTTAATCTCCCAACTTAAAACGGCCACAGTGCTTGTTTGCACACATGTCACCTCAGGCCCCCCCCTCCCTTCACCACTGTGCAAACGCGCCCCGGGGCGCGTTTTAAGAGGAAGTTTTAATCCCCCTGCCCTATTATGTACTAGGGCCTTACAGAGGAGGTCATGCTAATCACAGAGGTACCCCAATGCATAGTGTTCCCTAGTGTATGTAGGTGTTTTCACTGTATTCTAAGTGTCTTTTAGCATAGCACTGGCTCTAGGCCTGGTTAGTCCGAGTCAGTTACCACCAGTACCCGTCTGAAAAAGTTGTGGGCACAGGATGATTTTGCAACAAGGCCTCTTTCTGCTCCTCTGTTGGTTCTTTCTGCACATCTTTTGCTTCTTCCTGCACTTTTCTTCGTCTTTGTGGACTTCTGTTGCGTCTTTCTGCATTTCTTTTGCTTCTTTCTGTGCGTTTTTCTTCTTTCTTCACATGTCCTACCTCTGTAGGCATAGTTAGAAACTAGCATTTAAAAAACCTTTGAAATTCACTTAAAAAACCATAGGTTTCAGGCACGTTATAGTTAGAAATTAGCATTTAAAAAACCTTTGAAATTCACTGAAAAAACCATAGGTTTCAGACACGTTATAGTTAGAAATTAGCATTTAAAAAACCTTAGAAATTCACTGAAAAAACCATAGGTTTTAGGGACAGTTATAGTTAGTTGGTCATTTCACTCGTACAAAACCATAGAAATTCCCCCGTTATAGTTAGTTCAGCTAACTATAACTCGCGCCCCGCAATGCACTGCTGATGACGTCACATATTACATCACTCATGACATGGTCAGTGACATCACTGAGGACATCACTGATGACATCTCAAATGACATCACTGATGACATCATACAGTGACTGTGTGTTTCTGTAAAGTTTAAATTTGTTTATATATATATATATATATATATATATATATATATATATATATATATATATATATATATATATGTCAAGGTATATTGAAGAATGAGTGGGTGTATAAGTGTCTGAATGGATGATTTAGTAGGTGCGTGACTGACTGTATAAGGGAGTGATTAATCGTGTCTTACTGAATGCATGCGTTAGTGACTAAACTGTGTGAATGTCTGTATTAGTCTGTCAGTTGGTGTGTAAGCGACAGCATGGGTTGGTAAGTAGCTACATGAGCGTCTATATGGGTTATTGATTGGTTGTTTGAGTATCTGTATGGGTGCCTGAGTGTCTGTGTGGGTGGGGTGTGTGTGAGACTCTGTGCATAGATGTGTGAGTAGGTGATTCACTGGGTGTATGGGTTCAAGAGTGCATCTGTGAGGGGCTGTATGGGTGGGTGGGTGTGTGTATTGGTATGTTGGTGAGTGAATGGATGTCTCAGTGGTACATGTGTGAGTAACTACATATATGAAAGGCAGTATATGTGAGTGTTGGAGTATATAAATGACTATATGTTAGAGTGAATGATTGTGAGAGTGCCTGTATGGATGAGTGTGTGCTTGTATCAGTGATTGTATAAGAGAGTAAGTATGTGTTACTATCTGTATGAATAAGTGAGGTGGTGTGTGTATAACTGTATAGGTGAGTAAATGGGAGTCTGATTGATTCTTTGCATGACTGACTAGGTGTGTGAGTAACTCTGTGGGAGAGTGGCAGTGTGTGAGTGTCTGTATAGGTGTATGAGTGCATATGATAGTGCTGTATTGATGAGTGACTGCATGTATGAGTGACTGTATGGGTGAATGAGTGGATGTGTGTGTAGACCTAGGAATCAGTGAGTGGGTATGTAGTAACTGGTATTGGTGTGTCTATGGTTTTGAAAATGGTAGTCTGTATTTTAAAGTGGATGTATCTAAGGTTATATTAGGGTATGAGGAGGTGCATCAGGTTATCATGTGGATGATGTCATCAGTGATGTCATTTTAGATGTCATCAGTGATGTCATCAGTGATGTCACTGACCATGTCATGAATGATGTAATATGTGATGTCATCAGCAGTGCATAGCGGGGGCGCGAGTTATAGTTAGCTTAACTAACTATAACGGCCGAATTTCTCTGGTTTTGTACGAGTGAAATGTCCAACTAACTATAACGTCCCTGAAACCTGTGGTTTTTTCAGTGAATTTCTAAGGTTTTTTAAATGCTAATTTCTAACTATAACGTCCCTGAAACCCGTGGTTTTTTCAGTGAATTTCAAAGGTTTTTTAAATGCTAATATCTAACTATAACATCCCTGAAACCTGCTGTTTTTTGAGTGAATTTCTAAGGTTTTTTAAATGCTAATTTCTAACTATAATGTCCCTGAAACCTGTGGTTTTTTCAGTGAATTTCTAAAGTTTTTTAAATGCTAATTTCTAACTATGCCTACAGAGGTAGGACATGTGCAGAAAGAGGAAGAAAGGCGCAGAAAGAAGCAAGAGAAATGCAGAAAGAGGCAACAGAAGTCCAGAAAGACGAAGAAAGGTGCAGAAAGAAGCAAGAGATGTGCACAAAGAACCAACCGAGGAGCAGAAAGAGGCCTTGTTGCAAAGTCATCCTGTGCCCCCAACTTTTTGCTGATGAGTACTGGTGGTAACTGACTCTGACTAACCAGGCCTAGAGCCAGTGCTATGCTAAAAGACACTTAGAATACAGTGAAAACTCCTACATACACTAGGGAACACTATGCGTTGGAGTACCCCTGTGATTGGCATGACCTCCTCTGTAAGGCCCTAGTACATAATAGGGCAGGGGGATTAAAACTACCTCTGAGTCAAAGGTGCAGAAAGATGCTTCTTTAAGTAGTAGTCACGTTTGCAGAGTGGTGGAGAAAGGGTGCTGGGCCTCCGAACAGCGCTCAGGATTTCCGCTGCATAGGACTTAGAGGAGGTACCAGGAGGGATTCTTGGCCCCCAAAGTCCCTCAGGAGTAAATTGGACATCATCTCCCATCCCGTAGTCTGCCAGGAGGCGCGTTTGCAGAGTGGTGGAGAAAGGGGTGCATGTCCTCCGAAGACGCCTTAGCAATCCCACTGTGTGGGACTTACTGGAGGTAACAAGAGGGGTAGTTGGCCCCCAAGGACAACCTTGGGGGCCAACTACCCCTCCTATTACCTCCAGTAAGTCCCACACAGCAGGATTGCTAAGTTCTCATAGCAGGCCACGCCCCCTTTGCCCTCCACTCTGCAAATGCGCTCCCTGGCGCGCTCTTGGATGGGGATTGAAGTCCCCTTCGCTGCTGGGGGTCCTTTAGGGGCCAACTAGCCTACCTCTTACCTCCAGTAAACCTCACTCAGTGGGATTGCTGAGACAAAGGCCACGCCCCCTTTCCCCACACTCTGCAAACGCGCCTCCTGGAGCGTTCTAAGTTGGGGTATTAAGTCCCCTTCATTCCTGAGGGTCCCTGGGGGCCAACTAGCCACCAGGTACCTCCAGTAAGCGCCACACACCTGGATTGCTGAGAGTGGTCCGAGGCCACGCCTGCTTTTTACACCACTCTGAAAACGCAGCTCCTGGTGCACTGCTGCTTGGGGGATGAAGTCCACTTGTGTCCTGAGGTCCTCAGGACACAAGAGGACCTCATCGCCCCACCAGCAGTGCGCCAAGAGGCGCGTTTGCAGAGTGGTGTAAAAAGGGGCGTGGCCTGGGACCACCTCTCTACAAACCAGCTATGTGGCGCTTACTGGAGGTACCTGGTGGGGTAGTTGGCCCCCAGGGACCCTCAGTATTCATGGGGACTTAATTTCCCAACTTACAACGCGCCAGGGGGCGTGTTTGCAGAGTGGTGCAGGGAGGGGGCGGGGCCTCCGGCGTGATGTCAGCTTTTTAAAAAATAAATTTTTTAGAAGTGGGGCTCTGTGGCCCCCCTTTTTTTACTATTTTTGGGGCCCTGGGGACTCCATCGCCCAGTGCCGGACCCTTTTTAAAAAAAAAAAAAAAAAAAACAGGAAGGGGGCCGCGTGGCCCCCCTCCCGAGGCCAATTTCGGCCCCGGGGACCCCATCCCCCGGGGCATAGCCACATATACATTTTATTTTTACTTTTAATGGAGGGGGGCCGCATGGCCCCCCTCCTGAGGCAATTATCTGCCCGAGGACCCCATCCCCCGGGGCATTGCTTCGTTTTTTAATATTTTTTATTCAGGAGGGGGGCCGCGTGGCCCCCTTCCAGGCCACTTCTGGCCCTGGGACCCCATCCCCCGGGGCTTTGCCATTATATATATATTTTTTTTTAAGGAGGGGGGCCGCACGGCCCCCCTCCCCCAGGGCCTGGCCTCACTGTTGGGGATCGTGGGGGGAGACCCAATGCCCCCACAGTCCCACCGGCTCCCCGCCTCCTGCGGGAGCCGGCATTGCTTTTGAGCAAGGGGAGCTGCTGACATGCAGCTCCCCTTGCTCAAAAGCAATCCTGGTTTGCTTCGTTGAAGCGAGAGCAGGTTTCCTGCTCTCGCTTCAACGAAGCAAAACAGAGTTTGCTATGGCAGGGCGGGAGGCGTGCTCCCGCCCTGCCATAGCAAACAGCAATATCCCGGGGTGGGCACCCCGTGACATTGCAGGAGCCGACCCTATAGGGTAGCGGTCCCCAGGGCCATCAAGGGCTCCAGGAGGGGGGCCACGCAGCCCCCCTCCCATCATTTAACATAGCCCCGGGAAAGTGGTAGTCCCCGGGGCTTGGGGGGGCCCGCGAGGCCCTCCTGCAAATAATTGAAGAAAGCCCCGGGGAGGTGGCGGTCCCCGGGGCTTGGGGGGTCCGTGAGGCCCCCCACCCACATTTTTAACAAAAAGACATTTAAGCCCCGGGGAGGTGGTGGTCCCCAGGGCAGCGGGGGGGCGCGTGCCCCTGCGCATATTTAAATAAAGCCCCGGGGAGGTGGCGGTCCCCAGGGCTGCGGGGGCCCCCGCTATATAATTTGGCATTGCCCCCGGGACCTGGCCCACCCGGGGGCTTACAAATAACAAAGCGCGGAGCCCGCACTTTGTTTTTTTTTTTTCTCTGCAGGATTTGCGCACCCAGTGCGAAATCTGCTGATTTAAAAAAAAAAAAAAAGTTTTTTTCGGGCCTGGACCCCCTGAGTAGGCCTAGGGGGTCAGGGTGTTTCTACCCTGCCCCCTTATCTTGTTTTTCACCTTTTTTTCTACTGATTTCTTGTGACTCGGTTACCGAGTCACAAGATGTCTGCCAACACTTCCTTGTTTGGAGTGTTCAGTGCTCAGATATCGATATTTTTCTTTTTTTAATTTCTCAGGAACTACTGAACGGATTTACACCATTTAAAAAAAAGGTCTCTTTCTGAACCTAGGGCTACCCTTTTGCCAGATTTGGTGTAATGCCGTTCAGCAGTTCGGGCTGTAACCTGTTTCAAAATTCCTATGGAAATTAACATGGCGAAAATGCGTTTTCTCGGCCCCCGCTTGACGAATCACCCCGAAACTTTGAAGACAGGAGCTGACCGGAGCGGGCCATTCGTTTTGAAAATTTTGCGAAGATTTGTCAAATGGCGCCAAAGATATTGGCAAAAGAAAAAACGCTTTTTGAATAGAAACATGGTCCTAACTATAACTACCAACTGGCGACTGCCAGTAGGTAATATATATATATATACACTCACCTGAACTGCAAGTACCAGCATGCATTACGGCGATTACTGCAAGCCAGGCCCATTGTGGGCGGATTCATTCAATAAAATAGAGTGATTCACCAGGTGAGCCTTCCGTGCCTCTGTGCAAACTCATGATGAAGAGGCGTCCGCCTCGAAACGCGTTGAGTATCATTGTCAATGTGGGACAGAGTGGAAGCATGCTGCAACGAGGCTAGCAAGGACCATGAACGTGGTGGGAGCATCGTCGAGTGCATATCCTGAGCGCAAGGGCGTTTGGATTGAGAATATATATAAATATATATATATTCACTGAAAAAACCATAGGTTTTAGGGACAGTTATAGTTAGTTGGACATTTCACTCGTACAAAACCCATGAAATTCCCCCGTTATAGTTAGTTCAGCTAACTATAACTCGCGCCCGCAATGCACTGCTGATGACGTCACATATTACATCACTCATGACATGGTCAGTGACATCACTGATGACATCACTGATGACATCTCAAATGACATCACTGATGACATCATGCAGTGACTGTGTGTTTCTGTAAAGTTTAAATATTTTTAATATATATAGGGAAAGGCGTATTGAAGAATGAGTGGGTGTATAAGTGTCTGTATGGATGATTTAGTAGGTGCGTGACTAACTCTATAAGTGAGTGATTAAACGTATCTTACTGAATGCATGGGTTAGTGACTAAACTGGGTGAATGTCTGAATCCGTCTGTCTGTTGCTGTGTAAGTGGCTGCATGGGTTTGTGACTAGCTTCATGAGTGTCTATATGAGTTATTGATTGGTTGTTTGAGTATCTGTATGGGTGCCTGAGTGTTTGTGTGGGTGGGGTGTGTGCGACTCTGTGCATAGATGTGTGAGTGGGCGATTCACTGGGTGGATGGTTTCAAGAGTGCATCTGTGATAGACTGTATGGGTGGGTAAGTGTGTGTAAGAGTGTGTTAGTGAGTGAATGTATGTCCCAGTGGTACATGTGTGAGTAACTACATATGTGAAAGGAAGTATATATGTGTGTTGGAGTATATAAATAGCTATAAGCGAGAGTGTGTGATTGTGAGAGTGACTGTATTGATGAGTGTGTGCTTGTATCAGTGATTGTATAAGAGAGTAAGAATGTGCTAGTATTTGTATGAATAAGTGAGCTGGTGTGTGTATAACTGTATAGGTGAGTAAATGGCAGTGTGTTTAATTATTTGCATGACTGACTAGGTGTGTGAGTACCTCTATGGATGAGTGGCGGTGTTTGAGTGTCTATATAGGAGTATGAGTGCATATGATAGTCCTGTACTGAGTGACCGTAAGTATGAGTGACTGTACGGGTGAGTGAGTGGATGTGTGTGTAGACCTAAGAATCAGTGAGTGGGTATGTAGTTATTGGTGTTGGAGTGTCTATGGTTTTGCGAATGGCAGTCTGTAATTTAGAGTGGGTGTATCAAAGGTTATATTAGGGTGTGAGGATGTGCATCAGATTATCACGTGGATGATGTCATCAGTGATGTCATCAGTGATGTCATTTGAGATGTCATCAGTGATGTCATCAGTGATGTCACTGACCATGTCATGAGTGATGTAATATGTGACGTCATCAGCAGTGCATTATGGGGCGCGAGTTATAGTTAGCTGAACTAACTATAACGGGGGAATTTCATGGGTTTTGTACGAGTGAAATGTCCAACTAACTATAACTGTCCCTAAAACCTATGGTTTTTTTCAGTGAATTTCAAAGGTTTTTTAAATGCTAATTTCTAACTATAACGTGTCTGAAACCTATGGTTTTTTCAGTGAATTTCAAAGGTTTTTTAAATGCTAATTTCTAACTATAACGTGCCTGAAACCTATGGTTTTTTCAGTGAATTTCAAAGGTTTTTTAAATGCTAATTTCTAACTATAACGTCCCTGAAACCCGTGGTTTTTTCAGTGAATTTCAAAGGTTTTTTAAATGCTAATATCTAACTATAACATCCCTGAAACCTGCTGTTTTTTGAGTGAATTTCTAAGGTTTTTTAAATGCTAATTTCTAACTATAATGTCCCTGAAACCTGTGGTTTTTTCAGTGAATTTCAAAGGTTTTTTAAATGCTAATTTCTAACTATAACGTCCCTGAAACCTGCGGTTTTTTCAGTGAATTTCTAAAGTTTTTTAAATGCTAATTTCTAACTATGCCTACAGAGGTAGGACATGTGCAGAAAGAGGAAGAAAGGCGCAGAAAGAAGCAAGAGAAATGCAGAAAGAGGCAACAGAAGTCCAGAAAGACGAAGAAAGGTGCAGAAAGAAGCAAGAGATGTGCACAAAGAACCAACCGAGGAGCAGAAAGAGGCCTTGTTGCAAAGTCATCCTGTGCCCCCAACTTTTTGCTGATGAGTACTGGTGGTAACTGACTCTGACTAACCAGAATTTCAAAGGTTTTGTAAATAACAATTTTTAAATGTATTAATTGTTATATTTATTTTTTTGATACTGATTTACTACATTTTTAAAAACTATTTATTTTTAGATATTTTATTTTTTAAATTACATTGTAATTACATTATACATTACATTACAAAATATACTTTCTCAGAATGAATTACTTTTGTTTAAATATTTTGCCAATAGGCAATAGACTTTCTACAGTAGTTACAGTTGTACAATGGGCAACACAATTTCAAACACAATGCAACATTGAGCTCAATGAGAATTTCTAGTTAAATGCAATTAGTTACTTTATGGATTACTTTTCTAACCACAGGACTGGATCCTAGATTCAGTCCTAGGACATCTCCTGTAAACAGTTGAGTAAAAGCGTTTTGGTTACAGTAGTGATTTTTAAGGGATATTACTGTATTTTAAAAGTTGACACTTAGAAACTTTTTCACATAGAATCACCAATGTTATCCTATGGGAGGAAATTCACTTAGCAGGTAAGTAGTGTTATCGTTACTTTTTCTTACTCAGTGGTGGATCCTGGATCCAGCACTGGTGCATCTCCTGTAAACAGTTGAAAGAATGCGTTTAAGTCATACAGGCGATTTTTAAGGAATATTTGTAGTTTGTGAAAATCGACACTTTGAAACTTTTCTGCTGAAAACCAGACAATGGATTCCTATGGAAGGAAATACAAGTTACTGGTAAGTACGGTTAGAATTACTTTTCAGGGTCAGTGCTGGGCTAAAAGATGCAGCACTGGGTTCTCTCCTGATAACAGGTGAGTAAATCGGAATTCGTAGTTCGGCTGATTTTAGAGGACTATTATAAAGTTCCAAAACTCCACACTTCGAAGAATTTCCAAGTGAAACCAGTCAATGTTAGCCTATGGAAGGAAATTCAAGTTACTGTTAAGTACAGTTAGAATTACTTTTCAGGATCAGTTCTGGGCTCAAAGATGCAGCACTGAGGTCTCTCCTGATAACAGGTGAGTAAATCGGAATTCGTAGTTCTGCTGATTTTAGAGGAATATTATAAAGTTCCAAAACTCCACACTTAGAAGAATTTTCAAGTGAAACCAGTCAATGTTAGCCTATGGAAGGAAATTCAAGTTACTGGTAAGTACGGTTAAAATTACTTTTCAGGATCAGTACAGGGCTCAAAGATGCAGCACTGAGGTCTCTCCTGATAACAGGTGAGTAAATCGGAATTCGTAGTTCGGCTGATTTTTGAGGAAATTTGCACAATGGTGAAGGAAGGGGGTGGGGACTGAGGTGACATGTCTGCAAACACGCCCTGTGGTGCGTTTTAAGTTGGAGAATTAATTCCTCCTCAATCTCGAGGGTCCCTAGGGGCCAACTAGCCCACCAGGTACCTCCAGTATGCGCCAGAGAGCTGCGCTGCAGAGAGGTGTTCAGAGGCCACGCCCCTTTTTACACCTCTCTGCAACGCAGCTCTGTGGCGCTTTCTGGACGTTCCTGGTGGGCTAGTTGGCCCCCAGGGACCCTCAGGATTGAAGGGGATTTAATTCCCCATCTTAAAACGCGCCACGGGGCCTGTTTGCACACATGTCACCTGAAGCCCCGCCCCCTCCCTTCACCACTGTGCAAACGCGCCCCGTGGCGCGTTTTAAGTTGGGGAATTAACTCCCCTTGAATCCTGAGGGTCCCTGGAGTCGAACTAGCCCACCATGTACCTCCAAAAAGCGCCACAGAGCTGCGTTGCAGAGAGGTGTAAAAAGGGGCGTGGCCACTGTACACCTCTCTGCAACGCAGCCCCCTGGCGCATACTGGAGGTTCCTGGTGGGCTAGTTGGCCCCCAGGGACCCCCAGTATTCATGGGGAGTTCGTTCCCCATCTGCAAACACGCCAGGGGGTGCATTTGCAGACTGCTGCAGCGAGAGGGCGGGGCCTCCGGCATGATGCCGGTCTTTTTTTTTTTTTAACTTTTTTTTTGTATGGGAGGGGGGCTGCGTGGCCCCCCTTCCCTCGGCCACTTTTGGCCCCGGGGACCCCATCCCCCGGGTCCTGCCCTCTTTTTTTCATTTTAAAAATATTTGGAGGGGGGCTGAGTGGCCCCCCTCCTCCGGCCATTTAAGGCCCCGGGGACCCCATCCCCCGGGGCCGTCCTTGCCCTTTTTTTTAAATTTATTTAATTTTTATTTTTTGGGGGGAGGGGGGCTGCGTGGCCCCACTCCCGGGCCACTACTTGCCCCGGGGACCCCATCCCCCGGGGCTGGCCCTATCCTTTGGGGACCGTGGGGGGACCCCAACTCCCCCACGGTCCCGCCGGCTACCCGCGTCCTGCGGGAGCCGGCATTGCTTTTCCACATGGGGAGCTGCTAAGATGCAGCTCCCCGTGTGGAAAAGCAATTTGCTTTGGATTTTGGAAGAGAGAGCAGTTTTCCTGCTCTCTCTTCCAAAATTCAGCAGTTTGCTATGACAGGACGGGAGCCGCGAGGCTCCCGCCCTGCCATAGCAAACTACAGTGTCCCGGGGTAGGCACCCGGGACACTGCAGGAGCCGGCCCTGGGGGCTGGTGGTCCCCAGGGCCATCATGGGCTCCAGGAGGGCCGCGCGGCCCCCTCCCAACAGGTTGAAAGCCCCGGGGAGGTGGTGGTCCCCGGGCTCTGGGGTCCGTAACAGGACCCCCATATTTAACGATTTAGTGCCCCGGGGAGGTGGCGGTCTCGGGCGTGTGGGGGGCTGGAACCCCCCCACACAACTAATTATAATTTTAAAAAAAGAAGCCCCGGGGAGGTGGCGGTCCCGGGGCTGCGGGAGGGCTCAGAGCCCTCCCGCACCATTTTGTTTAAAGCCCCGGGGTGGTGGTCCCCGGGGCTTGGGAGGCCTTAGAGGCCCCCATATAATTATTAATGATCCCCCGCATGCCCTCGGGACTTGGCCCACCCGGGGCCAATTACACACTGAAGCCCGCGCTTCGTTTTTTTTTTTATCGGCAGGATCCAAACACCCAGCGCGTTTTTTGCCGATTTTAAAAAAAATAATTTTTGGGCCCTGTGGGTCCTTGTAGGACCCCCTGAGCAGGCCTAGGGGGTCAGGGTGTTTCTACCCTGCCCCCTTTTTGCGTTTTGCGCAGTTTTTTTACTGCTTTCTTGTTCCTCGGTTCTACCGGGGAACAAGATGGCTGCCATCACTTCCTGGTTTGGAGTGTTGACAGCCAATTAGCATGCAGCTCGTGATCGGAAGGGTGCGCGGATCCACCGCGGCCATAGATATCGAAAAACATTTATTTTGGATTTTCTCAGCAACTACTGAACGGATTTACACCATTTTTAAAAAGGGTGCTTTCTGAACCAAGCTTACCTTTTTGCCAAATTTGGTGTAATTCCGTTCAGCAGTTTTGGCTGAAGCCTTGCATAAAGTTTCCTATGGGAAATTGATTTTTTCACTCTTATTTTTTGAATTTCTCCGCAACTACTGAACGGATTTACACCATTTAAAAAAAGGTCGCTTTCTGAACCAAGCGCTACCTTTTTGCAAAATTTGGTGTAATTCCGTTCAGCAGTTCGGGCTGTAGCCGTGGCTAAAATTTCCTATGGGAATTAACATGGAGAAAACATGTTTTGGGACTCCCCTTTTTCTCAGCCCCGCTTGATGAATCACCCCGAAACTTTCAAGACAGGAGCGGACCGGAGCGCCCCACTAGTTTTGAAAATTTTGCGATGATTCGTCAAACGACGCCAAACTTATTGGGAATAGAATGTTATGAATTTCCTATGGATAATAGGTCCTAACTAGAACTATCTACTGGCGACCGCCAGTAGATAGTTATAGTTAGGACCTATTTTCCATAGGAAATTCGCAACATTCTATTTCCAATACCTTTGGCGCCGGTTGACGAATCTTCGCGAAATTCTCAAAAGTTATGGCCCGCTCCGGTCCGCTCCTATCCTCAAAGTTTCGGGGTGATTCGGCAAGCGGGGGCCGAGAAAAAAGGGGGGTCCCAAAACGTGTTTTCCCCATGCAATTTTCCATAGGGAACTTTAGACACGGCTACAGCCCGAACTGCTGAACGGAATTACACCAAATTTGGCAAAGAGGTAGTTCTTGGTTCAGAAAGAACCCTTTTTGTTAAATGGTGTAAATCCGTTCAGTAGTTGCTGAGAAAATCAAAAGTAAAAACACATATATATCTATGGCAGCGGAGGATCCGTGCACCCTCCCGATCACGAGCTGTAGGCTAATTGGCTGTCAACACTCCAAACTAGGAAGTGTTGGCAGCCATCTTGTGACTCGGTAGAACTGAGTCACAAGAAAACAGTAGAAACAAGTGCGCAAAATGCAAAAAGGGGGCAGGGTAGAAACACCCTGACCCCCTAGGTCTGCTCAGGGGGTCCCAGAAGGACCCCCAGGGCCAAAAAAAGCATTTTTTTTTTTAAATCGGCGGGATGCGCTTAGGATGCGCGGATCCCGCCGTGAAAAAAAAAAATGAAGCACGGGCTCCCGCGCTTTGTTGTTATTTGGCCCCCGGGTGGGCCAAGTCCCGGGGGCATGCGGGGATTATTAAATATTTGTTGGGGGGCCTCTAAGGCCCCCCCAAGCCCCGGGGACCGCCAACCCCCGGGGCTTTTAAAAAAAAAAAAAATTGCCTATGTGAGGGGGCTTGAGCCCCCCCACACGCCCCGGGGACCACCACCTCCCCGGGGCACTAAGAATTTTAAATTGGGGGTCCGTTTCGGACCCCCGAAGACCCTGGGGACCACCACCTCCCCGGGGCTTTGAACATGTTGGGAGGGGGGCCGCGCGGCCCCCCTCCTGGAGCCTGTGATGGCCCTGGGGACTACCACCCCCAGGGCCGGCTCCTACAGTGTCCCGGGGTGCCCACCCCGGGACACTGCTGTTTGCTATGACAGGGCGGGAGCCTCGCGGCTCCCGTCCTGTCATAGCAAACTTGCTTTGAATTTTGGAAGAGAGAGCAGGAAACCTGCTCTTTCATCCAAAATTCAAAGCAAATTGCTTTCCCACACGGGGAGCTGCATCTTAGCAGCTCCCCATGTGGAAAAGCAATGCCGGCTCCCGAGGGACGCGGGGAGCCGGCGGGACGGTGGGGGGATTGGGGACCCCCCCACGGTCCCCAACGGAGAGGGCCAGCCTCGGGGGATGGGATCCCCGGGGCTACAAGTGGCCCGGGAGGGGGGCCACGCAGCCCCCTTCCCCAAAATTTATTTTAAAAAAAATATTTAAAAAAAAAAAAACCTCCGACCCCGGGGGATGGGGTCCCCGGGGCCATAAGTGGCCTGAGGAGGGGGGCAACGCAGCCCCCCTCCAAAACATTTTTTTTTTTTAAATAAAGGCCATGCCCCGGGGGATGGGATCCCCGGGGCCGATTAAGGCCTCGGGAGGGGGGCCACGCGGCCCCCTTCCAAATTTAAAAAAAAAAAATTGCGGGCAGGCCCCCAGGGCAAATAAATTACAAAAAGAAGGGGGGCCAACGAGCCCCCTTCTTCAAAATAAAAAAATTAAAAAGACCGGCATCGCGCCGGAGGCCACGCCCCCTCCTTGCAGCACTCTGCAAACACGCCCCCTGGCGCGTTTGCAGATGGGGAACGAATTCCCCTTGAATACTGGGGGTCCCTGGGTGCCAACTAGCCCACCAGGAACCTCCAGTATGCACCATGGGGCTGCGTTGCAGAGAGATGTTCTGAGGCCACGCCTCTTTGTACACCTATCTGCAACGCAGCTCTGTGGCGCTTAATGGAGGTAGCTGGTGGGCTAGTTGCACCCCAGGGACCCTCAGGATTCAAGGGGAGTTAATCCCCCAACTTAAAATGCGCCACGGGGCACGTTTGCACAGTGGTGAAGGGAAGGGGCAGGGCCTGAGGTGACATGTGTGCCAACATGCCCTGTGGCGTGTTTTAAGTTGGGGGATTAAGTCCCCTTGAATCCTGAGTGTCCCTGGGGTCCAACTAGCCCACCAGGTACCTCCAGTAAGCGCCACAGAGCTGCGTTGCAGAGAGGTGTAAAAAGGGAGTGGCCTCGGACCAACGCAGGACTGTGGCGCTTACTGGAAGTACCTGGTGGGCTAGTTGGGCCCCAGGGACCCTCAGGATTCAAGGTGACCTAATCCCGTAACTTAAAACGCACCACGGGGCGCGTTTGCACAGTGGTGTAGGGAGGGGGCGGGGCCTGAGGTGACATGTGTGCAAACACGCCCTGTGGCGTGTTTTAAGTTGGGGGATTAAGTCCCCTTGAACCCTGAGGGTCCCTGGGGTCCAACTAGCCCACCAGGTACCTCCAGTAAGTGCCACAGAGGTGCGTTGCAGAGAGGTGTAAAAAGGGGCGTGGCCTCGGACCACCTCTCTGCAACGCAGGCCTGTGGTGCTTACTGGAAGTACCTGGTGGGCTAGTTGGACCCCAGGGACCCTCAGGATTCAAGGTGACCTAATCCCCCAACTTAAAACGAGCAACGGGGCGCGTTTGCACAGTGGTGAAGGGAGGGGCGGGGCCTCAGGTGACATGTGCGCAAACACGCCCTGTGGTGCGTTTTAAGTTGGGGAATTAATTCCCTTGAATCCTGAGGGACCCTGGGGGCCAACTAGCCCACCAGGTACCTTCAGTAAGCACAACAGAGTTGTGTTGCAGAGAGGTGAAAAAAGGTGCGTGGCCTCGGAACGCCTCTCTGCAACTCAGCTCTGTGGTCCTTACTGTAGGTACCTGGGGGCTAGTTGGGCCCCAGGGACCCTCAGGATTCAAGGGGACTTAATCTCGCAACTTAAACGCGCCATGGGGCGCGTTTGCACACATGTCACCTCAGGCCCCCCTCCCTTCACCACTGTGCAAACGCGCCCTGTAGCGCGTTTTAAGAGGTAGTTTTAATCCCCCTGCCCTATTATGTACTAGGGACTTACAGAGGAGGTCATGCTAATCAGAGGGGTACCCCAACGCATAGTGTTCCCCAGTGTATGTAGGTGTTTTCACTGTATTCTAAGTGTCTTTTAGCATAGCACTGGCTCTAGTTAGTCAGAGTCAGTTACCACCAGTACACGTCTGAAAAAGTTGTGGGCACAGGATGATTTTGCAACAAGGCCTCTTTCTGCTCCTCTGTTGGTTCTTTCTGCACATCTTTTGCTTCTTCCTGCACTTTTCTTCGTCTTTGTGGACTTCTGTTGCTTCTTTCTGCATTTCTTTTGCTTCTTTCTGTGCGTTTTTTCTTCTTTCTTCACATGTCCTACCTCTGTAGGCATAGTTAGAAACTAGCATTTAAAAAACCTTTGAAATTCACTGAAAAAACCATAGGTTTTAGGGACAGTTATAGTTAGTTGGACATTTCACTCGTACAAAACCATAGAAATTCCCCCGTTATAGTTAGTTCAGCTAACTATAACTCGCGCCCCCGCAATGCACTGCTGATGACGTCACATATTACATCACTCATGACATGGTCAGTGACTTCACTGATGACATCACTGATGACATCTCAAATGACATCACTGATGACATCACTGATGACATCATCTATGTGATAATTTCATGCATCTTCTCACACCCTAATATAACTTTTGATACACCCACTCTAAATTACAGACTGCCATTCTAAAAACCATACACACTCCAATACCAATAACTACATACCCACTCACTGATTCTTAGGTCTACACACACACATCTACTCACTCACCTGTACAGTCACTCATACTTACAGTCACTCAGTACAGGACTATCATATGCACTCATACACCTATATAAACACTCACACACCGCCACTCATCCATAGAGGTACTCACACACCTAGTCAGTCATGCAAAAAATTAATCACACACCCATTTACTCACCTATACAGTTATACACACACCAGCTCACTTACTCATACAAATACTAGCACATTCTTACGCTCTTATACAATAACTGATACAAGCACACACGCATCCATACAGCCACTCTCACAATCACACACTCTCACTTATAGCCTTTTAAATACTCTAACACACATATATACTGCCTTTTACATATGTAGTTACTCGCACATGTACCACTGAGATATACGTTCACTCACTAACACACCCATACACACACTCACCCACCCAAGCAGTCCATCACAGATGCACTCTTCAAATCATGCACCCAGTGAATCACCCACTCACACATCTATGTACAGAGTCACACACACCCCACCCACACAAACACTCAGGCATCCATACAGATACTCAGAGAACCAATCAATAACCCATATAGACACTCATGTAGCTAGTCGCAAATCCATGCATCCACTTACACACCAACAGACAGACGGATACAGACATTCACACAGTTTAGTCACTAACCCATGTATTCAGTAAGATACGTTTAATCACTCACTTGTAGAGTCAGTCACGCACCTACTCAATCATCCATTCAGACACTTATACACCCACTCATTCTTCAATACGCCTTTGCCTATATATATTAAACATATTTAAACTTTACAGAAACACACAGTCACTGGATGATGTCATCAGTGATGTCATTTGAGATGTCATCAGTGATGTCACTGACCATGTCATGAGTGATATAATATGTGACGTCATCAGCAGTGCATTGCGGGGGCGCGAGTTATAGTTAGCTGAACTAACTATAACGGGGGAATGTCTATGGTTTTGTACGAGTGAAATGTCCAACTAACTATAACTGTCCCTAAAACCTATGGTTTTTTCAGTGAATTTCAAAGGTTTTTTAAATGCTAATTTCTAACTATAAAGTGTCTGAAACCTATGGTTTTTTCAGTGAATTTCAAAGGTTTTTTAAATGCTAATTTCTAACTATAACGTGCCTGAAACCTATGGTTTTTAAGTGAATATATATATATATATATATATATATATATATATATTCAAATGCGAATGTTACTCCTCTCGTACACATTCAACTCGAGCCCAATTTCCATAAAGCGTGTAGTTTATTCAAAACATGAAACAAGCACAACGCCCGACGCGTTTCAGTGCAGCCGCACCTTGGTCACGGGTCCGTGGGGGAGTTGGGGTCCCCCCACGGACCCCAAAGGATAGGGTCAGCCCCGGGGGATGGGGTCCCCGGGGCAAGTAGTGGCCCGGGAGGGGGGCCACGCAGCCCCCCTCCGCAAAAATAATTTAAAAAAAATAAAATAAAATAAAAAAGGCCGCCCCGGGGATGGGGTCCCCTGGGCCAATAGAGGCCTTAGGAGGGGGCCACGCAGCCCCCTCCTCCAAAACTTTTTTTTAAAGTGGCCATGCCCCGGGGGATGGGGTCCCCGGGGCCGGAATAGGCAACGGGAGGGGGCCACGCGGCCCCCTTCCCCTACAGTATTTTTTTTTTTTAAAAAGGGAAAAGGCATCAGGCCCTGGGGGATGGGGTCCCCAGGGCCCCAAAAACTAAAAAAGAAGGGGGGCCACACAGCCCCCCTTCAAAAAAACAAAAACAAAAGCAAAAGACGCGATCGAGCGTCAGGCCCCTCCCCCTCCCTTAACCACTCTGCAAACGCACCCTGTGGCGCGTTTTAAATTGGGGAAATAATTCCCATTCAATACTGGGGGTCCCTGGGGGCCAACTAGCCCACCAGGTACCTCCAGTAAGCGCCACAGGGCTGGGTTGCAGAGAGGTGGTCCAGGCCACGCCCCTTTTTACACCTCTCTGCAACGCAGCTCTGTGGCGCTTACTGGAGGTACTTGGTGGGCTAGTTGGTCCCCAGGGACCCTCAGGATTCAAGGGGACTTAATCCCCCAACTTAAAACGCGCCACGGGGCGCGTTTGCACAGTGGTGAAGGGAGGGGGCGGGGCTTCAGGTGACATGTGTGCAAACAGGCCCCGTGGCGCATTTTAAGATGGGGATTTAAATCCCCTTCAATCCTGAGGGTCCCACCAGGTACCTCCAGTAAGCGCCACGGAGCTGTGTTGCAGAGTGTTGTAAAAAGGGGCGTGGCCTCTGAACACCTCTCTGCAACACAGCTCTCTGGCGCATACTGGAGGTACCTGGTGGGCTAGTTGGCCCCTAGGGACCCTCGGGATTGAGGAGGAATTAATTCTCCAACTTAAAACGCGCCACAGGGCGTGTTTGCAGACTTGTCACCTCAGGCCCCACCCCTTCCTTCACCATTGTGCAAATATTCCTCTAAAATCAGCCGAACTACGAATTCCGATTTACTCACCTGTTATCAGGAGAGACCTCAGTGCTGCATCTTTGAGCCCAGTACTGATCCTGAAAAGTAATTCTAATTGTACTTGCCAGTAACTTGAATTTCCTTTCATAGGCTAACATTGACTGGTTTCACTTGGAAATTCTTCTAAGTGTGGAGTTTTGGAACATTATAATATTCCTCTAAAATCAGCCGAACTACGAATTCCAATTTACTCACCTGTTATCAGGAGAGACCTCAGTGCTTCATCTTTGAGCCCAGTACTGATCCTGAAAAGTAATTTTAACCGTACTTACCAGTAACTTGAATTTCCTTCCATAGGATATCATTGCCTGCTTTTTGCTGAAAAAGTTTCCAAGTGTCGATTTTTGAAACATACAAATATTCCTCTAAAATCAGCCGAACTACGAATTCCGATTTACTCACCTGTTATCAGGAGAGACCTCAGTGCTGCATCTTTGAGCCCAGTACAGATCCTTAAAAGTAATTCTAACCGTACTTACCAGTAACTTGAATTTCCTTCCATAGGCTAACATCGACTGGTTTCACTTGGAAATTCTTCTAAGTGTGGAGTTTTGGAACTTTATAATATTCCTCTAAAATCAGCTGAACTACGAATTCCGATTTACTCACCTGTTATCAGGAGAGACCTCAGTGCTGCATCTTTGAGCCCAGTACAGATCCTGAAAAGTAATTCTAACCGTACTTACCAGTAACTTGAATTTCCTTCCATAGGAATCCATTGTCTGGTTTTCAGCAGAAAAGTTTCAAAGTGTCGATTTTCACAAACTACAAATATTCCTTAAAAATCGCCTGTATGACTTAAACGCATTCTTTCAAGTGTCAACTTTTAAAATACAATAATATTCCTTAAAAATCACTACTGTAACCAAAACGTTTTTACTCAACTGTTTACAGGAGATGTCCCAGGACTGAATCTAAGATCCAGTCCTGTGGTTAGAAAAGTAATCCATAAAGTAACTAATTGCATTTAACTAGAAATTCACATTGAGCTCAATGTTGCATTGTGTTTGAAATTGTGTTGCCCATTGCAACAACTGTAACTACTGTACTTAAAAGTCTATTGCCTATTTGCAAAGTATTTAAACTAAAGTAATTCATTCTGAGAAAGTATATTTTGTAATGTAATGTATAATGTAATTATAATGTAATTTAAAAAATAAAATATCTAAAAATAAATAGTTTAAAAAAATGTAGTAAATCAGTATCAAAAAATAAATATAACAATTAATACATTTAAAAATTGTCATTTACAAAACCTTTGAAATTCACTGCAAAAACCATAGGTTTCAGACATGTTATAGTTAGGAATTAGCATTTAAAAAACCTTTGAAATTCACTGAAAAAACCATAGGTTTCAGGCACGTTATAGTTAGAAATTAGCATTTAAAAACCATTGAAATTCACTGAAAAAACCATAGGTTTCAGGCACGTTATAGTTAGAAATTAGCATTTAAAAACCTTAGAAATTCACTGAAAAAACCATAGGTTTTAGGGACAGTTATAGTTAGTTGGACATTGCACTCGTAGAATACCCGTGAAATTCCCCAGTTATAGTTAGTTTAGCTAACTATAACTCGCGCCCCCGCAATGCACTGCTGATGACTTCACATATTACATCACTCCTGACATGGTCAGTGACATCACTGATGACATCACTGATGACATCTCAAATGACATCACTGATGACATCACTGATGACATCATCCATGTGATAATTTCATGCATCTTCTCACACCCTAATATAACTTTTGATACACCCACTCTAAATTACAGACTGCCATTCTCAAAACCATAGACACTCCAACACCAATAACTACATACCCACTCACTGATTCTTAGGTCTACACACACATCCACTCACTCACCTCTACAGTCACTCATACTTACGGTCACTCAGTACAGGACTATCATATGCACTCATACACCTACATAGACACTCACACACCGCCACTCATCCATAGAGGTACTCACACACCTAGTCAGTCATGCAAATAATTAATCACACTGCCATTTACTCACCTATACAGTTATAGACACACCAGCTCACTTACTCATACAAATACTAGCACATTCTTACGCTCTTATACAATCACTAATACAAGTACACACTCATCCATACAGCCACTCTCACAATCACACACTCTCACTTACACTCACCCACCCATACAGTCCATCACAGATGCACTCTTGAAACCATGCACCCAGTGAATCACCCACTGATACATCTATGTGCAGTCACACACACCCCACCCACACAAACACTCAGGCACCCATACAGATACTCAGACAACCAATCAATAACTCATATAGACACTCATGTAGCTATTTAGAAACCCATGCAGCCACTTACACACCAACAGACAGACGGATAAAGACATTCACACAGTTTAGTTACTAACCCATGCATTTAGTAAGATACGTTTAATCACTCACTTATAGAGTCAGTCACGCACCTACTAAATCATCCATCCAGACACTTATACACCCACTCATTATTCAATACACCTTGGCATATATATTAAACATATTTAAACTTTATAGAAACACACAGTCACTGCATGATGTCATCAGTGATGTCATTTGAGATGTCATCAGTGATGTCATCAGTGATGTCACTGACCATGTCATGAGTGATGTCATATGTGACGTCATCAGCAGTGCATTGCGGGGGCGCGAGTTATAGTTAGCTGAACTAACTATAACTGGGGAATTTCACGGGTTTTCTACGAGTGCAATGTCCAACTAACTATAACTGTCCCTAAAACCTATGGTTTTTTCAGTGAATTTCTAAGGTTTTTTAAATGCTAATTTCTAACTATAACGTGCCTGAAACCTATGGTTTTTTCAGTGAATTTCAATGGTTTTTTAAATGCTAATTTCTAACTATAACGTGCCTGAAACCTATGGTTTTTTCAGTGAATATATATATATATATATATGTATATATATATATATATATATATATATATATATATATATATATCTGGGGAAAAGACCAAAGGTTAAAGGGACATTATAGCTAGGCTGAGATTTCACTCATACAAAACCAGTGAAATTCAGAAGTTATCATTACCTGAGCTAACTATAACTTACGCCCCGCAATGCACTGCTTCTGACCTCACATATTACACCACTCATGACATGGTCAGTGACATCCCTAATAACATCTCAAATGACATCAGTGATGTCATCAGTGATGACATCATTAAGTGAGTGTAAGTGTTTTCAAGAGTTTATGGATGTTAAACATATATACTATAATAAACAACGAGAGAGTGTGCCTTGTAATAACAAAATAAAGCACAACAAAAGAAACCCAGTAGGTTCTTAATAAAGCCCTCACTCACCAGCCTAGTTGGTGACATGCTTCATCATCGGGCCCTACCAGGAGCGGCCGAATGCCACCCCGGTGTGCTGCAACGCCAGAATTACTGCGGAGCTGGTTTAAAAATCCAGTGTGAAGTGAAAGTGATAATTTAAAAATGGCTGACTGTGTCAAACAATACATTTTATTAGAAGCCAATCAGACATGAGTAAAAACAAAGAGTGGGACACCAAAGCCAAATAAATTGTTCAGCACGGTCCACTATGATGTGGTCAACATGTTTCTGCCTATGTGTAGTTATTTAACAGGCATTCGTCAGGACCAAAAGAAACGTGTGTAACCCCGGCGGTGTGAGCGCACTATGGCCCACCCTAACCTGAGGTTTTAAGTGTGAAAAAGTAAAAAATATACTTCTAAAATTCCTCGTGTTGAGAGGAACCGAGTTTATTATGTGGTGTCATCATTAATAACACCATGGGTCTTGGGAAGGGGGGTGGTAGCAATAATGGCACACCGCCCGCACTGCTAGGCACCCGCAGTATACCTAGGCATTCCCTCCAAACGCGGACCCCGGGGTCCGAGACCCATGGTGTTATTAATGATGACACCACATAATAAACTCGGTTCCTCTCAACACGAGGAATTTTAGAAGTATATTTTTTACTTTTTCACACTTAAAACCTCAGGTTAGAGTGGGCCATAGTGCGCTCACACCGCCGGGGTTACACGTTTCTTTTGGTCCTGACGAATGCCTGTTAAATAACTACACATAGGCAGAAACATGTTGACCACATCATAGTGGACTGTGCTGAACAATTTATTTGGCTTTGGTGTCCCCCTCTTTGTTTTTACTCATGTCTGATTGGCTTCTAATAAAATTTATTGTTTGACACAGTCAGCCATTTTTAAATTATCACTTTCACTTCACACTGGATTTTTAAACCAGCTCCGCAGTAATTCTGGCGTTGCAGCACACCGGGGTGGCATTCGGCCGCTCCTGGTGGGGCCCGATGATGAAGCATGTCACCAACTAGGCTGGTGAGTGAGGGCTTTATTAAGAACCTACTGGGTTTCTTTTGTTGTGCTTTATTTTGTTATTACAAGGCACACTCTCTCGTTGTTTATTATCATATTTACCCCGGGGGATTGAGAGTGGTTCTTACTTTCGGATTCCCTCCCTCTCTTGTTGTTTTCAGCAAACATATATACTAGCCTACTACAAAAGTTAAATTAGTATACTAAGTGAACTACTACTGAGTGATACTACTTCTAACATATATTATGTGATTGACTGTATGTATCCTTGTGTGTATGGGTGTGTAAGTCACCATATGGGTATATAAATGGGTGTGTGAGTATCTGTGTGGGTGACTGACATGCTGTGTGAGTTGCAGTATTGGTGAGGGAGTGGATGTGTCATTGGCTGTATGAGTGAGTGAGTGGTGGTGTGAGTGGCTCTATGGATGGGTAAGTGGGTGTGTAGTGACTGGGTGTCTAAATGGCTGTGTGCGTGAGTGGCTCAGTGTGTAAGTGGCTGTGTGGGTTAGTGAGTGGGTGTTTGGCTAAGGAAATTGGTGTGTGAGTGGCTGTATTGGAGAGTGTAAGTGAATGGCTGTATGGGTGAGTGAGCGGATGTGTGGGTACTTGTGTGAATGGGTATGTAAGTGGTTTTTTGTGAGTGTTTGTATGGGTGAGTGAGTGACTGTGTGAGAGGCTGTATGAGTGAGTAAGTGGGTGTGTGAGTAATTGTTTAGGTAAATAAGTGGGAGTGTCAGTAGCTGTAAGGGTGAGTGTGTGGCTATGTAAGTGCCTGTACAGGTGATTGACTGGTTGTATGAGTGTTGTGTGGGTGAGTGAATGGTTGTGTGAGTGGCTGTACGAGTGAGTGAGTGGGTGTGTGACTGCCTCTATGGAGGAGTGAGTGGGTATATGAGTACTGGTATGGGTCTGTGAATGGGTATTTGAGTGGTTGTGTGGGGTGTCAGTGGGAATACAAGAGGTTCTATGGGGTTGTGAGTGGTTCTGTGGATGATGTCATCAGTGATGTCATTTGAGAAGTCATCAGTGATGTCACTGAGCATGTCATCAGTGATGTAATATGTGAGGTAATAAGCACTGCATTGTGGGGGTGTAAGTTATAGTTAGCTCAGGTAACTATAACTGCTGAATTTCACAGGTTTTGTACGAGTGAAATCTCAGCCTAACCATAAAGTCACTGTAACCTTTGTTTTTTTCAGTGAATTTCTAAGGTTTTTTAAATTCTATTTCCTAACTAAAACGCCCCTGTAACCTTTGTTTTTGCAGTGAATTTCAAAGGTTTTTCAAATTCTATTTCCTAACTATAATGTTCGTGTAACCTTCGGTTTTTTAAGTGAATTTCTATGGTTTTTTAACTAGCAGTCACAGTTGCATAGTGGTGGAAAAAGGGGGCAGCATGTCCAACCAGCTCTCAGGAATCCTGCTTTAAGGGACTTACTGGAGGTACCAGGAGGGCTTCTTGGCCCTCAAGGTCCCTCAGCAGCCAAGGGGACTCCATCCCCAAGCAGTAGTGCACCAGGAGGTGCGTTTGCAGATTGATGGAGAAAGGGGGCATGGCATCTGAAGTCCTTACAGCAATCATGCTCTGTGGGACCTACTGAAGGTAACAGGAGGGGTAGTTGGCCCCAAGGGACTTCTAGAACCAAGGGGACTTCATCCCCCAACCAGCAGTACACCAGGAGGTGCGTTTGCAGAGTGGAGGAGAAAGGGGGTGTGGCCCCTGAAGTCCTCTCAGCAATCAGGCTGCGTGGGACTTACTTGAGATAACAGGAGTTGTAGTTGGCCCCAATTACCCCCTGGAAGCAAGGGAACTTCATCCCCCAACCAGCAGTGCGCCAGGAGGTTCGTTTGCAGAGTGGTGGAGAAAGGGGCCGTGGCCTCCAATAACCTCTCGGCAATCCTGCTGTGTGGGGCTTACTGGACATAATAGATGGGGTAGTTGGCCGCAAAGGACCCTCTGGAGTCATGGAACTTCATCCCCCAACCAGCAGTGCACCAGGAGGCATGTTTGCAGAGTGGTGGAGAAGGGGTGTGTGGCCTCCGAAGTCCTCTCAGTAATCAGGCTCTGTGGGACATACTGGAGGTAACAGGAGGGCCTGTTGGCCCCCAAGGACCCTTGGAGCCAAGGTAACTTCATCCCTCAACCAGCAGTGAGCCAGGAGGTGCATTTGCAGAGTGGTGGAGAAAGGGGGCACAGCCTCCGAATGTCCTCACAGCAATCAGTCTGTGTGGGACTTACTGGAGGTAACAGGAGGGCTTGCTGACCCCCAAGGACCCTCTTGAGCCAAGGGGACTTCATCCTCCAGCCAGCAGTGAGCCAGGAGGTGCGTTTGCAGAGTGGTGGATAAAGGGGGCATAGCCTCTGAAGACCTCTCAGCAATCAGGCTGTGTGAGACTTACTGGAGGTAACAGGACGGCTTGTTGGCCCCCAAGGACCCTCTGAACCCAAGGGGACTTCATCCTCAACCAGCAGTGCACCAGGAGGCTCGTTGGCAGAGTGGTGGAGAAAGGGGGCGGGCCTCCGACGACTTGCCGGTCTTTTTATTTATTTTTTTATTTGGGGAGGGGGGCCACGTGGCCCACCTTGCCTTGCCTGGGCCGATTTCGGCCCTGGAGACCCCATCCCCGGCCTTCTTTTTGTAATTCTAAAAAAAATGTAAAAATGTGAGGGGGGCCGTGAGGCCCCCAGGCCAATTTTACTCACTAAAGATGGGTACCACGGGGAGCCTGAAGGCCCCCCCGGTCCCTGCTGGCTCCCCACCTCCTGAGGGAGCCAGCATTGCTTTAACACATAGGGAACTTCTAACATGCAGCTCCCTGTGTGTAAAAGCAATTGAGCTCCGATTTGTGCAAACAAGAGCAAAATGCTCTAGCTTGCTCAAAACGGAGCACTGCTTGCTGTGGCTTGGTGGGAGCTCCTGCCAAGCCATAGCAAACAGCTATGTCCCAAGGGTTATTACTATGGGACATTGCAGGACACAGCCCTTGGGGGTGGGGGGGCTTCCTTGCCCCAGGGAGGTGGCGGTCTCCGGGGCCAAGATTGGTTCAGGTGGGGGCCATGCGGCCCCCTTCCCATTTCTTAAAAAACACTTTGTCCCCAGGGATGGTGGTGGTCCCCGGGGCCGGGGGGGGGGGTCCGTGAGCCCCCCATATCAAAAATTAAAAGCCCCTTGGAGGTGGTGGTCTGGGGCAGGAGGGTCTGTGAGGCCCCCATTACATTAGACCTGGGAAAGTTGCATTTCCCAGGGCTCTGGGGGAGCCATACGGGACTCCCACGCACAAATTTAGTGAAGAGGCTTGGGAAGGTTACATTCCCCGGGGCTGTTGGGGGTCCGTGTGGGGACCCCCGCATGTTTATAATTGTTTGCCCCAGGGAGGTGGTGGTCTCCGGGGCAGGGGGAATGCTGCATGGACACCCCCTTATATTTTTAAAAACTTGTCCCCGGGATTTGACCCACCCGGCGGCTTCTTATAAATGACACGCTGGAGTAAGCGCATCTTTATTTTTTTTAATTTGCTACGGGACCACTCGCACATTAGCGGCAAAAAGTTTTACCCTACCCTGCCCCCTTTTCTAAAGTTTTTTGTGGGACTCGGCATCAAGCCGAATCCCAAGATGGCTGCCAACACTTCCTGGTTGAAGTGTTGGCAGCCAATCGAATTTCAGTAGGATCCACGAGTCCACTGTCAGGACTCACTTCCCCAGACATTTATTTTTTTGTCAGCTTAAATATCTCAAAAACTACTGAACAGATTTGCACCAAATCACAAAAAGCATGCTTTCTGGACCAACATCTAGCTTTCTGTCAAATTTGGTATAATTCTCATTCAGCAGTTCGGGCTGTAGTCGTGTTCAAAAAATGAAAAATCCGCATAGACATAACATGGGGAAACACGTTTTGGACACCCTTTTGTCTCGACCCCCGCTTGACGGATCACTCCAAAACTTTCAACACAGCAGCTGGCACAAAAAGGGGAACTTTTGTGAAGATTTTGCGAAGATTCATCAAGCAACCCCAAAGTTATTGGCAAAACAAAAAATGCTTTTCCTATGGAAACTTCGGTCCTAACTATAACCTACTGGCTTTCACCAGTAGGTAGATATATTTAGAAACATATTTCCATAGGAATAGAGATTTATGACTTGCCTATATCTTTGGCGCCTTTTCACGAATTGTCACAACATTTTCCCAAAAAGGGCCCTGGTGATTCTTGTTGCGCTTATAAAGTTTCAGGGAGATCCATCAAGTGGGGTTTGAGAAAAAAGGGGGGGGTTAAAAAACATGTGTTTCAAATGTTAATTCCCATAGGAGTTTTGGACATGGTTACAGCCCGAACCCCGAACAGAATTACACCAAGTTTGCCAGAAAGGTACATATTGGTCCAGAGAAGTCCCTTTTTGTGATTTGGTGTAAATCCATTCAGTAATTTTACAGAAATATAACAACAAGGCCGGTTTTGGTTATAGAATTCGCCTGCACACCGTTTGTCCCTGCTAATCTTCAGTACAATGCTCACTCTTCTGGGTCAACCGAAAAAACCCAAATCTATTCATCCAAGTTTATAATTTAGAGGAGCACTGTATCTATACTTTTCTCAGTTCACTAGAAATTCATGATTAGTCAAAAATACCTCAAAAATTGTATAGTATTAACATTCAAGCACAATGACAGCAAGTGTCTTACTCTCCACTCAATTGGATGTTAACAGGAAAAACATGTACTAGTTACATAACACTCCAAATGTCGGATTGTTTTCCATCTTCTTTATTTTTTCAAAATGTATTCTGTTACAGAAAAGACAAATGCACGTTGTGAACAGCCTACGCGTTTCATCCCTGTTCTCCTGGGACTTCTTCAGGGCACTAATCCAACTTGCAGAAAGTCTTGTGAGCATTCATTTTATGCGAATCCAAGACCGGACCTTTAGTATAGTGTTATAACCTTCAGTGAGTCCCCTGTCACCTCTACAGTTGGTGAGTTCCTCTACTATACCACTGAGTACAAAGCAGGTCTCACTGTTGTTAATTCTCCCCTACAGGTTCTGTGTTCAGTAACCAGGTGAAGAGAGCATGTAACAATCTGCTTGGTACGAAGCTTCAAGACCGGCATCAATTACTACCGGCTCCTTTCTAATTTTTCAAACAGATGGGCATGTGGTGCCCCCTGCTTCGTGTCGGCGTCCCTCGTAAGTAGTGTCCGGAGCAACTACTTACGAGGGACGCCGACACGAAGCAGGGGGCACCACATGCCCATCTGTTTGACAAATTAGAAAGGGGCCTATACAATTTTTGAGGTACTTTTGACTAATCATGAATTTCTAGTGAACTGAGAAAAGTATAGATACAGTGCTCCTCTAAATTGTAAACTTGTAATTTTACAGATATTACCAAAATCCAAATTTGTATATATAGGGACACGAAGGCTCCATGAACCCTCCCGACCTCGTGCTAAGATCTAATTGGCTGCCAACACTTCAAACCAGGAAGTGTTGGCAGCCATCTTTGGACTTGGCTTCAGCCGAGTCCCCAAAAAAGAGTAAAAAAGAGAGAAGGGGTCAGGATTGGAATATTCTAACCCCTAGGCCTCTTAGGGGGTCCCAAAGGGACTCAACCAGGGCAAAATATTATTTTGTTTTAAAACAGTTGGGTGGGAGCCACAGCTCCCACTGAAAAATAAAAAAAGCGCAGGCTGCCACACTTCTCTATTTTTAGCCCCTGGGTGGCCCAGGCCCCGGGGCCATGCTGCCATTAATGTTGAAAAGAATTGGGAGGGTCTTTTGGATCCTCCTGTGTCCCAGGATCACCACCTCCCCAGGGGTAATACGAAACAAATTGGGTTGGACTCGTGGACCCCCTATACCCTAGGGACCACCAGCCTCCAGGGCTACTTTATATGTAATGGGGGAGCCTAAAGGATCCCCCCGAACCACATCCCTGGGGCCAAATTGTATGATTAAAGTGGGAGGGGGCTGTGCAACCCACCCCATCGGGCCGTTCTTGGCCTGTTGACCTCAACCTCCCCAGGGCAGGCCCTACTACATCAAAGGAATGGGACTACACCACCCCCCTCCTGGAGCAATACATGGCCCTGGGGACCCCCACATCCAAGGGCCGGCTCCTGCTATGTCCCAGGGCGCCCACCCCCGGGGCAGAGCTGTTTGCTGTCGCTTTGCGAAACTTTAACCGCTCCTGCCAAGACACAGCAAACACACCGCTTTCAGCAAGCGAGAGCAGTGAAAATCCTCTTGCTTGCTGAAAGAGGAGCATTCGTCTGTTCCTCTGCCCACTGTCAAGTGTGCAGGGAAACAGATGAATTGCTTTTACACAGAGGGGGCTGCATGTTCAGAAGCTCCCTGTGTGTAACAGCAATGCCGGCTCCCGCAGGAGGGGGGGAGCCGACAGGGATAGCGGTGGCCTTGAGGCTCCCATCGCAGTCCCAATGCAAGAGAACCATGGCTGGGGGATGGGACCCCGTGGCCAAAATCGGCCTGGAGGAAGAAGCGTGTAGGCCCCTCCCCATTTGGTAATGGCTGGGTCCTGGGGGATGGGGTTCCCGGGGTCGAAATCGGCCGAGGAGGGGGGTCACGCAGCCCCCCTCCTGTATTATTTTTTTTTAAAAAGGCAGTCCCCCGAGGTAGGGGGTCCCCAGGTCGCAATCAGCCCGGAGAGGATGGCCGTTTGGCCCCCTTCCTCAATAAAAATGTAATTTTAAATAAAATGCCAGGCCCTGGGAATGTGGTCCCGGGCGCCGGAATCGGCCGGGGGAAGGGGCCACGCGGCCCCCTCCCCTAATAAAAAATTAAATAAAAAAAATACCTGCTCCGGGGGAAGTCATCGGAGGCCCCTCCTCCTTTCTCAACCACTCTGCAAAGGGGCCTCATGGTGCACAACTGGTTGGGGGATGAAGTCCCCTTGGCTGCCTAGGGTCCTTGGGGACCAACAACCGCTCCTGTTACCTCCAGTAAGTCCCACACAGCAGGATTGCAGAAAGGTAATTTGATGCCCGCCCCCTTATTCTACCACTCTGTAAACCCACCTCCTGGAACACTACTGGTTGGGGTATGAAGTCCCCTTAGATGCTGAGAATCCTTGGGGGCCAAGAACCTCCTGTTACATCCAGTAAGTCCCACACAGTGGGATTGCTGAGAGCTCGTGGGAGGCCCCGTCCCCTTTCTCCACTAGTTAGGAAATAGAATTGAAAAAACCTTAGAAATTCACAGAAAAAACTTAAGGTCACAGGGATGTTATAATTAGGAATTAACATTAAAAAACCTTAGAAATTCACTGAAAAAACAAAGGTTACAGGGACGTTGTAGTTAGGCTCAGATTTCACTTGTACAAAACCATAGAAATTCAGCAATTATAGTTACCTGATCTAACTATAACATACACCCCCACAATGCACTGCTAATGACCTAACATATGACATCACTCATGACATGGTCAGTGATATCACTGATGACATCTCAAATGAATTCACTGATTACATAACTGATGACATCATCCACAGAAACACTCAGACACTCACTCACACCCCATACCGTCTCTCATACATTCACTCACTCACACACCCACTAAACCATTCACATACCTATTCACATATCCATACAACTTATCACACACCCACTCACTCATCCATGCAAACACTCACATACCCACTCACTCACCCATACAGCCACTCACACAACCACTCACTGATTCATACAGCTACTCTTACAACCACTTACTCACCCATACAACTTATACAGCCATACAATCACCCATACAGCTACTCACACACCCACTTAATCAATCATATGGTCCCTCAGAAAACCAGTCACTCACCAATACAGCTCCCTACATACCTATTGACACATCCATACAAGAACTCACACACTCACTCACACACTCTCACAACTACTTATATACCCATTCACTCATCCCTACAAGCACTCAAATGACCATTCACTTACCCATACAGCCACTCACACAGACACTCACTCTCCAATACAGCCACTCACACACCCACTAAGTTAACCAAACACCCACTCAAGTAGCCACTCCCTCACCCATACAGCTACTTATACATCTACTCACTCATTCATACAGCCACTCACTCAGTCACCCATACAACCACTCACACACCTATGCAGCCACTCACATAGCAACTAACTGACCCATACAGCCACTCACACACCCACTCACTCTTTAATACATCCATTCACAAAGCCATTCACTCACCCATACAGCTAATCACATACCCACTAACATGTCCATACAGCTACTCACACACCCACTTACAAACCCATACAGTCACTCAGACATCCACTCACAGAATGATACAGACACGTTAGAAAGGGTATGACTAATTACTAGTACAGAAAGAATAGTAATTTAACTTATGCTGTAGCTTAGTGTATATCTTTGCGAAACACTTACATTAATGGGATGATGTCATCAGTGATGTCATTTGAGATGTCATCAGTGATGTCATCAGTGATGTCACTGACCAAGTCAAGAATGATGTAATATGTGAGGTCATAAGCAGTGCATTATGGAGGCATAAGTTATAGTTAGCTCAAGGAACTATAACTGCTGAATTTCTATGGTTTTGCATGAGTGAAATCTTAGCCCTGACTTTTTCAGTGAATTTCTAAGTTTTCTTAATTCTATTTCCAAGCTATAACGTCCCTATCACCTTTGTTTTATATATCTTTTGTTTACACAATATTACATTGGTTACCTTCTAAGTGTTCCCACTTGGGCGTGATGGTAGCTGGTACTGTGCTAACCTACTGAGGCAAAACCCCCACCAGCTTGTCTCCATACCTCCCCAACAAGTTCACTGTCTGCCTTCCTCACGCTCTCCTTCTTACGAGCGAAGGAACCTGAAAAGAGACAAAGGATGATTAGAGGAAAGGTGGTGGGCGAGGACCATATCTGACAGAACAGAGTTTGTGGGCTCTGAAGCGAATAAAATTGTGTTGTTGATAAATCAACCGTGGGTTTGAATCCCAAGCACCATAATAATGAAAAATAATTAAAATAAAGTGGAAACAAAAAAGCAAGAGGAGTTGACGTCGGAGGTTGCTCATGTCAGACTGATGCAACCGCTATGTCTCACCCCCTGATGCTCCAGCAATACAAGTGTAGTATTTGAAGGTAAAGAAGCGCTCCTTCAGAAGTGCAGCTTCAGATAACGGAGACAAATGCCACCATTAGTGATACTCAGCTGCACCCTTGCATTCCCATAATAGCTCCTTCCACCTGGTGGAAGTAAAATCCGAAAGCACCGGATTGAACACAACAGTTGCAAAGCTCTAGGGTGACAACCGAGAGAAGGGAAAGCTAGTAAACAGGAGATGGCATAACATGGGAAAATGAAAGGTGAAAAGAGAATGAATGGGAGAGAAGAAAAAGGAAGCAGGAAAAGTGGACAGAGCGGGAAGTGTGAGAATGGCTAGTGGATGGAAGCGCAAGAAAGGAGTGAAGGGAAGAAAAGGGAATGAAAGAAGGAAAAGAGACAGTGAGAGGAGTGCAAGAAAGGAGAGTGGAGTGAAGAGGAAGAAGAAGAAAACAGTAGAGTGGCAAGAGTAGAGGAGGAGTGAAACAGATAGAGGATGAGGAGAGCTGAACCAGCGGCAGTGCGTGCAGCCAATGTTGGTCAGCACATTAGCCTCAATGAACTTTGAATGTAATCCCTGCATGTTCATGTTAAGCTAGAGCTTTGCAACTGTGGTGTTCAATCCGGTGCTTTCGGACTTTACTTCCACCAGGTGGAAGGAGCTATTATGGGAATGCATGAGTGCTGAAGTATATCAATACTCAGGGGTCAGTGGGCTCATGCAAACCCTGGGCCTTGTTCAGCAGCACCTGCCGCACGACTTATAGCCATACCTCTGTTGTGTACAACATTGAGGCCTGATGCTTGCGGTACCTTGTGTGCTGGGGGAGGGCGGGGCTTGGTTTAAAAGAATACATTCGGAGGGTCTTCAGGGTTTCTGATCCTAGAGAAACTTAACACAGATTCTGCCATCAATGACACGGACCCTCTGGACTCTGCTAACAATTGGAGAGAAGAAGTCATTTATTAAGGAGCTGAAACAATCAAACAGTCTCTTAAAGGTATGCCCCAAATGAGACCAGACAGAAACATTCATTAAGGCAATAATGGAGGGGACTCGGGCGTATGTAGGGCCTGATTCACAGAACTAACTTACGTCAAAAACGTAAAGTTAGTACTTTTTGGTATTCACAGAATACACTTACTCATTTTGGTATTCACAGAATGAACTTACTCATTTCGGTATTCACAGAAGTTAGTAGTCCTAACTTTAGGACTCCTAAATGCCTTCTGTGAATACCGAAAGTCTTAAAGTTAGGATTTTTCTCAGTTTAGGAATAGTAAAGTTAGGACTCTACTTTACTACTCCTAAACTGAGAAAAATCCTAACTTTAAGACTTTCGGTATTCACAGAAGGCATTTAGGAGTCCTAAAGTTAGGAGTCCTAACTTTACTACTCCTAAACTGAGAAAAATCCTAACTTTAAGACTTTCGGTATTCACAGAAGGCATTTAGGAGTCCTAAAGTTAGGAGTCCTAAAGTTAGGACTACTAACTTCTGTGAATACCGAAATGAGTAAGTTCATTCTGTGAATACCAAAATGAGTAAGTGTATTCTGTGAATACCAAAAAGTACTAACTTTACGTTTTTGACGTAAGTTAGTTCTGTGAATCAGGCCCCTTAGAGAAGAAGTTCCTTGAAGCGGACACTCAGCGCCTCAAACTATGGTCCCCAGAACAAGCTGGACATTGGTGTGTTGTCTCTGCAAATGTGCTGTGCTGGGACTAGCAACAGAAACTGAATGAAGTCCAAACAATCAAGGGGTCTGACGTTTGTGAGACAGCAACCTTTCCAAGAGAACCTAATATCAACCAAGCAAACAGAAAAAAAGTTGGTGAAAGGTATGCTAGGGTTTGCGGTTGAATGGAAAACAGCATTACTATTACATTATTTGGGACCTGAGGGACAAGAGGTTTTCAACCATCTCCCTGAGGTATCAGATGATGATGCACTGGATTTAAATGAGTATGAGCTGTGGATCAGAAAATTAAATAAACACTATTTGCCAAAAGTTAGCTATTTTAGAGAGGTATCACTTAGGATGTAGAAAGATGATGAATCCAGGAAGATTACATCAAGTACTTGAGGAGCCTTGCTTCATCCTGCAAATTCTTAGGAACGGTTGAAGAAAGATTAGAGACCAATTTATGTTAGGGTACAATATCGAGAAAATGCGGGTTGAAGTATGACAAAGAGATGATCCCTCATTGGATGAGGTTTTAATCATAGACAGGAAAAAAGAGCATTCTATAAGATGTGCGGAGAGCATTAAGAAAGACACTGTTCAAGAGGATAAAGTTAATGTAATTAAACAAAAGTTTAACTCACAGGGTAGGCAGCAAAATGTTCAGAAAAAGTGTTCTAGATGCATAAACAAAAGTAATTTGGCTTTTCATAAAGAGTGTCCAGTTCTTAAAGGTGTATGTAGGAAATGTGGCAGGAAGGGTCATTTTCAGAGTGATTATAAGAGCAAAATAACGAATGGTAAAGTCAAGAAAATTGATATTCCCAATTGTGATGGAAATAATAAAATAGAATGTGGACAAATTGTATTACAAGTCAATGAGAAAAAAAGAAAAGTCCTATCAATTATATCTTGGTGGAGAGAATTGTCACAAAGGCGCTCTTTGATTTGAGTGCAAAAATGTTATTCGTATCCAAAACATTTTTTGTGAAAGAGTTTATAAGTTAAAGTTTGAAAGCCAAATATTAAACCCTATGCATATGGTGGCAAGCCTATAAAACTGAAACTGTATTTTTCTGCTGTTATTGAATATAAGGACAGATATGTTTCAGGTAAAGTGCATGTATTCTCAAGAGGGGGTAGCATATTGAGCTGCTTCCATCAAGGAGATCTTAGTCTCATGTTTGATCCTAATCGTGATCCACCGATGATTTTGAAAAATGTAAAAAGTGATGTGCCCTCCATTGGAAATGATGAAACTAAGAATTAATTAAATCTAAAAATAAAAAAATAATTTCTCTCCATGTTTAGAAAAGAGTCAGAATGTTTGAAGGCATATATACACAGAATTAGGCTGAAGAAAGATGTTCAACCAAAATGTAGTAAAGTGCGAGGGGTTTCATTCTCAGTAAGAAAGGTTATGGTGTCTGAGTTGGACAAACAAAAACATGAAGGGGTCATAGAAGAAGTTGAAAATACTGAATGGAGACATCAGATTATGGGTGGGTTTGAGAGAGTTGAGCAAAACTTTGCTTGTGGACAAATTTTCCATTCCCAACATTACTGACATGTTGACCTCACTTAATGGTGCCAGGGGTTTCTCCTTGATTGAATCTCACCTTGGCGTATGATCAAATTGAGTTGAATGAACAGTCAAAGGATTTGGCTGCCTTCATTTCACCATTTGGGGCATTGAGGTATAAGAGAATGCTATTTAGTTAGGTATGGGCAGCCTCAGTGTTTTAGAGAGTGATGGAAAGCGTGTTGTAGGGTTTGTATGGTATAAAAGTGTATCAGGCTGATCCATTGATTTTTGGAAGTGATGTTGAGCACTATGATAAATGGTTGAGGGAAGAGCTGAAGAGGCTTGAGGGAGTTAACAATAAGGAACGAGAAACTCAGGAATATGTCTATTGCATATTTGGGGCATGAAATTTCTGCAGATGGTATTAAACCTAAGGAAGGTTTGGTGAATACAATTTTAAAACTGTTGTCACCCACCAATAAGTAGGAGTTATTAAATTTCTTTGGGACGACGGACTATTATGGCAAATTTATTCGAGGTTTTACAGAGAAAAGTGGCAAGAGGAGGGGTTTGCTGAAGAAAGGAGTGGTATTTGTTTGGAGTGAGGAGTGTGAAAGAGAATTTAATATGATAAGGTCTGAACAGCAACAGCACCTAGTTTAAGAAGCTTTAATCCTAGACAGAAATCCACGTTGATTACTGACACCAGTTTCAAAGGTTTAGGGGGAATATTCTCAAGGACTTATCGCCGATTTATCGGCACTTTAGCGCCGCAAAAGTGGCCATAGATTTTTCGCCCTATTCTCAAGCTGGTGCAAACTGCAGATATCGCCAGTTTTCCAGCGATAGCTGCCGCAAAAAACATCACCACGGATGAGAGCGACAACTAATGCTAATGATATGCAGAGTAGGCGTTGCCATGCAAAAACACACGAAAACACCACTTTGCGATATTCTCAACGACCAGCCAGATCGGCGAAGCGATCCAAAAACAGGCGATAAGGCGCGTTAGCAGCAGGAATTTAACGCCTGCCTATTACTGGTGCTAAGCAGGACGACAACCTGCAGTAGAAAGGGAGCCCAGCCCAGAGCCACATCTGAAGACCAACAGATGCCATGGAGGCAATGATCATGCAGCTTGGAGACCCAAGAGGGCCACAACACCCACCGCCACCACCCCCAGGACCCCACCCCGGACCACCCTCCCCCTGACTACCACCTAGGCAGTGCAGAAGAAGACAGCAAACGTTCCTAAAACGCACCAGCCTCAGACACTCAACGCCAGAGGATGCCATTGCCCACTACAGGCTCAAAAGGACAACCATCCTCCGCATCCTGACCCACATTGCCCACAGGCTGACGGTACCAACACAGCGGAGAACCAGCATCCCTCCGCAGACAAAGCTGCTGGCTGTGCTGCACCTGTTGGCCTCTGGTACCTTCCAACCAACAACTGCCAGAGTCAGAGGAGTCTCACAGCCAGCCCTATCAAAGTTCCTCACACCTGTCTTGGATGCATGTCCACAAAAGCAACGGCGGGCCCCTGTATCCGCAACACACGCTAGTTCCAATTCATAGTGTTCCTGCGCAACCAACCCCAATGCCAGCCGTTGCTTGACTCCTCTGTGCTCCAGATCCAAGATTGTAGTCACTGAAATGGGGGTGCGCCAGGTCATGAAATCCAGTAGTCAACAGTAGTGTAAAAACAGTACTTTATTACAAATACATAAATCAACAATACGAAAAGCTCAGCCAACGCATTCCATTCCCAACGGGGAACTTCATCAGGGCAACGTGTGGATTCAATCAACTACATATGCTGCGGGAACTCCCCAATACAATTCCATATTCCGAAAGTCAGTATTCAGAAACCTGTTGCATAAATGGTGACAATGGTCAAGCGTCCGTATAGTCACAAACGTAATCTGGCACAGTGTATTGCACTTGGACAAACCGGAATGCTAACAGGTATGATAAATCCTGCATAAAAAGACCGTAACAGAAGTTTGTGTGGTCGCAACCTTCGTAGGAAAGAAAAGGAAGGTTACGACCACACGAACTTCTGCTACGGTCTTGTTATGCAGGATTTATCATACCTGTAAGCATCACGGTTTGTATCAGCTTGATACCCCTGCACCTTCACTTCCCCCACACTGCGCAGGAACAGCTGGAGACCAAGCAAGGGAACTACGCCATAGCTGGCTTCCCGCCTGTGTTGGGGGCAGTTGACTGCACACATGTACTACTTGTGCCCCCTGCCGACACTACACACAATAACCGCAACAGAAACCACACGCATTCCATCAATGTGCAGGCAAAAGTGGACCACCGGGGCCTGTTCACGAATGTCATCGCAAACTTCCCAGGCAGTGTGGAAGACCTTGAACATGTAGCTTTGTCGTCCCCCCCTGTAAGCATGAGCGGAGTGGCCTTGGCCGGCGTATGTCATGAATAAATAGCCCGGGGCACTGGGCGTGGTTCAGTTCCGGGATGGCCACCAAAGTAACTACGGCGTGTGTCTCTGTGTCCACCATATCCTGTCCATAGGCCTACACACAAGTGGCCGACCACCTTCAACGGCCAGATTTACACTGGAGACGAGGTGGCTACGTCCCAAGCCAACCCGCGCACATCTCGTCATCGCATACAGGGTCATGTCTGCCAGGGCGGCGCCCCCCACCCAGCCACGAGGCTGCCACCGTGACCGGTGGTGCCTGCGCGATCCTGTGCACCTGCTGCACCCCAGCCCTGCTCCCCAGACCGGTCCGCCGCCCAGCGATGATTGGCCACCCCTGCGCACCCAGGCCTCAATGCTCACCTGCCGCCACCGGCGTGTCTCCAAGAGGGCCCACCATGTGCCGGTGCAACCTCCTCAGCCGATCATCGCTGGATTTCATGCCACAGGCTCCCAGCGCACCCTGCGGCACCGCACCGCGGAGTCATGTGTGTGCTGACTGCTGCCTTCGGCGTAGACTGCGGTCCAGCAGGGCTCTCAATATAAATCGATTCTTTACTGGCAGGACGGCGTATGGAGGTCAACGCATCATCGCAGGCTGCACACCCGCTCAGCTCTTCAGGTGCCCCTACCTCAGTGCACCACAAGTCACCGTCCCGTGGCGGTAGGCCTGTGCCGGCCGCAGTGCATCGGGTGCCACCAACTCTGTGCACCGCAAGTCATCGTCCCGTGGCGGTAGGCACGTGCCGGCCGCAGTGCATCGGGTGCCACAAACTCTGTGTACCGCAAGTCATCGTCCCGTGGCGGTAGGCCTGTGCCGGCCGCAGTGCATCGGGTGCCACTAACCCAGTGCGCCACAAGTCATGGACCCTTTATGATTGAGCCTCGTGGTGCGGACGCCAATGTCACCTCCGGCAGTGGGGAATGTGTTGTGGTAGGCCCCTTTTATTGGCAAGGTCACATGTCCTGTGACGCCTGTGCTGGATGGGTGTGGTGTGGGTGTAAACCAGCCCTCAGGGAGTGGCTGTGGCATGCTGACAACTAGACCAGTGATCAGCAGATCACTACAGGGAAGACCTGAGACATGTAGCTTTGTCGACCCCCCCTGTAAGCGTAAGCGGAGTGGGCTGGGCTGGCGTATGCCAGTCCAGCGTAGTGGTGTGAACAATGAGCCCGGGGCTCTGGGTGTGGTTCAGTTCTGGGCTGGACAAGAAAGTAACTATGGCGTGTGTCTCTGTTGTAGTGTCGGCACCACCCGGACCGCAATCGGCAATGTTGCACCCTGTGACTCAAGTCCCACAACATGAGCAACATGGAGGTAAGGGGGAATCACTGACCCTACATTCATCCATACTTTCATACTTGAATGATCATTGACATGACACATCTGTGTGAATTTGAATGTTTTATTCACATTCAGTGGAGTGTTGAAGCTGGAGCAGTACAGGGCCATGCAAACCCCACTTTACATTGTTGCCCCGTGGAGGGCCATCCAGAGTCCTTTAGGGAATGACAAGTTCATCGGAAGAAGAAGAGTTCAGTCCGCAGTCTGATTGCTGTGTCATTGGTAACCAAACAGAATATGGCAGTCCATGTCGAGGTCCAAGGTGAGTGTCGCAGAGTGTATCGGGGGACAGTGGAAGGTGATGATGCAGAGGGCAGAACCAAGCAGAAACAGGCCATATGGCAGAGATGAATGCTACCGCTTCCTTCTTACCACTAAGGCAGACTCATCCGCATCTTCGTCCTCTGATGTTTCATGTGCCTAACATGTGGGTGGTGTTGTTTTGTCTGCATCACTGTGTGGCAGTGACACATCAGTGGCCGGAGGTGGATTGTCTGCAGCACTGTGTGTCACTGACACATCAGGGGGCGGAGATGTGGATGTAGAAGCAGCAGCAGCATTCATCGGCGCCAGGCCTTGTGGCAGCAATGCCATGATGAGGGTCTGCAGGGCATGGAAGATCCCAGCTACATCTCGCTGGTGTGCAGCCGTGGCAGCCATTCTTTCCACCTGCATCCGCTCCCTGTTCTCCATGATGCTCCGCATGTGTTCCAACTGGAGCCACTCTGACTAGACAGTTGTTCTTGTCTCAGAGTCAGGACTCCAGCGATGTCAGCCATGGATCGTTGGAGAGCATGGAGCGGACTGTGTGTGTCCGTTAGGGATTGTAAGTGGTCCCTGATGGGACTTAGACACCCATGTATGGCATCTAGTTTGGCTGCCATGAGGTCGAACCCCACCCACACCTGATCAGCCATCTTCTCCTGGCACCCTAACACACGGCGTTGGAAGGCCATGTGTTGTTCGTGGGAGTCCTGGGAGGCAGCCGGGGTGGTGGGTGCTTCCTGCTGGGTGGTCTGTGCAGGGGGTGAGATCTCCTCGATGCAGCTGGACTGCCCTGCTCCTGGAGGTGAGGTGCCGAAGCTGTCCATGAGCTCTTGGAGGGCGTCGGTGTCGAAGGTGTGGAGGTCCTCTTCGTCATCAGTGAAGAGATGTTCGGTCTGCTCTGCAGGAGGTGTTGATTCTCCCTCTGCAATGTGAAGGGGAGATGCAGTTTAACATTGTATTCACATGTATGTTGACGCATTGTACAAGTTTACATACAGACTGCATGACAATGTACATTGTGACTGTTTGGGAGGAGCTGCCTATTTGATGCTGGACAGTGGACATTTCGACATCACGGATGTGTGCTTGTACTTGTACATTATCATCTCACATTTCCCTGCTATGCCAAATGTGATTGGCCAGTTTCTACACACAAGCAGAACCAGTTGTGTCCTCTGTTCTGTTGTGAACGTGTTGCAGTTTGTACCACATTGTTGTCAAAGTGGATGTGCTCTGAATGTTATGTGTGTGTGCTGCATTTTGGGAGAGTCACCCCTGCAGCTCTGATTTTGCTGCCCCTTATCCCTTTCAGGCGGTGTGCCTTTGACTTCTGTGCTTATACAGTGCTGAGATGTTGCATACTTGGGTAAATTGGGCTCTTGGTGGGAGTTGGGACTCTGGGGCATGGTTTGTCCGCAGATGTGTTGTTGACGTCAGGGGTTGTTTGTGCACGTGGATGTGTCAGAGTGTGACCTGTTCCTTTACGGATGTGGTCCACACTCAGCCACCTCAGTGTCATGGCGTGCAACATGTCATGATATATTGACTGCAGCCATGCTATTCGTCATGCAGTGTCACTTGCATTGTCAGTGTGGCTCACAGACACGCCGCTTTGCTGGGTTTGGCACATGTCCATGGGTTGGTTGTGAGATTGGTGATGTGTGGGAAGGGCCCCTTCCGGGCACATAGTCGACGGGGGCCTACTTGCTATTTCTAGGTGTGCTGCAGTGTCCCAAGGGGATCAGGGACATGATCCAGAGTCATTGTGGGTGTGCACTGTGCTATACTTAATTGTGCATGTGTGACATTGTGCCCATCTCCCCCCGTCCCCCAGTCCCTGGTCGTTACTCACCCTGTTGCTGTTGTGTCAGGTCATGTTGAGCAGTGTCCGGTCCCCCAACTCCTGCCATCCTCTCCACACTGATGATTGTGGACACCATTTCCTCCATCTCATCCAGCTCCTCCTGTGGCGCTGGACTCCCACCTCCAGTCTGCATTGCTGCCTTCTGGTTGTTGCCGAGTTTCTGCTTGGTTTTGCGCTTCACATCATTCCAGCACCTCTTGAGCTCTTCCATTGTCCTCCTCAGCACTCCGACTGCATTCACCTTGTCCACGATGGACTGCAATATTCCATTTTTTGTTGCCAATGACACAGTGGAGGAGATGAACAGTTGTTGATGGTGTTCTATCACCTCCGTTATCAGGATCCTGTTTTCCTGCGGACTGAACCGCGTCTTCGTCTTCGTCTTCTCCTTGCCCTTCCCTGACCCCGATGTCCCAGGCTGGTCCTCCGTGGGGCTTGTGGGTTTTGGTTGTTCTCTGTACTTGCTCCGGCTACCTCCATTGTGCTTCGCAGTTGTTTTGGTTTTGTTTGTGGGTTTTTTTTCTGCTTTTATAGAGATTTTTCCCGCCTGACGTGTGTGAAGTGCAGGCCTGGCGCAGCTTATCGCTGATTTTTTTATCGCGGTTGGGCCCATCGCCACTTTTTTCATGTTCGGCTTTAGATTTTTATCGCCGTCCCGGTAATTTTATCGCGGACATTTGTCGCGTTATCGGGAAACTATCGCATGTTACCGCCGTGTTGAGAATAAGACGTTGACACAGCGTTATTTTCCCGCGATAGGCGGCGATATGAAAAATTGCGTTAACCTATTTTGGTGATGATTATCGCACGTTCTTGAGAATATCCCCCTAGGTGTGGTATTGTTGTAAGGTGAAGGTGAGACTGAGAAAACTATAATGTCTGCTTTACATGGCCATAAGGAACCTGGAACACGTTATTCAGTGATAGAGAGGGAGGCCTTAAACATTTACTGGGCTGCTAAGAAAATGAGAACATTTTTGTGGGGTTGTCAATTTGCTATTAAAACAGACCATAAACTTCTTAAAGAGATTTTCTGTGAAAAGGAATTGATGCTACTTCAAGCAGGATAACCAAATGGGTAATAGCATTGCAGGACTTTAGATTGAGCACATTCCTGGTGGTAGAAATCTCCCTGCAGACTCATTGTCTAGTTAACATCGAAGAACACGGATGACATGGGAAATAGATGTGAGGAGGAAGATAATACTTGTGTGTCTGAATATGAAAAAGGATGATTTCGGAGGAGAGATGAAAAAAAGAGATTGAAAGAGATGAAGCGACACAAGAAGTGTTTTAATTGGTAAATCATGGATGGAGGAATAAGATTGATGGAGGTGAGATAGTCTGAAGTATTGGAGTGTGAAAGATGAGTTGGAGGTCGAGCAAGGTTTGTTATTCAGGGGTACTAAATTGGTACCTCCTGCTTCTTTAAGAGGGGAGTTGTAAGTAATGGCTCATGACGGTCATCAAGGCATATCTAAGACGAAGGAGAGACTAAAGATGACATATTGGTGGCCTGGAATGGATATTGAAGCAGAAAGGTTTCTAAGAGATTGTGTGCAGTGTGTGTTAATTGAAAAACATTTGAACTCACATACTCAACCCATGATTGTTAGGAATATACTAGGTCGCCCTTGTGAAGGTAGTGTTAGACATTTTAGGCCACATAGAATGTAAAGCAGGGTCAGACTGGCCTATAGGGTAATCAGGCAGTGCCCGATGGGCTGGGCTATCAGGTAAGTGTGTGGGCCAGTTTTTGCCTGTTAGTGGGCCGGTTGTATAGTCTGCTGAGCCCATTTTGACAGTTGATTTACATCATATTACTAGTTTAAAACTGCCCTAACTTTCAAACATGGGTCACATTTTCATCTATTTGGTTTATTAAAGGGGTGCCACTTTTATTTTGGTGTCCGGGCCTATTTTCTGACCCAGTCCAACCCTGATATAAAGTAACCACACCATATGTGTATGTCCCTATGGATATGTTCTCTAGGTGGCCTGAAGCCGTGTTCACTAGTGGTATAGAGATAAAACACGTTGTGGGTTTTCTGATCAGTCTTATAAGTAGAGATGGTATTCCATAGGTATTGCTAATGGACAATGGTGTTCAGTTGGTTTCTATGTAGATGCAGGATTTTCTTAAGAAGAAGGGATCAAACACTAAAAGTATGCCTTATGTCACTCAGAGGCCAATGGGATGATTGAAATATTTAATAGGGCATAAACATAACCATACAAATTGCCAAGTGTAGTGGTTTAGAGTGGATGAATGGAATGATGAGAAGAGTGGATGTGTATCTTTTGACTCCTTATTCTAGTAAACCAAAAGTATCCTTTGGGTAATTAAGGGGAAAGAACCCTAACAGTTTGATTTCTCCTTCTTGGGTGAATGTTAAAGGCAATGCTGCAGGAAGAAAAAAAGGAGAGAATAGGAGGGAGAGGGAATAAAGGAAGGCTAGAGAGAGGAAAGAATGGTTTGATACCAGGAAAGTGGTGAAAGATACCAGCATAATGGTTGGTGAGTGAGTAAGAATAGGAAAAACAAGCAAAGAACCAAGGTTGTAAGTTCTCAGTACCGATAAAAGTGATCAAGTTGTTTAATAAGGCAATCAAAACTGCAGATTCATGCATATGGAACATAATTTGAGTGGTGGTGGTTAAATTTGAACGTAGTGACACCATGTGATGAAGAGAGAAAGGATGTGCTGAGTGTCAATGTGTTTAGTGGGGGAAAGAAGGTCAGAAGACGCTGAAGAAAATGGCTTACAGGCAGCTCGTATCTCATTGGTAACTTGGTAACTTCCACCATAACATCTTCAAAGCGAGCAAGTAAGTTATCCTCCTTATTCATACAGGAATTCCACTGGATACGTTTTGAGTTATTCAATTGAACAATGAGACGTGAATTCCAACATATCTTGCCCTGATTCAGGTCCCAGCTCCTATTTCAAGTTTGTTAAAACCGTAAATCAAGGATCATATGAACAATGGTATGTTCACTGCCTTAGTGGAATTTTCATCAACTTCCAGGAATGTGAAATGCAAGGCATAGATAGCAATTATGTAATCTATGTTGGAAGAGCCAGTGTTGCCTTTTCTTGTAGATAAGGCTGGAATATCTGGATCAACCCTTCCATTTATTATCACCGCAATAATCCTACATATAGATCGAGAAACAATCTTCCTCACATATCAGCTTTATAATTAGAAGGGAAGGAAGATTCAGGGATAGTCCCTATATGAGTTTAGGGCAGCATTTGAGATTTGGTGTTGAAATCCTCCACCAGAAGCATACTAAGATCATTTCCACCATCTAACAGGGTGTCAATAGATTCAAATATTTGGTTCAAGATTGACCTATTTTGCTGACCGGGAGGAATATAAACATTAAATAGAAAAAGGGGATTACTTTGTTGGATTTTTGTTTTAGGTAGATTGATCTGAATGCCTTGCATAATTTTAAAAGATAAGGAGAGGATCTCGAAGTCCTATTAAAAGTCTGTAGAGAACAGAATAGCAAGTCCTCCTTTAGCATGACCTTTAAAGACTGTCTCCGCAGAAACCCCTATGACAAAGTACGAGACCGGTTGTAGCAGACGCGGGCAGATGAGAATGCCTAACGCTCCCATGAGTCACTGTTACCTATAGCGTACGCCTGCTATTTCCATAGAGGCCCTCCCCTTCACTACTTAAGGGTTGGATTATTTTTTTTTTAAATGTTTTTATTGAAGACAGTAAAGTAATCACAATTAAGATTATGTCGGGTTCTAATCATTCACTCAATCAATCATTTAAAGACTGTCTCCGCAGAAACCCCTATGACAAAGTATGAGACCGGTTGTAGCAGACGCGGGCAGATGAGAATGCCTAACGCTCCCATGGGTCACTGTTACCTATAGCGTACGCCTGCTATTTCCATATAGGCCCTCCCCTTCACTACTTAAGGGTTGGATTATTTATTTATTTATTTATTTTGAATGTTTTTATTGAAGACAGTAAAGTAATCACAATCAAGATTATGTTGGGTTCTAATCATTCAACATTATCACAGACGGTTTTCTGGATGGCACATGTATTTGCACAATTATATACATTTAGGTTTCACAGTGTTCAGCAAGCGTAGGTTCATCAAGGAGGGGAGTGGTAGGAAGAAGGGGGGAGTACAGATGTTTCCACGATATTCATTCCATTTAGACCATATGTGAGTTCATTTTTGGGGACATCCTCTGGAAACGTAGACAGTCTTTTCCCGAAACATACTCCAGTTCATGTCTTGTTTCCATGATTTTAAGCTGGGGGTCTCCCTCGCTCCCCACAGTCTAGCGATCTTACGCTTGGCTACCATGTGCCCCAGGGCTGCCCATGACTTCTCTTTGTTTCTCAAGTCCATCGGCCCCCACACATTAAGCAAACACCGTCTAGCATCCAGGTTCAAGTCCTGACCCAGCACCTCAGACATACAGTTGAGCACACCCGTCCAGTACTTACAAATATTAATGCATTCCCACAGAATATGCATGAAAGTGCCCTCCCTCCCACAGTTTCTTCTACACCCTGAGTCCTCCCCATAACCCATCCGGGCCAAGGCGGTTCTGGAGTAATATGTTCTGTGTAGATTTTTTAGTTGCACTAGTTTCAGCCTCAATGAGAATCCGACTTCCCTGGGAGAGGCGAGCGCCTCTGTCCAGTCTTCGTCGTCTAGTTCTACTAGGTCATCTGTCCATTTCTCTCAAAGTTTTATAAGGGGATCAGTTGCATGATTGATAAGCTTATGGTATGTGATGGATATTGACTTATTGGGCATGTATCCATCAGGAAGTCTGTCTTCCAGTGGCGTCGCTTCAGGTAACGTCTCCCCCACTGGGAGGTATGCATACAGGGCATGTCTGACTTGTAATATCTAAATAATTCCGAATCTGCTAGGTCATATTCTTGCTGTAACACAGCGAACTCTATCACTTTACCCTCTCTCCACATTTCGCCCACCTTAGAGAGCCCAATTAGGTCCCATTTATCAAAACCCTTAGTATTCCGAAGGGTTCCCAACAAGTATGAGTCCCATAGGGGGGTAAATTGTGTGAATTTCTTATCCCAGCCTAGACTTTTTTGTGTTGTATGCCAGATCCGGACAGCGTGTGATGTGGGTCCCGTCAGCCGCAACAGAGCGGGCCTGGAGTAGAGGGCCCTAGTTTAGGACCCCCCGGTAAAAGCCATCTATCCATTCGGTATCCTGGGTCATTCTGTGGCGGTATATGCCCTGGTTAATAGCCGCCAGTTGTGCAGCCCAGTAATATCTTTTAATGTCTGTGAGACCAATTCCTCCATCATACCATCCCCGCACCAATTTCGGGAATGATATTCGTGGCGTTCCACCAACCCAGAGGAGGGCTCTCTGTTCGCCCTCTATTGCCGAAAAGTAAGTCGTGGGGACCAGGTTTGGCGAGTTGTGCAGAACGTACAGGAAACGGGGCAGTGATATCATTTTAAATAGCACCGCCCTACCCAGTAGGGACAGTGGGAGAGGTCCTCCAGTGCACCACGTCGCGTTGAAGTCGCCGCAGAGGTGGCCGAAGGTTGTGATCATAGTACAATCTGGGGTCTCTGGTAATATATATGTCTAAGTATTTGAAACCATCCTTTGCCTCCGTAATCCTGTATCCCTTGGGCAGGTTTGGGAACCTCCCCCTGAGCACGTAGATTAATGATTTTGACCAATTGATAGTATATCTGGAATATCTGCTGAAGGTGGTGAATATATCGAGAATTATGTTTATCGAGGCACTTGGTGATGGTAGGTATAATAGGATGTCATCGGCATACAGGGAGATGCGATCCTCCCTTCCTCTGACCATTTCAAGCCTCTCACAATCGGGTCCCTTCGGATCCAGCCCGCCAGAGGCTCCAGTGCCAGGGCAAAAAGCAGTGGGGACAGGGGGCATCCCTGTCTCGTATCCCTTCCGAGGGCAAATAACGCAGACTTTTTATTATTTACCACCACTTGCGCCAACGGTTCACTGTATAGGAGTTTCACCCATCCAATGAAACCCCATCCGAACCCCATCTTCTCCAGCACCGCGAAGAGATAGGGCCATTCGATCATATCGAATGCCATGGTGGCGTCCAAGGACATCACCACCACACCCTCCCTCAATGTGTGCTCCCTCCCAAGTACCCCGTGAAGCTGACGGAGATTCAGGGAGGTATTTCTAGCCAGCATAAAGCCAGACTGATCCGGATGTACCAATCCAGAGATTACCCCGACCAGATGCGTTGCCAACAATTTGGCTAAAATCTTCGCCTCGACATGCAATAATGAGATGGGTCTATATGAAGAGCATTGGTTTCTAGGTTTGCTGTCTTTATGGATGACCACCACTGTGGCGAGTCGCTGGTCTTGGGGAAGTTGGCCGATCTCTCGCTTTCTTCATACATCGCTTTAAGGTAAGGGGCAATTTTATCGGATTTTAATTTATAAAGTTCTATTGGGAGGCCATTGGGGCCCATCGCCTTTCCGGATTGTAGGTCCCTGATGGCCCGTGCTACTTCGTCGTTCGTCAGCTCGCTATCGAGTGAACTGCAATCTTCCTCCGACAAAATATGAAGCCTAATGTCAGCTAACAGTGTCCTTGAATCCTCGATCGGACGATTAGAGTGAGATTTATATATCTGACTGTAGTATCTGGCAAATTTGTCCGCTATCTTCTGTAGGTCTGTAATCGTCTCCCCCGCCTCGGCCGTAAGCTCTGCGACCAGGCGATCGGCGTGGTCATGGCGGTCCAGCCATGCAAGTCATTTCCCTGCTCTGTCCCCGAGTTCATATATCCTACCAAGTTTATCCCTGTGCAATGATTTTGCCCTGTCCGCAGCTACACTTTTATATTCATCTTTTTTGAGGTTGAGTTTATGTACTATATCAGGGTCCCCAGACCCCAGTAGTTCCCCTTCCAATGCCAATACCTCCCCTTCCAGCTTCTCTAATTCGGCGTTCTTCTCTTTTTTTGCCCCAGTTATTTGGGAGACGGCCTGTCCACGAACCACAGTTTTGAACGCCTCCCAGAGCGTAGTTGCCGACTCCTCAGATCCCTCATTCTCTTGAAAGTAGTGTTCAATGGCCTGAATAATATTTTGCCTAATGTTGGGATTACGAAAATACCACGGATTTATGGGTGTCACTCTGCCCACCTGACCCCCACCCACTCCCAACTGCGCCCATATTGGAGAGTGATCAGATATGCCTCATGCCATATGCCTAATTTCTGTAATATGCCCCACCTGCTCTGCGGGCGTAAGGATATAGTCAATGCGGGAGAGGCTATTGTGAATGCCGGAGTGGAATGTAAACTGGGTATCGGAGGGATGGCGAATCCACCATGCATCCACCAATCCGATTGCGTCAAGAAAGGTAGGCAGAACCATCTGCGCGGGTCCCTAATCCCTGGGTGGACGGCGTTCACTCCTGACACACACAACCGAATTAAAGTCCCCGCCAATCATTAGTCTCCCCTCTGGGAATTCTATCATAGTGTGTCCCAAATCCCGCAACGCCACAGCCTGTAGTCCCGGAGGGGCATAAACTGACACCAGAGGTAGTGGCCCACCCTCCCATTTCCCTGACACTGCTGCGTATCTGCCCTGCTCGTCGGTCCAGGTGTGTTCTATTGACATCGGAAAGGATTTGCGCACCATTATGCCTACACCTCGTGAGCCCGAGGTAAACCCCAAGTGCACTGCCAGCTGGTAGCCCCACCTGTCTAGAGCTTTACATGTCTTCCCTATCAGGTGTGTCTCCTGGAGCAACACCACCTCTGGGGCGTGTCATTTGATGAACTGTAGTACAATTCCCCTCTTCAGCTTATCTCCCAATCCGTTAATGTTCCAGGATAGAAGTCTAAATTGTTTCTCACTCATCAGGCTCATTTTCCTCTCCCCCACACCCCCCCTTTTCCATTGTTTGCTCCTGTATATGAACTCCGCTGTACATTCACCCTGCCGAACACCTGCGTCACCGAGCCAACACTTATTGCTATACATGTACCATCTCACCCATTTTCAGTTCCAAAATTGACTTGATTGTCCCTTAACTGCACAGTTATAACTCTTGGTCCCCAACTTCCCCCCTCCCTGCTTACCCGCACTCTGGGCCTAAAACTGCCCATGTCCCCAATAGGGCAGAATGCCTGTCGCCCTCGTCTACTAAACTAACTAGGAAATCGGGGGGCTGGCTACTCCCTCCCGAAGGCCGTCAGCCTGCCACTATTTATCCCCACTTTACTTAATCAAACATAATTATGTACAAACAGAACCACTTAGCGCGTATATTGTCCACTTAATCTGCCCGGTGTGTGTCTTCAATACCGCAGCTGAAGAAAGAAAAATTCAGTCCGGGACTGCTTTAGTCGGTACTCATGGTATGTCCAGGACGATAGTCTTATGGGTGTAGGAGCCTCTCTTTCATCACGCGTTGTAGTCTTTCGCCGGTCTCCAGCCCTCCAACCATTCTTGTGCTGCTTCCGGGGTGTCAAAGAACCACGATCTGCTGTCCACTTCAACTCTTAGTTTTGCGGGGAACAACATTGCGTATCAAATGCCTTTGTCTCTTAATAGCTTCTTGACACCTAGAAAGGTTCTTTGTTGTCATTGGACCGCAATGGTAAAGTCGGGAAAGAAAGACAGTTCACTGTTTTTGAATTTGAGAGGAGGATTCGTATGAGCTATTTGCAATATGCTGTTGCAGTCCCTGAAATTGAGGAGTTTTGCTAGAATTGGCCTTCGGGGGGCACCCGGTTTGGGCCTCCCCCCAGGCACCTTGTGTGCTCTTTTAACCGTAAAGAACTTCGATAGGGTTTTGGGCCGAAGGTGGTTCATTATTAGATCTTCTACAAAGAGGTCAACTGCTGGTCCCTCGGCTCTCTCGGGAACCCCCGTGATTTTCACATTATTGCGTCTCGCTCGACCTTCATAATCATCCAACTGCGTGTCTGTTTTTTTCTGAGCGGTTTGAAGTTCTTTGATCTCTCTTCGCATCTGTTGGGTTTCACTACTGAGCTCCACAGTTACCACTTCCATGGTTTTCACTTTCTCACTCGTCTTTTGCAAATCGGCTATAATCAACGTCATTTCGATAGTGATAGTGTCCATTCTTTGTTCTAGTGATGTACGTACCCCCGCTATGGCTGCCATGACATCCACAAGTGTCGGTTCTTCCTTAGTTGTGCTCTTCGTCTTGTCCGCCTCTCCTTTATTTGCACCATCCACTTCGCCTGCTTTTTGGGTGGTATATTTGTCTAATTTGGTCTGGAGCGTACCTTTTTATCCCTTTGCCCCAGACATGTCGCTGTGTCCGGAGAGGAGCCCCCCAGGTTGTCGCCCACCGCTTGCTCCTCGAATATATCTCCCACGCCGGTCTCAGTAGGGCTGCCTAAGTAGTTCTGAGATTTTATACTCTTTAGGGCCACAGGTAATCTCCATCACTTTTCGGTGTGCTCCAGGAGTGCCACATGCATTTGATTAACTGACTCGTCCAGATGGTGAACCAACTGCCTCCAGTCGCTTCGTTCTGAGGCCCAATCACTCTGTCTGTCGCACGTTTTATTGCGGAGCCGGTATACTGCAAGACCCCTCAAAACCACACTGTGTCGAAATCAAGGACCCCCTGCCCATGGGGCTCTTCACCCCAACGTTATTGGAAGCCAGTGTGTCCGATGCCAAAGTCAGCACTGCGACTCTTCAACTCTTCACGGCCCGGGCCGCCCCCGGTTACACCGCAGTGCGGAGATGCCACCGCCCGGGACCTTCCAGACCAGGCGCGATCACACCTACTTGGCGCTGATCACTGCGTCCCTTGGTGGCTTCGGTTACTCATCAGCCGGTAAACCTCATCAGTTGACAGCTGGATTGTTTTGCTTCATAGCTGCATCATGGACCCGATCGGGTTCAGCTGTTCCCCCCAGTGTCTTTTCCGTTTACAATGCAGGAGGGGGGATCCCACCCTCGATAGGATGCCTCTTGGGGGTCCCGCTGTTCAGTTTCGGTTTCAATTTTTGGGGCGCCGCAACATGGTTAGACCCGTGGCCGCCTCTCTCGGAAGTCACTTGCGGCAGACTCTGACTCAAGCCCGGGGATTCTAAGGCCCAGATGGTGCGCGGCTCCGCCCCGCCGTTAACTCCATCGCTGGTGATTTCTGTGGTTACCAGTCTGCAGCGGGTGTTGAGCTGATACTCTGCTGTACTTCTGGAGTAGTGAATGGATCTGTGACTGGATATATGAGCAGGCTTAGGCTACGGACGGTGGGAGCTTCACCGAAGAGCGACCATTGCGCTCGGTGACCAAGCCACGCACCAGATTATTTTTCTTGGGTGACTGTTGACATAATAGTTTTTTGTGGCACCATTATGGCTAGTCTTCTTGAGACTAAGATTCAGGGAGTATTTCCCCTGTTTTTTTAAAGTTTCTTTTATTCACATCAACACTTTCTTCACATTATACCTGGTCCTGATGAAGCGCCAAGGATCACTTCAGGGCGTGAAACATGTTGACCCCATGACCCCTGTCACTGCACACACTATTTGAACCAAACCTCATTAGTGGAAAATCACAGTTTGGTTTCTGTTTTTATAATACCCGGTGGACCCAGGAATAAAAGCCCTTTTTGGTTACTACCTAGATATTTTTAACTCACTACTGCACTAACTTCACACACCCGCACTCCCCACTATGGCGTTTTTTACAAAAAGATTTCCGCTAAAGAGCCTTCTTGCGGGGCCCATGGCGTATTGCAGCGCCGACCCCACGAGGAGCAAAAACGCCCAATGATGAAGCATGACACCTTCACGGGTCTGTGAGGGCAACTCTTCCAAATAAAGGAATTCCCCTATGATATTCATCCATCCTGAGACCTACTTTTTTTCTATATCCTAACCTTTTTTTAAATATTTTTGCTCTCCCTACCTTCACTCAGTCCGCAGCTCAATGGGCCAGATTTTACTTTAGGAACAGCTACCCTTGAGTGCTTGACAGAAGTTATTAGTAAGCCACTTCTCCTAAGGTCAAATAATTGATGGTTTCAAATATGCTAGACAGGCAATTTTATCGTCGATAAAACCTGTTAAATTCCAATACACTACTGAAAAACTATTGCTGATAAGGTAACTTGGAATGTTTTTTAAATTTCTTTTCATCAGTTGAACCCGCAAGCCATGCCCAATATTCCTCCGTAATTTATAGTCACAATAGATTGATGTTCCCAGTTTTTAATTTGTCTACCATATGAATTAACATGTATATTAAAGGGCCCAAGACGGCCTATATTTTCTGTACAGCCAGATAAATTTACTTGAGGGGTCTGCTTAGTTGATTCTGTACCAGATGTGCGACCAAATGTATTTTTGGGTTTAAATAGGGCGTACTGCAATGTGTCACATTCCATCATAATTATCAATCTTATCAAATTCGACCAGAATTCATCATGCACTGTGGACAAGTTCTGTTTTATTGGGAGAAAGACCAATTTTAAAGCTGCTGAAGAAATATATTTTAGTTGTTAATATGTATGTAAAAGCTCAAGAATCCTTTGTCTGTTTAAAGGACTACTATCATTCGAAAAGCGATCTGTAATTTTAATAAGTGGTAAAAATATGATGGATTTCTATTTTCTAGTTCTGTTTTCCTTATCTCAGAGTTAAAGACAGGTACGTCACTTTTTCCCATTTTAAAAGTGACGCAGTGGCGGCGCAAGGCCTTCATAAATAATGCCCACAGTCTTTGGATCTCAGCGTTGTTTCCTCTGATGTTAAAAGCGCGTCTTTAAATTCTGAGGCAAGAGGACATGTCACCTGGTACTTCAAGAGTGTTGAGAGGTGGGGCCAAAGATAACCCTGGGTCCTGACTTGTAGTTTACTCTATGATGTTAGGTTCATTAGTTTCATTAGTTATTTTTAGATCACTCTGTAGATCAAACCTTATCCATTTTAGACATTTTTTAGCGACTCCGTTTAGGCTTTCTCTTTTTCTGACTTTTTTTGGTATTCTGTTCTTCAGCTTGGTTTTCTGTATTATTTAATTTTATTTCTGCTGCACCTTTCAGTTCAGAACTTTCTTCCCTGTCCCCTATAACACTTGTTTTTTAAAAATCAGGAAATAGTGAGAAGAAATTGGATTTGGTAACAGTTGAGAGTCTTGTGTATCTTCAGAGAGCAACTTACGCATAGAAAAGACAGTTCCTGAACCCTTGGAATTCTGCCTATTGTTATCCATTAAGCATTCTTTCCCTGTTTGCCCATGTCCTTTTTTTCATTTGGTCTTTCTCCACTACTTTCCTTTCCTTACTCTGTTTATTTGTTTGCCCTACTGGCCTAATTTCCTCTTGCACATTTAGTAACGTGGGGATATCTTTTTGCTTAGTAAAATGATTCAAAATTGCGGTTAAGATTTCCAGAATGTGATCTAAATTTACTGAGTTTTTTTAAAAAACAGCCTCACTGATTCTAAAATTCTTTTAAGAGCAGGAAGGACCTCAGAGAGGTTCACGTAGTCGTCTGTAGGATGGAAAGAGGTATTTAGAGGGAAATCGGGTGAATAAGAGTGATCATCAATACAGGCGGCCCATCACTCAGGGTGTTGCTAAAGAGCTTGAGTGTTTCTTTCAGATTTGTGTTCTTCCTTCCATAGGTAAATGTGCTCAGGTCTAGGTCAGGTAAACTGTAGGTGGTCCAAGGGAAGTATAGGTGACTGATTCTCCTTTTTATTTATTGTATTTTTAGGCGTTTTTAGGTCTCGCCTACGCAGCCCATGCGCTGCATAGGAGGAGACCTTTAGGAATCGATTCGGTTTTGAGGCCAAAAACGTGCACGCATTGCATTGCTTTGAATGGCAACGCGTGCACGTTTGGCGATTCCCTTGCGGGAGCGAGCTTTGAAACCATCTGTTTGTAATTAACAGATGGTTTCAAAGCTCGCTCCCGCAAGGGAAACAGGCGCAGGCCCCCTCCTCTCTCCCCTCCCCCTGCTGCCTCCTCCTCTCCTCGTCAAACTTTTTTTTTTTACTTTCCTCACCGCAGACCCAGGCAGCCCAGCGCTCGTATCCGTCCCCAATCTGCAGTAATAGCAAAAAGGTCAGGCTACGAAGATTGTTCCACACATCAAACAAAAAAAACAAAAAGCAGAATGCATGGGCTTAAATGTGCACTGTAAATTGAAATTACATTGAAGAAGCCTCATGACTATTAGCAGAGTTGTTCCCTAAATAAAGTCATTGTAGCTTACAGTTAATGAGACATTAAACGTGTTTTATTCTCACCAGTCTCGCTGTACTGTAGTGAATAAATGTGAATGTGTGTTTTTTTCGTGCAGTGCCCCTAAACAATATAATCTACAGAATGTTGGGTTGGTGTCCTGTGCTGACCGAACTTTCTTTTCTGACGTAAAAGTGCACTTGTCTGCTCTTCTGCACAGGATCAGAGAGAGTCATCCGATGTAACGCTGTGATGTACTTTAAGGGTAAGCTGAGGACCAATGCACTGTCTACTTTAATAGACCTGCTGGTCCTTACTTGACCCCACATTCCGTGCGTCTCGTGCCCATTGCCGAAGCTGTGTCAGAGGCAGCTCCAGGCAGGATGCCAGCACAGCCCACCCACAGGCTGCACGCTGAGCCGTGTATCCTTCAGTCATGGGGTGCACGCAGAAAAGCGCATTTCCGAAACAAAGAAGCTTGTATTCCCGCCGGGTGCAAAGACCAGTGCGTTTTATGAGTGTATCTGGAGCCAACAGGATAGCTCAGAGGGTTAAGGGCTCGGTGTGATCTTGAAATTCAAATCACAGCAGGGTTGAATGGTCGTTTTAGCTTTCTGAAGTCGAACAAAGAAGTACCAGTTTCGGCTGGATAACAGCTCAGCGACAAGAGTTCTGTGTAAAGGTTGTGTGCAGATCAATAATTGTAAATCCTACAGATGTCAAATCCCCCCCCATCCCATCCGCGAGTTTCCTCCACTCTAGGGTTATCAGAGATTTGAAGCCCTGTTTATCTTATTATAAAATCCGGTTTACATGTCTCAGGATAGACAGAAAACCTGGACTGGATGGATTTTTTTGTTGCATATTTATATAGCGCAAACTCGACCCGAAGGTATTGGAGCGCTTTACATGAGCACTGTATTTACATTACACATTCAGGCACGGGGAGATTAAGTGATTTGCCCAGAATCGCAGGATGTGGACGTGACCCCGAGGCTCGAACCCTGGTTTCCAGCACCAAAGTGGGCAGTCTAGCCGACGGACCACATCCTCTCCCCTGGATGACCGTCTCACGCTTACACCTGGAAAACTCGACGACTGTGTGGATTCTAACTCCTTCAGCGCACCATTGACTCCTCGTGTGTCACTGCCTGACACTTTTATACCACAGACTTCTCAATGGGGAAAAAAGAGCTGAGAAGGGAGTCGTTTATTTATTTATTTATTTAATGCATTTTTATATAGCGCGGACTTTACCCAAAGGTGTCAGAGCGCTTCACAATAGAACCAAGTACTTCACATGAGGATATTTACATACTTACACGTTACAGATATAAACGGAATAGTTGGAGAAATAAAATCAGTCACACAAAAAACCACAAGGCTTAGGTTAGTTTATGCTGTTGGCTAGCGCTTAGAGGCCTCACTCTTGGGTTTTGCCCTTCATCTCTTTAGTACTGCCAGCTACACAGTTCGGGGGCATCGCACACAGCGGACACGGTGTTACAATAAGAGCCACCTTAACACAAAACGAGTTTTCCTGCTGGTGTCTGCACTGGTCTGTGAAGTGCCAGTACACACGCCAGCATAGCGCTGCTAAGGCTGAAGCGGTGTGTAGCTTTCGTTAGTTCGAACAGGCACGAGAGAGCATTCGTTTTCCTAACAAAGAGGAACAAAGGAGCAGAGAAAAGGAGAAAAAAAAACAGGAAGCTGGCACCCAGCCCCAGTCATAATTTCTAAGAACATTCGGACAAATGCCCGGAAGTGGTGTGGTGGGGGCAGAGAGGGGAGGGGGCGCTGCGTCATCATAAACGGTCATAGCGGCAATGTCTGCAACCGAGGCAAGCCAGACCCAAGCAGGGGTCCTTGTTCAGAAGTAAGCGGGACGCTGTAATTCCTCAGCTTGCTTACCGGACTCCCCACACCGCCCCCTACAGCCAAAACGTATTATGGCCAGTTCCGCAACTTCCTTCCCTACATATACTGCTTTAGCCAACCCGCTTACCCTGCTTCTCACATCGGTGTCAAACAATTGATACATGAGCAGTGCTTAATTTGTAAAAATATAAGTGCCAGGGCCCTTGTCCTGAGGCCACTACTACAGCTTCTACCATCAATTGCCCCTGCCAGCGCTGACAATGACAGTACCAACACAACTATTAAGCTCACACTCGTACAAGTGACAATTCCGACTATTCCATGCCACACAAAACTATAAGAATGGCTAGGGTGGCAGGTATTAGTCATTTGTAATGCATATTAAATTATTAAACAACTGTGGTGAACTGTTATAAGTGCCGGTGTTGACAATTAGGTGCCGGTCACCGGAAACCACCGGCTCAAATTAAGCACTGACCAATTGGACCCATGCCTTGAGGATAACGCTGGACCAGTCCTGCTATTCCAATTTAAAGCACTAAGCATGCTGGGGCTTGTAGTTCCATTTTCTCGTGTCAAAATATGCCCCTACAATTTCCAGCATGCTCATTACCGTTGACTGAGAAGAGTGGGCTGTTTCAAAGTCAGCCTCATGGCACGGCGCCAGTTAACGAGCAATGAGTCCCCACTGAGTACCCAAGCCGACCCTTTCTGGTGCACCCTCCCTCCGTGGCAGTCTCCTTGTGCTGTGATTATACACAAGTCCAAACTCTGGAAAAAGTAGTTTACACAAAAGAGCCTTTGAGGTCAATACTATAATGTCGGCTGCAATGTCCTTTCCATTTCTGTGTTGCCTCCCCTCCCCCACTGCGAGCTACTTATAATTAGGCACACGGTATTATGCGGCAAAGGGTACCTGATTTTGTCTCACGGTTTACTAAATTATGCAGCAAGAAAAGGCAAGTTATGTACCAGAATACGACCCATTCTGTGGCAGTATTAGTTTCCCATTTTGTCATGTTGACGCACGTTGATCCAATCTAAGTAAAAGTTTCGACTCAACAATACGAGTCGAACACTTACATACAGCAACTGAGCAGTGACTAGTTAATCCTTGCAAAGAGTCTGCCTCGGAGCGGCCCCATATGTTTTTACATTAAAGTTTGATCCATTTGACTTAGAAACACATTTTTGTTCAAATATGTAAATTAAGCATCAGATGATAGATAGATTATGTGGCAACTGTGGTACGTTATGGGGAGTTACCTCGAGTCTGATTATTCCGGTTGACTATTTTATAATGCATCAAAGCCTCAGGGGTGGCTCAAATTCCAGCTGTGCCATTTCCAAAAACAAGCATTGGCATAGCCAATAGGTCTCGCCTTAGGGACCTTATAAGTGTTTAGCCATGCAACAGTTGATATTGTTGCACCAAGGATATTATGCTGGATAACTAAACACTTATAAGGTCCCAAAGGCGAGACCTATTGGCTATGCGAATGCTTGTTTCAAAGGGTAGTACATTTTCACTTGCTGGATTAAGAGGAACTGTTTTGCAAGGGAGCGACCTCGGTATCTGCTATGAAGGAAGTTTCCTGTATAGGAGACTCATCATCAGGGGTTTCCTTCATTTGTGGGTTTCTCTTTTCTGTTGCAGTAGACTTCAGTTTTAGGAAAAATTCAGAAATAGAAGGGAGGCGCTCTAATAAACTAATATAGAGAAACTTTTTCCATCCTCCTTTTACTTTTAACACCACAGGTTGGCTTTTCTGTTGGATTGAGCGATTTCTAAGTTTTTTAACTGTCATGTTATCAACTACTTAACTGCACAACGACAGGTAATTTACACAAGAGAATAATAGGTCCACTGCTATGTTTGAGGGCAGGAACAAAGAGGGCCCCAGCTGTAGGATTGAGATCTGCCAAGTTATACGAGTTCAAGGAGAAGAGGCATTTATAAACAGCAGCATGAAGACTTACTTCCCCCTTGAGTTCCGCAATCGTCGCCACCCACAAGAGCTAACCACGGACGGGGTGATGAAAAACGCGACACTAGCACTTATTCTTTGTTCCTCCGAAATGTCCAAAATGCTTCGCCTCTCTTCGCGAAAGCACTGAAATACAGAAAGCAGTCTAGGACCTCTTTTACTATATTTTGACGCACGGCAGTGCAGCAGGCCTTCCTCCTGCACTGCCATGTGTCAAAATAAAAGGAATGTGCAGTATTTACAAGATATGGCGTATTCCTGTCCTTCTCCCCAGCGCATAAACAGCAGCCGTGCGCCAACGAGGCCACCCTTGAGTCATGTTAAGGGTGACTGCGTTGCGGGGATGAAGGAGTACCTTCCTGCACAAAAACATTAATTGATGGCATTTTCCTCTTTCTATGCATGCTGCAGAATGCAGGACACATTGAAAGAGGAAAAAACAAAGAGAAATAAAAGTATTTCTCCTCATTGCGCCACTCCTACGCCTCCCCTAGGGAGGCATACTAATCTGATGCATTCCCAGCTTTACAAAATGTAAATCTGGGAATGTGTCAGGTTTCATGAATGTTGTGTGGGAACACCCACAGCAACACCCATGGAATGCCCCTTTCACGCAGAGTAATGCGTAAAAGGGGCCCATATTTACAAGGCCATGAAAAGTCACGCAGGGTGACTTTACGTGGACTTGTAAATATGGGCAAGCCCATTGCGCTCTGGGTGTGTCAAAAAAAGTGACGCACCGGCTGCACAATGGGCTTGTAAATGACGCCCCTAATTTTTACGTTTAGATAGTTTGTTCTCCAGCTATTCTCAGGTTTTTGTATGCCAAGCCTCGCCACTCCCGTAGCTCCTTTATCTGCAGTGGCCCGACCACAGTCCGTGCCTGACCACGGATCCCCACGGCAAGACCAGGTTTCACAGTAGGCACCAGGGGCAGTCACAGGCACATCCAACTGAGAGGGCACTTGCCACAGAACAGCCAGGGCGAGAGCGGCTGAGATTGTGACGCGGCTCCACAGGCCTCTAGGGCTGCGTCCAATGATCCAACTGCACTGCACAAACACTCCGGGAAACAGTGTGCCTCACTCCAGGGCTGACAAGCCAGCGGTGAGGATGCAGGAGTGAAAGTGTGCTGAGAGCAATTCCTGTGGGAGGGCACAATCTGGATGACAAGGGGTCACATTGTTACCAATAGGGTTACTTCCTATTAAACTCAAAAATGGTATTACATGTTGGGTGCAAACTGTGAGTTATACTTACTTTAGGGCAACAGCTATAGTTACTTAAGATAACTATAACTGGTGAATTATGTTTTAACTGCCACTTTGACTTAACTATAACGTCACTTTAACCTTTTTTTCAGTCACTTTCGACTGTTTTTTGTAAAATTTAAAGGAAGATATTATTGCAGTTCATAACTATAATGTCACTTTAACCGTTGTTTTTTTCACAGAATTTCTATGGTTTATAGCCTTCGGCGATCCGCAGCATGGATTGGGTGCAGGGCCTCTCAACCAATCAACAAACCAACCACTGACACCCAACCCCTGCCGTATACAGCCTTCAGCCTCCAGACCCTGCGCCCATCAACACGCAAGAGCCCTACCACCCAACCACTGCTGCACAAGACCTGCGGCCAGGCCTTCACTCAACCCCCATGGGTGTGTGACGTAACAAAGTAAAGCCACAACATGGCTACTTGTTGGGAACAGCGGGGAGCTCCATGGCCCACGCGGCCCCTCCCAGCTCACCAGCCGACAGAATCTGGTTCCATTACTTTGCTTTGCTTCCTTTGAGGTGGGAGCAGCTTATTTCTCTGTTCCGGCCCAGGTGGTAGCAAAGTTGTGTTCCCTGCCCAGGAGAGAGCGGGCAGGGAATACCAGTGTCCTGGGGCATGGGAGTGAAGAGTCGTAAACTTATGCACGTAGTTTGTGCATACCACAAAAGTGTAAGTTTACCTTTGTGATTCAGCCCTTATGCTTCCTAAATTGTGTATTTCTGCTTCTGTAAGGTGTCCTTGCATGAGTATGTCTGAATCTTGTTGCATGAAGGCCAGTGTTGTTTGTCCAAAGAGCTTTGTGGTGAACATTTCCTGGAGATTGTGGTCTTTTAAGATGGCCACTTCTTGGTCTGCTGTGAAAGGCTAGGCTGCCCCATCTAGGTATATCATGTGACAGAGTTAAAGCTGTATCTTCACAATTTGACATCCTTTGGTTAAGGGTCTCCCAGGGAAAGGGTTACTCACTTTAACAACTCCCTGTTTTGGCCCTGTTAGATTCTAGAAGGGCTGTGATAGAACATCTGTATTTCACAAGACACATCACACTTCTGCCTTAGGAAAACATACGAATCACCATTTTGAAGGCCTACAGGTGACAATTAACATCTGTTCCCTGGAAAGGAGTTGGTAAAAAAACAACATTCATATCTGTGCTACAGTTATTTTTGTTTATTTCTGTTAATTTATGCCATTCTCCATCTGTAATTCTATTTGGTCTTTCTTCGTTCTTGTTTTTCCCTCTTTCCCCTCACTTGTTTTTTGTTTTGTCTTGTTTTCTCTCTCTACCACTGCCTCCATATCTTCTTTTTGCTTTTCTACGCTGCCCAACCTACATGGATTCCTTCCTCCAGCATAGTTCAGTACTTCACTTCTCTTCGGGTGGCCCTTCATCTCCCCTTCCTCTCTTCGCTTTCCTTCGTATGTTTTACCCTCACATATGGTGGCATTCAGTGAAAGTGTCCATGTGGGTGGACTTAAGATTGACGGCATCCTCCTGTGAAATTGTCCTTGTTTTGGCCTTTACAGGGTTGGTGGGGCCTTGCACTATATACCCCGTCTCTTTCTCTCTCATATCCCTCACTGAAGCCCTTCCTACTCAAACCTGGGTGAACATTATTCCTTTGGTAGTTCAACTGCTTATAATGTATTGATCTTCCATCACACTTGAGCAGACTCCATGAAAATCTCCTTGGTGGTTTAAGAGTGTCTCCAACGGGTTGCTCCTTTCTTGCCTCAGCTTAAACTCCATGTAATACTCCATGGTGGTTTAACAGCGTCTCCAATGGATTGTGTTTCTATTCCTCCTCTGTTGCTCATCGGTAGACTCCATATAATACTTATGCTAATTTAACAGTGCCTCCTTGAAGTTACTCTTATATCAGTCCCAAGCAGGCCATACTCCTGGGAGGTTTAACAGTGGTTCCAATAGGTTATTCCTCAGTTGAGGCTGGATAAACCCCATATAATACTCACTGATGTCTCCTGTGGCTCTTGGAAAGACTCCTAGTAACGTAACACACCTTGGTGATTTAACAGTGCCTCCAGTATGTTGTTCGTCTATCTCTCCTATGTACATTCCAAATATTACTCCTTGGTGGCTTAACAATGGGATGCTAATCTCTAAGTGCTCAGTATAACCCACATAATGCTCCTTGATGGTTTAACAGCGACTCCAATTGGCTGATATTCTGCTCTTACCCTCTTCTTGTGATAGACTCCATACAAAGTTCCTTTAACAATTTAACAGTGGTGTCTACAGTTTGGCTCCCACTGATGGAGCTTCAAGTAACACAATCAATAGCACTGATGCACATCACCTCCGGTTTCAAGGTGTGATGCTGCCAACTCCAAAACATTTATATACATGCATGCACGGCTGATGTCCATTCTCACAATCTGTACAACACCCATGCTTAGGCACAGAGACACTCAGGACACACTGCCCCAAGCATGTCATCAAAAATGACAAACCTCATCAACATGTCCCATGTCGTCCAAACCTCAAACAACATCCTGTCAGCCATGCACTCCTGTGGGCGCCCACAAACCGATGCAAACTGGTTCTCTTGACAACCTCACCAGGGGTAGGAAGCATTACATAAATATAGCATCTAGACCACCCAAAAAGGTACATTAGACACAATGCTTATTTTGTATGCGAATTGTTTTGGCAAAAAATATTACATAAACAATTTGAAGATGGCTGCCTGTGCTTGCACACTTTGGCACACAAGAGATGCTATCTTTGAGTAGATTTTGTAATACATTTCGAAATTTGCATAGGCATGGACTGGTGGCCATCTTTGAGTGTTTATTACTTCTGTAAGAGCCAGACAAATATGTCTTACGATGCATAGTCCTGTGCATGCATGAACATGCATATTTTGCCATCTTTGAATGGTTTTAAAGCTCATTCAAAGATTGCTGGCCACTGGTACTAACTGTGACTATTTTCTGTGCGTATGATCAGAGACGTTTTAAGGCATGGGCAAAGTGGGCTCTGGCCCAGGGCCCCAGCCTTTCAGGGGGGCCCCCAGATAGAGCCACCTCTGTTCTGCAGAGAGTCTTGCCCCGATTCATAATTCCTAAATAGATTGTTTTAAATACCGTTTTCCTTTCATCAAGTTTTAATGTTGATTATGTGTGAGTCCATCACAGACATTTTGCTGAGAAATGTTGAGTTTGTTTCATGCAACATCCATAAAAAAAAGTTTCTTTTAGATCAAAACAGGATCTTACATACGGGAAATGGGAGGGTGTCAAAGAGATTATTAGCAGTAATATTAGTGAGCTGCTGCTGTGTTAAAATATTGACAACACACATCACTAGCCCTGAATATTAGATGTAAATGCATTTAGAATTTGGATGAGTGTGCCCGTGCACTCTCAGTGACCTGGCCAAAGACGGCACGAAAGAGCTGAAATTGGATCATAAATTCAAAGTTGTTCCGAACAGGGGCCCCTAAAATACGTTTGGCCCAGGGCCCCGAAAGTCCTTAAGATGTCGCTACGTATGATAACGCTGTACTTGCAGAATGCTGTCACTCACGCAGCACACAGAAGTTACCCAGTAGCAGAAGTGATCTGACCCTTTGCACCATGCTGTATTCTGTGGTGTGCAGAAGAAAATTTTGAATGACACCACAATGGATCAATGCATAAAGAGGCGAACTGAAACTTCCTTGTATGTAAGTATGTATAGGTATACATAGTTTTCTATCAAAATAAAGGCCTTGGTTACTGCCAGACCTAAACAAGATGAAATAATTTTTTCCTTTCATTTCTGAGGATGACCCTTGAGTGGGGTAGTGCCATAGGTGTAAGCTGCAAGGAAGGGGGTACATGACCAAGGGGTCATGTGGACCCTGGCAGGTGATACTCCGTGGATGTTGTAATGGTGGAGGACTTGCCTTCATCCAACAGTAGCCCACCCTCCCTACTGTAGGGCTCAGTGCTGATCTACTTCCAACTAAAATGCTCCCTACAAAATCGAAGGGGGCTTTCATTTGAAATAAATGCAGAGTGGGCACCATGTGTTTTTTAACTGAGCGTTTTCTTTTTTTTTCTTTTTTATGAACAAACTCCCTGACGGTTTGGATAAAACAAAAAAGGCAATGACTTAAAATGTAAGGGGGTTTCTCCCTTTGCGTCAGGCCATTGTTTCTTTTCCCTGCGCAGATGCACCAGGCCTTTCTCCCTGGAAGAGAAGAATAATATAAATCGGGATTACCCAGGTTTGACAAAAGTTAGAGCGATTCATGGGATCGGAATTTAATGCAGGGACCTCTGGATGCTTCTTCCTTTTTGTCCAGGTGTGATACACACCTCTAAGGGGCATATTATCAAGGGCCCTATCGCCGCTTTAGCGGCACTTTTTGCCGCTAAAGCGGCGATATTTCTATCGCCCTATCAGCAAGCTGTCGCTAACAGGTGTTAGCGACAGCTTTTAGGCGATAGCGATTGGTTTGGGTGCCGCTTTGCATGTCAGCGATATTTATCGCTAATGACATGCAAAGTAGGCGTTCCCAACCCAAAGACCACGAAAACAGCCGCTAACAGGTCTATCGCCTATTAGCAATGAGGGTCCGGACCCGGTTAGCGATGTAAAAATCGCGCTAACCGGGGTCATCGCTGCTTTTTTACACCTGCTAATTTCCTGACTTATGCATACTTTACATGGGGGGTGGATTATGCTGATACGACCCTGTGGTCGTATCAGCAAGGTTTCCGCCGTTCCCCATGCAACATCGCTGGTTTTGTAGCGATGTTGGCCCATTTCTCCCACTATCGCTGGAATATTATTCGCCATAGCGCTAATTGTTGCTAATACAGCGTTAGCGTGGCAAAATATTCCAGCGAATAGCCAGCGATAAAAAGTTTCGCGCTAAGCGCGCTCGGCGATATTTATCGCAGTTTGTTACTAATATGGACCTAAGTATTTAAAAAAAGCACATCAAGCACTGAGAAAACATGGCATCTTCTGCCCTCTAGTGGTCTTGTCACACAAGTTCACACACTAGGTATTGCCAAGAAACAGCTTCTAGCTGTATGTAGACGAAAGCTCTTGTGCACCATGCCAAATGTTTAGAGTGGGTGTAGAGGAAACACATTGCTTACCATTGGTTGGCTTTATTGTCACTCTCATTTACTTGCTCCTTATTCGATGGGCTGGGTTCCTCTTCTTGTGTTTGTCTCTCCACTGCTCACATTTAAGGGACTACTTTTCTCTTTTTCATTAAGCAATCTCATAGAGTGCATGTGTTTTCTCGCCCCTGTGCTGCTTACCATCCCATCAATTATTCCCCATTCACCCACTCCCCACCCTATCCTCTGTTGCTCCCCTACTCCTCACGGTCATTTTTGGCGGTCCCGCAGTTGCCCTTTGCTGCAGGACCACTCTTCAGTACAAAAAGTGCTTTTGCACACCTCTGTTGCTCCCTTGGCTCCCTCCCACCCCCTATTGCTTTCTCTAAATTGCTCCCACCCACTCCTCGCAGGCTCCTCTCCCACCTTTGTTGTCCTTAAAAAAATGATTTTTTTTTGGGGGGGGGGTGGCGGGGTCCTTTTGCTGTTTGGCCATTCTGCATTGCCAAAATTGCTATCACACTAAGAAATTTCATTTTTTTATTTACTTAACCAAGTGCCAACAAATGGAGCCCCTCATTCTGCAGGTGCACGCATGTGAGGTGATGCATTCACTTGCATACGTCATCACGCATGTGTGCATAAATCATCAAACATGTTCACACATACATATTGAGTTATTGACGTGGCCACCAACATGAATAAGACTGGGACAGAAAATATCCCTGGGCACCTAAATAAAATTTGCCCTTATTAGCAAATCTGATAGCTAAAAAGGTGGCCCACACTTGAGCTTGTAAAGACAAGGTGTATAGGTGTTTTGCAAGGTATTAGATGCTCAGCCACTGTTGATCATTCAGTCTGCATTCCAGTCCATTGTTTTTCACCCATCATGCTACTCCCGACAGAGGCCACCTTATGTAAATTAGTACTGATCCTGCTACTCATGGGAGCAGTCCATTCTGAACTGCTGGCCAGGACAGCTCTAGAAGACAGTACACACTACTCCAGTTAAATTTTGTCTTATTTGGGACTTGTTAGTAAGGGGCAGCTTGAGTTCTATGTTACAGTGCGCACGGGACGCACGTCTGGGCAGAAACAGTCACACTTAAGGCATCAACTGTGTAGGAGTGTAGGATCTGCCTCTTATGTTGCCCCCACTTTTTTTTGATGTTTACACTGGTTTCTGGCTATAGTCTGGCTGGGACCCTGCCAATCAGGGCCCCAGCCTCTCTGTTCTCTCTAAACGATTTGGAGTGCACTCTAGGTGCACTAGTGATTGGATACTGTGGTACCTTATGAGTCCCTAGTATATGGTACCTTAGGTACCAAGGGCATAGGTACTTCACAGGCCTACCAGGGGCTGAAGTATGTATTATGCCACCCCTGGGAAGCAGACTAAATCTGACACCACAGGCCTGCTACTGCAGCCTGGGTGAGGAAGTGCTAGCACCCCTCACTGAGATATACGTCCCCTATATCTCTCCTGCACACACATTGAGACTTATCAGTCACCCCTAAAGCAGGCCCTATCAATCCTGAGGGCAGGGTGCTTAGTTTCCATGTGAGGGGGTGCCTCTGCCTGAGCAGGGCCCCTCTGCAGCCCTCAGAGTCCATTCTCTGGGACTGTTTGTGAATGCAGTCAAACCATATACTCTTAAGTGCATTATATCCTCGCTGTAAATGCTAACTATGGAATGGCTGCATCAAAACATGTCGTGTTTGGTGTCAAACACTTTGGAATCATACCCCCACACCAGTAACTGGTGTGGGAGTATGATCCCACCCTTCTAGAGAGATAGACATGTAACTACTGTGGAAACGCGGTAGAATCCTGAAGAGCCCTGGCATCACAAAATGGATGCCACCAGTCACAGACACTGGGCTGCCCTCCTGCTGATGACCAACACTCGCAGTGGAGGAAGCCCAACAATAGATATCCTGTCCCAAGGGGGTGTGACCACCTCCCAGACAGGGTTTAGTGTATTGGGGCTGGGTGGGTGCACTCCTAGAGTGCTTTGAAATCCTGCACTGGGGGAGCAGAAGGCTCCTCTGTGCATATGCCAGTTCAAACCAGCTCAGGGGCTACCTGCCCCTGCTCTGGCGCGAAACTGGACAAAGGGAGGTGGGTGTAGCCACCCCTCCCCTGACCCTCCCATAGGTGGGGTCATAGAGCTAGTCCCTCCCTTTCTTTTAGTATAAGAGGGGGAACCTGTGCATTGCAACCTAGATACCCCTGGACGACGCTCTACAAGAAGAATCCCGGACCTTCGACGTTCCACTACCTTTGGAAGACTGAAGAATCTCCCTTGGAGTCAAGGAGTGACTCCCCTGCTTGGCAGCCACCAAAAACGACAACGATGGTCGCAAACTACGCCGCTCCCGCCGGAGCCCGAAGTCCCTGCAGCCCAAGAAGTGGATTTCCTGACTCCACAAAGGCCATCGTGAGTCCCCAGTGAAGCTGAGGCCAGTGGACCCCAAGAGTGACGAGGAACCGTGACCCCTGGGTACCGTGCACTATTGTCGAGTGCAACCCCTTCACGACATTCTACGAACTTGTGCTTTGGACCACGTGTGTTCCCAGCCTCCAGCAGAGATCCCTCCCAAAATCAGAGGCCTACACCATCCTGAGTGACCGTGGGCCCCTGTTGAGTGAATTTTCCAGAAGCATCTTCGTGATCCCTTGCCAGCCGGCTTGTGGGTCCCCAGGAGACTTTCCAAAGAAACCAAAGGGCTCCCCTGGTTGTTCCAGGCCTGCCCTGACCTACCCTTGCTGGGTAAGTTCCTACGACCTTGCTGGTCTAAACCATTGACTTTTCCGTTCCACCACGAGACTTGCTGCTACCAAGGCTTGTTGGCTTCAATCGGGTTGCCGACACCGCAGTCAGCTGCAGACTTCGTGGGAAATGTTGAATCCAGCTCCTGGCCATCCTCGATGCCTCCTGGACCTCGTGGTTGAAGAGTCAAGACACCAGTGAATGACCTGAATCTATTGACGACGGTGGGCATTCATCTTCCTTGCCCCGGGTCACTGCCAAGTGCCCTTGAACACTGTCCCCTCTGCTTTCAGGTCTTCCTCCTTCCGAATCCAGGCTTGGATTCCACCGGACACTTCTTCTGTCGCCGCAAGCAGCAAGTCTTCACTGGCTCCCATTGAAAACGACGCCGCGACCCGACACCAAAGGACACCTATGCACCTGGCTCCCCTGGGTGAGGTAACTCTAGCAGTATGGTGCTCCCGTGGGTGTGGGCCCTAGAACTACTTACCCTGTAAGTGCCTTGCTTGTGGCTACCCTAGAAGTGCCCTAAAACTCTTATTTTCTAAGTGCGACAATTGCGCTGACTCGTACAGGGTTCGAGTCTGTGTTAGACACATCGCGTCCACCTCCCTTGTAACACTATCTAGAACCGTGTCCTTCGACTCGTACTGAGTCCGAACGGTGTTCGCCTCAAACACACAAGGGGCCTGTAACATTGAAATCTCCATTGCGCTGACTCGCACAAGGTTTGCGTCCGTGTTAGACACAGCGCGTCCATCTCCCTTGCTACTCTATCTGTAACCGCGTCCTTCGACTCGTACAAGGACCGATCGGTGTGTTCGCCTCGAACACGCAAGGGACCTCTAACATTGAAATCTCAGTCGCGTCTGTGCGCATAGACTCGTACAGGACTCGCACCGGTGCCAGGACACCGCGTCCGTCCCCTGTGGGTCTCCTACAACTACCTGGGGTGGTTCTTAGGGGTCCCTCGATTCTAACTGCTCTAGACCTAGGTCTAGCCAAACTAAGATTGTGATATTTGATTGTGCTAACTTATTTGTGCTAACTTTGCATTGTACATATGTTCCTGACTTCTAATCTCATAAAGAGATTAGTAGAGAGTTGTTTATTAATAAATACATATATATTTGATATATACACCTGTGTGGTGTCTTTTCATTTGGTGATTCAAGAGATTGTGTGGTAAAACAAGCTGCTTTACATTCCTCCAAGACTTAGCCTGAAGGCTGCTCTCCACAGCTACCACTAGGATAGCTTTCTATAAAGGTTGTCTTAAACCTACCAACCAAAAGAGTCAAATTGTTCTGGTGCAAGGTGTCCACTTTAATTAGTGAACAGCATATACCAGGCCAACTTCTCACATTGGTGGCAGCGTGTGGGATTCCAGCTTGCTATTGTTTTACCAGAAAATCTCTATTTGAATTACTAACTGAAAACCACTATAGGTACTCAAGGTACATATAAAATCAAGCTTAGTATCCATAAGTTCTACTGAACTTAGAGCTGTGTGGAAAAGGGATAGCACACCCTTTCTACAGCTCAAGCTAGTATCAGTAGGCCACAAACTAGTGTAGGTAGTACAACACTGCACAACACTAGAATGTCCTCAAGGGATGGACCCAGTGGATCCACCCAGCTTCAGTATAAGGACATGACTTTCTTTGACCTGAAAGCCATGTGTGCTGAAAGGCACCTGAAGATAGGACAGAGTCCCTCTACACTACACCTGATAGATCTGCTGACAGCAGATGATCTTAGATTAGCTCTAGGAGCTAATAGATCTGAATCAGTGGGTGGGTCAGTCATAGTATCTGGGTCAGATGATGACCAAGACTCTGTGATTGTAGGGCCAGGCCCCAAGGGGCCTGAACAGGACAGAGGAATTCTCCCTAAGAGAACTGACATAGTGGAAGACAGGCACAGGTCCCTTTCCAGGGAATCTGAGCACTCCTTTCACTCTGGCAGAGAAACTGTCCACCAGAGAGACTCCTACTTCCTAAGAAGAGAGAGTTCCTCTGAAAGACTGTGCAAACTGCTGCAGTATGAGGAAGCAAGGTTTGCCCTCAAAACCAAGCAGTTGGCATTAGACAAAGAAGCCTTTGAGTTCCAGAGAGCTTCTAGAAGAGAGGGGTTAGAACCCCCTGGTGGCAGCAACAGTGTCCCTAGAGGCAGAGAATATATTCCAGACCATAGGAACCTGAGCAAGGTTGTTCCTCCCTACCAGAGTGGGGATGATATCCACAAGTGGATAACTGCTATGGAAAGGGCCTGTAGAGTACAACAGGTCCCCCAGAAGCAGTGGGCAGCAATTTTGTGGCTCTCCTTTTCAGATAAAGGTAGAGACAAGCTCCTCACTGTTAGAGGAGAGGATGCTGATGACTATGAAGTCCTGAAGAGTGCACTGATAGATGGGTTTGGCTTAACCACTGAACAGTACAGGTTGAAGTTCAGAGACACCCAGAAGGCACAGACTCAGGACTGGACTGACTTTGTAGATTGTGCAACCAAGGCTCTGGAGGGTTGGATGGTTGGCAGTAGGGTTACTGATTTCAAGAGATTGTATAATCTAATGATGAGAGAACAGATCCTTAATAATTGCCAGAACCAGTTGTTGCATCAATACCTGGTAGACTCTGATCTGACCTCTCCCCAAGAATTGGGAAAGAAGGCAGACAAGTGGGTCAGAACCAGGGTGAGGCAGAAAACCCAGAACCAAGGGGGTGACACTAAGAAGCAGGATCAGAAGGGCTCTGAGAAAAGTGGGGATAAGGCAAAAGACCAGAAGTCTTCACAAGGGCCCCAAAAATCTGCATCTGGTGGGGAGTCACAGTCCAATCAAGGAAAAGGCCAAAAGAAGCCCTGGTGCAAATTCTGTAAACAGAAAGGGCACTGGACTTCTGATTGTAACAAGTCCAAAGACCAAACCACCACCACTCCTGCCCCTAAGGCAACTGTTCCCCCTAGTTCAGCTACTGGTGGAGGAGGTACTCAGAAGAAGGGTGTAGTAGGGTTGACCCTGGGTTCTGAAGTGGGCTCTGGCCTAGTCAGAGAACCCACTCAGGCAATGCTGATTTGTGATGGAGACATTGAAATGTCCTTCCTAGTGAGCCCCAGTAATCTGGGCAAATACAAACAGCAGCCTGTAATAAATGGCAAACAGGCTTTGGCATTTAGGGACACAGGTGCTAGTGTCACCATGGTGGCAGAGGATCTTGTGGACCCTGGACAGATCATCCTGGGTGAAATGTACCAGGTGACCAATGCAAGCAATGCCAAGACCAACCATAGTCTGGCAGTTGTGAATTTCTCCTGGGGAGGGGTAACTGGCCTCAAGAAGGTTGTAGTCAGTGCAGACCTCCCTGTAGAATGTCTATTGGGCAATGATCTAGAGACTTCAGCCTGGTCTGAAGTAGAGTTATGGACTCATGCTGAGATGTTGGGCATCCCTGCAGAGGTATTTGCTGTGACCAGGTCACAAGCCAAAATGCATGACCCTGAACCAGCTCTGGATCCTGAAACTATGGACCAGATGCTTCCCAAGAAGAGGAGCAGTAGGGTTAAGGCAGTGCCTTCCCCTCTGTCTCAGATCACAGATTCCCCTCTTGAGGGAGGAGAAGCAGACCCTAAAGAAGGAACTGCCCCAGAGGAACTTGAGCCTGATCAGGTTGAGTTCTTGGGGGCAGGGGGCCCTTCTAGGGAAGATCTGAGTAAGGAGCAACAGTGCTGCCCCTCTCTTGAACCCCTCAGACAGCAGGCTGCTGCTGAGGCTGCTGGGAGTGCTAGTGGGTCCCATAAAGTTTATTGGGATGAGGGACTCCTATATTCTGAAGGTAGAGATCCAGCCCCTGGAGCCACCAGGAGGTTGGTAATACCTCAGAAGTTTAGGGGTTCCTCTTGACCCTAGCACATGATATCCCTTTGGCAGGTCACTTGGGCCAAAACAAGACCTGGGACAGGCTTGTTCCACATTTTCATTGGCCACATATGTCAGAAGACACAAAGGAGTTTTGTCACTCCTGTGTCACATGCCAAGCCAGTGGCAAGGCAGGTGGCACAACAAAGGCCCCCTGATACCACTACCTGTGGTGGGGGTACCCTTTGAAAGGGTAGGGATTGACATTGTTGGTCCCCTTGACCCTCAAACTGCATCTGGGCACAGATTTATCCTGGTGGTAGTGGATCATGCCACCAGGTACCCAGAGGCAATTCCTCTGAGGACCACCACAGCCCCTGTGGTGGCAAGAGCCCTCATTGGAGTCTTCTCCAGAGTGGGTTTCCCAAAGGAGATCATTTCTGACAGAGGTACCAACTTCATGTCAGGATATTTGAAAGCAATGTGGAAGGAGTGTGGTGTAACTTATAGGTTCACCACCCCCTAGCACCCACAATGCAATGGTTTAGTTGAACGCTTCAACAAAACCTTGAAGGGAATGATTAAAGGACTCCCAGAGAAGCTTAGGCGGAAATGGGACCTTCTTCTTCCCTGCCTGTTGTTTGCATACAGAGAAGTTCCACAGAAGGGGGTTGGTTACAGCCCATTTGAGCTTCTGTTTGGGCATCCTGTAAGAGGTCCACTGTGTTTGGTAAAAGAGGGCTGGGAGTTACCTCTCAAGCCCCCCAAACAAGATGTGATGGACTATGTACTTGGTCTCCGCTCCCGGATGGCTGACTACATGAAAAAGGCAACCAAAAACCTGGAGGCCAGCCAAGAATTACAAAAAGCTTGGCATGACCAAAAGGCTGTGCTGACTGTATACCAGCCAGGACAGAGAGTGTGGGTGTTGGAGCCTGTGGCCCCAGCAGCCCTCCAAGACAAATGGAGTGGCCCCCATACAATAGTTGAACAGAAGGGAGAAGTCACCTATCTGGTGAATCTTGGAACTCCCAGGAGCCCCCTGAGGGTGCTCCATGTCAACAGACTGAAGCCATATGTTGACAGGGCTGACATGGGCTTGCTCATGGCAACTGATGAGGAACAGGAGGAGGAGAGTGACCCTCTCCCTGACCTGCTCTCACAGAACCCTGATGATGGGTCAGTAGATGGTGTTGCTTTGGCAAGCAGCCTCACTGACCATCAGCAAACTGAGTGCAGACAAGTTCTGCAACAGTATAGACATATGTTTAGCCTGACCCCTAGTCAGACTTCCTGGTGCACCCATGAGGTGGACACTGGAGACAGTCTGCCTGTAAAGAGTAAAATCTACAGGCAACCTGACCATGTCAGGGACTGTATCAGGACTGAAGTCCAGAAGATGTTGGAGTTAGGCGTGATTGAGCCTTCAGATAGCCCTTGGGCTAGCCCAGTAGTCCTGGTACCCAAGCCTCATACCCAGGGCGGTAAGAAAGAAATGAGGTTTTGTGTAGACTACAGAGGCCTCAATGCAGTCACTAGGACTGATGCCTATCCCATACCAAGGGCAGATGAGCTGATTGATACTTTGGCCTCAGCCAAGTATCTAAGTACATTTGAGCTAACAGCTGGCTACTGGCAGATCAGGTTAGCTGATGATGCAAAAGCCAAAACAGCATTTTCGACCTCTGGTGGGCACTACCACTTTGTGGTGATGCCCTTTGGATTGAAAAATGCACCTGCCACTTTTCAGAGGTTGGTGAATAAAGTTCTGGCAGGGATGGAAACTTATTGCTCAGCTTATCTAGATGATATTGCTGTCTTTAGTTCCTCCTGGCAGGATCACCTGGTCCACCTCAGAAATGTTTTAGAGGCTCTGCAGAAAGCAGGCCTCACTATCAAGGCCACCAAGTGCCAGATAGGGCAGAGTCAGGTTGTGTACCTGGGCCACCTTGTGGGTGGAGGCCAGGTTCAGCCTTTACAGAGCAAGATCCAAACCATAATGGAATGGGTTGCTCCAATCACCCAGACACAGGTGAGAGCCTTCTTAGGCCTGACTGGGTACTATAGGAGGTTTGTCAAGGGATATGGATCTATAGTGACCCCCTTGAATGATCTGACCTCAAAGAAAATGCCAGAAAAGGTTCAGTGGACAGCTAGCTGTCAGAAGGCATTTGAAGACCTAAAGCAGGCCATAAGCACTGCCCCCATCTTACAGAGTCCAGACTACACCAAAAAGTTCATTGTCCAAACAGATGCTTCTGAGCTGGGTGTGGGAGCTGTACTGTCTCAACTGAATGATGAAGGTCAAGACCAGCCAGTAGCTTTCATTAGCAGAAGGCTGACCCCTAGAGAGAAACGTTGGTCAGCTATAGAGAGGGAGGCCTTTGCTGTGGTGTGGGCCCTGAAGAAGCTGAGGCCATACTTGTTTGGCACTCACTTCATAGTTCAGACTGACCACAAGCCCCTCCTATGGCTTAAACAAATGAAAGGAGAAAACCCAAAACTTTTGAGGTGGTCCATTTCCCTACAGGGGATGGACTATACAGTGGAACATAGACCTGGGACCCAACATGCCAATGCAGATGGACTCTCAAGGTATTTCCACTTTGAACACGAAGACTCAACTGGTCAAGGTTAGTTTAGTGTCCCTGCGTTTGGGGGGGTTGTGTAGGAGAGTAGGATCTGCCTCTTATGTTGCCCCCACTTTTTTTTGATGTTTACACTGGTTTCTGGCTATAGTCTGGCTGGGACCCTGCCAATCAGGGCCCCAGCCTCTCTGTTCTCTCTAAACGATTTGGAGTGCACTCTAGGTGCACTAGTGATTGGATACTGTGGTACCTTATGAGTCCCTAGTATATGGTCCTTAGGTACCAAGGGCATAGGTACTTCACAGGCCTACCAGGGGCTGAAGCATGTATTATGCCACCCCTGGGAAGCAGACTAAATCTGACACCACAGGCCTGCTACTGCAGCCTGGGTGAGGAAGTGCTAGCACCCCTCACTGAGATATAGGTCCCCTATATCTCTCCTGCACACACATTGAGACTTATCAGTCACCCCTAAAGCAGGCCCTATCAATCCTGAGGGCAGGGTGCTTAGTTTCCATGTGAGGGATGCCTCTGCCTGAGCAGGGCCCCTCTGCAGCCCTCAGAGTCCATTCTCTGGGACTGTTTGTGAATGCAGTCAAACCATATACTCTTAAGTGCATTATATCCTCGCGGTAAATGCTAACTATGGAATGGCTGCATCAAAACATGTCGTGTTTGGTGTCAAACACTTTGGAATCATACCCCCACACCAGTAACTGGTGTGGGAGTATGATCCCACCCTTCTAGAGGGATAGACATGTAACTACTGTGGAAACGCGGTAGAATCCTGAAGAGCCCTGGCATCACAAAATGGATGCCACCAGTCACAGACACTGGGCTGCCCTCCTGCTGATGACCAACACTCGCAGTGGAGGAAGCCCAACAATAGATATCCTGTCCCAAGGGGTGTGACCACCTCCCAGACAGGGTTTAGTGTATTGGGGCTGGGTGGGTGCACTCCTAGAGTGCTTTGAAATCCTGCACTGGGGGAGCAGAAGGCTCCTCTGTGCATATGCCAGTTCAAACCAGCTCAGGGGCTACCTGCCCCTGCTCTGGCGCGAAACTGGACAAAGGGAGGTGGGTGTAGCCACCCCCTCCCCTGACCCTCCCATAGGTGAGGTCACAGAGCTAGTCCCTCCCTTTCTTTTAGTATAAGAGGGGGAACCTGTGCATTGCAACCTAGATACCCCTGGACGACGCTTTACAAGAAGAATCCCGGACCTTCGACGTTCCACTATCTTTGGAAGACTGAAGAATCTCCCTTGGAGTCAAGGAGTGACTCCCCTGCTTGGCAGGCACCAAAAACGACAACGACAGTCGCAAACTACGCCACTCCCGCCGGAGCCCGAAGTCCCTGCAGCCCAAGAAGTGGATTTCCTGACTCCTCAAAGGCCATCGTGAGTCCCCAGTAAAGCTGAGGCCAGTGGACCCCAAGAGTGACAAGGAACCGCGACCCCTGGGTACCGTGCACTATTGTCAAGTGCAACCCCTTCACGACATTCTACGAACTTGTGCTTTAGACCACGTGTGGTCCCAGCCTCCAGCAGAGATCCCTCCCAAAATCAGAGGCCTACACCATCCCAAGTGACCGTGAGCCCCTGTTGAGTGAATCCTCCGGAGGCATCTTTATGATCCCTTGCCAGCCAGCTTGTGGGTCCCCAGGAGACTTTCCAAAGAAACCAAAGGGCTCCCCTGGTTGCTCCAGGTCTGCCCTGACCTACCCTTGCTGGGTAAGTTCCTCCGACCTTGCTGGTCTAAACCATTGACTTTTCCGTTCCACCACAAGACTTGCTGCTACCAAGGCTTGTTGGCTCCAATCGGGTCGCCGACACCGCAGTCAGCTGCAAACTTTGTGGGACACGCTGAATCCAGCTCCTGGCCATCCTCGACGCCTCCTGAACCTCGTGGTTGAAGAGTCAAGACACCAGTGAACAACCTGAATCTATCGACGACGGTGGGCATTCATCTTCCTTGCCCCGGGTCACTGCCAAGTGCCCTTGAACGCTCTCCCCTCTGCTTTCAGGTCTTCCTCCTTCCGAATCCAGGCTTGGATTCCACCGGACACTTCTTCTGTCGCCGCAAGCAGCAAGTCTTCACTGGCTCCCATTGAAAACGACGCCGCGACCCGACACCAAAGGACACCTATGCACCCGGCTCCCCTGGGTGAGGTAACTCTAGCAGTACGGTGCTCCCGTGGGTGTGGGTCCTAGAACTACTTATCCTGTAAGTGCCTTGCTTGTGGCTACCCTAGAAGTGCCCTAAAACTCTTATTTTCTAAGTGCGACAATTGCGCTGACTCGTACAGGGTTCGCGTCTGTGTTAGACACATCGCGTCCACCTCCCTTGTAACACTATCTAGAACCGTGTCCTTCGACTCGTACTGAGTCCGATCGGTGTTCGCCTCGAACACACAAGGGGCCTGTAACATTGAAATCTCCATTGCGCTGACTCGCACAAGGTTTGCGTCCGTGTTAGACACAGCGCGTCCATCTCCCTTGCTACTCTATCTGTAACCGCGTCCTTCGACTCGTTCAAGGACCGATCGGTGTGTTCGCCTCGAACACGCAAGGGACCTCTAACATTGAAATCTCAATCGCGTCTGTGCGCATAGACTCGTACCGGACTCGCACCGGTGCCAGGACACCGCGTCCGCCCCCTGTGGGTCTCCTACAACTACCTGGGGTGGTTCTTAGGGGTCCCTCGATTCTAACTGCTCTAGACCTAGGTCTAGCCAAACTAAGATTGTGATATTTGATTGTGCTAACTTATTTGTGATAACTTTGCATTGTACATATGTTCCTGACTTCTAATCTCATAAAGAGATTAGTAGAGAGTTGTTTATTAATAAATACATATATATTTGATATATATACCTGTGTGGTGTCTTTTCATTTGGTGATTCAAGAGATTGTGTGGTGAAACAAGCTGCTTTACATTCCTCCAAGACTTAGCCTGGAGGCTGCTCTCCACAGCTACCACTAGGATAGCTTTCTATAAAGGTTGTCTTAAACCTACCAACCAAAAGAGTCGAATTGTTCTGGTGCAAGGTGTCCACTTTAATTAGTGAACAGCATATCCCAGGCCAACTTCTCACAAACTGCAACAAATAAGATGATGGATGAAATGCTTGAATTAATCTCAGTCACTGGTAAAACTGCTCGAAGCAGCATTGCAATGCATTATTTTTCACCCACCATGCCACTACAGACAGAAGCCTGCCTTATGAAAGTCAGTACTGACCCTGCTACTTGAGGGAACAGTCCATCCCAAACTGTCAGCTGAGGTCGGCTTTAGAAGTGAATAAAAGCTACCCCATAACAACCAGAAATGTTTGTGTGCTACCAGTTTTCTAATGTGTACTAGAGAAATATGCATCTACACTCATGAATTACCCGTAATTTAAGAACATGTGAATGTATGTAGATATCAGTTAAGCAGTATCAGGCACATGCATCAATCTAGGATTTTGAGAGTCCTTAATTGCGAATATTAAGGATTCGCAATTAAGGACTCGCAAAATCCTATGCATGTAGGAATCGCTATAATAATAGCGATTCCTACACATTCCTTATTTGCGACTCGCAAATTGCGAGTCGCAAATAAGGAATAGTTTCCCATTCATTCCTATGGGCCTACAGGCCCATAGGAATCAATGGGAAATTGCCAGCGCATGCAATTTCAAGGGTGCAAGGGTGTCAAAAGGACACCCTGTTGCACCCCTGAAATTGATCCGTGCACATATGTTGCGCACAGACATGTCCCAAGGACGTGTGTGTGTAACCTACAACTTTGAAAAATGCACTTTAGTGCATTTTTCAGAATGTTCGCTATTTACCATGTGGTATGATTCCACGGTAAATAGCGGGCCCAAATAGCGAAATCGCTATTTTTAAAGGCATCTTGCATTGCATTTAAGGAATCGCAATTTGCGATTCCTTAAATGCAATCGCAATTTAAGAAATCGCAAAAAATTGCGATTTCTTACATTGAAAGTGGCAAGTTGTGTCATGCATCGCAAAAGCTATTTTTGCGATCGCAAACGGCCGATTTTTGCGAATCGCACCGTTTGCAATCGCAAAAAGCTTTGATGCATGTGCCTGTATAAGTTGTATTTTGTTTTATTTGCCTTGACTTGAGGAAAAGAGCAGGAGTCCATAAGAGCATACATGCTCAAAAATAAATTTTGGGTAACACATGTGTTCTCCTTTGGCCTACTGGCAGTCTGTTTAGTATGAACAAGGTAACCAGACCAGCATTTGCAGTATACAGTGGCAAACCATAGTCTGTTTACTATGACAACAGTCCTATGGGGATATTAGGAAAACTACCATCTTCTATTATATCCATGCAGCAAAGATCTGCAGTCTCTTTTCTATGTACATAGTAAAGACAGTCATGGCAGGGAAATAAGAGCATTTTTTAGGTCTGGCGTCAGCGAAGACCTTTTGGTTTTACTAAAGGTATATGTGTTACATACATATAGGGGCTTTCAGCTAGCCCTCTTTAACCATTGATCTGTTATTGTGTCACCTTTTTCTTCTGTCCACTAGAGCACATAGCTTGGGCAGCAGGTCAACCCACTTCTGCCATTGACTATGTTCACTATGAGTTGACTGCATTCTTCCCTTTCAAAAGGAGTACTTCCACACACAAAATAGTTCATGCCAATGTATGCTTTGTGAGACAAAAAAGTATTTTTCCTTTTAGCCAATGTTTTTATTTTCAGATTGACAAGAGCCCTGCAGCTTCCCCAACAATAAAGTTTTGAAAACACCCTGATAAAACAAAACAAGCACTGATAAAGCCAAAAGGCTGGAGGTCAGTGCTAGACCTTTTGGCTTTGACAATACTTGTTTTATTCTGTTACTAGTGCTAAAAGGTGATACATATTGACTTAAGAGACTGAACTATTTAATTACTTGACAAATTTGTTACACAGTGAAAATATATCTAGGAGAATCGTAAGTCCAGAAGACCAAACCCACTCAGATCTCACATACTTGCCAACCCTACCAATTTGGGCGGTTGGCTACCACTTTCCAAAGTCGGTCTGTGATGACTATGGGCCTAATTTAATATTTGGCGGGGAGGTCATCTTCAGCCAGGGCAACAGAGTAAATATATCTGTCGCCATGGCGGAGGTCCCAACTGCCACATTTTGAAATGTCACTTGGCTACGCAAAGCTGCAATTCAAATTCGAATTCAGACACAGGCCCAGATTTACTAGCACTTCTGTGTTACTTTTTTAATGCAAAACCGGTGTGAAGTGTTCTGGTGGTGTTTACTTTCCAACGCAAGGTTTGCGTTGTAAAGTTGGTCAACTGTGCGTTACTTTGTGCCAAAGGTCCTTCAATAGGTGGTGCATAAGCATTCCCATGCAACCACCCATGGGTTTTAACACAAATCCCTATCTACTAACACTTGTAGATAGGGATTGGCGTAATCCTCCTCGGGCCAGGCGTAACTGTGGAGCAAGTTCTAAACCTCTCAACATTTTTCCAACTTTGCATGTGGGCTGCTCTGTACAACTCAGATACAAAGTGGGAAAAGTATTAAGGCATAGTATTTGTTTGGAAGAGTGTCCTTCCAGCATAAAATGTATGCTTGATAGAATGTGCACGCCCTTACACCATGGTACAAGGGTGTGTGCATTGGCACATGATAGCCTAAAATGCGCCAGATAGAGGAAAACAGCGCTATACCTTAGTTGGCATATGGTGTGTGCTCTCCCTTTCATGCAGTTCAGCTCAGCACTGTGTTGTGTGAAACGTTTGTAAATCTGCCCTGTGCTGTAACTAGGAATAACTGGAGGGAGGGGGAACAGATAATTGCAGAACGGCACATTCAAGGGATGAATAACTTTAGGATTATTTCCATCTATTTTTCCAAAGAAGAATGTCACCCGCATATGCTCATTTTCTTTTTCGTGCTGTGATTAGGTTCTGAAGAATTTTTGCATAAATCAAGAGAAGCGGATGTACGTCATTAATATACGCACTTCGCATCAAAGATTGCCATCTAAGGAGTAAACCTGAATCAGACATTTCCAAAGAGTTAACTTAGGACGGAAAACTTTCCAGAGGGGGCGGGGTAGTCCTGGTTTGGACAACGCAGGATGTTGTGCGTGTCTCGACATGTCTGAACTTGCCTCCAGCTTAAATGTTAGCTGTGGATTTCAGCTTCATCTGAAAACAAGGTTGAAATCTGCGTGATGCAATCAGAGGCAAGAGATGGGGAGCATAAACCAGCTCGAATGTTCTATTTTTTTCCCTTCAAAATCCGTTTCTGCTCAACTTGTTTAATGTCTCCTGACTTAAAAAAAAATATTTAATAAATGACAATGCCCGCACGCAGAAAAGCTATGTCTGCAGATTTTCCCTACATGCTAATATTTGAAAAACTTCAGAACTTGTTTCCAATCTCCAAGGAGATGGAGAAATAAAGACAAAATTTACGTGGCGGAAGTATGAGTAGATGAGTAAATCCACTGGCTGGGGAGCAATTACAGGGGAGGCCATTTTGTTAGGAATACAAAATGTGCAGGTAGGGCTTCTGCTAAGGATTTGGGGGCATATTTACGTTCCCTGGCGCATCCCTGCATATCAGCAGGGATGCGCCAGGGAAAATGCGTCACGCAAGTTTATTCTTGCGCCACATCCGATGCGCCGCATTTACAATGCGGCGCATCGTGGCGCAAGGATAAGCAGATGCGTGACGCATCTGCCGGCGGAAAGTTGGCGCAGTGCTGAAGTTGTGTCGCAAGCGCGACACAACTCCAGCACTGTTCCAACCTTCCCTATCCCTAACATGGTGCGTCAATCCTTACGCCTGCTTGAAGCAGGCGTAAGGATTTGACACACCAGCGTCGGAAAAGTGACTGCGTGAAATCTTGTAGATTTCACTACGTCACTTTTCCGAGGCGTTCCTGCGCCGGAACGCCCCCCCCCCCCTGCGCCGGTACGCCCACATGAAACCTGATGCAGGTTTCATGTGGTGCAGGAGTTTGCTACGTGATGCATCTCCCTAGATGCGTCACGTTGTAAATATAGCGCTACGCGGCGCATGGTTTGCGTCGCCGCTGCGTCACATGCGTGACGCGACGGCCGCGCAAAAGTGGCGCAAGGGGCTTGTAAATATGCCCCTGAGTTTGGTGAAAAGCACACAGAACATGAACTGCATGAACAGCTGTAGTGCAAGCTAGTCTTACCCAAAAATTAGATATAAAAGTGCGCGCGCACACACTCACGCACACACACATATTAATCCCATTTGGGGTAGTAAAGTGAGTTCCCAGCCGGTATTTAGTGACATTAGGGGCGGACTCCAAGCCCCAGAGTATCCTGCGGCTGCTGCTGCTTCCTCGCAGCTGTTCCTGCGCCCAGAGGCGCTTAAAGGTCCTTCAGGCTCCCGCTGTGCGGGAGCCGGTATCCAGACGGTATTCAGTGGCATTTGGGGCGGACTCCAAGCCCCAGAGTATCCTGCGGCCGCTGCTGCTTCCTCGCAGCTGTTCCTGCGCCCGGAGGCGCTTAAAGGTCCTTCAGGCTCCCGCTGCGCGGGACGCGCCCGGGCGAAGACCGGGCGAAGACGGGCCCGTCTTAGCCCGTCATAGCCCGAAAGAGGCCGGGCTGGGCCACCCCTCCTTCTTCTGGCTGTCAGGATATCGGCATACCCTGCAGGTGGTGAGTGACTACGCATACTGCTATCTTTCTGCCCCGCTTGCTACTTCTCTGGTCCATTCATTCATAGTTTCACAGTTTAGTGACTTCGAACTCTGATTATGGGGAAAAGAAAGGCGGAAACATTTAATAGGGGCGACAAACGCTCAAGAGACAACACATCTATCCTGTCCTTCCTGAACCAGGCTGTGGGAGTATTATCCGAGGAGATTAATAGTGCAGAAATAGAGCTAGCGGGGAGCCATCAAGTCCCATCCCCTGAGAGTCAAGTGGCAGGGGCTTTGGCCGGGGATTTGGCCAATTTAAACAACCCCATAACCAGCCCTCCTCATGTCTCTCTCCCCATCGCTCTTGACCCCATTGTTAGCACCTCTAATGCACCGGATCCACTGCCTACACCAAGGGAAAATGCACTGCCAAAACACGCAAACCAGGAACCAGAACGGGAACCAGACGTAAAAATTCCACCACAGGAAGATTATTCCCGAGCGTGTGCATGCTCCTTCTGTTCCTGCAGCGGCCAATCCCTCAGTCACGGAGAAGGACACCCCAGCTGATAGCTTCCTAGCGTCCTTTAAAGACTTTGAAACAAAGATCATCTCAGCTTTAAATGCGTTTGACACCCGGATTTCCGTACTTGAGCAAACAGTCGGATCATTGAAGGGGTCAGTGGACACTCTATATGCAAGTATAAGCAGCCGGCTCTTGGATCCCCATCATACCTTTCCAAACGCTGGGATGAGTACTCTCCCCCGCGACACCTTTTCGAACAGAAGGGCGGGAGTAACACCTCAGGCTCAAGCACAGGCACAGGTTTCACTGGCAGCCACACCGCAACTGCCTCTGCAATCTTATTCTCCTAATACACCGGACGTGCCGATGGTTATGGAGGATAACTTTGGGCGGCAAATGCCCGATACGGCAGTCCAGCAGGGAAGCACGAGCCACATAGATTTGCCCGCCTTTTCTACAGTTCAAAATCCCCATTCGACATATTGCCCGTCTAATATCACTATCCAGCTGCCCCCGGCGGCCACACCCTACGTCAATGTATTGGTCCGCGTGCCCCCTTTGAGGAGAGGGGCAGAGGAAAATTTTGATCAACTCAAAAACAAGACTGTCCACTGGCTGGCAAGCAGGACTAACGCTTCATATCCCCCTACACAGATGTTGGCAGAGAAAATTATAATGGCTTGTAGGGTGGGTTGGATAGGCTAAACCCGGAAAACGGCGAAGGGAGATAGCATCATAGTGAACTTTAATAACCCCCTGGAGGCGGGTTTCATCTTCCGTGCCCTAGGTCTGATGGGCATACCCTCAGATCGTATATCAGCTCTCCCTCTGGGTTTTTTCTACCCCCCCCCCAACAATTCCAACGTTGGGGGCTCGAGCCATTTGATCTTGCGACAGGGAATGTTAGGGCGTCGCCCTGCAAATTCACAAGCTCCAAATAACACCACTTCCCTGTTATTGAGTAACCATTTCCTTCCATTGAGTGAGCTTGATGCCCAAGATTGACTGGACTCTATTTCCATTACAGACCCTCAGACTCATGCCAACCCAACCAAGAGCCCGTGATTGTGACTCAAGATTCCATTAAGGTCATCAGTTGGAACATAGCCGGGGTCCAGAGTAAATGATCTGATGGAGATTGGCTGGGCCTGTTGAAGAACTATGGTCTGACCTGTCTACAGGAAACATGGGACACTAAGGGTTGCTTGTATCTTGATGGTTACTCTTCCCACTCAGTTTTAGCTACCCGCTCCTCTGGTGGATGTGCTAGTGGTGGCCTTACGACCTTAATTAAATTAGACTATAACTGTAAAGTCCAGGTGATAAATTCTAAATGTAAAATTATCTTGGGCACCCTTTAATATTCCCCAACAAACGCAGACTGCTCCTCATTAATTTTTATAACGCAGTATCCCCGAAAGATGAGATGGAAGCAATGTTTAGTCTTAAATGTTTTATGGATGATTTCTTTCTGTCAGATCCCCCTTTTACCTTAATCATGTTTGTGGGAGATTTTAACCTGCACCCGTGCTGCTCCTGTTTTAACCACAAGGTGTCTGATTTTGAGGAGCCATTTGCAACCCAGGCACATCTTAAACACACACGCCAAAGGGGAAGGGGTAAATAGCCTTACCTCTGAGTTTAATTTGGTAAATTTATTGGTGAGCAAACATGACCCTGCGGAGGCCCACAAGCCTACCTTTAACAGGGGAGGGCACTGTAGTGTGATTGATTACATATTTGTCTCTGTTTGTCTGCTCGCCACACTTTTAGATTTTGAGGTTTTGCAACATCATCTGAGCGACCACAACCCGTTAATGGCATCATTTGTTTGGGATAATAAAGCGGTGAGCTCTACACCCGCTTACCAGCTACCCACCACACTGGCTGATCAGGGCCGAAGGATAAAGTGGGCCAGCATTGTTCCATCAGCCTTTGTTCAAAACTTGATCGTCGCGCGTCATGCTGATTTTCAAACCTGTCTGTCAGATGCAGAGCCACCCCAGAGGATCCTGGCATCATTCACTAATATTTGCTGGTTTATTAAGTAGGCACTCTTCAGAACCGCCTCACCGGCGGCCACTTGTGTGGTTAGATGGTTCGATAGACACTGTTCCAGAGCCCATAAGGACCTCTGGAATCTCCAACATGCTAAGCCCCACTGTCAGGAAAAAGTTAGGAAGGCCAGGGTGGCCTTTAAGAAAGCTTGCAAAGACCGTAAAGCCCAAATCAAGGCAGAGACTTGGGACAAGTTGGTGACGGCTAGTCAGCAGCGCAATAGCGCAGCCTTCTGGGATGTCATCAACTCGCCCCTTTTTCATGAAGACCATCTCACCAGGCAGGCATGCACTATCCCATCTCAGGCCTGGACAGACCATTTTAGGGCTATTTATAGTCTTGAAGGAGAGCCCGAGCCGGAGAAGGCCCCCGGACACAGCTTAATCTAATCTTTAGCCTCTCGGAGGTCATGGTTGCCCTTTCCCAGTTGCCTTTAAATAAGGCAAAAGGGCCTGATGGGGTACCCGGTGACCTATACAAAGAATGCGTAGACTTGTGGGCCCCGATACTGACACTGCACTTAAACTCTGTTGTATCCAGTTATCTTCCCTCTACATGGTCCCAGTCTATAATAGTCCCTGTTTTCAAAAAGGGCAACAGATCAGACCCAGCCTGTTTTAGACCCATTTCCCTCATATATTCGGAGGTGAAAATTATTGGTAGGATCCTATTAAATCACCTCACGGATTGGGCCGAGGCGCGAGGCTTCTTGTCTGATCTCCAGTATGGGTTTCGCCCTGGCCGGGGAAAAATAGAACAGACACTGAATCTCTATCATTTAACCTGCAAGTACACTAAGGTCAAGAAGGGGGCCATCCATCTGGCCTTCATGGACCTCAGCTCGGCCTTTGATAGAGTTAACCACTTTAAGCTCTGGTCGATGATGGAACAGATGGATGTCGATATAGCTCTAATTAATTTTTTGCGTGACTTGCACAATGGCCTCTCCGCCAGTGTTAGGTTTGGCCCCAATGGGGAATGCACTGAGCACTTTAAACTCCAGCGAGGGGTACGGCAGGGTTGCATTTTAGCTCCTTTTCTATTTATATTTTAAATTAATAGCTTAGAGCAGGTCCTAACTGTTGCGGGTGTTGACGTCCCCAGAGTAGGTGGTCGCCCCATTCCCGCCTTACTATATGCGGACGACACAGTACTAATGGCCCGAACTGCTAAAAGCCGAACAAGCTTCTTTCTCTTTTTATTAATTTTATGAATAGCCTTGACCTATCTACTAACTTTTCTAAATCTCATGTCATGAACTTTGGCCCATCAAAAATAAAAACAATGAAATATATACTAGATGGCCAACACATCAGAAGGGTGGATAAGTTCAAGTATCTGGGGATTCAACTGGATTCTGAGCTCAATTGGCACTCACTCATTACTCAAAATGTTTCCTCCTTTAACAGGGCGATATTTGGTGTCAGGGATTTTTCCCGCCGATTGGGGTGTACCCACGTCCAATCGGTTGTGGAGATTTATAGGGCTAAATGCATCCCCTTAGTGAGCTATGGTAGCGGAATCTGGGGATACAGCCAGGTTGCTCCACTCCAAGTGGCTGAAAACAAGTTTTTAAGGAGTCTCCTGGGTGTTGGTCAAAGTATACCTTATGAAATCGTTCACGAAGAACTAGGTATGGATTACTTAGCCGATCAGCTTCGCCTTAACCCATTAAAGCTCTGGAACACGATCTGGACAAAGGAGGAGTTGGGTTTCAGTCGACTGATCTTGCAAGACAGCTTGCAATTAGACAAGTCCCTACAGATCCCATGGCTGGCGTATGTGGCAAATAGCTTGCGGGCTATAGGGAGGCCAGATATGTTTGCTAACACCTCAAGCATATCTCGCACAGATGGAAAACGGGTTGATTCTGCATTCATGGACAAGCTCAGGTCAGAACGTGAGAATGTTGCCCTAACAAAACATTCTATGCGACACGCGCTGTTGGTGAAAACAGTTAGTAATATCGAACCTTATCTGACCTGGGATATACCTCGCCATCATCGCCGATTGTTGACCCATTTTAGGTTAAATTTATTTCACCGACTGGTCCCCTTTAACCGGGTCTGTTTTAAACACTCAGATCTGCCCCCCTGCAATTGTGAAAATACCTTGATCAATGACACACTACATGTGGTTATGTGCTGCCCAAAGTATAATTACCTGCGTCACAATTTTATACATCCAATTTTATCACCGCTCAATTTTAACCAAGTTAGGCCAGCCTTACTCTTTTTGCAGCTGCTGAACTCACCTTTTATCTGTTTTTTTCTTGTACGTTTTCTGGTGGGAGTTTTAAAATATGAATGATCATGATACTGATATTCTGTATGTTGTTTTTATTGACTTTTCTTTTTTGATTTTATCCATAAAATCGAATAAAGATTATGATATGATATGAGTTCCCAGCCACATCAGGATTACATCTAATGCAATAACACAGATCATTGCAAGTTTTTCATCCACACATTTTGCCTGCTCAACACAGTGGGTGGAAATCTGATTGGAAATGGGGGGAAAAGTGGGAATCAACACAAAAACGCTGTTCTCCCACATGTTATGTCCATTACAGTGTGAGCGCAAGCAATCCCCCCTGAGATTATAGATCTATTGAAATTCCATTTACATAGCATATACTACTCTTGAAGAAATGTCCCCAGTGTCAATAATTCCAGCATTCCGGGGGGGAGTTGCCAGTTTAACTCTGTGGTCCCGCATTTCAGTCACAGTTTCACACTGAGGTGGCAACTTGAACTGTGTTTAGCAGAGCCTACTTTTAGTCCTGAGGATGGTCTTACATATATGTGCAATAGGAGACTGAAACGTTGATATACATTCCACAACTTTCTCATAGATTTGTCATCATTGGGACATTTCCTCCACCACAGGGATTCGATGTCCATTGTATTGAGTGGATCACACACTTCTATCTCAGGGAAATGCTATATGGAAATATGTACAACTAATATGCTGGATAGATTCGTATATTTTGTTTTGCTGTCAAAAGATTCCCTTGAAACCTTTTGTTCAAATACATCCCAACAGATTGTCGTTATATTGCTGCCACGGCTGTTTCTTCATTAAATGATTTTGTTGCATGAATCTGTAATACCAGATATCTGATTAATTTTTGTGCATTTTGATCAGTGCATTATGGGTTTCTAAACACATAAATATTTATTTAGAGGTTTTTCTGTATTTCTAAATGATCCCTTGTTGGCCATTTACCTTAGTTAATAAACAACTAGGGCACTTGCGGAAACTGAAAAGCCAAAAGTGCTGGACACCCAGTGTCAATGAGAAAATTACAAGTTTATGGACAATGTAACAACATTAAAACACCTACGGGATAGAGAAATAAGAGAAAAAGAAAGGTTTTAGGTAGTACACGTATTAGATATTAAAATCCCAAAATTTGCCATTGTGCACAGATTGAATGTGATGCCATCTCTGTTTCAGGAGAAAATCATCACATGGAGCATTTTGAACCACATATATAGAGCGAACTGTGACTCAGAATGTGTGCACCTATCGACTGTGACCAACATAAAAAAAATTCAGTGGCCTAGCAATAGGTTGAACACATACCTCCGCAAACAGTCGCAGCACACTTATGTTTGCCTCTGTGATTCATGGACGCTGAGCAGATCTGCTCTTTTATGATTCACTCATTCAAGCTTCTATTGTAAACTGGTGTCTGTATCCAGTGGCGGCTAGCACTGATCGTGGCTGGTGAGCGGGGAGACGGGGGTGGTGGGGGCAAGGGGGTAAATAAAAAAATAAATAAAACTTACCTCCTGTCCTCGTCGCTGCGTCATCCTCGTCGTCTCCCCACTCCTTCCTCCGTCCGGAAAAGGAAGGACCCACCCAGGCTCCCCTGGGCCAATTACAACGCTGCAATGCAGTGTTGTGATTGGTCTGAGCGCCATGGTTCGGCGCTCAGACTGGGGGTCTGGGCATGTTCTCCACCCAGAATGTAATGCAGCCTGGGTGGAGAACATGCTATGTGCGCATGAATGCTTGGCCGGCCCGAGACGTCTGGCCTAACATTCATGCGCACGTGGGGAGTGAAAACCACTCCTCCCCTGCTCTTTCAGCAGAGCAGCCCTGCCCCGCCTCGCAAAGCGGCTACACCCGCAACAAAATTAATTGATAATAACATTGAGTTATTATTATTTTATTTTTTCTTACACTGCTGAAAAGCAGTAGGATGACGCTCCTCCGCCTGTATCTAAGACATGTTCTCACCACATGCTTGCAACAGTGTTTACTTCTCTCGGCGTCCACAATATCTCTTGGTGCCCTGAATCCTTCAATATGATTTTAGCATTAATTCCTTCCTTTCTCTCAGTGAGGTGCCAGCATTATTACAGTGGGCGTATTTCTGTCTAGTGGTGTACACACCTCTTAAGCATGATACTCTAAATTTTGCCTTAAGTTTCAGTAAATGTAATGAAACATTTTGTTAAACACTCTCCTGATGGAGCAGCTAGTGGATAAATGTGTTGGCTCGGGTAATCTATGTAACCTTTTACGCACAGGTTCCAATGCTAGCAGGCCAAGTTGATGGCTCAAATCCTAACCATAAAATGCTCATAAGATGTGTAGTACTGTCTTAGGTATAGGAAACATCTATTGTTTGCAACATTTTGGGATAACAGATATGATGAGCTATCCACCAGGATTGCCTGTTGTTATGTTGTGGCACAGCGCCAAGTACTCTGTGATACAAACCAACGCCATGATACTGCCTTTACAATGAAGAATTCATGCGCTTGGTAAGGGCACATTGATGCAAACAGGATACAATATCCTCTGGATATCAAGAAAGAGCACAAGTCCATACCGAAAATGTGCACAGCAAACAAATCCATCCAATTACTGCATGTGTTGACAAGGATCAATTCCTCTAAATCTTTTATGGTATTAAAACTGGACACAGTGCATTAAACCTATAGAATAAATTTGTTTGCAGGCTGTCGTGTCGCAGCCATACAGTAAGATTCCTTAATGCTTTACTTATGCTGACCAGTGTGATTGAGGCATTCCAAGCAGCCCACATTTGGTTAATTAGTTTAAGGAACACAATGGTAGCTAAGTGTTATTACCTAATTTATTGAATACAAAATTCCATTACACAGTTTCCATTTCTCACTCTTTCATGGCAACCAATGGTCATGGATGTGGATGTTGGCTACTTGGTGTTCTCAACATCTTTTTCAAGGATATTTCAAGTGATCATGTCAATGTTATGAATAATGCGATTTGATAGTTGACAAAGCATGGATACTCTTTGAGTTCCGGGAGAATTGTCTGAAACACAGTGACAGAATCAGTCATGTATTTTCTAGGAGTCTAGCCTAATACATTTGGACCATCTTTACAATTCGATGGGCTGGGCAGAGCGCATCAGTGATCACTGACAGAATAGAGTAACATCGCCAGAAACCATTGAGAAAAATGCTGCATGTGCTAAAGGAATTTTATTCTGTTGCACTTGTGCAGGTCGACTCATGCGCTTGGGTCAACTTTTAAATTGCAAGGGTTCCAAGCATTCAAGGTGCTTAAAGAGGTTATGTGGTTATTAAACTCTAAAATATTCAGTTTGACACTTAAGGCCAGATTTTCAAACCATTTGCGCTGGGTTTGTGTCTCAAAAGTGACGCACACCTGCACAAAATGTTTTTTATTGTATTTACTTTCCAGCACAAAACTAGCCTAACTCTGCATCAGAGGAGCGTTACATGGGTGGTACAGGGGCAGTCCCATGCAACCACCATGCTTTTTGACGCAACAACTTATCTATTAACAATAGCAGACAGGAAAAATATAGCACGCGTTAAAAGGAGAGGTACTTTAATTTAAATTTAAATTTCGACTTTGTGTGTGTGCTGCACTGTACAGCGCACATACAAAGTAGGAAAAGCTTTACAGTTTGTCTAGGCATAGTATTTTGTATTGGAGGATAGCCTTCCATTACAGAACCTATGCTAGACTTATGTAGTGTCTGCGTGGCACTTTACAGATTGTGCCCTGGTGCTAGTGAGAGGGGAGGAGAGTTCCATATCTCTGTAGATATGGCGCTTTCCTCCTCTCTCCATGTCACGAAGCGCAGCAATGCGTTGTGTGACCGGATCGTAAATCTGGTGCTTTGACTCGAATTGCAAGTCAGGTTGTGCAGAAATACTGTATCGATTTCTGCTCCATCTGATAACGAGTGGACCAGTGTTCTAGGTGCGGGAATACTCACCCAGTTTTCTTTTGTACGGGAACACCAGACCAATTTTACCAGGCAGTAAATCTACCTGGTATAATCACACGAGGCTTTGGCTAAACAGCAGCCAAGCCTCGTCCCCTAACTTTAGTTCTGGCAATTGTAGTAGTTGGGGTATTCCCTGGGAGTGCGGTCGGGGCGTCAACCGTCTTCTGGGGATGAGGCTAATGGGGAGGCCTAATTGCATATGGCGGAGCACACAATAAGAGCCGGGCACTCAGGGTCTTGCTTCACGCCGTCAGCCACGTGCGCTGATGTCGTCTTTTATTTATACCCCCTTAGACCGAGCCCGGCCCAGGAAGTTGCATTTGCAACAAACTAATGCAGTGGCCGGGTGGCTCACTACATCCCAACCAACCTACGGAATTTGAACAACTAACAACCACAACAGTTCACACATAACATAGGATCATCACTTGAAAGTCCAATGAGTGTTCTCCTTAAGGCGACCCCTCTTGGCAGCTTCCTAACACAAAAAGTCTCGCAGCCTTGAACTCGGCTCGGGATTACCACGTAGTCGATAATGTTGATTTCCTCTGCTAGGGCCCTCGCCCCCGTCACGGGGCTCCACTGGTCTCGCACTTCTCTCTCCTTGCCCCTCTGAATTCACCTCCGGCCCGCTCTCGGGAGTTCCCTCGTTTGGGGAATCTTCTCCCCCGGATGCTTCCTCTGCTTCGCCCCCTTCCGGGACCTCGGCGTCCATTCTTCTCTCCACCTGATTCGGGGCCTTTCGGAACCACGACACATTCCGGGCTAACACCTGTCTGCCCCTTCTGGCTGTGATCATTGTCCCTTTTACCTGCACCACCTGCCACAGTTCTCTCTCAAACGGTGTCCGAAACTTTGACCCCGGATGTCGGTCCTTCACCACCACGTAGTCTCCCAGGCTCAGATCTCCTCGGTAGTTCTCCTTCCTCCGGCTAGCCATCTCGTTGTTATGCTGACGACGAGCCTGAGACTGCCCGACATCTATCACATCCGGAATCCACTGGTCGCTGGTAGGGATGCTGTCCCTCACCGCTCGTCGCATCAGTAGATCACTGGGCGCACACCTCGTGGTGCAATGGGGTGTGTGTCGATAAGCTCGGAGGAACTGGTGCAAACAGTTTTCCAAATGGCCCCCTTGATCCACCGCGATTCTCAGTGTTTTATTCAGAGTCCTCATAAATCTTTCTACATCCCCATTGGCCTGGGGCCACTGGGAGGTGATCCTCCGGTGTTTGATCCCATGTATGCTCAGATATTCCTTGAAGTCTTGGCCCTGAAATGGTGGCCCGTTGTCTGTTCTTATTTCCTCCGGCATCCCCAGGAGTGCAAACACCTTTTCCAACACCGGACCAATGTGATCAAAGGCTGTGGACGCGACTATCTCCACCACCGGAAATTTTGAGTGACTATCCACTAACACGACTGTGTGTCGTCCGTCAGGAAAACTGCCAAAGTCCAGACTCACGTGAGCCCACGGTGTCCGGCTCGGCCCTTCTGTAATTATCGGTGCCGCCGGCGGGTCAGCCCTCGTTATCAGACAGGCATGGCATCCACGCACCTTCTGCTCCACCAACCGGTCCAGTCCAGGAAACCACACCTTTGCCCTCAACCGCGCTTTCGTTTTCTCCACTCCTTGGTGACCTTGGTGGGCAAGATCTATGGTTCTCTTCCGCAGGGCTGCTGGTATCACAATCCGGGTGCCTCTGATGATTATGCCGTTGTCCGCCTCACTTAGTTCCTCGCGGCACCTCCACACACTTTCCCAATATTCCTTCTCATCGGTCCGCTGGCCCCTTCCTTGCAGAAACCACTTCCACTGATTTCCACGGAGTGTCCGCTGCACGGCTTGTAAACACGCATCCTGCCGTGTAGCCTCCTGAATCTCCTCCAACAGCAACGCTTGGGGGCACGCCTCCTCTACCACCTGCCGCACAAACGATTCGGTGCCATCATCCACCTCCTCCGCATCTCCCGCTCGCCGGGCCATGGGATGCCTTGACAGGTAGTCCGCCGGATTAGATGCCCCCGGACGATACACCACTGCAAACTTGTAGTTTTGTATCTGTACCGCCCAGCGTTCAATCCTCGGGGGACCATTCCGGGCCGTCCCACTGAAGAGAGGCACCAACGGCTTGTGGTCGGTGACCACTGTGAACGTATGCCCGCACAGATAAATGTCAAAGTGCTGACACGCCCATCGAATCGCCAACGCCTCCCGCTCGATCTGGGCGTAACGTGTCTCAACTGCGGTGAGCGCTCGGCTGGCATATGCGATGGGTACCCACTCTTCCTGCCTGGACTTCTGGAGCAACACCGCACCTAGCCCCACGGGACTTGCATCCACAATAAGCTCCGTAGCCACCCCCGGCCGAAAATACGCCACCGTGGCGCCCTTCAGCATCGCGTTCTTGATATTGTTGAATGCCTGTGCTTCCACGTCGGTCCACTGCCACGGCACCTCCTTCTTCGTCAGGTTCCTGAGTGGTTCGGACAGCGTCGCCAACTGGGGTATAAAACGTCCGCAATAGTTTGCCATGCCCAGAAAACTCCTCACTGCTGCTTGCGTTTGGGGAATGGCCGCCGCTCTGATAGCCTCCACCTTGGCAGGGTCGACTTGTAGGCCGTTCTCCGAGAACCGGTACCCAAAGAATTCCACCTCCTTGGCGTAGAAATCGCATTTGGCTCGATGTAGTGTCAAACCCTGTTCAGCTAGCCTCTGGAGGGCCGCTCTCAGCCTTGCATGGTGTTCTTCCAGGGATTTCGAGAATATTAGGATGTCATCACTCACGTTGATCACCCCCACTAGTCCCGACAGTGCCTCCCGCACCGCGTCCTGGAACACCTCTGCCGCCGACGATATGCCGAAACTCAACCTCTTGAACCGGCGTAGTCCGACATGCGTCGAGAAGGTAGTAATGTACCGACTCTTCTCGGCCAGCACGAGCTGATGGTACCCTGAGTTGAGGTCCACTTTGGAGAACCATTGCGCCCCATTAATGTCTGCTACAATCTCATCGATTGTGGAGGTGATGTGTCTCTCCCGTCGTATTGCTTTGTTGGGCAGCCGCATGTCCACACATAGCCTGATAGCCCCCGGTTGCTTAGGTTTCGGCGCTATCACCAATGGAGACACCCACGGCGTCGGTCCAGTCACTTTCTCAATGACCCCCTCCTTCTCTAACCGCTCCAGTTCAGCCTCCACCAGCGGCCTGAGGTGGAAAGGCACCCTCCGATGTCTGAGAGCAATTGGCTGGACTGTCTCGTCGATATGGAGTTGAACTTCAACACCCCTCAGGCACCCTAGACCCTTAAACAGCTCCGGAAACTCCGTCAACACCTTGTCTGCCTGCGACCGGTGCACCTGTTTGGCAAACATGACCAACCCCAGGTCTTCCGCCGTGTGGCAACTTAACAGTGACCCCGCCCGGTCACAGGTGACATAGAACCTGGTAGGTGTGACTCTATCTTTGTGCCTGACTTCCACGTCCACCGCTCCTTGGAGTCGAAGCGGCGTGTGCCCGCTATAGGTGAGAAGCTTGGCTGATGTGGGCATCAGTCTTGGTCGCGGCCGAAGGACGTTGTACTGTGCCGCATCCAATAAGTTTACCGACGCCCCTGTGTCGATGAGCGTCTGAACACAATTATCCCCAATCCACACTTGGCAGATTGGGGGAGGTCTCTTGGTGGAATTGTCCCCTCTGACATTCGAGACCACGAACACGTTGTCCTCTTCCTCATCCTCCGCCACCTCTAGCGTCTGGCACCGCCTTTCCAGCTCTTCTACCTCCCGTACCGCTTTGGCAGACCTCTGGAACCTGTCGCTTTCGGCCTGGACGGGCCGGCTTTGTCCGCGCCCTGGCATACCTTCGCGAAATGACCATATTTGTTACATCTCAGGCACTGCTTTCCTTGTGCCGGCAACCTCTCTGGGAATGGTTAGCCAAACCACAGTTCCTGCACCCTTGCTTCGTCCGCCGCTCCTCCGGAGTGGCGTAATTAGTTGTCCCCCGGCTGTATGTCTTCCTGATAGCATCCACCCTCTCCTCTTTGATGGGCACGGGATACACCGGCTGCGTGTTCACCTGTCTCCGGGCCAACGCTACCTCCATCTCTCCAGCCCTGACGTCCGCCAGCTCGTGCGATCTCCCCAGGACCAGTATGTCGTCCAACGATATTCCCGGTTGCCTCAGGATCAGCTTGCGCAGTTCCAATGACTTGCACCCCACTATTAGCTGTGCCCTCGTCTCAAACTGCCGATCCACCCCCACGCACGTGCTCACTAACTTTCTCAGGCGAGCAAAAAACATGTCTATGGATTCGTCCTCTTTCTGCTTGGCCTGTCTGAGCTTGAAATGCTCGAAATCCGGGTTGACCTGTGGGTCAAAATGGCGGTTCAGAGCTCTCACTGCCTTATCGTAGTCATTGGCGTCTCCCGTGTCCGGTAGATCCTGGAATAGATCATACAACTCATCACCACCCATTAATAGCATGGTGGAGCGTTTCACGGCGTTGTCCGTTTCCCTGGTGGCCACAAAGTAATTGTCCAATTGGCCCAGCCATTTCCGCCAACGCGGTGCCGCCGTCGCCGGGTCCGCCAGCTGGCTGAACTCTGGGAGGGCCTTCACCGCCATGCGCCCGGTCTCACCACCGCAGCTCCTGCTGCCACCGGCTCCACGGCCGCCTGCTGCTGTAGCGACATGTGGAATCTACCTCCCAACTGCCCAGGGCTTGCGGGACACACGTGCGCACGCCTGTCGTCCGCTCCCCTGTCGCCAACATTGCCTTGACAGGTACCTGGGTACGGGCACCGCCGGCCCTATCGTCACCACCCAGCCCCCAGCAATGCCAGCTCTGCAGGCAGATCCTCCGTACAACCTCAGCACTACTGCCTGGCCACAAGGTATCTCCTGAAACTCCGCGCTCTGCCAGCGCCAACGTGCTCCTTCCTACACCGTGCCTCCTGCAGGTGTCCCGCACACAGCCACCACCCGATATCGGGCCTCAGCACTCCGATCGGGCGGCCGCGCCCTCAGCGTGTGTCACTGTCCAGCCTCCTCACAGCCGCACACGAGCGTAGATGCTCAACTTGCCACCGCGGCCAGTGCTCCCAACGCGGCTGCGGTAGCCTCCCGCTACTGTCAGGGATGCCTCACTCCCTCGCAGCCCCCTCGCGCCGGCACCTTACCGCTTTCACCGCTGCCAACGGGCGTCTGCTCCGTCCGCGTCACCGAGAGTGCAGCGGCAGCCACAGCCTACAACCGCGCTTCACGGCGGCCGCTCTCAGTGCTGCCGCTCGTCCCCTCGCTTGACGCAGGTGCACACTCAGGTCCGGACCCTCGTCGCCAGTGTAATAGTTGGGGTATTCCCTGGGAGTGCGGTCGGGCGTCAACCGTCTTCTGGGGATGAGGCTAATGGGGAGGCCTAATTGCATATGGCGGAGCACACAATAAGAGCCGGGCACTCAGGGTCTTGCTTCACGCCGTCAGCCACGTGCGCTGACGTCGTCTTTTATTTATACCCCCTTAGACCGAGCCCGGCCCAGGGAGTTGCATTTGCAACAAACTAATGCAGTGGCCGGGTGGCTCACTACAGCAATGAGAAGGAGAATTCAATGCTTCCGCCTGCCAGTAGTGATGTGCCTCTTTTCCCTCCTATTCTCCACCCTGCCCACCTGCTACCGCTACCGCATACAGAAGCTCCTGCCCACATGTTCAACCTGCTCAGAGCTGGTGGTAAATGTGCGCATTAAACCCTATTGAATTTGGAATAACATGTGATTTTATGTCAGACAAATCCGGGTCCACATGGTTAGTTCCCCTTCTGAGTAGTGTAATATGTAATTGCAAAGTACTGATGTGGTGTGACCTAAAAGGAACTTACATTTTGCATGTGAAGTTTGCACCCCACCAGTACTGGACAACTTGTAATTATAGCCTTTTATTGGAAATAGAACCTCAGTTTCTTTGTGACCATACAGAAACCTAGCAAACCATTCCAATTATAATTGTTGTATTCACACAAGCACCAGCCTTTCCACTATGCACTTGTCAGCCACATAAATGTGCATCCATGATTAACAGTATAAAGGTGCCAGCTGCGGCAGAAAGAATCCCGATTCACTGGTGAAGCTGTTTTTGCACCTCAACACTCCATCATCAGCATAAGTCAAGGCAACATGGGACAACCCTCGGCTGCTGCACTCTAAACAAAAATTCATAAGCATTGTAACCTAACCTTGTGCATATACAAGAAAATATGGCATGACTATAGACACTTAGGGCCTGATTTAGAGTTAGCCAGACAGGATACTCTGGTTCACTGACACAACATCGATGTAATAAATATCGATGCAAAAAATATCGAGTAAAAAATATAGACAACAAAAGTATCGACTCCTATACTTAAACAGGTAAGTACAAAAATATCGACTAAAAAATATAGATGTAAAAAATATAGATGTATAAAATATCGACTTTTATATAAATGTAAAATAAAATAATATATTAAATATATTAAAGATTAATTTTAACAAAATAAAATACATTTAATATACATTTTAATCAAATATAACAAATAAACTTTAAAAAACCACACATACATAATTATTTATACATATATAATTACTTTAAAACAATTGATAAACTATTATTTTTAATTTATGTTAAAAGTTTAAAGTTATATAAAAAATAAAAATATATATAAATGATTTAAAATATAAAAAACAAAAATCTATAATAAATTAAATTATTAAACTATTAAAAAATATTTAAACTTAAATTTCACAATACAGTCAGTGCAACAGTAGGGAAAGTGTTGGATAGAGGAGGGGTAAAAATAACTATTCCCACTCCAGTGAGTGCAACAATAAGGAAAGTGTTGGATAGCGGAGGGGGAAAAATTACTATTCCAACTCCAGTGAGAGCAATAGTAGGGAAAGTGTTGGATAGCGGAGGGGCAAAAATTACTACTCCCACTCCAAAGAGTGCAACAGTAGGGAAAGTGTTGGATAGAGGAGTGGCAAAAATTACTATTCCCACTCCAATGAGTGCAACAGTAGGGAAAGTGTTGGACAGCGTAGGGGTAAAAATTAGTATTCCAACTCCAGTGAGTGCAACAGTAGGGAAAGTGTTGGATAGCGGAGGGGTAAAAGTTACTATTCCCACTCCGGTGTGTGCAACAGTAGGGAAAGTGTTAGAAAGCGGAGGGGTAAAATGTACTATTCCCACTCCAGTGAGTGCAAAAGTAGGGAAAGTATTGGATAGCGGAGGGGTAAAATTTACTATTCCCACTCCAGTGAGTGCAACAGTAGGGAAAGTGTTGGATAGTGGAGGGGTAAAAATTACTATTCCTACTCCAGTGAGTGCAACAGTAGGGAAAGTGTTGGATAGTGGAGAGGCAAAAATTACTATTCACACTCCAACAGTTAATTTAAAAAGAAATAATATTACAAATTTAAAAAATATATAAAAATAAATAAATAATATTGAAAAAATTTAAAATCAAATATATTAAATATATAAAAAGAAAACATAAGATAATATTAATTACATATAACAAATACCTATAAATATTATATCAAATAAAATAATAAATACATTTAAAAAAAAAATTGTTTTAAACTACAAAATATTTACAAACAATAACATTAATTAATACATAAATGTATTTATTTTATTTTGTACCCGATAACACCACACCAATAACAACACACTTCAACATTTTAAATTAAATTTACTTCCATAATTAACATAATAAATAATCAATTAAAAAATATTATTAATAAAAAAAAAAATGTCCACAAAACACACTTAAATTAAATTATAAAATAATAAAACATAATTAAAATTTATTTTTAAATTAAAAACGATTAAAATGTATTTAATACCCACCCTTTACCCCTTTAAAAGTAAAAGCAACACACCAAAAAATAAAAAATTACCCCAAATAAATATCAAATAATTAACATAAATTAACAACTATATATTAATTAATTAAATACAAATTACTTCCCATCCATTACCCCTATAAACACCACAACACACACCGAAAATTAATTTCACAATTGCCATAATACATTTTTTATTAATTTAATTAATATCAATGAACAAATAATTATTAATAAAAATAAATAGACTACTTAACACCCTTTACCCCTATAAACCCCAAAACACACACCTAAAATTAATTACACAATTACCATAATTAATTACCAATTAATTAATTATAATTAATCAACAACCAACTATTAATTCAGCAATTACAAATAAATTACGTTCCACTCTTTACACCTATAAACACCAAAACACACACCAAAAATTAATTACACAATTACCATAATTAATTACCAATTAATTAATTAAAATTAATTAACCGCAAATTATTGATTCATCAATAAAAAATAAATTACTTCCCACCCTTTACACCTATAAACACCAAAACACACACCAAAAATTAATTACACAATTACCATAATTAATTACCAATTAATTAATTAAAATTAATTAACCGCAAATTATTGATTCATCAATAAAAAATAAATTACTTCCCACCCTTTACATCTATAAACACCAAAACACACACCTAAAATTAATTACACAATTACCATAATTAGGGGCACATTACGATACCCGGCGTAAAAAAATCCGCCAGGCATGGAAGCGGCAAAAATCCGCCCGCACACACCGCCTGAACACCGACCACGCCATTATGAGTACACAAACTGAAAACCGCCATCGGCGGAAAAATCATACAAAATACCGCCCGCCATCGTCCGAGTCGGAGTCAAACCGCCCGCCACGGACGGAAACACGCACGACAACACAAAACCGCCCGCCCACACGGCCGACACACCGCACGTGAAATTACGATCGCACCGCCATGAGCGCGGAAAAACAACAAATATACCGCCCGCCAGCGCAAACAACGCCGATGAGAATCGACACGGCAGAAGCCATGGCGCCCACGTACCTGCACAGAAACCATCCGCACACAAAACCAATAGCACACAACATGGCCAACAAGTCCACACAGCAAGGCACGCACAAATACACAAGCACAGTACACATCCCGAAAACACCCCCGGACAAACAAAAAATACAAAGGCCAGAACCCCAGACACAACACACCTGAAAACAACAGACCATGAGGACACACCCACATAGGTGAGTACAAAAGCAGCACTCCCACAGACCACAACCCCTTGCTACATTGCAAACCAGAGAGGAGAGGAGAGGACACAGTGACACAGCAAGGACAGCAGCACACCACAGAAACGCACACATCACAACCACCACCACCACCACCAAACACCGGCACCACAAACCCCCTGCACATTACACAACACACACCGCACCAGCACCACAAACACCATGGCACCACAAAGGATGCCCAAGTTCACGCCCATGGAGCTGACGGTCATGGTCGACGAGATCATCAAGGTGTACCCACAAATCTATGGGAACATGGTCCAGCACACACCACTAGCCACCAGAAACAGAATGTGGACCCGGATCGTAGACCAGGTCAATGCAGTCGGGACCCTGCCCAGGAACAGAACCGAGATAAACAAACGTTGGAATGACGTAAAGAGCCTGGTCAAGAAGAAGGAGGGCAAAAACAGAGAGCTGGCTGCCGTCACTGGCGGAGGGAATCCCGCGCTCTTTAAGACCTTCAAAGCGTGGGAGGAGAAGGTGCGAGTCGTAATCCATCCGGAGATCCTCGCCGGATTAGCAGGGGGAGTGGAGGCTGGTAAGTACAAACTAATGTATACTAGCACACCGCTATGTACTCACATGCACTACCACCATGCCACAGCTCCCAGGGACAAACACCCCCATGTCCAGCACACAATACACAACACATCACACACACATGCAACAGACACTACCACACACAGCCCAAACCGAACAACTGTAAGATGCGTGGGGACATGTGTACACTAAGCCAGCCACGTAACCACCAACAGGTCCCCAAATATGCCAGAAGCGCCACAACGAGCACCCACCACACCCATGTGTCCGCCACAGCTGCACTAACCGACAAGTAACAGGTAAGTGGCAGGAACACAAAGTGCAGTGGGTGGGACGGTGGACAGCCCAAGTACAACACACACCAGGCCCCAGTCCCACAGCACAGCAAGGAGGAGCATCCCCCACACCCCACACCCACGTGTCAGCCACCGCAGTGCACAACGACAGCCGAAAGGCAGACATCACGGTCCACAGCAATCGGTGTCAGTGGGTGTACAGCCACCCCCACGACCCACTACACCCCCCACCCCCACAGACCTGCAACATGGAGCACCCCCGCTTAGAGCCATGTGGCATCCAGTACAGTGCACGCACGAACAACTTGCAGGTGGGAAACTGGACAGGGCTGGATTACTGGAGGCATGAGGACCATAACACCACCAACACATGGGACATGTCACGTAGCACACGGACACGCAGCACCGCCCACCGTCACGAACAAGTGAACAATGTGCACACGGACATGAACAGCAGACTCACACCCCACATGACCCATCACAGACATAGCAACACCCAAGGAGCCACGTCTGCATGCACAAGCCACACTGAATATAGTCCCACACGGCAGCCACTGTGCAACTCATCACACACAACCGAAACACCATTGAAGTCCTGTCCATGTAGCCCCTACTGCCTGTCAACCACACACCCCACAACTACGCCTATGTAAGACAAACAACACTAGACGCAACAGAGCGGAACAACAGAAATGCACACGAACACCACTGAACCCATCAAACACACAGACACACCATGCACATACAACATACCATCCATCCCATCCGTCAGCCCCAGTCTCATGAAAGGCATGTCATCCGCACAGCTGCCACACATACAGCAGTCACGCTAAGACACATGCCCATGACCAACCATGTGCCAGAAGTCAATTAAGCGCACGACACACTGTGAGCAACAACACACAACATGGGCCACACCCCCCGAGCACTGCAGTGATGCACATGGCACAGGGCAGCACGCACACCAAGGAGATGGGACAACTGCAATACGTTGGCTGGCACACAACTATCACTCACTCATAACGATGCGTCCAATGCCATGTCCAGTAACCACAACAGACAGCAAATATGCAGGGCATGTCAGGCATGCACACACCTCAGACCATGCACTGTCATGCTGCCACAACACATGTCACGTTCGGCACCCATGGCTCACAGCATGTACCCCAAAAGCATATTCCATCCCAAATGCGAATCTGGGGCATGGCCCCCATGTTGCCATATGCGTTCCTAAGCGTTCCATTTGAACCCCAAAAGCATATTCCATCCCAAATGCGAATCTGGGGCATGGCCCCCATGTTGCCATATGCGTTCCTAAGCGTTCCATTTGAACCCCAAAAGCATATTCCATCCCAAATGCGAATCTGGGGCATGGCCCCCATGTTGCCATATGCGTTCCTAAGCGTTCCATTTGAACCCCAAAAGCATATTCCATCCCAAATGCGAATCTGGGGCATGGCCCCCATGTTGCCATATGCGTTCCTAAGCGTTCCAATTGAACTCCAAAAGCAAAGTACAAACCAGACCCAGGATGGGCCAGGAGCCCGCATACACCAGAGTCACAATGAGTAGGGGCAAAGCAACACACCCATCGGCATGGCCAATCCGTCCCATGCCACATGTGCACAGCACACAGTCCCATTGCCTAGCACACACAACTACAGATGCCACAGCCACACACTCGCCTCCGGGAAACCCATGTACGAGATTGCACGAACTGCCAATGTCAGACGACTAATACATACTTCGCCAGGTGCAACACAATAACAAATCTCATTCTCTCCACAGGTGACGAACTGCTGGACGCTGGGGATGGAGACAGCAGCCAGCACAGCCAGCCTACAAGCCCCCAACGAGGACACACGGATCTGGAGGATCTGTCCACCTCTTCGGACACGGACCACCAAGCTGGCCCATCTGGCGTGGCAGGGCCCAGCCGCTCCCCAGGACCCCTCCTACCCACCAACCCATCATCCAGGGATGCTGAACAGTCCCAGTCCCCTGCTGCCACTGTCGTTGCGGCCACACCCACGGTCATTGCGGCCACTACCACTGCCGCAACCGCCACCATCGCCGCACCGACCACCACCGCCTCCACCACCACCACGTCTTCGCTGGCACCAGCCCCAGCGCAGGTGGTGGCCCGGCCGACTGGATCCACCCTGGGAGCCACAGCGAGGACCGTGGTGAGCAATGTGGCTAGTGGGCAGGCCGGTGGCAGCAGGACTGGTAGGAGGAGCAGGGTCAGGGAAACGCCAGCCTCCCCTGGGAGCCATGCCCTGCCTCAAATGGCCAGAGTCCTTGGGGCCTATGAAGAGGCCCAAGGACAATGGGCCAGGTCTGCTACTGACACGCGGGAGGTGCTGGGGGTGCTGAGGTCCATGGACGCCCATATGGGCCAATTCGTGTCCCGTATGGACCAACTCGTGGACCTCATGGGCCAGCTGGTGGTGGCGGTGGGGTCACAGGCAAGGCCAGCAACACCACCTCCGCCACCACCTGCTAGGGCGCAGGGTCGGCCAGCAGTGTCCACTTCCCCTGCGTCCACAGCCAGTGAGCACAACTCACCCACCACCAGCAGGTCGCCACCACACACCCCCTCCCAAACGTGGAAGGGGCCGTCCGAAGAGGAAACAGATCTCCCGGGAGGACTTCGCACGCTCCAGTCGCAAGTGAGGCAGCCAGCCAGCCTTCCGCCAGCCTTCCTTGACCAGCCACTGCATTGACTTGCTCTACGATCCCACTCCACACAGCCATCTGGATGGCATGTGTGTGTTGGACTATGGACATAGAACCAGTGGGTACACCCTGATCATCACGCAGCCATGACCGACAGCTCATTGTCACTGCACGCACCACTTTTGTCATCACCTTACACACAATCACATGTCACAGTTTGTAATAAATGCACCTTTTTCACTAACTGCTGTTTGTGCCCTGTGTTTTATTTGTACGGAATACATCGGCCACCTTGGGCGGAGGGCACCTGATGCGTGGCATGGAAATGGAATCCGGAGGGCCTGTAGGGACCTAGGGGTGGGAGACAGAACAGGAGCACATTCAATGAGTGTGTCACACACCCATCACACAGTACATGTCAACAACTACAAGCAATGTACACACATCGCACAGAGCAATAGGGCACAATGCCACAGTCACCAACAGTGGCATACTACCCTGGCCATGGAGCGTTGACACACTGCACGCAGTGAACATACGGCCACCCTGACACAGCACACACACACCTGCATAGATACAGACACATCATCCGTCGTACATGGACACTCACCGTCAAGTGAAGTAGCGGGCGATGAGCTGCTGCCGCACATTCCCAGCTTCCTCCTCTCCGCTGTCCACCTCACTCGAGCTGTCCTGGTCTGCGGGCTGGGGCCCTGGTTGATCTCCGTCATCCACAATGAGGGGGATCTGCTTCCGAATGGCCAGATTGTGCAGCATGCAGCACGCCACCACTATCTGGCACACCTTCTGTGGGGAGTACGCCAGTGCACCCCCGGTGCGGTCCAGGCACCTGAACCTGGACTTGAGGAGGCCAAAGGTACGCTCGACCACACGTCTGGTCCTCCCATGTGCCTCATTGTATCGATCGTCTGCTGGGGTGCGAGGATTCCTCAATGGACTGAGCAGCCATGCCCCATTCGGATACGCAGAGTCACCTGGGTGTGAGGGACACAGAGAACCGTTGCTATTCCAACTGGACAGGGGACAGCATCGCACAACCAGCACGCTACACCACTCCACATACTCACCGACAATACAGCCACGATCCTGTTGCAGATTGGCCATCAGTCGTGGCAAGATGCTGTTGCGCATTATGTGTGCGTCATGGGCCGAGCCTGGAAACTTTGCACACACGTGGGTGATCACCATGTCCGCAAGGCACACCACTTGCACATTCAGGGAGTGCGTGTGCTTCCTGTTGCGGTACAGGTGCTCAGTGGCCTGTGGTGGAACAAGGCCAACATGAGTGCAGTCAATGGCTCCCACGACGTGTGGGATTCTGCCAAGGGCATAGAATGCACCCTTCACTGCCGCCAATTCACGAGCCCTGGGGAATCTGATGTACCTGTTCCGGTACAGCATCATGGCTGCCAGTACATCCCTCAGCACCTTGCTGAACATGGGCTGGGACATCCCTCCTCCACTGCCCACTGTGTGCTGGAATGACCCAGTGGCGAAGAAATGCATGGCGGCCATCACCTTAGCCGTGGGGGTGACAGCAGTCGGATACACCCTGCGGGGACGGAGATGGGGCTCTAACATGGCACACAGTCGATGCAGAGTTGGCCTGTCCAGCCGAAACTTCCTGATTACCTCTGTATCGTCCATGTCCGCCAGCAATTGGTATGGGCGGTCAATGTTCGGTCTCCGCCTGGGTTAAATGGCAGAGGACACATGTCATTGCAACACGGCACATAGCAATTTCGCATACACATCACTGACATGACTGAGCAAGCACATGAGCCACAGCCCAGCTGTCAAGCTGGGACGGCACGGCCACAATACACTTACACAGGTCTCCCAACAATGGCAATGGCAAGTGAGACATACCACTGCCATGTGCATGCACATGGGGATCTAGGCCCCAATGACTTGCGGGGCGTGCTGATGGGGACTGACTGCATATTCGTCAGCGGCAACGCCACGGCAACATGAGTGTCTGCTGAGCATGGTACTGCTTCCGAGGCTGGATGAGTATGGCACACGACGACGACGATGTGGGCACGGGCTGAGCGGCCAATACAAGTGGGACCTGTGGCACGAGGGGATATGAGACAGTAGTAGGTGTCAGCACTGCACCCTATGTACAGCACTGTACGGATCACAGCTCCCGAAACATTGACTGGTGTCCACATTGACAGCCCCATGCCAAGACGGCTGTGTGCTTGCAGTCACACGTCACAGGTGAGAGGTTACATTGCACGTGCCAGGTGGCAGTCGTACATAGTGGGAGCTGGCATGTGTGTGCATGTGTCTCCTGTTCAGGATCCACCAGATGGGCGCTGACTCTGTACTGACCATTGGACACAGCATGTTCCGTGGAAGGCTTGTGTGTGTGGGATGGTGGCACTGGATGTGCCTCCGTTGGGTGGGGGGCCATGCACAGGGCGGGTACGTCGATGATTGCGCATTGTTGGTCACGGTGGGTGCACCAGCTAAGATGTGTTGCCCTGTGTTCAATTCCTATGTCCGCATGATGATGGACTGTGGATGTGGGCAGACTACACATTGGTCGATGTGCTGTCTATATGCATGTGCCTTCACACCAGGCACAGCTGCCCCTGCACATGTGACCCCTGCTGGACTCGCTGCTGGGTCTGTGGAGCTGATGCACCTTCTGCGCGTGGGGCGGACAGCTCTCCTCACTTCCCTCATTGCGCATGTCATGTCTTTGCCGCAGGTGACATGGATCATGGAGGGCCCACATGTACGCGTGGGTAGGCTACACATGATTGTTCACTGGTCGCCACCCCCAGTCAGTGTTTCGAATGGGAAGGTTGTCGTGCTGGTGGTATGTTCGATGTGGCGGATGGGCGGGCCTAGGTGCGGGCTTACATTCCGGACATGGGGGGTAGTTGGATTGGCGACTAGTTGCAGTACACACGGGACACGTCTCTTCCATTCCACATCTGGGTCATCCCTTGTACTAACTGACAGTGATACAGTCATCTTCGCCCCAGCCCTCATGTCCTCCCCTCGCCCCCCAATATGCATGCTCACCTGCGAGGCTAGCGCTTGCACAGGCAGCCCCAAGCTCGCACCAGAGAGGGCAAGGAGTGTATGTGTGGGTCCAGTTGCACGAGTGGGCTGTCTCAGGGTATGATGTGTGGCGGGACGCCGTCCACCTGCGTGGTGCCCCAAATGGAGACCCGGCCTGCATGGACTATGCATCACAGTCTTCGCCTTCCGGATCCGCCACCTGCGACACCCAGTGGCTGTGGCTGCCCTTGCGGCCATGCTGCGTCCGTCTGTGGCTGATGGCCCACACATTCACTCTTTGGCCTCTCTGGGGAGGGCTCAGGGGTGGTGGCGCACGCGCTTGCACTTAGTCGCAATGGCATGTGGCGTGGTTGGTATGATGGGCAATGGATGGGATGGTGCGAGCCACCTCCCGTGACGTCAGTGCTGCTCGTGCTGTGGTGCGTCCCCCTACACTTCCATTTGACTTTTTGCCATGCTGGACGTTGAGGTTCTATTGCCTGCGTGATATGACCAGGAGGAGCGCGAGGAGACCTCTCACACACCATGCTCCACTGCCATCCCGTGCCCTGTATCGCCTGTGCGGATTGACTATGTTGGGGTTACACCTGGTCGACTGGGGCTGTGTGTGCCTTGTCAAGGGGCATGGCGGGCGCACAACAGGATCCAGCTTGTCCACAGAGTGTGGGCTGAGGTGCGCCTGGTACCGCTTTGTACGTGTGCCCGGCTGCTGTGCACACACGTGTTCACTCCCCCCGACAGGTGTCCTCTCACAATGCCCAGGGAAGCGGTGGTGTACTGTTCATGACCCCTCCCAACACGGCGTGCTCCAACTTGGCATGTGCGCATCTACCCGTCGCACCCACCCACCTGAGCACTGCGTCCATACGACTTCACACGACACATGTGTGTCTTCCACAGTAGTGCTACTCATTTGCGTTGACATCCAATACCAGTGGACTACATGGTCATGTCACGACTGCCGTGTACTTCACATACTCTCATCCTCTCTCATTCGTACTTGTGAAATGAGTCAGCGGAGACAGTTCTGGTTTCAAACATTATATTGAGTCTTCTGTCCTCTGTGATGCAGTATAGTGGACACTACTGGCAGCGGAATACATGTTGAGGATATACTGAGCATGATTACAAATGGGATAGGGTGTGGGGTTACATCTGCTTGGCCAAGGCTGTGCTAATGTACATTTACGTATAGCTGCGGAGCTGCGGACTTTGACACAGACGGTATACATGTAGCCTACCAGACCGCTCGGCATCATGGGCACAGTCCATCTCAGTTCCATGTGACAGGTTTGCTGCGGTTGTTCCTCATGCACGCGTGCATGTGAGATGACATCAGGGCATGTGCTTGCGTGCATGCAGCGGCGTGCCACTTGTTGTTGCACTGTGGTGGTTACTGGACATGTCACAGTCACTGGGGTCGTGTTGTTGTTGTATGCACTTGTCGTCCATGCAAAGGTCCTGGTATGGGATTCCCGGGGCGGGGGTGGGAGGGGTGCAGCACCCACAGACTCCAGGCGACCTATTCATGTCCACTGAGCGGTGTGTGTGTCCATGTGCGCTGGATCCATGTCGTGTCCTGGTTGTACGTGCAGTTCCGTCCATGTGGGTGCGATGCACAGAGCCCATGCCACTGCCTCCCACGATGCATGCGGTGTTCCTGGATGTGATGGGGAACAGTGTGCATGTCCCGGTCATATCCGATGTCATGGCGATGTCGTTGATGGTGTGGTTACAGTTGCCGGTCGTTTGGTATGGCTGTTGTGGTGGTGACTGGCCAGTCCGTGCGGAAGCTGAGCATGGGTGCGGGGTTGGACTTCATAGGTCACTCGGGGAACCTGCGTTGTGGTCCGACGTATTTACAGGTTGACAGGTATGCGATGCCGTCCAGCAGGGCTTCCATGTCATTGGTGGTGTACATGTTTGCCAGCCAATGAAGCGGATGGTGGCTGTCAAGGTGTTGTTCGTAGGTTGTCCCTTGGAGGACCATGATGGGGCATGCTGGGTGACATTCGATGTAGCTGTTCTCGATGATCCGTCGTGTGGAGGCACAGTGGTTCCATTTCAGTGCGCGTGCGATGTTGGCCACATACGCCATGCCCCCATAGGCAGAGCAGGCCCTGTCGTGTGCGTCCAGAGGGAGGAGTAGTGGTAGCAGGTCCGCCTTCAGACATGCCGGGTTGGAGAGGCATATCTCGACGGGATGCTGGTAGGGACACCTCCGACAGTAGAAGACGGGCATGACGCAGCTGAACAATGTGATGCGGTAAGTCAGTCGGTAACTTACGTTCAGCAGGGACAGGAGATCGCATCCCAATGTATGTATCGTGTTGGTTTGGTACAGCTTGAGCTCTTCGGCGTAGTTGGGTAGGTGTGTTGCGGTTGCCATTTCGCAGCGGTTCATAGAGGTGGCGTGCTCCGGCTGTGTGTGCAGTCTGCAATGTGCACGCTCCCGGGTTGCTGTGAGCTCTGTGTAGTCGTGGGGAGACAGGACTTGTGTTCTGTTGGCTTGTTTGGAGGACACGGGCCCTCTTCCCACATGCTTCTCAGACAGTTCAAGGTCGGTGCTGTGTGACTCCTTCCAATTAACTTGCATGTGGCCGACATGGGGGAGTGTTTTCTTCTTTCTTCCCCGTCCGTTGTGTGCTTCTGTGATATGCGCTATCTGCCGTGTGGTCGGTCTCCTCGGCATGCCTGTGTTGGTCTATTCTTGGACAATGGCTGTATTCACCGGCTTCTGTCGTAGGGCTGTGGTTTCGGTGTTGGAATGGAAGGTCATTCAGTGCTGTCTGCTCTCCCTTGTGTGGGCGGCAGGCTGCCTTTCCGCTCTGCGTTGGGCCTTGTGTGTGGATGTAATTCTTGGGCCACCTGTTGTCGGTCCCCGGGCTCTTTGGTGTTCCGTTTCATGTGTCTTGTTCATATGTGCAGGGTGGTATGGGTTTTTCAGTGTGGTACTGGCGTTCCTCTTCCCGAAGGAGCCCTGCTTCTCCTAGTTGGTGTTGCCGCCGCTGTGTGCTTCGCCATGTTTGTTACACTGGGGTGTGTCCTGCTGTTGCGTGACTTGACTGACATGTGTGCGTCGGTTGTGTGGCGTTGGGTGTTGTCCGTGAATTGGGCGTTGGGGACATGTCTGTGGCCGGCCTGTCACGTGTCATGTGCGTTCGGGGTGGGGCTGGTGTGTGTGCTGCTTGGTTGTGTCCCTGTGTCTGTGTGCGACGCATGCATGGCGCTGCGGTTGGCCTCTGCGTTGTGCGCATGTGTGGCGGCGTCATCGGCGCTTTGGGGCCGTGACGGGGTGGTTGGTTCCTAGTCCCAGGTGGTGTGTACACATGTGTTCCGCGATGTTAGGATTTGGCCTGTGTGTCATATGTGGATGCAATGGTGGATGTGTAGTGTGCACGCGCTGGTGGGGGGTTGTCCGCTTTTTCCGCCCTTGCGTGCACTTGTTGTGTGTGTGCCTACCTGCGTCTCCGCGGTACGTTGCGTCCTTGGTAGTGCATCAGCAGAAGCATGGGAAGGGCCTGCAGTGCTGGATTCATGCCCGGGGTGCCGCTTCTTCGTTGTCCGTGCTCTGCGTCCGTGTTTCCGCCTCTCTTTCACGTGCGGTGTCTCTTTGCCGTGGGAGCCGTTTGTTTGCGGCATCGTAATTTATGCGCCGGGCGGGACGTGTTTCGTCGGACGGTGTGTGTCAGTTGTGCTGCGCCGCTACGTGTGCGGGCGCACTTTGATGGCGGACGGTGTTGCTGGCTTGCCGGCGGTGTTTGGCCTGCTTTTCGCATCGTAATTGGGCGGGCGTGTGGACTGCTGCGTGCCGGCGGTAACTGGTGGTTTCTGCATCCGCCAGCACGGCGGTTGTGCTTCCGCCCGCCATCGTAATGGGCCCCTTAATTACAAATTAAATAATTATTATTAACAAAAAATTAATTAATTAATAATAAATTACTTTACACATTTAACACTATAACATCTCAAATAAACAAATGTTAATAATCAAAAAATAATCAATTAATTTAATATAATTGAACTACTTCCCACCCTATTCCCCTATAAACCCACAACCCGCTACGGAACTAAAAACGAAAATTCAAATAAAAAAAATTAATAACTACTAAAAATTGAACACATATATTAAAAATACAAACAATTCTTATACAAAAAAACATACATCACATACATTTAAAACATATACTAAAATACATAACATTAATAAAAAAATCGATATTTTTAACTATATTTTTGCAAACGATATTATTAAAATCAATATTACTTACCTTAAGTCGATATTCTTGACCACAATATTCTTGCTGTAGATATATCTGAACCACGATATTTCTGACTCGATATGTGTGCAACTCGATATTTTAAACTCGATATTCTGTCTGCATACCGATACTCTGTCACATGTGTGTCAGAGTACTCAGTCTGCCTCACTCTTGGTCTGCCAGCCCTAATTATAATCTGGTGGACCATCAGCTCTCTGTTTGATGGAAAGCTTGCTCTGATGACCTGAAGAAATGCTGGCTATTGGAGTTGAGAGCATCACACTGCCAGCCATATTGTGCTGAAGGTGGCTAGACTTTGCTGGGAGGTGTCTTCCCAAGCAATTTTTCATCGGTTTGGCGAAAAAAAATGCAGACACAGCCAAGAGTGTCTGCAGGACTGCTTGTGATGGGGTGGGTTTGAAGGGATGAAGGGCACACTTGTGCTTGTCTAACAGCATTTTCTGCACTTCCCAGACCACTGCCGGGGCTGGAAGGGGCTGAGCAATGAATCTGACCACAGCCCCTGTCCTGCAGCGAGTCTCACAGGCCTAGTGTCCCAGTCTTGGAATGATTGGATCCTCAGTTTTCAGACCTGATTATTCTGGGCCAGGACACACTTGTAATGGGGACATGGGCCTGGACAGACATGTCATGAGAATGTGGGTTATTTCGCCCAAAGTTATCTCTGAATCTCCATTTTCTTTATTTAAATATCCCCAAGTTTACAACATTTTTTTTACCTTGTTCTCTTCTACATACAAAACAGGAACAAAATGAAAGCCATTCCTTGAAATAAAAAAGGTCTATTCAGAACGGTCAATACTGGTAAAAGATATTCTGTTTTCTTCCTTCTATTCTATTACAATACTTTTAGACTTTATGAAACTAGGTCTGCATCATGCATGACCCCATAACAAGGTTTGTAATTCAGTTAAACATGGAATTCAGTTCAGATAGACACAATATGCAGAGCATTATTGTGGCATGGGGTTCGTGCCAGAGGTGATTTGCAATCAGTACCTATTGCGCTCAAATGAAAGTAACATGCCGTGAACCATGGGAGACGGACACATGCCCGGTGCATCTGATTCCCACATATCCTACAGCACTTGACCTTTGGCTGTGCACTATAAGCTTTGGCAGCCAGTTATGCCTCGTCCAGGTACTAAGAGAGCTTACAGCACAAAGCTTTAGCCCCTGTGGTTTATGCTATTATCACAGGTGTTGGACCTGACATTCTTGCTGTGGTTTTCCCAAAACTTTATGCCTTCAATCCTTCTGTTTTGTGCTGACTTTGTTTTGTTTTGCTGGCTTTAGGACTATGCACACTATACCACTGCTAACCAATGCTGCACTGCTTCTGCTCTCACCTTTAAACATGGTAAAATGTACATGTAAGTCCCTAGTAAAGTGGTACTACATGCACCCAAGGTCTGTAAATTAAACTCTACTTGCCAGGCCCACACCCTCCTTTTTAATTAACATAAGTCACCCCTAGGGTAGGTCCTGGACAGCCCAGAGGGCAGGGTGCATGTGTTCTATGTTTTCCATGCCTCCTGCTTGCTGTTGTGACCATGTGGCTGGCGACCATTTGTGTAGCCAGCCAGTGTGCTTTTGCCATAGGCCTGCATGTGTTCTTGGTTTTCCATGCCTCCTTGCTGGTTCTTTAGGTTGCTGTCTGCAAGACCTGCTGTAATCACTCCATACAGAGTATAATCCCGCCTTCTGCTTCAATTGGTTCACTCCTGCGTTGCTTGCATTTCCTGGCTCCTTATTGATGGGCTCCTGATACTTCTCTTCCGTTTTTTAGTTCAGGAGCACCGACCAACTACAGTTTCCTTACACTGTAGTTGTTTATGTGTTCCTGTTGGGGACTACTTGTTTAAAATTGGTGCTAGTGTTACTATCTACATGGGTTCCGCGCATCATGTTTTAACAAGACGCCCCTCTCAGCTTCCTTTGCACACGCATAAAAGGTTCAGGTGCGCCATTCTTTATATTTACTCCAGCGCCGACTTGTATGGTTTTTGTTTAATTACCATGGCACCCACTTCAGGGGCCACCACGCACATACGTTCATCCAAAAACAATTACCCGCATAAAAGGTACAAGTGCGCCGTGCTTTATATTTAGCATGGCGCCTACTTTTTAATTTTTTTTATTATTCCGTTAATGCAAAAAAGAGCACTCATTGAGGGGTGGGGCTTAGATAAATCTCACCAGGACGAGCAGTTGAGACCCGAGCACCAAATTCTGCGTGAGTTCTAAAGAGGTGCAAGGGTTGCTCTAACCCATGGTGGGACATCAGATATTATACTTGCACGACTGCCTGCCACTCCAGCTTCCTATAGGGCCTCCCTTATCCTATCAGTGAATGTAAGCTGGCATTCCGATTGGCTCACCTTGTTCCCAGTTTGCATAAAACGTACACGTGTGCCATGCTTTATATTCAGCACAGCGCCTACTTTTGTATTTGTTTTTTAATTACTCTGTTAATGCTAAACAGAGCACTCAGTTTAGGGCGGGGCTTGGATAAATCTCTCTCAAAACAGAGAGGGTCTCCTTAAAACCAAAAGAGGTAGAGCACCAAATAGACTCAAGTCAAAAACCAAATTTCCTCTTTGGCAAATTCAAAATCAGTTCAATTACATCCACACAGTATATCCATACGACATCATCAGAACATAAATTCACAAGTCTCAAATATTAAAAAACAATATTTATTAATTCATAAAAACAATTTATGGCAATAGATTAAAACATTTTCTATAAAAAACTTCAGAAAGTCATTCCATTCTCTACACACAGTCAATTGTTATGTATACAAAATAGGGCATAAAAGACTTTTACTGTGTCCAAGGAGGGTCACATGAAGAAACACACATAAAGATTTCACAATTATTTAAAACAAAAGCGGGAGAAAACAGTGGACAACAAAAAATCTTATCATTGTACAGAAACACCAGTCAATGTTGGATTGCCTGTCAGTCGAAATGCTTTGCATAGTATTTTTCATTGACTCGCAAACATCCTAGAGATCTAGGGTCTATACATAAAAACGCATTGACGCATTTCGGTGGGTAGAGGTCTATTGCAACCACCTTCTTCAGGAATGTAGATATCTCCCAGCTACGAATTGTATTATCTACAATGCACATAAACAAAGACAAAAGGAGAGTGCAAAAACATAAATCAAACATAAGTACTTTCTTAACCTTCTGATTAAAAAAATCATTTATATCCTGATGATACAGCCGTTTTCAACAAGCAGCCAGAATCGCACCACCACATCCAGACCCATATTCTTGTAAAACACCCAGGTAGAAAAACTCATTAGGTGTAATACCTTTCCAGGTTCTTGTCACACATAGACTCCTGAGTATTTTCTATGCACTCTAGGACTTTCAAAAGCGTGAGACCCAATTGTTCTGGTCCAGTTATCTCAATAAAGATCTAAAAGACCATATCATTTATTAATAGGGCATCATATATATCACCAACACAAGACAGGCCCGTAGTCAAAATCATGGTTACCTGTATACTCCAAAAATGACACCCTGTGCCAATGGCGATTAAAATCGAGGGGTCAGCACCTGTAGATATTAAAAACGATCACCTTCAGTATCCACACAGATCGGCATAATACGATCATACCCGCTATCCATGTTAGAGACCTCAATACATACCTCTCTTCAATAAAAACAAATCTAGGAACTACGACCTTTCAGCCACAATACAGATGGTTATGGTCCTCAAATATCAATCAATTCGTCCCTTCCGTTTTTTGGGATTTTCCCCAGGATCCCTGTCCTGCGAACAAATATATCTGTGTTATGTCCTAGAGATACCATATTCGCTATCCAAATAGCATGTTCCCTTCTGAAATACCCAGTAACCCCCTTCAATGAGGGATAGGACGTCTAAGGATATCGCATACATCTCTCTGTATACCTAACGGAAGAATCTATTGCTACATGTGCTTACAACCCTTTCATTGAGTCAGAGATCATTATCGCAAAAATACGCTCAATATTATTAAAATATCCATTTTTACTCATGGCAATAGTAAAAAAACGTTTACAGATACTTTGTTTTATCAATAGCGTCCTCCCGCAATGAATAACTTTTGGACTCAATATATTTTTTATTTGGGAAGGAAATATGGAACAGTTGAATGAATTCCTAACCTGGCTTAATCTGGGGATCCAAACTTAAAATTCACGTCCCAATACAGTAGATCAAAAGTTGATTTTTATATATTACGATTAAAGAAACGGATGGTGCTCTTATGGCGGAGCTGTATATGAAACTGATGGATAAGAATACATTACTCCACTATTCGAGCTTTCATCCAAAATCCCAAAAGGACAACATTCCATTCAGTCAGTTTCTCCGTCTTCGGAGAAACAGTTCGAATCTCGATGATTTTTATAAACATTCAGAAGTACTGAAAACGAAATTTAAGGAGAGGGGATACCCCAAAAAATTGATTTCACATTCCTTTAAAAGGGCTAGATTTTATGATTGGGACTCTATGATCAATGGGAATAAAAGGGAGAAAAAAGAAACCAATTGACTAGTATTTGTGAGTCAATTTTCGAATATTAGTAATCAGATTAAAAATGTAATCAATCGAAACTGGCAGATTCTAAATGATGAAGAGGAAATGATGAAAATGGAAGGGACAAATTGATTGACATTTGAGGACCATAACCATCTGTATTGTGGCTGAAAGGTCGTAGTTCCTAGATTTGTTTTTATTGAAGAGAGGTATGTATTGAGGTCTCTAACATGGAAGCGGGTACGATCGTATTATGCCGATCTGTGTGGATACTGAGGGTGATCGTTTTTAATATCTAAAGGTGCTGACCCCTCGATTTTAATCGCCATTGGCACAGGGTGTCATTTTTGGAGTATACAGGTAACCATGATTTTGACTACGGGCCTGTCTTGTGTTGGTGATATATATGATGCCCTATTAATAAATGATATGGTCTTTTTAGATCTTTATTGAGATAACTGGACCAGAACAATTGGGTCTCACGCTTTTGAAAGTCCTAGAGTGCATAGAAAATACTCAGGAGTCTATGTGTGACAAAAACCTGGAAAGGTATTACACATAATGAGTTTTTCTATCTGGGTGTTTTATAAGAATATGGGTCTGGATGTGGTGGTACGATTCTGGCTGCTTGTTGAAAATGACTGTATCATCAGGATATAAATGATTTTTTAATCAGAAGGTTAAGAAAGTACTTATGTTTGATTCTTGTTTTTGCACTCTCCTTTTGTCTTTATGTATGTGCATTGTAGATAATACAATTCGTAGCTGGGAGATATCTACATTCCTGAAGAAGGTGGTTGCAATAGACCTCTACCCACCGAAACGCGTCGATACCTTTTAATGTATAGACACTAAGGGGCCTATTAGGATGGCGGCTGACCGCCATGGTAGCGGAAATCAACCGTCCCCTAGTACCGCGGCAAAACCGGTGGTTCGATTAGGATCAACCGCCCAAAAATCCCGACCGCGGCACAACGACGCCACGAAAGACCGCCGGTAGCAGGCGGAGCTGGTGAAAACCCATCCGCGGCGGTCGGATTCGCGGCGGAAACACACTAAACCGCTGCGTGGCCAGCGGAGTGACCGCACGTAAAATTAGGATTGCCTCGATGTGACAGCGGGACGTTCTGCTATTTCCGTCCACCGCGATCGCAAACAGTGATGAATGGAAGAGCCGGCGGAAGGGCTGTTGCATAGCCACCGCTGTGGACGCTCCGTGACAAATATGGTGGTCGGCAAAAAAAACACACAACAAGGCCACCAAGTGCACACATCAAACTAGCTCTGCTCCCAAAAACACCTAACACACCCCAATGACACACCCCCATGGCAACTACAAAAATACAAATCCCAGGACAACCCACACAACACACCTGACAGCAATACCCCATTTTGACACACCCACATAGCTGAGCATAAAACCAGCCCCTTCCCTGACCAGAATGCTTTGCACCACTCCAGCCCTGAAGGAACCAAACCCTGCAGCACATTGGATAGGCAAAACACCACACATCTCACCAGCACAACAACACACATACATACCCCCACACCACCCCCACCCCCCTCACACCTGCACCTCAAAACATTTGCACAGCACACACCATGGCACAAAAGAAAATGCCCAAATTCACAGAGAGTGAGTTGTCAGTCATGGTAGATGAGATAATCAGAGTAGAACCACAATTGTTTGGTACCCTGGTCCAACAGACACCATTATCCACAAGAGCACAAATGTGGGAAAGGATAGTCAACAAGGTCAATGCAGTATGGACCACCCCGCGCTCCAAGCAGGAAATCAGTAAGCGGTGGCATGACCTGAAGAGTGTGGTGAAAGAGAAGAAGAACAAGAACCGTCAGCTGGCTCAGATGACTGGCGGTGGCCCTCCCATTCCACCAAGAACATTCACTGCATGGGAGGAGAAGGTGCTTGCCATACTGCATCCAGAGAGTCTCACAGGAATAGCAGGGGGAGTGCAGGCTGGTAAGGACAAACAAATGTATACCATTACACTGCTATGTACTGTCTTGCACAACCACAAAGCTACACCTCCTAGGCCCAAGTCCATTCATCTGCACCACAATACCCAACACAGGTCTCACAGATGTAACATCCACTCCATCTAAATCACCACAAAGGTAGCCTGCAGCATTCCCAGGGTTGCATGTGTACAGGCAGCCAGCACTACAACTCCCACCAGGCCCCCTTGTTCCACAGCTCAGCAAGATGGAGCACTCCCCCCCAGAAGCATTTGTCAGCCATTGCATAGTTCACCTTCATCTAACAGGTAGGCAGCCATCTTCCCAGGGAGGGCAGTTTGGGGGTGGGAGGCCTGCACCACAACTCCCATCAGGCACCCCTGTCCCACCCCTGAGCAGGATATAGCACTCCCCCCACACCCAGAAGCATGTGTCAGCCATTGCAATGTTCACCTCCATCTAACAGGTAGGTAGCCATCTTCCCAGGGAGGGCTGTTTGGGGGTGGGAGGCCTGCACTACAACTCCCACCAGGCACCCCTGTCCTACCCCTGAGCAGGATGTAGCACTCCCCCCCACCCAGAAGCATGTGTCAGCCATTGCATTGTTCACCTTCATCTAACAGGTAGGGAGCCATCTTCCCAGGGAGGGCTGTTTGGGGGTGGGAGGCCTGCACCACAACTCCCACCAGGCCCCCTTGTCCCACAGCTCAGCAAGATGGAGCACTCCCCCCCACCCAGAAGCATGTGTCAGCCATTGCATTGTTCAACTTCATCTAACAGGTAGGTAGCCATCTTCCCAGGGAGGGCAGTTTGGGGGTGGGAGGCCTGCCCTACAACTCCCACCAGGCCCCCTTGTACCACAGCTCAGCAAGATGGAGCACTCCCCCCACCCAGAAGCATGTGTCAGCCATTGCATTGTTCACCTTCATCTAACAGGTAGGTAGCCATCTTCCCAGGGAGGGCTGTTTGGGGGTGGGAGGCCTGCACTACAACTCCCACCAGGCACCCCTGTCCCATCCCTGAGCAGGATGTAGCACTCCCCTCCACCCAGAAGCATGTGTCAGCCATTGCAATGTGCACCTTCATCTAACAGGTAGGTAGCCATCTTACCAGGGAGGGCTGTTTGGGGGTGGGAGGCCTGTACTACAACTCCCACCAGGCACCCCTGTCCCACCCCTGAGCAGGATGTAGCACTCCCCCCACACCCAGAAGCATGTGGCAGCCATTGCAATGTTCACCTCTATCTAACAGGTAGGTAGCCATCTTCCCAGGGAGGGCTGTTTGGGGGTGGGAGGCCTGCACTACAACTCCCACCAGGCACCCCTGTCCCACCCCTGAGCAGGATGTAGCACTCCCCCCACACCCAGAAGCATGTGTCAGCCATTGCAATGTTCACCTCCATCTATCAGGTAGGTAGCCATCTTCCCAGGGAAGGCTGTTTGGGGGTGGGAGGCCTGCACTACAACTCCCACCAGGCACCCCTGTCCCACCCCTGAGCAGGATGTAGCAACCCCCACCCAGAAGCATGTGTCAGCCATTGCAATGTTCACCTTCATCTAACACGTAGGTAGCCATCTTCCCAGGGAGGGCTGTTTGGGGGTGGGAGGCCTGCACTACAACTCCCACCAGGCACCCCTGTCCCACCCCTGAGCAGGATGTAGCACTCCCCCCACCCAGAAGCATGTGTCAGCCATTGCAATGTTCACCTTCATCTAACAGGTAGGTAGCCATCTTACCAGGGAGGGCTGTTTGGGGGTGGGAGGCCTGCACAACAACTCCCACCGGGCACCCCTGTCCCACCCCTGAGCAGGATGTAGCATCCCCCCCACACCCAGAAGCATGTGGCAGCCATTGCAATGTTCACCTCCATCTAACAGATAGGTAGCCATCTTCCCAGGGAGGGCTGTTTGGGGGTGGGAGGCCTGCACTACAACTCCCACCAGGCACCCCTGTCCCACCCCTGAGCAGGATGTAGCACTCCCCCCCACCCAGAAGCATGTGTCAGCCATTGCAATGTTCACCTTCATCTAACAGGTAGGTAATCATCTTCCCGGGGAGGGCTGTTTGGGGGTGGGAGGCCTGCACTACAACTCCCACCAGGCACCCCTGTCCCACCCCTGAGCAGGATGGAGCACCTAAACACACACCCAGAGAGATGTGTCAGAAAGTCCACCCCAATGTGACAACAGAACAGGTAAACAGACAGTGCATGCACCCCACCATTCCTCTCAAAAAGCATGGAGCCGTATGACAACACCAGCCCTCACATCCCACCAAAATTGACACAGATACAATATCAAATATTCAAATTACAGTGTGCAGACAGCTAAGCGTATGTAACTGTCACAGAAACAAACGTGTGACTCACCAAATCCCATGTTGAAGTAAATCAGGGCACAAACATGCACAGCACTGAATGCTATCTGTAAGTTCCATGGGGGCTGAGCATGAAGGACCATATGAAAATAAAGCAAGCATGGTCTGTAGAACAAATAAATCAAAGCACAGGACATGACAAAGGTATGCATGAGATGACAATGGCTAGTTCATGCGCAGATGTAACGCCTGCCAGGCAGAGTAATCAGCAAAGATGCTTCACATCAAGCCGTATTGCCGCCAGTTGTCAGATGACAACATGTCCTCGTAATCACAAAATCTGCACGTGGGGCATGGTATCCATTGACATGTCACACCATGGAAAATTAATGTATGTACCTACACATCATGTCATGATGCACATTACTGTGCACACATACAATGTGAGAACTAGTAAACTGTGTGTTGCATAACCTGTAAATAAGATACATCGAACACCAAGCTTGAGGGTGCACGTCAATGACCATTTCCCCTCTATCCCACAGGTGACCAACAACTGACTGCAGAGGATGACAACACCAACCTGCAGAGCCAGTCTTCACCCCCGGAACATGGACTCCCTGATGATGACTCCCTGGATTTCGAGGATGCGGAGCTTGAAGCCGGCCCATCTGGCATGCCAGGGCGCAACAGGTCCAAGGACCCCACTGTCCCCCCGCCACCACATCAGCAACAACAACAACTACGCTGACCCCTGCTGGAACGACCTGTGCGGCCTCCACCACCACCACCAGTGCTGCCTGCAACACACTCCCTGCCCCAGAGGATGACCACCTCACCCCACCAACTGAGGAGGGCAGGGAGGTTAGGCGGGTGCGTACAGTGGCGAGGCAACAGGTCCGTGACAGCAGGGCATGTGGGAGGGCAAGGGGGAGTCTAAGCCAACCACTGGGACCGAAGCCCTGGACAACATCACCAGAGTCCTTGGGGCCTATGAACGGGCCCAGGGACAAACGGGCCAGGCTTTGGAAGATTCCTGTGAGCTCCGCCTGCTGCTGAGGTCCATAGACACCCGCATGGGCCAAATCGTGGACCTCTTGGGCCAGCTAGTGGCGGTTCTGAGGGACAGGCCTGCGGCACAAACAACACCTCCACCTCCCTCCGGTGGCCCGCAGGATGACAGTTCCACATCCTAACCTGCGGCCACGGAGAGGGGGGACTCCTCAGACCCCACTGGCCGTGCAGCAGAGGCCACCCCTGCCAAACGACCAAGGGGCCGACCAAAGAAATCCAATGGAGGATCCTGTGGCAAAGTACCTGCCAAACGCCAGTCAAGGAGCCAGCCATGATGGCACCCCTCTTCACCTTGCCAATGACTTTGTTGACTGTCCTTCCCCACACTGCCATGTTAATGGCATCCGTCTGTTGGACTGGGTCACCACATCAATGTGGTGACTACTCGATTGTCTCATCTTACATCACTGACAACTCATTGCATCACTATTCACCTTTTTGTAAATATTCACTCCCCTGTCACATGTACCCATTGTAAATAAACACTCCTTACACACCTATGTTGTTGTGTCTGCTCCATGTTTTAATCACAGGATGTGCAATGTTCACCATGATTACAATGTACCAGGAGCACGGATTGTTTGTAGGCAAGGAGAGGCTGATGGGACCTAGGAAAACACAACATAACAATATTCACTAGTCAGGCAGTGGCATCACAGCCATCACATAACACTTGTCATCAAGGTACTCCAATCTGCACACATTACAATGAGCAACAGTACCGACATAGACATCCTGTATCTGTGCCAAACTACCCTGTCCCAGAAACATTGGCAGCCAGCACTGAGTCAACAACAGGCTACAGTCACAAAGCTCACATAGACCTTTTCACCAACAACAACATAAGCAGACAATGGCCCCGTTGTACATTGTCACTCACCTTCAAGTGAAGTAGTGGTTGATGAGCTGTTGACGCAGGTCGACACCTTCCTCCTCTCCACTATCCTCGTCACTGGACATGGGTTGGTTTGCAGGCGGGGGCCTCGGCTGCTCATCAGCGTCCAGGAGCAGGGGTATCTCCTCGCGCAAGGCCAGGTTGTGGAGCATGCAGCATGCTACTACAATCTGACACACCTTTTTGGGCGAGTACATCAGTGCACCTCCGGTCTTGTCCAGGCAGCGAAACCATGACTTCAGGAGACCAAAAGTACGCTCCACCACACGACGTGTCCTCCCATGGGTATCATTGTAGCGGACTTCACTTGGGGTCCTGGGATTCGCAGTGGGCTCAGCAACCAAGGACGGTTGGGATATGCAGAATCACCTAGGTGGGAGATACACAGACAAACTTTGTAATATAACTGTGGCAGAGGACAGCATGTCACACACACAGCACGCTACTTGACTCTGCGTACTCACCCACAATCCATGCACGCTCCGTAAGCAGATTATCCATCAGCTGTGGCCCAATGCTGTTACGCATGATGTACGAGTCATGGGCCGAGCCAGGAAATTTGGCACAGACGTGTGAGATGATCATATCGGCCTGGCACACCATTTGCACATTGATGGAATGGAAATGTTTCCTGTTCCTGTAGATCTGCTCACGTGCCTGTGGTGGAACCAGGCCAACATGTGTGCAGTCAATGGCACCAACAACATTGGGGATGTGCCCAAGGGCATAAAAATCACCCTTCACAGCCGCCAACTCATGCCTCCTGGGGAAATGGATATATCTGTCCTTGTATGTCATCATAGCGGACAGGACATCACGTAGCACCATGCTGAAAATAGGTTGCGACATCCCACCTGCGCTGAACACCGTGTACTGGAATGATGCAGTAGCAAAAAAATACAGGGCCGCCATCACCTTAGACGTTGGTGTGAAAGCAGTCGGATATGTTCTGCGAGGCCGCAGGTGGGGCTCCAACATAGCACATAGGTCTTGTAGGGTGGGTCGATCCAGACGAAATTTCTGTATGACCTCCTCATCCTCCATGTCTGCCAGCACTGTGAAGGGACGATACACATTTGGTCTCCTCCTAGGTGAGATGAAAGGGTACACATGTCAATGCAAACCACCAAGAGATATGTCCGACATCTTACGTTTTGACTGACACAACGCCAACAATGACTGTCATCACAGTTCAGATTACAGCCCAACTTACATGTAGGGACACCTTCAGCTACACTAGTCGTACACCTGTCCACTTTTCACACAGCGAGTACCTCCAAAACAATATCTGACTATGTGAATGCCCAAAGGGATATGGCCACATCTTGCATGAGCAGCCCTGAGAGTAGTTCATACAGCATATGTGTGAAACAGCAACACTACTGTCTCCTACCTAGCTGCTGTACCTGCCACACCTACTTGCGTAAGTCGAACAGGGCACACATCAACAACACAATGAGCACAGTCTGTGCGTAAACAACAAGTATGTGCATGAGCCAAGCAAAGTAGACAGTGATAGATGCACATTGTGTAGTCAGACATTCGTCACTGTGAGTTGCTCAGCCCTATCACACATTGACATGTGTACCCATTGGAGAGTCCATCACAACACTCTTCTGTGTACATGCCCAGCAATAACACAAGTGACATGTGAGGGAGTACATGCCAATGTTTTCAATCATATACACCAACATGGCATGTGTAGTCAGCAGTGGGGTAAAGGTTACATTGGCATTGTGTGCACAATCTTGTGCCATGATTCATGTGTCTACTGTGCACTGTTGAGAACTGGCCATTGGCCATTCACACAGCATGATGTGTCCATAGGTGCTGTCAAAGTGCTTCGCCACACAAATCACGGTCACTTGCTCCAATGTATAGCAGCCATATCGCGGTAGCGACCGCCTCGCCCCTGCAGTGTGTCACTGCCAATGCCAAAGCCACACTCGCGGTAGTGATACATATATGTTTATGGACAAATGGCGGTTGGCATGCTCCGCCACCCCAATCACAGTCACTGGCTCCAATGAATGGCAGCCATATCGCGGTGGCGACCACCTGGTCCCTGCGGTGTGTCACCGCCAAAGCCAGACTCGCGGTAGTGATATACATATAGTACAATGGCGGTTGGCATGCTCCGCCACACAAATCATGGTCACTGGCTCCAATTTGTAGCAGCCATATCGTGGTAGCGACCGCCTGGCCCCTGGTGTGTCACCGCCAATGCCCAAGCCCTTACAGCCAATGGGAACCGCAATCGCGGTAGCCTAATGCAATTTTGAAAATCGCGGTAGGCATGCTCCGCCACCGCGGGGCCGGTCATTGGATGCAATTGAAAGATGCATGACCGCGGTAGCGAGCGCCTGGCCCCTGCGGTGTGCCACTGCCAATGCCCAAGCCCTTACAGCCAATGGGAACCGCAACCGCGGTAGCCTAATGCAAGTTTTGAAAATCATTGGATGCATTTGAAAAAAGCGGATCTGGAACACCAATTGCAGCAGCTTAGAACCAATGAAACTACCCCAGGGGGCTATATATGTGTGGTAGAGAGCCACACATTTCCACTGCTTCCAGACACTGCTGCCTGACACCCCTCACCACCAACTGCTGCTACTCCTGTCTCCAGACACTGCTGCCTGACACCCCTCACCACCAACTGCTGCTGCTCCTGTCTCCAGACACTGCTGCCTGACACCCGTCACCACCAACTGCTGCTGCTCCTGTCTCCAGACACTGCTGCCTGACACCCCTCACCACCAACTGCTGCTGCTCCTGTCTCCTGGACCCAATGATGGCGAGGACTGACAAGATCAGGGCCCGTCCCTTCACCACTGAGGAGCTGGAGGTCATGGTGGACGAGGTGCTCACACAGTATGGGAGGCTATATGGTGCTCCAGATGTCATGGTAAGTGTTTCAGAGTGGAAGTGAGAGTGCAGGGAGTGCACACATGTAGTTGATCTGCTGCAGTATGTGCCTGAGAGTGTGGGGATGTGTCATACACTGCCTAGCATGCTGACTCCAGGGGAAAGGGGTGTGTAGCCTATTTTCCATGTTTCCCTGGCTGCACATCAGAATGGGATGGACATGCATTGTTTTTTCTGCCATACAGTGACACAGCAAGTTGGTCAAGCGGGAGTCAGGACAGAAATTGCCTGTGTGAATGGATGTGTGGGTCCATGATGTTCTTCACAGACTCATCTGTGACATTACCAAGGGTATACGTCCAGAGGGTACTGATAGAAGTGTGTCTGACTCAAAATTGCCACCATGTAGAGGTCAGCACTATGCACAGGACTTAAATGCAGAGGGTGACACTCTTGGTGGTAATCCACCCATGACACAGCAGATTGTTGTACTTTTGTACAGAGCCCTTTCCATTTTCATCAGTATGTGTAGGCTCTCATATTGTCCCTGCATGTGACATTTCTGAAGCCCCACGTTGGACCTCAGTGTGAGCCCACCTGTCCTGCACAGTCACTGCCCAATCTGACAAGGACACATCACTGAATGTACAGAGTGAAACATATGGGTTGTCTGATAGACTATCCAGCCCTGTAGATTGCACATGACAGACCTTGTGAGAAGGGTGTGAGATTGTAAGATCATGTCCCTAAATGTGACCTCCATGACACAGTGAGCCATTCACAGGGCAAGGACATTGAGGGCTGAGCAGTGTTGGATACAGTGAGTCTGCCCCGAAACATATTTTCCAATGTAGTGTATGTCTTGCTCACCCACAAACTGGATAGCAGATGTGGGCCCCCTACACATAGCTTTCTGTGCTGGCATCCTGCATGTGTATGAGATGGGCAGGTACTGTGTCCACCCTAATACCTGCATGCAGTTTTTGTATGATTCTCCCATGCTTATGTACTATGTGAGATGCTGTATTGTCTCTGCTAGACATATCTGTGAAGTAGTGCTGAGTTAGTATCATGCTCCTGTACTGAGAGGTAGTGGTACATAACCCAGTGTCACTGAAATTTCCCCCTCTGGTCTCCCATGCCTGCAGCTCAAAGTCCACCAGCGTAAGGCCGTGTGGAGGGCCATTGCACGCAAGGTGCGGGCTCTGGGTGTCTCCAACCGACGGCACACACACTGTCACAAGAGGTGGGATGACATCTGCCGGCTGAGCAAAAACGTGGCCGAGATGACGCTGGGGCTGCTCCCTCGGACTGGAAGGTTGGCGCGCAGGAGCATGACACCACTAATTGCCCGCATCTTAGCTGTGACACAGCCTGAGCTGGATGCACGTTTGAAGGAGCATCAGCAGCAAGCTGGGGGTGAGTATTCTAGGAAGGGTGACTTTGGTTGTGAGTGACTGCATGTGTTCCAAGCCTGAGCCAGTGCTGAGCTCTGTGATGTTGCTAGTGTGATGCAATGGCTTGTAAGTGGCCTCTGTGTTGGGTGCAGCTGTCATGCATTTTCCCTACCTGTACTGTCTCATGTCATTGAAGTAATGGCCCTTGACATTGCATTCTGAGTTGTGGCCTTCTGGCATCGTCTGCATTGGGGAAGTCAGGGACATCCCATGGAAGGGAAAGGCAGTGTGCCTCATCTGAGTGTGCTTACATCAATGTGTGCATTGACTGACGTCAGAATTGTGAGGACTATACATCTGACACCAATGTGCAACTGTAGTTGTGCCCCAAAGTACGACATGGTGGATGGCATGAGCTCATGGCCATTGTGGACTGATTTTTAGGAGTCTGTATCTGTGTTGTCCCCATCTGCTGCCTCCAGATGTGACTGTGGCAACATGTTGGGAGGTACATCTTTTCCCCCCTCAGGGCCCTAGGTATGCTCAGAGGGATCTGTATGTCTGGTTACATGGAGCCACTGGCAGTCTATTTGGCTGTGTGGTCATCACATGGGTCACTTATGCCAAGTTTGCATGACAACACGCAAAATTTGAGTTTGGAATTGAGGTTGCACAATGTTACTGCACAGGGTGGTGTGCAACATGGGGATATCATCATCTTGTTTAGTGCTTTGCTTGCATATGATGTTTGTGTTAATGCCACTGAACTGACCCTACGTCTCTGTCTCTTGCAGCATCTACCGTGGGCACAGATGGACAGGGACGGACACCAGTGGTGAGGCATCAAGCACGACTGCTACACACGAGCACACTGACACTGATGTGACCAGCGCCTCGGAGGGGGACAGGAGTCTGCTTGAGGAATCACAGCCAGAGACACCAACCTCAACGTCATCTGACGCCAGCGGTGACACATCTATGTTGGCTGGCACAGGGAGCGGGGACTCTGCCTCCTCTTCCACCACACATCGTCCAGTGCCCACCCTCCCAACTACTTCCACTAGTGCTGCATGTGCTCGCACCAGTAAGTAGGGAAGAGTGTCCTTCACCCCAGGCAACGCTGCCCCTGCCCCTGTCTCCCCTGCTGCCCTCAGTGTTGAGGCTGTGGACCTTTTGCGCCAGCTGTGTGTGGGTCAGACAACTCTCCTCAATGCCTTTCTAGACCATGACAAAAAGTTGGCACAGGTAGTTGTCTTCATGGACGGCATTCATTCAGACATGGGTGGGCTACACCGAACTGTCCAGTCTTTGTCCTCCACAGTGACGGCAGCCATTCAGCTGTCACAGGCTCAGAGTCCAGATCCAGTCCCTTTGGCCACCCCCCTGCCAGTGGCTACATCTGACGATAGTGGCCACACACCACAGACCTCAGGCTCAAGATACAGCACAAGCAGCACACAACAGCAGCAGCCCAAGCGTGCCAGAGCGCAGACACCATCCCCCCAAAAATCCAAAGCCACCCCAGAGCGCAAAGGCAAAAGCCCTTCAGGTGACACTCAGGGGCATAAAGCCAAGAAGCAGGCCTCAGGCTCACATGCCTCAGAGGCATCCCCAGCCAAGGACTCTCCTGTCCCAAAAGCATCTCGCAAAGAAAAGCAGTCAGTTCCCGTTCCTGCTGTAAAGCTGGTGCCTGCTAAGGGTCCACAGAAAAAGACCGTTAAGGCAGATTCACCCACAACCTCTACTCCCATCCAGACCCCTGTGAAGCAGGGAAAGGAGGTCAGTGTAGGGGGTTCACCTGGTAAACAGGTGGTGGAGGGGAAAAGGCAAGGCCAGGCCAAGCGTACCTCCGGATCCAGCAGGTACCCAGAAGGAGGCCCACCGGCTGCACCTGATGCAGCTTTGGTGGGGAGTGTGCCTGTTGTGCCCACCCCACTTACCACTCCGCCCAAGACAATAATTCCCTATCGACTACCCAAGAAGTGGAAAGGCACCCCTCCACATTCTCCCTCCCTTACTGTGTCTCACGGCAGCATGACTCCACCTCCACGTGCCACCACAACACCCGGTCCAGCGAGCCCTCCGTCTCCCAAAGCCACTGATGCCTCTTCCTCAGCTGGTCCTCTCTCTCCCAGGTCCAGTCCTCCAACTGGCCCCAACACTCAGCCACCTCCCAGTCAGACTGACAGCCAAGTCTGAGCCAAAGTCCCCCTCACACACCTGTCTCTCCCACAGCGGTGCCTGGACTGCCTATTGTTATCCCCCTAACTGTGTTGCTGACCATGGCAGTGTACAGTCTCACCCATTCCCTGTGCAGGTCCGCATGCACACATGTGCCTACTTTTCACTTTAGAATGGCCACTGGCCTTGCTGTTTATTACTGTGTTTGCCCATTCCCTGTACAGGTTCTCATGTACCTCCTCTGCACTTTGGACTGGCCACTGGCCTTGATGTTCATTACTGTGTTCGCCCATTTCCTGTGCAGGTTCTCATGCACACATGTGCCTACTTTTCACTTTGGATTGGCCACTGGCCTTGCTGTTTATTACTGTGTTTGCCCATTCCTTGTGCAGGTTCTCATGTACCTACTCTGCACTTTGGACTGGCCACTGGCCTTGCTGTTCATTACTGTGTTTGCCCATTCCCTGTGCAGGTTCTCATGTACCTACTCTGCACTTTGGACTGGCCACTGGCCTTGCTGTTCATTACTGTGTTTGCCCATTCCCTGTGCAGGTTCTCATGTACCTACTCTGCACTTTGGACTGGCCACTGGCCTTGATGTTCATTACTGTGTTTGCCCATTCCCTGTGCAGGTTCTCATGCACACATGTGCCTACTTTTCACTTTGGACTGGCCACTGTCCTTGCTGTTTATTACTGTGTTTGCCCATTCCCTGTGCAGGTTCTCATGTACCTACTCTGCACTTTGGACTGGCCACTGGCCTTGATGTTCATTACTGTGTTTGCGCATTCCCTGTGCAGGATCTCATGTACCTACTTTGCACTTTGTACTGGCCACTGGCCTTGCTGTTTATTACTGAGTTTGCCCATTCCCTGTGCAGTTTCTCATGTACTTACTCTGCACTTTGTACTGGCCACTGGCCTTGCTGTTTATTACTGAGTTTGCCCATTCCCTGTGCAGGATCTCATGTACCTACTTTGCACTTTGTACTGGCCACTGGTCTTGCTCTTGTCTACTTTTGATGCCTATCTGTGTAATGTGTGAATAAAGACAGTTACTCCAGTTGTCTGCTTTGTCAGTGTCCTTGCTAAATAAAGGGTTCTATGTGTGGCTGTGCTTTAATGTGAAACATGCTCTGTATGCCACCTTAACATTGCCAATGGCTGATTTCACTTTTTCAGGGTTTTGCAGAGGTGACAGGCACTTCAGTTCTTCTTGACTCTGAGGCTTGCGGGTGCAATGATGGTTGTTTGTGATGAACTACTGTTATCATAATCAATCTATGGTGATGTTAGCTAAATTGTACACATGTCATGTTTGGATGCACTGCCAGCACAGAGTGGGATTCTATCCACAGGACTGCAGGCAGGCTGGCCAGGGTCCATCATATCTGTGTGATCTTTCTTGATGTGTGAACAGCAGTGTTGGGGTATGGTCATCTTGTGATGGCCAGTCATCCTAGTCACATGTGTAAATTACAATGTGTGCACTTGGGTGGTCATGAAGTGTGCAGTGTGAAGGGGTGACTTTGTCAGTAGTGTTGATGTATGTGTGCCCCTGCGATGGCAACTGCACACATGGAAGACCTGGAACTCCCTCCCCACTCACCTTCGGCGAACCCAGGACCATCTCTCCTTCAGGAAGCAGCTCAAGTCCTGGCTGTTCGAGCAGTAACTTACCCCCTCCCCCAGCGCCTTGAGACCCTCCCGGGTGAGTAGCGCGCTCTATAAATGCCGTGATTGATTGATGTGTCAACCTGGATTTGAGTGCCTGTTGGTTGGATTGGTCAGCCCTGTGCTTGTGATTGTGTGCACATGTGGGAGTTGTAGGTTGTGCACTGTGCAGTGTGTTGGTGTGTCCTTGCACTTCTGGGGGACACCTACTTGTTGTTGTTGCCAATTGTGAGTATGCAGAGTGTGTGACTGGCAAGTCAGTGTTGTGTTTTATTGATCAGCCATGTGTCTTGATACTGTTTGTGCTCACTGTGCAGACCTGCTCAGCCACACTGACATTGTGGGTGTGTTTTCTCATGCATTTCTGTCACATGAGCCATTTTTTGCTGCAGTATGGCATGTGGGATGTGGAGTTGTACCATCCACTATCTGTGCTTATGTTAACTACCCATTGTGAGTGAGCACTACATCTATTTGTGTATGGTGCACTCCTGCCATGTCCACTACTGCCGTACACACCACTTCACTCTCATGTCAGCTATCCCCTTGGGTTGCCTGTGTGTGTCCCTCCCCACCACTTCATTTGTTACACTATGCTTTGTGGTGCTGATCTGTGCACAGGACCAATGTGCCACTCAGGACAGTTTCCCAATTGGTTATGTGTGATTTTCTTGTACTGCTTTGCAGTCATGGTTCGTCATGTGCATTGCAACTGTTTGTGCTGCACAGTCCTCTGGTCATGTTGTTTGCACCTGGGTGTCCCAGACCTGTGCATCTGTGGGTGATGGGTAAGCTGTATGTGTGTTTGCTGTGGTACTGCTACCCTTCCTGAGTGTGATGTTGCCTGTGTGCTGTGGTGATTTGTGTTGTGGGGGTTCATGTTGTGGCACTCAGATATGTGTGCTACTGGTTTGGTTGGTGTGCACACACTGCTTGTTGTGCATGCAGTGCTGTGAGTCTATGTTGCCTTGTAATTGCCTGGTGTGCAGCCCCTGATGTACAGCTGTGTTTGCAATGTGAAGGATTGGCATGTGCATCTGTTGTGTGCTTGCTGTGGATGTGTGCAGTGTTTGGCCTGTGTTGTCTCTTTCAGCTGACAGATGCTCTGTGTGTGATGTTCTCTTTGCATGTCATTGTGTGTGAGTTGTTTGTGCATTGTGATACATTCAGATGTGTGTTGCAAGTGTAGTGTGCATTACTTGTGTGTCTGTCACATGCACTTCAGAGTATTCTTGTTCCTGAGCTTGTTTTGAGTGCACCTTGGTGGTTTCTCCTCTCATATTTGACCTTTCACTTGTCAGTATTGTGCTTGTGCATGCATGTGGTACACTATTACACCATGTTGACTTGTTGGGTGGTGTGGTATGTCTGTCTGTGTTTTCTTATTGGACCATTGCTCCCAGTTTGTGTCCATGATTGTTTTGAGATGATGCACTTCTTGTCTGTGTTGGGGTATGGTGTCTGTGCATTGGTCCTGAGTGATGGTGTTGTGTGATCCTATTCTGTCTGTGATCCCATTGCCTTTCCACTGATTGTCTGCACTGTAGGAGAGTAGGATCTGCTTCACATGGGTACCCCCACTTTTTGCTGATGCTTCACTGTTTTTCGACATTAGTCTGGCTGGGGCCCTGCTAATCAGAACCCCAGCCTAGCTGCTTCCTCTCTAAAATGGTTTCCATGTGCCTTAGGCACATCTCTGATTGGAATCTGGAGTGCCCTTATAAGTCCCTAGTATATGGTATACTATGTACCAAGGGCATAGGTACCTCAGAGGCCTGCCAGGGGCTGCAGCATGTATTATGCCACCCCTGGAAGGCCATCCAAACTGACACCACAGGTCTGCTACTGCAGCCTGGGTAAGGTGGTGCATGCACCCCTTACTGTGATATAGGTTACCTATATCACGAAATACATACACACATATAAACCTATAAGTCACTCCTAAGGCAGGCCTTATCAATCCTAAAGGCAGAGTGCATGGTTCCTATGTGAGAGGGTGCCCCTGCATGAGCAGGGCCCCTCTGCAGCATTCGGAGACCATCTCTGATGCTGTTTGTAGTGCAGCCTGACCATATACTCTTAAGCGCATTATATCCTCGCGGTAAAATGCTAACTTTGGAATGGCTGCACCTAAACATGTCGTGTTTGGTGTCAAACATCTTGGAATACTACCCCCCGCCAATCCTGGCGGCGGGGGTAGCATTCCACCCTTCTAGAGGGAAAGACATGTTAACTCTGACGAGTCCGGTAACTTCTTTCCAGAGCCCTGGCATCACAAAATGGATGCTGCTGCCACAGACACGAGTCTGGCCTCCTGCTGCTGGACGAAACTCCGGCAGGGGAGGCCTGGACAATAGGTTTCCTGTCCCAGGGAGGTGTGACCACCTCCCCAGACAGGACAATGTGTATTGGGGCTGGGCGGGAGCACTTTCGGGTGCTTTGAAGTCCTGCACTGGGGGCACATTTGGTGTCCCTGTGCATACCCCAGTTCAAACCGGATCAGGGGCTCGCAGCCCCTGCTTTGGCGCGAACTGGACAAAGGGAAAGGGGTGTAGCCACCCCTCTGCCCTGACCCACCCATAGGTGGGGCCACAGAGTAGTCCATCCCCTATTTTTAGAATAAAGGTAGGAACCCAGTCCTTAGGACTTTAGATTATACCTGGACGAAACTCTGACACTGAATCCTGGACCTTCGACGCTCTACGACAAGATTAGAGGACTGAAGAATCTCCCTTGGGGTCAAGGAGTGACTCCCCTGCTTGGCAGGCACCAAAGAAGCATCTGTCCGGTTCGCATTACTGAAGCTCCCGTCGGACGCCGAAGTCATCGCATCACCAGAGGTGGATTCCCAGACTTCCCCGAGGCTACCCTGAGTCCCCAGCAAAGCTGAGGCCCGTGGCTATCGTGGGTGACTTGAGACCGTGACCCCTGGACACCAAGCACATTTGCAAGTGCACCATCTTCTGGGTCTCCCAAGAAGTCGTGCTTTGGGCTCCGAGTAGCCCTAGCCTCCAGCACCACCTGCACCGAAGATCACTGGCCCCCACTCCACGAGTGTCCTGCAAGCCAGCTCCACGTGCGGCGTCACGAGGCTCCTTCGCGGTCGCTAGCCCGTTGGCTAGTAGCCCTTAACGAAGGCCAATCTTTTCCTTACTTGGCATCCTGGTTGCCCCAGGCCTGCCCTCACTTACCCTCGCTGGGTGAGTTCCACAGACCTTGCTGGTCTGCACCATCGACGATCTTCATCTTACTCGAGACTTGCCGTTGCCAAGGCTTGTTGGGTCCAATCCGGTCGCCGACACCTCAGCACTCGACAAACATCGAGCACCAGCCCGAATCCTGCTCCTGGTCACCGACAACGCCTCCCGGACCTCGTGGCTGAAGAGTCAAGATGACTGTCAATGCACCTGAAGCACTCGACATCGGTGGGCATCTGTCCATCGCCTTCCTGGTCACTGGCTAGTGACCCAGACTCTGTCCCCTCTGCTTTCAGGTTCACCAGAACTCCGATCCACTCTTGGATCCACCCGGACACTTTTCTCTTGGCCGCCAGCAGCACTTTGCAGCAGATCGCCATTCGAATCGACGACGAAACCCGACCCCGAAAGGCACCTATGCACCCGGCTTCCCTGGGTGAGGTAACACGAGTACTCCGGTGCTCCCGTGGGTAGAGACTCTTCAAAGTCCTAGATCTCAAAGGGTTTTGTCCTAGTCCTCTTTTAAGTGTCCCTTTCCTCTATTTTCCCGATCCCGACTTTCTCCATAGAAGTTAACGGCGTATCGCGGTTGTGTATTTACACTGCACGCGTCTCCCGTGGGTCCCCTGTGTCACTACCTTGGGTGGTTCCTTGTGGTCCAAGCACTTCTAGAGGCTCTAGGCCTAGTGTCTAGTTCAGTCGTGGTTCGCATACCACTTTATTGGTATATGGTTTGGTACGCCCCTAGGGCCCAAACGTGTATTTGTGCTATTATTGTGATTTAAGATCTTATAACCTATGTACTTCGAACTCTAGCCTCATAAAGAGACTAGAGGGGTGTGTTTAGTAATAAATACATATATTTTGAATATATACCTGGTGTGGTGCTCTTTCATTTGGTCACTCAAGAGATTATAGACTGGTAAAACAAGCTGCTTTACATTCCTTCAAGACTTAGCCTGAAGGCTGCTCTCCATAGCTACCACTAGGATAGCTTTCAATAAGGTTGTCTTTAACCTATCTACCATAAGAGTCGATTTGGACTGGTGCAAGGTGCCCACTATAATTAGTGGACAGCATATGCCAGGCCAACTTCTCACATTGGTGTGCAGCGTGTGGGATTCCAGCTTGCTATTGTTTTACCAGATAATCTCAATTGAATTGATCAACTGAAAACCACTAAAGGTACCTAAGGTACATATAATTTAAGCTTAGAATAACAGTAAGTTCTACTGAACTTAGAGTTGTGTGTTAAGGGATAGCACAACCCTTTCTACAACTCAAGAGAGTTTAGTAGGCCACACTAGAGTAGGTAGTGCATACACCACACCACACTAGTAATGTCTTTAAAAGCAGGATCCAAAGATTCCTTGCAGGAAGCCATTGAGCTTCCACCCTCCAAGTATGATACACTCCAATTCTTGGAATTGAGAGCTTTATGTAACGTGAGGAAATTAAGGACAGGCCAAAGTCCCACCACCCAACACCTCAAGGAGTTGTTGGTGGCTTATGATCTTAGTAAGTCCTCAGAGACTGAAGGGGTAGGAGCAGAGGGTGGGCCAGCAGATGAGGAAGGGGCCAGGGGTACCACTACCCCCAGCCCCCCTCTGAAACTGACCAGGAGGGTGACAATGACCCTGACCTGGAAAACCCAATCCCTTCTGGGGAAGATGAAGATGAGGATCTAGAAAACCACACCTTTGTCCCCCCAGGAAGGATTATGAGTGTGCTCAGAAAGTCTAGGTCTCCTTCTCAGGAGTCTAACCACTCTGGCACCTCCATAGGGAGCTCTGTTTCTTCTCACAGGAGGGAATCCTCTCATGAGAGAAGAAAGAGACTGGTCCAGTATGAGGAAACTCAACTAGAGATCAGGAAGAAGCAATTGGCTTTAGATAGAGAATCCCTAGATCTCCTTAGAGAGAGAAGAAAGTTGGGACTAGAGTCCCATGGTGGCAGCCATGTCCCTAGAGATAGGGAAAGGTCCTATGACCATAGGAACCTGAGCAAGATTGTCCCTCCCTACCAGAGTGGGGATGATATCCACAAATGGATAACTGCTTTAGAGAGGGCCTGTAAAGTACAGAAGGTCCCTCAGGAGCAGTGGGCAGCAATCTTGTGGCTCTCCTTTGCTGACAAAGGTAGAGACAAGCTCCTCACTGTTAGAGAGGAGGAAGCTGACAATTACAAGGTCTTGAAGAGTGCTCTTATTGATGGGTTTGGCCTAACCACTGAACAGTACAGGTTGAAGTTCAGAGACACCCAAAAGCACAGACTCAAGACTGGGTAGACTATGTGGATTGTTCTGCCAAGGCTCTGGAAGGCTGGTTGATGGGCAGTAAGGTGTGTGACTTCTCAGGATTGTATAATCTGATAATGAGGGAGCAGATTCTTAATAACTGTCAAAATCAGCTGTTGCATCAATACCTGGTTGACTCTGATCTGACCTCTCCCCAAGAATTGGGAAAGAAGGCAGACAAATGGGTCAGAACCAGGGTGAAGCAGAAGGTACAGAACCAAGGTGGGGAAACCAAGAAGCAAGATGCTAAGAACTCTGACAAGGGTGGGGAGAAGGGTAAAGATCAAAAGTCTTCATCAGGCCCCCAAAAATCTTCTTCTGGTGGGGATTCCCAGTCTACCAAGGGTAAAGGCCAAAGAAAACCATGGTGCAAGGTCTGTAAGCAAAAGACCCACTGGACCAGTGATTGCACCAAGTCCAAAGACTCCAGTCCAGCACCCACCAATGCCCCTAAGGCACCTGTTCCCCCTAGTACAGTTGGTGGAGGTGCTCCAGCAAAGGGTTTAGTAGGGTTCACCCTGGGAACTGAGTTGGGCTCTGACCTAGTTAGAGAACTGACTCAGGCTGTGTTAGTCTGTGATGGAGGCATGGATGTGCCCTCCTCTATGAGTCCCAGTAATCTGGGCAAGTACAGACAACAGCCTTTAATCAATGGACGAGAGGCTTTGGCATTTAGGGACACAGGGGCAAGTGTCACAATGGTGACACAAGACCTTGTGCTACCTGGGCAAGTTATGCTTGGTGAGATGTACCAAGTGACCAATGCTAGCAATGTCAGAACAGACCATACTCTGGCAGTTGTTAACTTCTCCTGGGGAGGGGTAACTGGCCTTAAGAAGGTTGTGGTAAGTGCAAACCTACCAGTCGAATGCTTGCTTGGCAATGACTTAGAGACTTCTGCTTGGGCAGAAGTGGAGCTCAGGACCCATGCAGAAATGCTGGGGATCCCTGCAGATGTGTTTGCTGTGACCAGGTCACAAGCCAAAATGTCTAGCACTGAACAGGCCTTGGATTCTGGAAGAAAGGACCAAGTGCCTTCCAAGAGGAGGAGTAGTAGGGTTAAGGCAGTGCCTTCCCCCTTGGCTCAGGAGGAAGATCAGTCCCTTGAGGGGGATGATCTCAGCCCTGAAGAAGGAACTGTCCCAGAGGAACTGGAACCTGACCAGGTTGAGTTCTTGGGGACAGGGGGACCTTCTAGGGCAGATCTGAGCCAGGAGCAGCAGAGCTGCCCCTCCCTTGAACCCCTCAGACAGCAAGCTGCTGCTGAGGCTGCTGGGAAAGCTAGTGGTCCCCATACAGTGTATTGGGATGATGGACTCCTGTACTCAGAGAGTAGAGACCCCAAGCCTGGTGCTACCAGGAGGTTGGTAATACCTTTGAAGTTCAGGGGCTTCCTATTGACCCTAGCCCATGATATTCCCTTAGCAGGACACCTGGGCCAGAACAAGACTTGGGACAGAATTGTCCCTCACTTTCACTGGCCCCACATGTCTGAAGACAGTAAGGAGTTTTGTCGCTCCTGTGTAACCTGCCAAGCCAGTGGCAAAGCAGGTGGCACTACAAAGGCCCCCTGATACCACTACCTGTGGTGGGGGTGCCCTTTGAGAGGGTAGGGATTGACATTGTTGGTCCCATGGATCCCCAAACAGCCTCTGGGCACAGGTTTATCCTGGTGGTAGTGGATCATGCCACCAGGTACCCAGAAGCTATTCCCCTCAGGACCACTACAGCACCTGTGGTGGCAAGGGCCCTCCTGGGAATCTTCTCAAGAGTGGGCTTTCCTAAGGAGGTAGTATCAGACAAGGGTGCTAACTTCATGTCTGGGTACTTAAAAGCAATGTGGAAGGAGTGTGGAGTGACTTATAAGTTCACCACACCCTATCACCCACAATGCAATGGTTTAGTTGAGAGATTCAACAAAACCTTGAAGGGCATGATTAAAGGGCTCCCAGAAAAGCTTAGGCGTAGATGGGACATACTCTTGCCCTGCCTTTTATTCGCATATAGGGAGGTGCCTCAGAAGGGGGTTGGTTACAGCCCTTTTGAACTTCTGTTTGGCCACCCTGTGAGGGGTCCACTGTGCTTGGTGAAGGAAGGATGGGAGTTACCTCTCAAGCCCCCAAAGCAAGATATAGTGGACTATGTACTTGGTCTCCGCTCCAGGATGGCTGAGTACATGAAAAAGGCAACCAAAAACCTTGAGGCTAGCCAGGAACTTCAGAAGGCCTGGCATGACCAAAAGGCTGTTCTGACTGTGTACCAGCCAGGACAGAAGGTGTGGGTGTTGGAGCCAGTGGCCCCAGCAGCTCTCCAAGACAAATGGAGTGGACCCCACACTATTGTTGAGCAGAAGGGTGAGGTCACTTACTTAGTGGACCTGGGAACACCCAGGAGTCCCCAAAGGGTTCTCCATGTCAACAGACTAAAGCCATATGTGGACAGGGCAGACATGGGCTTGCTCATGGCTACTGATGAAGGGCAGGAGGAAGAGAGTGACCCACTCCCTGACCTGCTCTCACAGAACCCTGACGATGGGTCAGTTGATGGTGTAGCCTTGGCAGGCAGCCTCACTACCCAGCAACAAACTGATTGCAGGCAAGTCCTCAATCAGTTTAGACATATGTTTTCACTGACACCCAGTCAGACCACCTGGTGCACTCATGAAGTGGACACTGGGGACAGTCTGCCTATTAAAAACAAGATTTATAGGCAACCTGACCATGTCAGGGACTGTATCAGGACTGAAGTCCAGAAAATGTTGGAGTTGGGAGTAATTGAACCCTCAGATAGCCCTTGGGCTAGTCCAGTAGTCCTGGTACCGAAACCTCACACCAGTGGTGGGAAAAGAGAGATGAGGTTTTGTGTAGACTACAGGGGTCTCAATGCAGTCACTAGGACTGATGCCCATCCCATACCCAGGGCAGATGAGCTCATAGATACTTTGGCCTCTGCCAGATATCTCAGCACATTTGACCTAACAGCTGGCTACTGGCAGATCAGACTAGCTGATACTGCAAAGCCCAAAACAGCATTTTCAACCCCTAGTGGGCATTATCAATTTGTGGTAATGCCCTTTGGTCTGAAAAATGCACCTGCCACTTTCCAGAGGTTGGTGAACACAGTTCTCACAGGACTGGAAGCCTATAGTGCAGCTTATCTAGATGATATTGCTGTCTTTAGCTCCACCTGGGAGGATCACCTGGTCCACCTCAGGAATGTTTTACAGGCCCTGCAAAAGGCAGGCCTGACTATCAAGGCCACTAAGTGCCAGATAGGGCAGAGTCAGGTTGTGTACCTGGGCCACCTTGTGGGTGGAGGCCAGGTTCAACCTTTGCAGAGCAAGATCCAGACCATCATGGACTGGACTGCTCCCACTACCCAGACTCAGGTGAGAGCCTTCTTAGGCCTGACTGGGTACTATAGGAGATTTGTCAAGGGGTATGGATCAATAGTGACACCCTTGAATGACTTAACTTCTAAGAAAATGCCCAAAAAGGTTCAGTGGACAGTTAGCTGTCAAAAGGCATTTGATGACCTCAAGCAGGCCATGTGCACTGCTCCAATTCTGCAGAGTCCTGATTACTCCAAGAAGTTCATTGTTCAAACAGATGCATCTGAATTGGGGGTAGGGGCTGTACTGTCACAATTGAATGAAGAAGGTCAGGATCAGCCAGTAGCTTTTATTAGCAGAAGGCTGACCCCTAGAGAGAAACGTTGGTCAGCCATAGAGAGGGAGGCCTTTGCTGTGGTCTGGGCTCTGAAGAAGTTGAGGCCATACTTGTTTGGTACACACTTCCTGGTTCAGACAGACCATAAGCCCCTCTTATGGCTAAAACAAATGAAGGGTGAAAACCCCAAACTGCTTAGGTGGTCCATTTCCCTACAGGGGATGGACTTTACAGTGGAACATAGGCTTGGGAGTAACCATGCGAATGCAGATGGACTCTCTAGGTATTTCCACTTAGAACATGAAGACTTAACTGGGCAAGGTTAGTTTAATGTCCCTACGTTTGGGGGGGTTGTGTAGGAGAGTAGGATCTGCTTCACATGGGTACCCCCACTTTTTGCTGATGCTTCACTGTTTTTCGACATTAGTCTGGCTGGGGCCCTGCTAATCAGAACCCCAGCCTAGCTGCTTCCTCTCTAAAATGGTTTCCATGTGCCTTAGGCACATCTCTGATTGGAATCTGGAGTGCCCTTATAAGTCCCTAGTATATGGTATACTATGTACCAAGGGCATAGGTACCTCAGAGGCCTGCCAGGGGCTGCAGCATGTATTATGCCACCCCTGGAAGGCCATCCAAACTGACACCACAGGTTTGCTACTGCAGCCTGGGTAAGGTGGTGCATGCACCCCTTACTGTGATATAGGTTACCTATATCACGAAATACATACACACATATAAACCTTATCAATCCTAAAGGCAGAGTGCATGGTTCCTATGTGAGAGGGTGCCCCTGCATGAGCAGGGCCCCTCTGCAGCGTTCGGAGACCATCTCTGATGCTGTTTGTAGTGCAGCCTGACCATATACTCTTAAGCGCATTATATCCTCGCGGTAAAATGCTAACTTTGGAATGGCTGCACCTAAACATGTCGTGTTTGGTGTCAAACATCTTGGAATACTACCCCCCGCCAATCCTGGCGGCGGGGGTAGCATTCCACCCTTCTAGAGGGAAAGACATGTTAACTCTGACGAGTCCGGTAACTTCTTTCCAGAGCCCTGGCATCACAAAATGGATGCTGCTGCCACAGACACGAGTCTGGCCTCCTGCTGCTGGACGAAACTCCGGCAGGGGAGGCCTGGACAATAGGTTTCCTGTCCCAGGGAGGTGTGACCACCTCCCCAGACAGGACAATGTGTATTGGGGCTGGGCGGGAGCACTTTCGGGTGCTTTGAAGTCCTGCACTGGGGGCACATTTGGTGTCCCTGTGCATACCCCAGTTCAAACCGGATCAGGGGCTCGCAGCCCCTGCTTTGGCGCGAACTGGACAAAGGGAAAGGGGTGTAGCCACCCCTCTGCCCTGACCCACCCATAGGTGGGGCCACAGAGTAGTCCAACCCCTATTTTTAGAATAAAGGTAGGAACCCAGTCCTTAGGACTTTAGATTATACCTGGACGAAACTCTGACACTGAATCCTGGACCTTCGACGCTCTACGACAAGATTAGAGGACTGAAGAATCTCCCTTGGGGTCAAGGAGTGACTCCCCTGCTTGGCAGGCACCAAAGAAGCATCTGTCCGGTTCGCATTACTGAAGCTCCCGTCGGACGCCGAAGTCATCGCATCACCAGAGGTGGATTCCCAGACTTCCCCGAGGCTACCCTGAGTCCCCAGCAAAGCTGAGGCCCGTGGCTATCGTGGGTGACTTGAGACCGTGACCCCTGGACACCGAGCACATTTGCAAGTGCACCATCTTCTGGGTCTCCCAAGAAGTCGTGCTTTGGGCTCCGAGTAGCCCTAACGTCCAGCACCACTTGCACCGAAGATCACTGGCCCCCACTCCACGAGTGTCCTGCAAGCCAGCTCCACGTGCGGCGTCACGAGGCTCCTTCACAGTCGCTAGCCCGTTGGCTAGTAGCCCTTAACGAAGGCCAATCTTTTCCTTACTTGGCATCCTGGTTGCCCCAGGCCTGCCCTCACTTACCCTCGCTGGGTGAGTTCCACAGACCTTGCTGGTCTGCACCATCGACGATCTTCATCTTACTCGAGACTTGCCGTTGCCAAGGCTTGTTGGGTCCAATCCGGTCGCCGACACCTCAGCACTCGACAGACATCGAGCACCAGCCCGAATTCTGCTCCTGGTCACCGACAACACCTCCCGGACCTCGTGGCTGAAGAGTCAAGACGACCGTCAATGCACCTGAAGCACTCGACATCGGTGGGCATCTGTCCATCGCCTTCCTGGTCACTGGCTAGTGACCCAGACTCTGTCCCCTCTGCTTTCAGGTTCACCAGAACTCCGATCCACTCTTGGATCCACCCGGACACTTTTCTCTTGGCCGCCAGCAGCACTTTGCAGCAGATCGCCATTCGAATCGACGACGAAACCCGACCCCGAAAGGCACCTATGCACCCGGCTTCCCTGGGTGAGGTAACACGAGTACTCCGGTGCTCCCGTGGGTAGAGACTCTTCAAAGTCCTAGATCTCAAAGGGTTTTGTCCTAGTCCTCTTTTAAGTGTCCCTTTCCTCTATTTTCCCGATCCCGACTTTCTCCATAGAAGTTAACGGCGTATCGCGGTTGTGTATTTACACTGCACGCGTCTCCCGTGGGTCCCCTGTGTCACTACCTTGGGTGGTTCCTTGTGGTCCAAGCACTTCTAGAGGCTCTAGGCCTAGTGTCTAGTTCAGTCGTGGTTCGCATACCACTTTATTGGTATATGGTTTGGTACGCCCCTAGGGCCCAAACGTGTATTTGTGCTATTATTGTGATTTAAGATCTTATAACCTATGTACTTCGAACTCTAGCCTCATAAAGAGACTAGAGGGGTGTGTTTAGTAATAAATACATATATTTTGAATATATACCTGGTGTGGTGCTCTTTCATTTGGTCACTCAAGAGATTATAGACTGGTAAAACAAGCTGCTTTACATTCCTTCAAGACTTAGCCTGAAGGCTGCTCTCCATAGCTACCACTAGGATAGCTTTCAATAAGGTTGTCTTTAACCTATCTACCATAAGAGTCGATTTGGACTGGTGCAAGGTGCCCACTATAATTAGTGGACAGCATATGCCAGGCCAACTTCTCACATGCACATGTCTGGGCTTGTTGTACTTCTGTGTCTGTTGTTTGTGAAGTTTGTGTTTGGCTATTGTATTTGTGCCAGAATTGCTTCAGACATCCCTGAGTGTGTGTGATGTTTGTGGATGCACCCCAGGGAGTGTGATTCTTTGTCAGTGTATTCACAGGACATTATTTGCACCATTCTGTGTGTTTGACACTAGTGTTGAGTGGTGCAGGTGTGAGGTGGGTGGAGGAGGGGTATGTGTGAAGGGTCCAAGTTGTGGTTGACAGTCATGGAGTGTGTCACTGGGCCCTGTGTGTTGTGCTGATGACATACACATGTCAAGTAAGTAGGTACAGATGTGTGGCTGATCACTATTTGACTTCAGACACTTTCTATCATCCATGTGCCTATGCATGGCTTGCATTGCTGTCTCCCTGAGTTGTTGCACAGAGATCACTGTGGTTTGATTTCACTCACTATGCCAGCCATGTGTTATTGGTGGGCCTAAGGGTGTTGTGATCTGTTCCTTCTCTTGCATGTGATGTACAGATGCTTTGTGGCTAGCTCCTTGTGTTCCCATCACCGTCCACCTCACTTTTGTCTTGACCATTTCTTGTCCTCCATTGCTGCTGCCATCTGGTTTGTGTATGTGGCTGTGTGTCAGTGTGGGGTGTGTCTGGGTGGCTTGACAGGCATTGTGTACAGTTAGGGTATTGTTCATATTCAGTGTGAGTGTTCATTTTGTGATTGGACTCAGTTTGCTTGAAATAAGTGGAGTGTGGTTGTGGGGAGGAGAGTTGCCCTGGCCCTGTGCTTCTGTGCTGTGTGTTCCTCTTCAGCCCCACCTGCTGGGACTGTCTCACTGGTTGTTTGGTGTGTGTGGTGCAGGGTCTGGGTTCACCTGGCTGGTTATTGTGCATGGGGGTGCACAGGAGGGGCACTCAGCATGTCCCCTAATGTGGGGGGGGCCTAGTGTGTGGAGGGTGGAGGTGTGGCCCTATGATCTTTGTGGACTGCCCATGCCTGGCGCTGGCCCTGCCTACTACATTGTGCGCATGTTTTCCCGCGTCTTCACCGCTGCGGTGACGTGACCGGGACATTGCATTGATTTCGCGGTTGGTGGGTGATCTGGATGCGGAGGGGTGATTTAGTGACAGGTAGGACATGTGTGGATACACTTGGGGATGTGTTCCTGTTCCCACCAGGGTATCTGATGTGGACAGGAACCGTATGTCAGCCCAGTAGTTGTGTGTTGTGGTTGTGTGCGGAGTTGTGTGATTGCGTACCTGCGGCGTTGTCTGCGATGGGCCATTATTTGCTGGTGGTGGAGCAGGTATAGCACCAGAAAGGCGTGTAGAGCTGGATCCATTGCGGTCGGGACCGGGTGGATGGGACCGGGAGTCTGGTTTTGCGCTCCGCTGTCGTGCTTCCGCCGTCTCTGGTTGGCAGTAGCGGCCCGTGGTGGGAGTGCTGCCGGGCGCTGACGTGGGGCGGGGGAGGGGCAGGGTGGGGGGTAGTAAGCTATGGATTACGGCCGATTAGAGGTAAGTAAACATACACACACACATTAAATTCAGTTTCCAGGCACTCCATTTGGGGCCCAGAAGCAATTTCAGGTTGCTGGCACACAGCTTTAGTATTTGAGACACCATTTAGCACCTATCCTCAAAACCTCAGTGCAGCGGCTTTCATGTCAGCATCAGTGGAGGATGACTGTTGTCAGCATTAGAATGAAAACCTTTGTTTAGCTTCCTAACTGTGCAGCGTTTCTTTGCGTGAGTATCCCAGATTTCTTTATTAGCATTTTAACAAAATATGCCATTACTGCAAGAAGTGCTAAGCGTTTTATAAAATAAGAAGAGTTTGAAATAAGTAATACACTTCCACAAAAACACTTATAAAACAGTATCATGAAATATGATATGATTGCGTTGGGCTTCAAACAACAAAATCATGGTTTCCTTCATTTTGCTTCCTACATTTACCATTTTGCAAGTTTTTAAGGCATCCCAGGTAAAGCCCACTTATATGTAAATCAGATTGCAGATTCCTGTGACGTTTTTATAGTGATCTCCAACCATGTACAATATCATGTATTCAAGGTGCTTTACATTACACCGTTTATCTTTATTTTATACTTTTCGTATTCTTATAGCCTGTTCAAAAATGCATCTTGTTCAGGCTAAAGCAAATGGCATCCATCTTTTAAGGTTTAAAAGTGACTAAAGACAAAACTGTAGCCAATCTTTTCATTTTATTTATTTTGTTAATTTTATTATGATGCATTCAGGGTCGGACTGGGGCAGAAAATATGCCCTGGCACCAAAAGAAAAGTGGACCCCAATTAGCAAACAAAATAGCTAATAAAAAGTGTTCCACGTTTTTCAAATCAGGACAGTTTTGACTTTGGAAACACATGCTATATAGGTCTTTTGCAAAGTATGGTACACTGCATGAATTTGTGCTTGCTGCAGGCAATGTTTGTGGTATATCAGTAGTAAAAAACAAACCATAAAACAGGCCCACAAACATCCCTCAAAACAGCCAACATGCTGACCTTTCTGACCAGCCCATTGGGCACTGCCTGATTGCCCTATAGGCCAGCCCAACCTTGCATGAATTGCAATGAAGACGAGTAGTTATATACAACATTGTATCAAGTCAAACAATGATAACACAGTAATCACAAGCATTTGCAAGGCAATAGGTCTCGCATTTGAGAGAGTTTGAGCTATTGGCATTGTAAATGACAATGCCTTTTGTTTATATGTTTTAAAAAACTGCAAGCGGTGCGTAAACACGCACTTTCTACTTATAATCCTTGCTTACAAAAAGCAAGGCTGGCAGTGAAAGAGGCGCAGTTACTGCCAGCCTTGCTTCTCGTAAGCAACACTTATAAGTATAAAGTGCATGTTTACTCACCGCTTGCAGGTTTTCAAAACACATACATAAAAGGTATTGTCATTTACAATGTCAATACCTCAAACTCTCGCAAATGCGAGACCTATTGCATTGCAAATACTTGTGTTGTTGTTATGGCCATGTGGATGGTGGCCATTTTGTGTAGCCAGCCAGTGTGCTTTTGCAATAGGCCTGCATGTGTTCTTTGTTTTCCATGCCTCCTACTTGTTGTTTGACCATGTGGCTGGCGGCCATTTTGTGTAGCTAGTCAATGTACTTTTGCCATAGGCCTGCAAGTATTCTTTGTTCCCCATGCCCTCTTGCTCAGTGTTATTGTTGACCATGTGGCACTGGCTGGCAGCCATTTTGTGCGTCCAGCCAGTGTGCCTTTGTCATAGGCTTGCATGGATGGCTGAGATATCAGTTTAATAATATACTTGAGGATAATTTCACTTATCTTTAATTTTTAATTTTTTATTTTATTTGTAAACATTTTTTTTTAATTTTAATGTACATTTTTTTATTTTATTTATTTATTTTTCTAAAATGTTATTCATTATTTTTTTTTAAATGGTCACCTAAGTAAACAAAACAACCACACTAATATTGCCTTTGTCTGTACTAATTCAAACTGCAGACAATGGCACGTTTCACACTAAATGTTTTTCTTGCTTGTTTGCTTTCAGGTGAACAAGAGAAGGGATATCACCCACAGTACTGCCAAACAGAAGGCCTGGGCAGTCACACGTCAGTCCTCCAATCTCTTCAGCTTGTGCAGGTTTGTGCCACTGCCAACTGAGAGCTTTAAGATGGCCCCAAAGAAAGACGCTCCCAAGAAAGCGGTCAGTGAGAAGAAGCAACTTCCTACCAGTGGCATGTCGCCCCAAACATTTTTTGGACCACCACGTCGTGTGCCTGCCCCACTGGCCTCCATGGAGCAAGCTGAGAGCAGCACTCCTGCATCAACAGCACCACCCCAACCTAAGCCCAGGACCATGTCTGTCAGTTAGGCAGCCACTGCAATCATGGAAACGCCATGTTCCTTTCGCAAAGTAGTACACAATCATTTCAGGAAACAGAGCAAAGTGGACAGCAGCCGCAGCCAGCAATAGTACATTTTCCTGATGTTGGAGCAGGACAGGAGGTTGGGTTTCCTTCCGAGCAAGAACGTCCTCTTTTAGAATCATTGGCTCCCTGATTTCCAGCAAGGAAAAGGAATGGTACTACTCCACCATCCTCTCCAAGCACCACTTCTGATGATGATGATAGGGACATGGAGTGGACCCATGGCAGAGTCTAGGAGCCAACTGGTGAGGAAAGGGAAAAGAAAAGTTCCTGAAAGACTTAGACTTATGGAAGTGGATGATGAGGAGAATGACGACTATGAATCAGTTATTGTGAAAGGTGGCACAGAGGAATCTGACATTGCTATTCAACCTGCTCTGAGGGATGTGGCACAGGCAGCAACACCAGCTCCCATATTTGCAAAGCCACAGCTGAGACCTGCACTAACCCCTACCTCAGAAGAAGCAGTGAGGCAATCGACAACACGCCCAGGCATGTGCAGTGGCACAGTAAAAAAGTACTTCTTTACGGTTAGCAAAGAGGGGTAGCACATTGCAGTAAGCACCATTTGCCACAAGAATGTTTGTCGAGGTAAGCCTGGTACGAATTATGGTACTGAAGGCCACACGACCTGTGGAGGAGAGCCGGGGAACATCAGCTACAAGTCCAATCATAGGAGGTGATGATGAAGAAGAAGAGGGTGACATCTTCACACAAAGCAGCCCTGTCCAAGGCATTCCACTGATTCATTGATCCAGTCCGTGGCTTAGCAGCAACCAGCAGCAGCAGCAACAGCCGGAAAAACGAGGAAGACGAGGAGGACGCCGGCCCCCTGCTCCCTGCTCCAGCTCCCGCTCCTGCTAACGGCCGTGGCTACCTGTTTCGTCCTTACCGCTGCAGCTCGACCCCCCCGCTTTCATTAGCGGTCAGCGGGGGAGTGATGGTAGCGGCAGCAGCGGATGTGGTTGCGGTGCAGTGCGGTGACCCGTGCTCCAGGCAATTGAGCATGGAATATTGAGCATTGAGCAGCGGTGGGGTGCGGCAAGTTTACCGGCAAGGCGGTGCGGAAGTGTGTGTGCCTGATCTTTCAAGGGCCCCCAGGCACCAGCACCAGCATCTGTGAGCCGGTACAGAGTACAGAATACAGAGGAAGCAGAGGTGAGAGGTGGAGCCTGAGTTTACTCCCACAGCAGGAGGAAATCTGAAGTGAGCGTGGTGAGTCCGCTTCTGCACCGAAAACAACAGCACCTTGCCTTCTCACCACCCAGCACCCAGCTTCTAGCACTCAGTACACAGTAACAGCAGAAGTAAGCTGAGATAAGGAGGAATAAGGAGGGGTGTGGAGGTGAGCGGTGAAATCCTGAGTTCAGCTCCTGCTTCCAGCGACAGCTGAACACCCAGTCAACATTCAGTGATAAGGATAAGGAGGGAAGCAGAGGGAAGCAGTATAAGACGTGCACATAAAGCAATGTGCTCAGGGAGAACAAGAGGAGCGAGGGAGGTAGTGCGGAGGAAGCAAAAATTGCAATCCAGGGCAGCTTCTGCAGACGAGGACAATGATGTTGACTATGTTGCCAATGGGGTTTTTATGGAGAAGCCTGGCATGGAGGGGCCAGGTATAATAACACTGTGCCTTGATAGAACTCTAAATTGCGAACAAATAAAAAAGGTAAAGAAGACGGACTTTTTGAAGAACCCGGTGGATGTACTGCTTACATATCGAAATGGCATGCATAATAGAGAGCTACAAAGCCCTATTCAACCACAGGCAACGGGGCCTTCCAAATTGGTCCCCAGCAAAAACATGAGCAAAAGAGAGGAATTGAAACCTTGCTCTCCCGTGGGGGGGTTAAATACAAAAATAAATACAAAAAAACCCTTGTTTAACTGGGAAACTTGGCATCTAAGTAGTAACCGGCAATGTGAGAAGGAAAGTACCACAATAGTGGCCCAGCAAGGGGAGATGCCAGTCATTCAGGAAGTAGGCGATAACAGTGATCCACAACTGAATTCGGAGTCGCCTAATAGTAGAAAGGAACAAGTGGGGCAAAAGGAACGAATGACTCAGACTTGTTTGGGAAAAGAAATCCAGATTCAAGTTGAGGTGCACCAACAAGTAGATAACAAGATGGTATATATGGCTAATTTGGATGAACTAGACGACTTAGAAGGAATAGATCCTGTACGGAAATTAAAATTGGAAACAGAGTTGACGGAGGTATTGGACACTGTTGGGGGAATTGTAGCACCTGTGGCGATAGAAGCACAATCAGAAAAAGTATATGAATCATTGGACGAACTAATTCGTGAACCATCCCATGATCTATCTCAGAGAAATGTTGCCATTGGGGATAATACAACACCTGCAAAGATAGAAGCTCAATCAGAAATTAAATATGAACTAACACAGAGAGAGAACAGGGTTGAGGTAACTGAATTGCCAGGGACTGAACTTGTTGGGTCCCCGGTAATGGGTTCCCCAGCTAATGGCATGCAAGTTGGACCTCCAAGTAGAGAATCATTGGGGGAAAAAGGCATGGATAGCAACACTTGGGAGAATTGTTCTTAATTCATTTCAATCGGTGGTTAATGCATTGACATATCAATCAAGTAAGTTGGATATCCAAGTGGAACTTTTAAATACAATGGCGTTATATATCACAGCGATTGATACAAAAATTGGAGCATTGAATCAGCTGGTCCTAAGGGCGCAGGCAGAAGCGCAGGTGGAGCTATTGCCTGAGAATACTTGTGAATGTAGCCCAGTATTGGATAAACTGTCCTCGCTGCCTGGGATGCTGGAACAGGTTCTGGCAGAGATAAAGGGGCAAATACAATCTGCTAAAGAAGTGATGAGCCCAGTGGGTCAAATAGTTAACAACAGTAGGAAACCAGAGGGAAATAAACCTGCCCGTGTAAGCGAACTAGTGAAGAGGAGCCTCGGGGGGGAAATTTCAAGTTTGGAGAAGACACAGTTGAGGAAGAAAGTGGATATAATACAGGGGTGTAATGCAGAAACAAACTTAGACAAAAACATTGCCATATGTGAAAGACTTTCAAATGACCAGACATCGTCTAGTATATCAGGTAGGAATGGGTCTGTGGAGCAGGGCGCCCTAGAACTGTCCATACAAGGGGAAGCAGTCAAGACATATAAGCTCTCTAAGAGACAGAGAAAAAGACTTAGGAAAAGCCACAATAAAAAGAGGTGGAGAATAATCCAGGTCTCCAAGGGAAGGTGTATCCAATTTTTTGCCCAAAATTAGCAAATCAAGTGGCACTTTCGGAACAAAAAAGAGTGATGATGAGGTAAGGGAAAATAAGGTGGAGAAGGAGAATGAGAATATACCAGCTAGCGCGAAAGGGAAAAGGATGAAGATAAAGGAGGGACAAATGGAAGAGAACCAACAGGGATTAGTCCAGGCCAAATCGGTAAAAGATGAACTTACAAACCAAATTAAAACAGTTAAGATGGTGGAGCTTTTGGAAACAACGCACAATGCTCCGGAAGTAGAGAAAGGCTTGGAGGTGAAAGATGAAAAGGAGAACAGAATGCAAGTACGGGAACAATCACTAAGGAAAGATAATGACCCACAAGGGGAGCAGAGGCAACGACCGCAGGACGAACGTCAATTGGTAAAGAATGACCGAAATGAAATAGGGCAGGTTAAGAATATTCAGCAGGAAATAGTCTGCACGATTCAGCAGGGTCAAAGAGATAGGTCAATTCGGCACAGCTCGCCTAGTATTCACTGTAAAATGACATTTGTACCAAAATATAAATCTAGGGGTCACGTTGATCGAATAAATAGAGGGTCTATGATACGAATGACCAAAGAAATAGCGGCATTACAACATATAGAGTCCACGGATATACATTCAGTTACATTTGTAAGTAACCCGATGTAGGGAGGTGAGGAATCGACAATGATTACATAGGCGACAGTTGAGGTAGCGGACCAACTATGGGCGGAAAAAGAGAAATTTGAAACATGGGGTATTGAGATGATAAGGGAAAAGGAGGAACCCTATCCACAGTTCCTAAAACCGAAGGGTGGCGAAAATCGGTTTAAGAGGGTTAGTGAGGAATGTGGTAGGGGAAGTCAGAAACTAACGAAAAGTCCACAAATGGGCAATAAAAATCAGCAATCGGGCATAACGACGATCTTAAAAGGGGCAAGGAGTAGCTCAATCACTCCTTTAAGGGACAATATAACCCTTCAGGCAGATAACTACACGGACGTCAAGGGGAGCAAAACTCTTTATTCGAAATTGGATTAGTCCTGGCTCCCGAGTGCCTTGAATGTCAGGACAGACAAAGACTTAAGACATTGACAGGATAAAAACCGTTTCGTTGGTCACAGAAACAAAGTTGACATCTGCTCATGGAACATAGAGGGTCTGGCAGTAAAGGTAGACATCTGCTCATGGAATATAGAGGGTCTGGCAGCAAAGGTAGACATCTGCTCATGGAATATAGAGGGTCTGGCAGCAAAGGTAGACGATCATGAATTTTTAACATATATTGGAAGGTTTCAGATAATCCTCTTTCAAGAAACATGGGCACAAGAGGACATTAAGCTTCCGGCATACTCATGCTATAGCAAGCCAGCAATTAAAGCAAAACTGAAGGGGCGAGCAGCAGGAGGTTTGGCTTTATATGTAACAGTGGCCTTAAAAATAAAGATTGAAGAAGTGGAAATTGACCATTCGAACATTCAAGCAATTAAGGTCTGGCCTCTTGACCCTGGAAATAAGACTCCTTTGATGATAATAAACGTATATACACATCCCCTTGGTAGCAGGAAAAAAGAAACAATAGATAAGATACTGAGTCTATTGTTAACACAAAGCATGATGAATCCAGCTCCTTCGATCCTCTTGACAGGGTATTTTAATATGAATTTTTTCCAGGTGACGCCTAGGGATCAAATATTGGATGTGATTGATCACATTTGGCATATCCCGGCAACTGATGCAATTAAAGAAAGATCTGACAGAATGGGCAAAGAAGTGGTGAGAAATCTGGAGCATCACGGCCTTCGAGTTTTGAATGGCCGGGTGGAACCGGACATTCCAGCTCAAGCGACTCATTTCGCGGCACAATCCAAAGCTGTTATTGATTACACTTTAGTATCCCTCCCATTATATCAATCAATAATAAGCTACAAGCTGGGAAATCTGCTGGAAAGTGATCACCAGCCACAAATGATCAGCCTCAATCTAAATATTACCTGATACGAACAAAGTGCCCCAGAGTTAGGGGAGCCTATTGGTCTGAACTATAGGAGGTTAAACTGGTCAGTAAATAGTATACAAAACATCGAACAGCAAGCAAGAGACCAGTGGGAAGAAGAGTTAAATAGAATAGATCAAAATCCTTTAACCCTTTGGGAGCAGTTCATAATTAACCTGGTAGAGAAAAATGCTGTACGTTCAAAAGGCATTGTAGCAACGGCTACGTCTTTTCCCAAAAAATGACTGTTCAACTAAAGATAGCGAAAAGGAAATTGAACAATGCTTTGAGGGTCCTAAGAAATCATGCCTCCTCCAGTGTCAGGAGTGAGATATTACCAAAACTGAGGTCACTCTACAAAAAAGAGGTATGGATACAAACAAAAGCCGAACTAGATCTGTTCTGGAGTAAAATCAATTATGCAGCAAAACGCAAAGATGCACGTGAGTTTTGGAGACTGGTTAATCAAGCCAAAGGTAGAAAACAACAACAAGTAATTACAAATATATCGGAAGAAGTCTGGGAGAAGCATTTGGGATCCATGACAGGTGGCACAAGAAATATAACAAAGCCAACAGAAGTAGGTACAGCAGACAATACAAGGGACAATGACAAGGCAAGGGAAAATACCCAGCTTATGATCCAGCAGATAATAGTGGAAAAAATTATAAGTTCTAGCAGACGGAGTAGTGCTCCAGGGCCAAATGGCCTTCCTCAAGCACTATTCAAAGAAAATCCACAACATTGGGCAAAGAAACTGTCAAACTTATTCAATCATGTTTTGACGAAGGAAGAAGTCCCAGATAAATGGAGGGGTTCAATTTTGGCTCCGATTTACAAAGCGGGTCAAGCTTCGGATCCAGCTAATTATAGACTTATAGCTTTAATGGATTGTGAAGCAAAGTTGTTTGCTAAATGTCTGCTGGCCGAACTAACGGCTTCGGTTGATGCCAGTAATCTACTACCAAAGAATCAAACAGGGTTTATTAAAGGCATGGGGACGATTATTAACATTCAAATGTTAGTTCTTATTATGGAAATGGCCAGGCACCGTAGGATGAATCTTCACTCGTGTTTTATTGATTTTAGCTCGGCTTTCGACACTGTGCATAGAAATATTCTTTGGAACAAATTAACGAAAATGGGAATTGCACCGAGTCTGTTGAGAGCGATACAATTGTTATATACCAATACTTGGACGAGAGTAAGGTTGGGACAGGGCACATTACTGTAAAAAAAAATGATGATAAGGAACGGGTTGAAGCAAGGATGTGTTTTGGCCAGAACCTTATTCAACCTGTATTTAGCTGGTATTTCATCAGGGCTTAATGAAATTAATTCTCACTCCCCGACTGTGGCAGGTTTTAATGTTTCGCATTTATTGTATGCCGATGATATTGTATTAATAAGTAACACCAAGGTGGGGTTGCAGAGATTAATTAGTGAAAGTGCACATTATGCCTTTACTCACGGGCTAAAGATTAACTTAAAAAGACAAAAACAATGCGGGTGACTAGGGGTTGGCTGCAAGACCAAAATTGAGAATGGAAGGTTCTGTTTTAGAATCGGTTACTGAGTATAGATATCTGGGTGTTATAATAGATGCTAGGGGCACGGGTAAAAATCAGTGCGCTGCACTACAGAGAAGAAATAACTCCTTAATTGCAGCATTTTCCACACTCCAGAATAACTTAAAAGGGCTTTCCCTTAATCCATTATTACAAATCATGTCAGTTAAACATGTTCCAACTCTCGCATATGGAGTAGAGACTTTAAGAGGATGTGCTGATAACACCATAGACAAACTAGTAACAGGGACCTACCGACGCCTGTTTAATCTTCCTCGACAAACTTCACCAGCGCAAATCCAACTTGAGTTCGGACTTAAACGACAGAACCTAAACAGCTTAGGATCATATTTAAAATTCTGCCACAGACTTAGAAGGGATAATGACTCCTCGCCTATGACAGTGGTCTGGGAGGCAATATGTGATAGTAAACATAAGCAGGCTCATGAATATTTTAAACTGGTGATAGACACGTTCAAGGCGGAACAACTATGGGCCTTACCCCTCTCACAGGTGGCTTTTAATAAAGTTATAAATGGGTACAGTAAAAAATTGTTGTCTTTATGGGATAAAGCAGTATTGGCAAAGAGATCCCATGCGTGGACAGTTATTGCTTCGTACGGTATGTTAAAACCACAGAGCTATCTAGGAGACTCAAATAGCCAAAGGGCAAAGCTGAAGTTTATGAATCTCCGATTTGGAAATAGACAATTTCTTGGAGACGTCCCTGCATGGAAAATGAGGAGTAGTGAGAGGATGTGTCGCCTCTGTAACAACAAGAGAGAAGATATTTGTCATATCATTTGTAGCTGCCCTGCTCTAATAGGTGAACGTAGGAGGCTGTTGAGGTCGGACTTTAATAGTCAAATGATACGAACATGTCAACAAGCAGTCATAGCAGTTTACAAGGAGAAAGTTTGCAATTTACGGGCAGACTTTTGAAGTTTATAGAAATAGTGGAGAAGAAACTGCTTAACTGTGGACAATGAGGATTGTTTTATATATTCTTGGTTTTTATGAATTAATGAAAAATACTTTTTAATTACGTGGTTTTTTATATAAGGAAATGGAATTGATTATGCATGAAATGCAAGAAGAATTGTACAAAGGTGTTTTAATTGTAAGTTTTTATTAACTGAACAATAACATTTTTTCATTCACAAGCAGAATCACCCACTTCAGTGACTTCCGAATGGCACATGACTAGGAGTGAGATGGAGACGCCATGGCATACAGTGACTGCCCCAGCATGACGTACATTGAGTCTACCACCGCCTACTTCTCAAAAGTCGCCTGTGTCAGTGGCCCCAGAAAAGAAGAAAATCCAGGCTACTATATGGGCATGTTTAGGCAGGAGGGGGCCTACGAGTGCAATAAACCAACCGTACATTTGTACAATGCGAAGTTGGCGAAAATGTTAGCGCTTGGACCTCCACCCTTTTTCTTTAGTGAAAGTGGGATTCTTAGAATTTGTGGCAGCCATCAGCCCGAAATGGAAGGTTCCAAGTTGGACTTATTTTGCCAGAGTTGCTGTTCCAGTGCTGCATCACAATGTGCTGCAGTTGGTTGGACAAGCTTAGCAGCAAAGTGTTGTCCATAATATCCACCTGACAACAGACCTGTGGACCACTTGTCAGGTGACTGATTACATGTGCATCACTGCACACTGGATCTCTTTTTTGGGGGTAAAGCAAAAGATATCTACAGGTCTTGGCCTGAAGAAAGTTTTAAGAGTGGCATGCAACAGTGGCCATGTTCACCATGGAGGAATCACATACATCTGTAAACATCTTGGATGAATTTAACAGCAAGGTATATAAATGGCTGTGACCCAAAGGTCTCAGAATTGGATGGGTTTTAATAATGGTCAATGATAGACATATGGTGTTGGTTGGCAAATGTAATGGGAGTGGGACCTCATACTTTTTTTCCAGCGATGCTGCAATGTCATGGAAAACTGCTGGTATACTGTATGAATGAATGACAGAGCATACAACAATAGGGGGTGGGGGGATCCATGACCATAGTGCCTCTCTTGGGAACTCAACTGTTAGAACATGAGCAGGAAAAAGAAAGCCTTCTCAACAAACATACATGATGAATATCATTTATAATACTAGCTTACTTGGGCCTACAATCTTCACGGTAGACAGTAGAGTACTAAAAATGTGTTCTTCTTAGTCGTAATCTTACAGTACCACAAGATATATAGGAAACAGGGAAAGATTACCAAGAAAGCAGAAGATAAGTGAACTAATAGAAACTAGAGACCGGAAAAATCGGCTACCAAAAATGAAAACTATGTAAAATAAGGAAGAAAAAAGATAATGCAGCAGTAAAAGTTATGAAACAAAAATTAAATTCTGTGTGCTTTCAATGAGTGGGTTCGTATCCCGTCCTCATCGCCAAGTGGAAGGAAGACGGCAGATAAGGGTGTCAGAGCAACTTTATTTCTCACCAGCAGCACCAGCCTCCAGGCAGCAACTCCCATCCTGGAACCCAGCACCAACATTCCACTAATCCAAGATTCTACGCTAAGCCCACAACAATCATAAAACCCAACATTAGGGAAATGATAATAAAAAATAATAGGACATACTGGGGTTAGCAGAGCCCTCGGCAGGGGCTCTGGTGGATGGCGCCTCCTGCTGACCAGCTTCTCCCGGAACCTCTGCAAGATAAAAAAATAGATTAGTGATTCAGTTAATCTCCACAAAATTATTATGACAGTCAAATGCAGTCACATAATTGTACTTCTCTAAAATGGATCACCTGACCTATAGTACTGGTTTCAAGTCTATCGACTATTGCTGAGTTGCCCATACTAATTCTAAAATCCCTATTCCAAATTTCCTTAACAAAAACTACATTTGGAACTAATGCATTGCAGTGAATGATCTTTGATTCTATTCTCATTTCTCAACCCCCTTGATGGACCAACTCAGTCTCCCTTTTTTGCAATGCATAGATGCATACTACACATCACTGTGAAATAGCTTAGAACTGTACGAGCTACATCACAGAGAGAACGCTAACTCACTGCTATCACTGATTCCCTATGGTGACAGGACTCGGACAACACTATGCAAGGCTTCTTAATTAATCAGCTAAAGCGAACACGAATGATGAGTACGATTAGGTAGCGCTGAGCACCTGCCTAGCAGAAACTAGAAACTGGATCACATAATAATATTCCAACATAAACTAAACATAACTTACGCATGTGAGCAGCATGCTATTCAGATTTTTTTTAGCATTGTAGAACACAAACACAACCAATGGCATAAAAAAAGAAAGCTCCAGGGGGCTCCCTCAGAACAGTATCCTGGCGTGCCAGCTCCTCACTGAGTCCAGAGAGGGGGGCACCCTCAAGTTTCATTACGCTGGGGGACCCAACAAATAATTAATACTCACCTAGCCCCAGAATCTCGACACATAGCAAGTTGAGCAGGTCCTGTTTCCAGTCTAAGAAATCTGCCCAGCGGTGCATCAGCTGCTGGACAGTGCGCCGAACCTGGCTGGTGCGCTGCACGCACCGGCGCACCCTTCCCCAGCACAGCCGACTCTCCCGCAGGGGGGAATCAACTCTCAGGCCTTCCACCTGCTGCCAGCATAGAGGGGAGGTGGTGCTGCAAAACAAAAACGAGTGCTGCCCCCTCCTCCTCGCTGAAGATCGCCCGGGGCTGCACACCTGGGCGGCGGCACCACCTGCAACATTGACGACCCTCTGCCACAGCGCTGGGAGACGTAAAGAAAGATGAGAATAGAAGGAAAAGGAAGGAAAGGAAAGAAGAAATAAGGATGTAAGGTAAAAAATAAACAAAATAAAAAAAAGTTACGAAAAACACCTACAAAATTACAAAAAAAATAAAAAATACACAGAGACACACAGTAATATAATAAATAAAATTGAGGGGTAGATAAGTTTGATAGGGGTAGGATTCAAGGGCTTAAAGAAGGATTGAAAATTATGCCCAGAACCATAACAGAGAGTAGTAAAAGATGGCTATGCCAGTGCGAACCACATGGTGCCATTCGACCGTGAGTTGGAATGCGAAGATTCACATGGCAAGGTGTATGGGGCAAACTCAGCCCGCACATGGAACTCTGCATAGCACAGCTGAGTTTTTAGCCACTCCGCAGAGTTGCGCATAGCCACGTAGCATCCCCATTGCTGGACCCCACAGCTCTTCAGAAACACCGTTCTAAGATACATCCACAACGGAGGACCTCGCATTGCACTCTCTGCGGCTCCCAGGAATCACCACTGCATGACGTATCCACAATGTAGGACCTTGCATTGCAGCCTACAGCCCATCGGAACTGCCGCTGCGTGACAAGGGATCTTGCAGAGCTCTGCAAACCAGGATTTAAGGTACTTTGAACAGCGGGCCTAACTTGGTCTCTGTATCTGGCCCTCACACCATCGAGGTCAGCCTGAACTTTGTCCCAGCCTGGCATGACCAACCACTGTAGACACTTTGTGCTTCTGGGCACTATTTTCACTTAAATCTTTAAAATGGTGTAACTCCAGTTCTACTGATTGGATGTTTGTCATTTTGGTCTCAAATAATTCATTACATTTAACTCTATGTTTTACATTAGTGTGGGTTTTTTCGTGCATTATGATTTTACTTTATTACTGTTTGAAGTGCTGCATAAATACTTTACACATTGCCTCTAGGTTAAGTCTGGCTGTTTTGTGGCAAACTACCAGAGGGTTAAGCACAGGTCAATTTGCAGTTTGCTTGTGTTTCACCATGGCAGAGGTTGTGGTTGCTGCTTGAGGAGGGTTTCACCCAGGGATGGGTGGAGTTTGTGAAGTCTGCGCTGAACTCCGTGGAATGGTTAAAAAACTCCGCCGCCTTACGTGGTGTTCCGGCAGAGTTTCCCGGTGTGCCCTTTCGTGTTGTGTTGTCTGTCAAGAGCAATGCATAGTACGTCCTTCTGTTCCAAATCGTGTGCGAATGGCACCACGCGGTTCACCTCGGCGCAGCCATCTTATTTTTTAACTCTGTGGTGCTGGGCCTGTTTTTGAATCCCTCTTTAATCTTTGTAATCCTCCACCCTCCTAATTAATCTATCTATCCCTCATTTTTATTTATTTTATTAGTGTGTGTTTTTGTGTCTGTGTATTTTAAGTTTTTTTTTTTTTTAAATGTTTGGTTTTTTTCGTGACTTTTTGTGTTTTGTTTATTTTTCCCTTTACTTCCTTATTTCTTCTTTCCTTCCTTTCTTCCTTTTCCTGTTTCTTTTCTTTACCCCACTCAGCATCATGGCAGAGCAGGGTGCCAGGGCCCCTGAACAGCCAGCAGCCGCCTACCTTGCAGGCGGCGCAGCCGCCCAGGTGTGCATCCCGGGCTAAATCCAGTGAGGAGGAGGTTCCAGCGCTAGTTTTTTTGTGCAGCACTGCCTCCCCTCCATGCTGGCAGCAGGCCTAGCAGTGGATACCCTCTACGGGAGCAATGGCTGTGCTGCGCTGGGCAGATATTCTTGACCGGAGCAGGACCTGCTTGACCTGCTTGGTGTCGAGATCCTGTGGCTCGGTGAGTATTATTAATTATTTGTTGTGTTTATGTTCTGCAGTGCTAACGTTTGTTTCCAAATAGCATGTTGCTCACCCTTAGAGGTAAGTTACATTAGGAATAGTATTATTATGTCATCCAGTTTCAGCTAGGCAGGTGCTCAGTGCTACCTAATCATACTCATCATCTGCACTTGCTTTGGCTGATTAATTAAGAGGCCATTGCAGACTCTTCTGTCCTCCTGTCCCCATAGTGAATCAGTGAGTTATCGTTCTCTATGACTTTCGTTATGTCGCTCGTACAGTTCCAAGTTATTTCACAGTGATGTGTAGTATGCATTGCAAACAAGGGAGACTGAGTTGGTCCATCAAGGGGGATGAGAAATGAGAATAGAATCAAAGATCATTCTTTGCAATGCATTAGTTCCAAATTTAGTTTTTGTTAAGGAAATAGACTCAAAACTAGTACTATAGGTGATCTGTTTTAGATAAGTACAATGTGACTGCATTTGCCTGTCATAATAATTTTGTAGAGATTAAATCAATCACTAATCTATTTTATTTTTCATCTTCTTCATTTCTTACATCAACACCCAAGCGCAAGAAGAGGGGCATTGCGGGTTGGGTCGAGGAGTAGCTGGTCTGGGGGAGGCACCGACCACAAGCGCTGCTGCCGAGGGCTCAGCTAACCCCAGTAAGTCCTATAATTTATATTATCATTTCCCTAATGTTGGATTATATGATTGTTGTGGGTTTAGGGTAGAATCATGGGGTATTGGAATGTTGGTGTTGGGTTCCAGGGCAGGAGTTGCTCCCTGGAGCTGGCGAGAAATAAAGCTGCTCTGACACCCTTACCTGCCATCTTCCTTTCATGTGGTGACGAGGATGGGATATGAACCCATGCGTGCAAAGCACAATGGATTCGTTCTTTTTCCTCTGCCCACTATTCTACTTTTACATTTTGCTTTGTTTATTTTTTTACAGTCTCTTTTTTTCCCAACTCGCCTATCCAATTTTAGTTTCATTCCTGTTATCTCTGCATTTTTTGTTTCCTTATTACCTGTTTTTTAGCTGTTTTTTTCCGGTCTCTATTAGTCTCTAGTGCACTTATCTTCTGCTTCGTTGGTAATCTTTCCCTCTCCCCTATAAATCTTGTGGTACTGTAAGACTAAGAACACAGTTTTGGTACTCTACTGTCTACTGTGAAGATTGTAGGCCCAAGTAAGTTAGTATTATAAATAATATTCACCATGTATGTTTGTTGAGAAGACTTTCTTTTTCTTGCTCATGATCTAACAGATAATGGGAGAGTGGACATGGTCATGGACCACCCCCCCAATGTTATGCTGTGTAATTCATTTATATAGTATGCCTGCAGTTTCCATGACAGTGCAGCATGGCTGGAAAGTATGAGGTCCCATTGCATTTGCCAACCAACTCCATATGTCTTTCATTGAACATAATTCCACCCCTTCATTGTGCTTCAATGACTCTGAATCATCATGATCATCATAGTTTATAGCTCTGTCCCTCTATTATGAAAAGGTTTTGGTTGGCTTTACTGCCTGGCTAGTCTTACAATGTCAACCAACAAATGACAAAGCTTAGAGTGATATTTTTGTTAGAAGATACTGTAGTGCTAACTGAACTGGAGTGATGTATGTATTGTGGTTGTATTTTATTGATTGAAAAAATTAAGTGGCGGCGTATCTGGCATCTATAAAATGTATACTGTTTTATTGCAGCCACACAGACCACCAATGATGCCGGCTCAAGTGCCACTGCAGGAGACGAGTCAGTTGGAGGGGAAGAAGAGCGCTGGTAAGTCACATTGATTGCTTATTGGCAATTGCTATTATACTTATTAGCTACCAGGGTGTTGTCGACTCGTGACTCGTGACCGTGAACCCCTCCACTTTACCAGCTGCAGCTGTGTTTGAGTGATGGCCTCTTCTATTTGCAACTCAGCAAAAGATCAAAGAATGAGCGCTAAAAATTGGATGGTTGGAAGAAAGGATGGATATTAAATGAATGGATAATGGATTAGAAATTTTGGTGAAAGACTGGATGAGAGAAAGTAAAGCTTAAATCATGGTGGCAATGGGTGAATTAGAATGAAAGGATGAATTAATATTTGGATTGCTTGAATGAATGGAGAGGGGCATGCTGCTACCTACTTTGCTTACTTTGTTTTATGGTTATCAAAGCTATGGCTCAAAGTTGGGGGTATTTTTATAAATTTTTGTTCTACTCCCTTGACTCATTGTATTTGTTAAGCAAGGCAGATGTACCCCACCCATCATGATACATCACATCCCCCCAGCCCCTGCCATTTTGCCACCCATGACAGAAGTGCAGTGTGGTTCAATTCATGACAACAGTGTTGGCTGTGCAATGTGCATCTGCTTCAAATGCGGCATTTACAAAGTTTTCAATGCATTGCGAACTGAACACACAAAGTCTGTTTCCCTTCGCCCACTCAGTCACCTTTTAGTACTTCACTCCTTTATTCTTTCCTAAGTTTGTTCGTCCCAGCCTACCAAAAAATTTAAAATACATTCTTGGCACGTGCCACATTTTATAGCCATGAAGTGATTCCAAAATATTTCATGGTTTCCCATAACAGATTTATTTTATGCCTTTTCAGATTTTACCCTTTCGACTTCCGTCAACTACAGTGACCGACTAAGCCAAAGCTTAATAGTCACATGAAGAATCGGTGATCAGTGTAGTGACAGTGACCCCTCTATTCTATATCAAAAGCTCTACTCTCCCCACCTAATCCCTCTACCCTACTCTGTAGTAGGGTAAGACAAGTTTCCTTTCCTTACTGCCCAGCAAATTAATTTGTCGGAAATAATTTGTGGTGGTAGGTGAGGCCACTGAGGAAAGTGGGAATTATTTCATGATTTGGTGTATGGGATACGCTGTGACGAACGTGCCAAATACAATCTATATAGCCTGTTCCTTTCGTGTAGTGCAGTGCATTGTTTTTCCCAACGTCTACTTACGGCAGACAGGATAATATCCGCATTTTATAGATGAGGTGTGTGACATAGTATCTTATTTATTGTTCATCTGCCTCTTTGGAGTTAGGGTAGAAAGAGAAAGGCATTTGGAGAAGAGCAGGGCTTTTGGAATTAAAAATAGATAATTGTCAACCACAGCTGCCCCAGCAGCAGACAATAGCAAAATACCCGACGTGCTGCCTAGCAATGAGCATGCCTCCATTAATATAGCACAACACACAACTTGTACTCCATAGTGCATAATGCCTTATACATTAATGAGAGATAATTTATTTTCCCACTCAAGTTGTCTGTTTAGTTACTTGAAAAGCCTTTAGAAGAAAAAAACCTCAAATCACTGTTTTTGTAATCTGGTGTTATTCTGCCTTAATACTTTTCTGCCACACAGTCAGTGCTTTTTATGTGAGGCATGTGTGGGTAAAACATACAATTTCTCTTGTGACTCTCCTAATCAGAATCAATTCAAATTGCAATGGCCCTAGGGGACCGGCAATGTACTGCTACTATGCCATCCATTCATTTCAAACATTTGCTTGCACAGTACATTATTTACAATTTTACTTTTTTCTTTTTGTTTTTCTCAATATAGCTACTCCTGCAGGTCTATCCATACCACCCACCAGGCAGGAGATAGCGGCCCATCTGTGGCGGCAGAGGCTGGACCTTATCCAGTGAGAATACCGGTGGCTGGTGGTCCTTGAAGAAGAAGAGGCGGAAACAGCTCCTTCTCAGCCAGGCCACAGTGCAGCCAGTCACCCTCAGCCTCCCGCCACCAGCTGACAGGGACCCAGACAACAACTGCTGCTGCCCCCTCCTACTCTGACAGGCCATTTCTGTGGTGCATCCTGCAGCGGCTAGACGCTATGGAGAGCCAGCTCATTAGGATGGAGCAGAGGCTGGACCAGCTCCAGACCCAAATGGACAATGCCCTCTTTTAGACATTTTGCTAATTTTTTTTGGGGGGGGGACTTGTTGTGGATGGAGACAGTGGGAAGTGAGCTGGGACCATTTTTGTTTATTTGTTGGACATTTCTGGACTTTGGTGGTTGGGTCAATTTGTTTGGGGAGAGGGGTGCGCCAATTGTGGGTGGAGAGGGTGGGCTTGTTTGTAAATAACAATAAAGGGGAAAATTATTATATTTCATCAAAACGTATGCCTGAAGTAGTTTTTTGTGTTTTACTTTTACTTTGCACTGCTGCCTTTAGTTTTTATGCAGCCTTTTTATCTGCTTGTAGGAGTGTATACCGCTCAGTTATAGTTAGTTTTACATCTGTAACTAGCTTGACCATTAGGGGGGGACGCTGCCATGACCTATATTGGCTACAACAACCTAGATAAAAAAATACTTGCAGTAACAGTTAGTTACTTACTTACTTACTTACTAACTTAACTGGTTCACTTCACTCCGTAGTTTTCGTACCTAAATATAGATGGAGCAATAACAGGAAAAGCATCACAACTTCACAAGCGAGGTCCCACTCCTACCCAGGAGTGCTCCAACTGTAGAATTAACTAGAAGGATTATCCATCGCAGGCTACTAAATTGAAATAAAAACACTGAGTTAGTGGGTTCTAAATTATGTCACAGCTTTACAAAGAATTGAGACAAGACTACTACATTTCACAACAAAGAATTCCTGATAGTGATAAAATAACAATAGTAACTTCTGAGCAATGGGGAGCTACTACTTAATTAATACTAAATTTACGAAATCCTTGAGTCATGAAAACTGGACTCTATGGGCCCGATTCACAAAGGTAAACTGAGACAAAAGTCTAACTATACTACTTTCGGTATTCACAAAGGGCATTTACGAGTAGTAAAGTTAGACTTTTGTCTCAGTTTAACTTACGTTTTGGTCTTAAGTCTAACTGAGAAGAAAACTAGTTAAATTGCAACAAAATCTAACTTTACTACTCATAAATGACATTTGGGAATACTGAAAGTCGTAAAGTTAGACTTTTGTCTCAGTTTAACTTAAGTTTTGATCTTAAGTGTAACTGAGACCAAAACTTAAGATAAACTGAGACAAAAGTCAAACTTTACTACTCATAAATGTCCTTTGTGAATACCGAAAGTCGTAAAGTTAAACTTTCGTCTCAGTTTACCTTTGTGTATCGGGCCAAAGTCTGGACTGGACAAGGTTAGGCCTTTACGGTTACGCAACAAAAGGCCGGGAATTATGATGCTGACGAATTATCACTTTAATGTGCGGGTGGGTAAATGGGGGCCGTTGTGGCCTATCGCTTAGGTAATTGAAGATCCTGCAGTGAGTTGGTGTTGCTTTCACCACATCTGCCACCACCAAGTGTGTGATCCATTCTATTGATGGTGTAGGTTAAGCCACACCGCAATAAATCTCACAGCCTGGGGAAAGAGGGTTAGGGGTTTTATGAATGGATGGGAAAGGGGATTTGGTGAAAGGTTTGACAAAGACAAACACTACACAAGGACAACATTCATCTGGGCGATGAGCTGAACATCATTGTGATCAATCTGCTGTGGAAGGAAACTAAGGAATGAGTATGACACAGTACAGTTAAATGCATTGCAAACAGTCTTTCTGCCCCAGAGACTCAATTTATCAGATATCTAAATGTTCTGTCTTCTAGGTTGGAAAAAATAAAATTATGGAGGAGTGAACCCACCCATCCAGTTCTCCAAATATGATTGTTAAAAGAAAAATGATACTGTATTGCAAAATTAGGTTGTGCATGACTGCAGTGGCCGCCTCACTACAGAAATGGTCTTGGGCTTAGGTTGGGGTGCTGCTGTTGGTTACGGGAAGGCTGTTCTCAGCTTACTCCCTGGATGCCGGTGCGGCAGACACACAACGTGATCCAAAGAGGGTTTGGGCCGGCACACCAATGGTGGGAAGCTGCATGTTCTCACTGACCACTTTCTTGGAAGCATCTTTCTTTGTGGCCATCTTAAAGCTCTCAGTTGGCAGTTGCACTAAGCTGCACAAGTGGAAGAAATTGGAGGACTGACGTGTGTCACTGCACAGGCCTTCTGTTTGGCAGTACTACAGGTGATGTCTCTTCACTTGTGCACCTAAAAGCAAACAAGCAAAAAAAACATTTAGTGAAACGTGGCATTGTTGCAGTTTGAATTACAACAGACAAAGGCAATATTAGTGTGGCTTGTTACTTAGGTAATAACCACTTTTAAGGCAAGCCACACCACCATACCATAAAATGTAATTCCCCATCAGAATAACATAACACACAATATACAGAATGATAGAGCTCTATCCTTTATATCCATATATTTTAAAGGAGACACCTGTGGCACTCAGGGAACTGCATGGGTAAATGGAACAGTAATATTTAAAAAATGGAGGTTAGTGTGCCCCTATGGCAGGCAAAGTGGTCCAGGGGGAAATGGAATAATCATCATTACACAAATGAATGATGCTGATGTTTTTAAAGCACCGCAGCCAGGGTGTCCAGGAGGAAATGGAATTATATACCTAAAAAAATGAATGCTGTTGCATGGCTGTACGCCTATGGTGGATGGATGGATGGAAGGATGGATGGATCGATGGATGGATCGGTGGATTGACCGAGGCAAAATGGAGAAAAAAATGAATTCAACAAAAATAAAATTTGAAATTTTTTATTTTTTTAATTAAAAACAGTTACATTTAAAAATATAAGTGAATTTAAAAAAATCAAATAAAAATACAAATATTAAAATTCAGAATATTATAATTGAAATTTTAAAAATTAATAATTGCCGATGTTTATATGAAAGGATGAGAAGAAACCTATTCGAGGTACAAAATAAAAAAAATAAAAAAAATGCACGTAATATTATATAGGCACTGTTCATCAAAATCATATTCTTAATATACATACTACGATGATCTTCAAGCATATTATTCAACTGATATCTCACATCTATCCATGCAAGCTTATGGCAAAGGCACACTGGCTGGATGCAGAAAATGGCTGCCAGTCAGTGCTACATGGTCAAACAACAACAATGAGCAAGGAGTCATGGGGAACAAAGAACACATGCAAGCCTATGGCAAAAGGACACTGGTATGGATGCACAAAATTGCTGCCAGCCAGTGCCACATGGTCAAACAGCAATACTGAGGAAGGAGGCATGGGAAACAAAGAACACATGCAAATCCAAAAAAACAACCATATTTTGTATTCAATCCAATGCTATCCCAGCCCTAAATAATGTTTTAACAACATATACCACAGAAACAGTTGTTTCATGCACCCATGACTAGCACTGGCCTGAGCCTACTGGATGGCCCCTTCGCAAACTAGGCCACATAGGAAAATAAATAAATATTGCAAATTTAACAAACATGGGGAAAATATATTGAACTGTGCAACATTGTTCCTTAAGAAAAGAAGAAAAATTAAATGCAAAATTATAACTAGCCCCTACAGAAAAAATGCAGGCCACCCACCACAATATCTTTGAAAAATTTAATAAAAGTACAAACAAATACTTGCATGCCCTCTATCAAACAAACAACACCCTTATACGAGAGTTTTTTAACTTACTTGTGAAATCTCAAATACAAAGTCCTTAAATCCAATGGTATATATGCATCAGACAAGGAGAGTGATCCTTCCAGCTCCAAATCCAAATGAAAAGTGACCAGGAGTTGGACAATGCACTGGGAGGAGGCTGTTGGACAGGAACAGAAAGTTGGAGTCTCTGTGGCACTTCTTTCCAGTTGGAAAAAAAAGTTTTAAAAAAAGGCTTCTCGTGCAAAAAGTGAACTCCAACGGCCTACTGGAGAAGAAAAACTCCTCTTCGCACCCGGGAAGGTGAAATTCAGGAACTCTGCGCTTCCCGCACAGTGTGCCTGAATTCCGCAAACTCTGAGAGCAGAGCGGAGTTTACCACCCGGACCTAGTTTTACCCCTCTCAACAAGTAATCCAGTTTCCTACAACAGAGTGTAGCCAGCAGCCACAACCTTTGCCAACTCCCTTTCACCACAAAACACACTGTGCTCAACCATGAGCCATGTGCAGTGGCCTTGGGTACAGACCATGATATTCAGCTGCATTCATACCATCTACCCCTAGAGTCTACTGTGCACAGTTTATGGCTATACATTCCTTACAGAAAGCTCTTTGGTTTGACTAACAGAACAAATAATAAAGACGTTCATCGAAAAATCTTTAAGAAAGTATTCAATCTGCCATCCTCCTCACCAGCAAGGACATCACTCTGATTTTAGTGGGATATATATGATACTAATTTATGAAGAGTTGCCCATTACATATAATTGGTTAGTTATTGGTTCAAGTGAACTCAAAAACGCTGAAATTAGGAATACATGGAGATTATAATCTAAGATATATTAAGGGAAGGGGGCATGGAAGACTACATTTGGAATAGGTTTGGCCATATTGAGTACAAGTTTATACAAATTGGTGTATGAGGGTGCTAGCATCATTTCAGAACTTTGTAGATGATATCATCAAAGAGAAGTCTTAATGGACAATATGTAACAATAATATGCAAAAGATTAAAAGAAAACAATCTGTATGCTATTGCATTGAATTGCGTGAATGCATATTCAAAAGGTGGAATTCTTGGGCTGTGTGATTACTCTTGAAAGTGTGGGTGTGAATCATTTTGATGTGTAAAGTACCAGACATCGCTAATAGTACACTTGGGGGCATATTCCCAAGAACATGTGATAACTACCGCAAAAGTTGCTTAACGCAACTCTTCACATCGCAGTCCATCGCGGGAAAATAACACTGTGTCAACGTGGTATTCCCAACCCGGCGGCATCATGCGATAGTAGCAGGACAATGCGCCAAATGACTGCCCAAAAATTAACGCGATGCCGAAAAAATGCGAAACACGAATGCGAAAAAACCTGCGATGCCCCAAATCACGATACAAAAATCAGCGACAACCAGCGACAGGCCTGCAATACCCACGCGTCATGCGGGAAAATGCACTATAAAAGCAACTAAAAAAACACACCAAAACCAAATCAAACTGTGTAGCACCATGGATGCACCCGGACCGAGTGCAGAGGACAACCCGAATCCCACAAGCCCCACGGAAGACCAGCCAGGGACCCCATTTCCGGGGAAGGGCAAGGAGAAGAGGAAGAAGGGGTTCAGTCCGCAGGAAGACCGGATCATCGTCATGGAGGTGATAGAACACCACCAACAACTGTTCGTCACCTCCACTGCATCATTGGCAACACAAACGGAAATTTGGCAGTCCATCGTCACCAACGTGAATGCAGTCGGAGTGTCGAGGAGGTCAATGGAGGAGGTCAAGAGGCGCTGGCATGAAGTGCACAGCCAAACCAAACAGAAACTCGCTGCCAACAGGAAGGCAGCAAAGGCGACTGGAGGTGGGAGTCCTGCGCCACAGGAGGAGCTGGATTAGCTGGAGGAAATGGTGGCCACAGTCATCAGTGTGGAGACAGTGCAAGGAGTTGGGGGTCTGGATACAGCTCGATACGACCTGACACAACAGCAACAGGGTGAGTAACGACCAGGGACTGGGGGGACGGGGGGAGATGGGCACAATGGCACACATGCACAATCATGTGCAGCACACTGCACACCCACAATGAGTTTGGAACATGTCCCTGATACCCTTGGCACACTGCAGCACACATAGAAACACCAAGTAGGCCCCCGTCCACAATGTGCATGAATGGGCCCCCTCCATATCACCAATGCCACAACCTACCCATGCACATGTGCTGAATCCAGAAAATCAGCGGCTCTGTGAGCCACACTGACAATGCAAGTGACACTGCATGCCAGATAGCATGGCTGAAGTCACAATACATGACATGGTGCACGAGACGACATTGAGGTGGCTGAGTGTGGACCACATCCGTAAAGGAGCAGGTCACACTCTGACACATCCACGTACACCTACAACCCATGACGTCAAAAACACATCTGCAGACAAACAATGCACAAGAGTACAAAATTTGTCCAGGAGCACAAATGACCCAAGTCGCAAACATCCCAGCACCCGAAAATCACACAAGTCAAACGCACTCCGACTCAAAGGGATAAGGGTCCGCCAAAGCAGAGCTGCAGGGGCGAATCGCCAACAATGCAGCACACACACATAGCAATCACAGTACATCAACATTGACGACAATGTGGTACAAAGTGCAACCCCTACACCACAGGATAGAGGACACAACTGGTGCCGCTGGTGCGTAGAAACTGGCCAATCACATCTGGCACTGCATGACACTGTGAGATGACAATGTACGAGTACAACCACACATCCGTCATGTAGTCGAAATGTCCACTGTCTCCCATCAAATAGCCAGCTTCACCAAAACAGTCACAATGTACATTGTCATGCAGTCTGAATGTAAACATCTACAATGCGTCAACATACATGGAACAGACTGTTAACCTGCATCTCCCCTTTACATTGCAGAGGGACAATCAACACACCCTGCAGAGCAGACCACACATCTCTTCAGTGATGATGAAGAGGACACCCTGCACATTTGCCCAGACACACTCCAACGGCTCGTGGACAGCCTCCGCACCCCACCTCCAGGAGCAGGGCAGCCCAGCTGCATCGCGGTGACCCCACACCCTGCACAGACCACACAGCAGGAAGCACACACCACCACGGCTGTCTCCCAGGACCCCCACGACCAACACATGGAATTCCAACGCCGTGTGTTAGGGTACCAGCAGAAGATGGCTGATCAGCTGCGGGTTCGACCTCATGGCAGCCAAACTCGATGCCATACGTGGGTGCCTAAGTCCCATCAGGGAGCACCTACAGACCCTAACGGACACCCACTGTCCGCACCATGCTCACCAACAATCCTTGGCTGACATCGCTGGTGCCATTACTCGTCTACAAGAACTGTCTAGTCAGACAGGCTCCAGCGATGACAGCACAGAGTTGGCACAGATGCGGAGGACAATGGAGACCATGGAGCCGATGCAGGCTGGAAGTATGGCTGCCACGGCTGAACACCAGCGAGATGTAGCTGGGATATTCCATGCCCTGCAGATCCTCATCTTGCCATTGCTGCCACTGAGCCTGTACCAGATGACTGCTGCAGGAACCTCGACACACATCTCCGCCCCCTGACGTGTCAGTGGCACACAGTGATGCAGCCCTATCACCTGCGCACCCTGATGTGCCAGTGGCACACAGTGACGCAGCCATAACCCCACCACACACACCTGACACACCGGATACAGAAGACGTCTCAGAGGAGTAAGATGTGGAGGGCAATGACTGTGTGAGGAAGGAGGTAGTAGCATCCGTCCCCGCCATATGGTCTGTCCCTGCCTGGTTCTGCTCTCTGCATCATGCCCTGGAACAACACCTCCCACTGTCCCCCAAAACACTCTGCAACATTCACCTGGACCCCGACATGGGCTGCCATATCTGCTCTGGTACCAATGACACAGCAATCCGGCTGCGGACTGAACTCTTCCTCTTCAGATTAACTTTGCATTCCCCCAAGGACTCTGGTTGTCCCACCACTGGGCAACCATGTTATGTGGGCTTGAAATGGCCATGTACTGCTCCAGCTCCGACACTCTCCAGAATGTGAATAAAGCATTCCAAATCACACAGATGTGTCATGTCTATGTTCACTCACGTATAAAAGTCTGGATGGATGTAGGGACATTGATTGCACTAAAAGGTACACCCTGGTAAATGTCATCAATGCGCATGTTTGACCCTGACCCACATGGCCAATTAGATGACTGTGAAGGTGTGAACTAGCTGTGGCCTCATTGCACATGAACAACAATCTCGTTACCCCCCAACGTAGCCCCACGTCCATGTATTAAATAGGGCTTTGTGTAGAAATGTCAAATTCGGTAGCAGTCCTGAAGTGGTGTCCCCCATCACATGTGACAACAGAACGTCTCTTTGCATACCTACTCACACACATCTGTGTGGACACAGTCTGTTTTGATGGATAAGCTTGATCTACATGGCAAGAAGTTGGACACCATACTCACACTGCTGGAGACACGTAAGAGCACAGGTCTGCCAGCAACTATCCCAACCACAATGTCTGGCTCACAGAGGTGGAGCTGTCAATAGGGACTCACCCCCAATTCACAAGCGTCAGTCAATCCCTCCCTGTGTACGGACAATGCACATGTAGGCACACGATTTGTCATTCTAATCGACATGCATCACAGTTGTACACTAGTGAAGTTGCGTAGACTTTATTGGCATGTGCGTGTCAGTACGGGCAGGCCAAGGGCCACAACATGCAGACCAATGTTTAAGACACTTACAGGCAGCTTAGGAACATGTCGAGGTGCAAGTCATGGGGTGGCAAAAGTGAACACAAATCATTACGGATGTCAACGGTCTCAGCCCACCTTGCCTTGCTGGACGAGTCATGTGATGTTTGGCGTCTGCTCATTGGCCCGTGTCAGGGGACACGACTCACAGCCCATGGGATCTGCATAGTACCTTATCACCGGACTGCGCTGACTGTGTGCTCTGCTGACAGTGAGCAGGTGAAAGGATCCTACAAGGTCACATGTCGTACTACATTGCCATGTGTGTACTCTCCCCCCAGCAGTTTCTCCGATTTTGGAATGTTGCCAAACGACGCTGTGCAGCTTCGCCCATGGGACTGCATCACCTTGCACAGGTGTGTGTACACACGCGTAGGTCCACGCACATGCATTCTGAGTCCAGGAGAAGGCAGACATGTCCACTGTTGTGGTGGGATATGTGACCATTCCTCCAAGATGCTACAAGGTGTGGGGACCTGTGCTGTGGGTGACAATCAGTTGTGGCTGCAGGAAAGTAGTTACTCGTCCATGAATGCGAGCGCTGCTTCATGGGCAATCTGTTCCAAGAGTACATCGTTGTCGAGGTCAAGGAACACGAGGGCGAGCCAATCCATTACCTGGTCCGGGCAGCTGTGCTCCGTCCGCGCCGTTTCACCAATCCGCAACACAGCCCAATAGGGGAGCGCCTCGATGTGGTCACTGCACACGAGGAGTTGTGCAATCTCCCATGCCCAACTGCCTGCACATACGCCAAATATCAAGGCATCCCATGCACGGGTATCACGGTTACACTCCTGTTCGTGGGCCAACAGGGGGCGCACACACGTGTCATAATCCAGTTCAGCTACCGTTGTGTTGGATAGGCAGACATCCATGGGCCACTTGAATGTGCATGATCGACAGTGGAACCAGGGCTGGATGCAGGTGACGTACGCAAGACGGAAACTCAGATGGTAACTGATGCGCAACACTGCCAGTGGCAGTGATCCCAACAGATGCAGCATTCGTGCACGGTACAGTTCCACGTGACAGGGGTTGTGCATGTGCCAGGGATTGCCAGCCATTGCCTTTGTTGGTCTTGTAGCACCGGCACTCTTCTGACAGGCGGCAGTTATGTGGATGATATGCCACTGCTCGGAGCAATGAGTCGTATTTGTGTGCAACGTTTGGGCGTATGGGTTGTTTTTTACTTATGTGTCAGGAGCATCCCATGCAGGTGTACCTCAAGCAGGGACAAGTGTGTGTGGGGAGTGGACAAGTTGGTCTTTCATTCGCGCCGTTCGTGGTGTGGGAGTCGTCAAGATCTGGTATGGTATCTCTCGCAGGGAGTGCCAGCCGCATTCAAGACCAAGGTCGGTGGTTCAGATGTCCTTCAGCCTTGTGTATTGAGACAAGGGAGCTTTCATTCCTAATGTTAGTCTTACTACTGCTTGCATTTTTGAAATGTGATGTGGCCTTCGCGTTGCAATTGATGCCAGGCCTTTGACTTAGTGTGCACCAATAGCGATACACACACAAAACTTGGCATGTATGAGCCAAGAGCCCGATTGGCCTTGCACTCCTTGTACAATCTCTCTCTTTCTCTCTCTTTCTCTCTCTCTCTCTCTCTCCCTCTCCCTCTCTTTCTCTCACTCTCTTTATCTCTATCTATCTCTCTCTCTCTTTCGCTCGCTCTCTCTGTCCTTTGATGAGCGCATGACACACCTTCTTATCTGGAATTTTGTTTTGCAGGCTATGACTTACAGATTGTCCTGAGAGGACCCATCATGACTCTTCAAAATAGTTGTTTTTGTTGATTCTGAATGAAACAAATTATTTGCAAATTCTGAGATGAATGTATGATTCTCATTTTTCTGACAACACATGTATGTTAGGTGTTGTAATTGTGCAACATCAGGCACATTGTTTCGTTTATGATTTCGTAACGTTGATGTGACATATCTTTGTCCGGGGGTGGGTGGGAGGTGCCTGGAGTGGGGCCTAGGGGGGGGGGGGTCCTGGGGGTGGTAGGGGTGGGTGTTGTTGCCCTCTTGGGGCTCCGGGTTGCATGGTCAGTGGCTCCATGGCATCTGTTGTTCTTCATGTGTGGCTCTGTGCTGGGCTCCGTTTGATGGTGCAGGTTGTCGTCCGACTTTGCACCAGGTCAGAGCAGGTTAGATTCATGCTGCTAACGCGCCTTATCACATGTTTTGGGATCTTATCGCCGATCTGGCTGGCCGTTGAGAATGTTGAGGTGTGGTGTTATTGTGGATTTTTGCTCGGGAACGCCTACTCTGCATCTAATTAGCGATAGTTGCGGGGGTCATCTTTGGCGATGTTTTTTGCGGCTGCTATTGCAGGTAAACTGGTGTTATCGGCTGTTAGCACCAGCTTGTGAATGGGGCGATAATTTTATCGCGACTTTGGCTGAGATAAAGTGCTGTTAACTCGGCGATAGTTCATTGAGAATATGCCCCTTGGTTTTGATAATTTCTATCTACCACTAATCTCAAGACACTGTTATTTATATATCCATTTATGTAATTCATTGGAAAGTGGCATTTGTGTGGGGTAGCATGATGATACAGAATTCAAATTATAAAAATAATGTTCTGTTCTTCACTAGCATTGCAAAAACGTTTCTGTTCAATGCAACTCTTACCACACTCTCACCAAATTGAAAAAGGAATGCCACCATGAAAGATCAGAGGTGTAAGTCACTATCTGAGGAGTACAATATATGGTCAGAGGTAGAGTATACCACAAAGCCATCAAACTAAGTGAACAAGTCTTACATCATCAATGCACAAATAAGGTACAAAATTAAACAGATTGTAAGAGATCAGGAATCGATCCTCACCCAACAGAAAATTAAATATACTAACTTGAAGCTTGAATAATGATGAGCTGCATGAACAAAGCAATTCTTACCCACATTCGTGGTCCATTGTAGTGTGATAAATATATCTGCCTCTAAGTGAACTATCCCCATGCCGTCATCAACTCATGCTTCAAAAACCTACTGCAAACCCAGATGACCCAGCAATGTATCAACAGATTATAAATGCAGCTTTCTCAGTAAAATATTGAAGAATGAGTTGACAAAGCATGTTTAGAAATACATTAAGCTTAACCATCTTCGATCTCTATAATCAGGGGAAAGGTCTGTACCGAGAAGAGAGGCAACAATTAAGAATATCAAGGATGATCGTCTGTTCCCTTGGAAAAAAAGAAGCAAGCTCTCTTGATACTCCTCAATCATTCTGCATCTTATGATATTCTAGAATCAACAAATTAATACATTAATTCATGTCCTCAGATTGCATAGCACTGTAACTGACACCGATTTCACAATTGATGCTTCAAGATGAAAATTGAATATTTCTGCATAATGTTAAATAATTACTCTTGAGGCAATTGTGGCAATGTAATTAAGAACCTGGGGTCAGAACAGAGAACTATTTGACCCAAAATATAAACCATTAGACCTTTTTAAAGACTGAATAAATGATGGTGCATCTGGCATAACAATACAACTGATTCAAGTTCAACTGTGGCTAGGCTCTGACAAATCACTAGTAAAAATCTAAATCCGTATTTGTAAAGCGCAAACTACTCACCCTTACGGGTCTCAAGGCGCTGGGGGCCGTCGTGGAAATTAAGTGAGCTATTGCCCAGAGTCACATGGTGCTAAGCTGCCACCGGAGCCAGGGATTGAACCGTGAGCCCTGTGCTCCAAAGTCAGCTGCCCTGGCCCTGCACCACACCTCTCCACTAGTACAGAGATGGTATGTTGGTATCATTATGAACACTCAAATCTCCATCCAATTGAACAATGATTGTGGTAGCTAGAACACAGGCATTTTGATAGTGGGTAGGTCAGCTAATATCATGCTGCCCCTCACATTGCCTAAAAGTGTATCCGCTGTACCACAAAATACAAAGAAATGGAAATTGGAATTATTTTTAAACAGACGATTGCTCTCCGCATCACGGCCATTGTCAGAGTTGTAAACTAACGGCTGTTCACATCCAAAATAATCCTCTAGCTAAAGGTCATCAACCATGAGGTTGGAACACGGTTCTGAGTGATGGGGTGCTGAACTAAAGTAACATAGTGTATGCAGGAATCCCCAAAAAACATCATGGAAAGAGTGCAAGGATTAACAAACATTGGTAAAGCCAATAGAACTTCTCTTAAAAAAATTAGGGCTAAGCTATTGACTTTGCCAATTCTTGTTTCTACAGGATAGTGAAAAAAATATTAACAAATTAAAAATAAAAATGACTGGCAGTGCATCACGTGCGGAAGCACTAGCATACATTTTTGAAGGCTTTGTATTTATTGCAAAAGCGTGTTCTGAGGTTTCTGAGAGTGTATCATGAGCGATGTGCACACATGGACATGTGAAACAATGGGGTGACCCAGTTACGTGTAGAACCTGGGGATTGGTACATTAAGTGAACAGTGGTTCTACCACCAAAAATGCTTCAGAAAGCGTGGAACGTATTTTATAAAAATTATCCCTCAAATAAGATGAGACTTTCATTTAATGATAAATATAAGAGCAAGTCCAAACTAAAGAAACTCTACCCAAAAATTACTCATATACTTCTGAATATGTTTAGGATTTTATGACAAAATCATATTGATTCAAGCTAGCCTGGCTGATGAGGGTTGTTAAACAGGTTTAGAAAACAGGAGAGTGAAGGCAAAAGTTTGGGATGACCCTGCAGAAAGGGCCAAGTACAATAAAACCCATAGATAGAATTTTGTTACATGAAATGTCACAGATTAGGGAAGGATTTTGGTGCTAGTTACGACCTCTGACAAACCCTAGGGGTAAAAGATTTGCACTTTAATAATTCTGTTGGAAACTCTTCGGAAGGCCTGACAGGCTTAGCTGTCTGCTAGGATCTTGTAAGGAAAAAAAATGATACATATACCCCCTATAAATAAATACATGTCCATATAGATACATAGAGGGCCTTTGGATGAGTTCTCTTCTGCCACTGGTTAGTCTGAGTGTTATGTACACTGCATAGAGTAATGGTTCAGACTACATCAGTCACTGGCCCTCTTGCTCTGTCAATGATGGCATTTTCTGATAACATGATCTACCTAAAAATGAGTGTGCTTAAGTGCCAGGGCTGGTCGGCTAGTCATTTTATTTAAACTTTTCTTAAGAGGATACTGTAAAGTCATTGGCTCTTGGCCAACATACTTGGTAAATCATGACACAGTCACGGTGGTGATGCTTAGTTAATTGGCCACAAGCCCATGTACTCGGGCCCTTTTATCAGCAGGCCCATGTCACTCATGATGCCTGTGGTGGATGGGTGTGGGGGTGTGTGTGGCCAGCCCTCAAATGGGTGGCTGGTAAACTCAAGCCTGCTGAGACATTAGAACGGGTCCAGCATGACACTAGAATTCCTCCCAAACTTTATTAAAAACAAAATAAAGCCCAAACTGTGAGAATGAATGAAAACAACTAAAACAACACAGTCTCACAGCCTCGAGAGGCAGTCAGCAGAACAGCCGTGGATAGGTGCAGCTGGGAGCACCCAGGCATCTCAGCACATATCCATAGTTTATCCAGAATACCTTTGGACATGAACGCTGAGCTGACGAAATCCGTATCCCTCGGCTTCACGTTAGTTGGGTGACAGCCCACCTATGCGATGGTGATCAGTCCGGCGTGCTCACACTGTGATGCAATGGGTGTTAAAAGTTCAAACGTTGGGCATCAGGATCGTCGGTGGAATCCTTGTGGAGCTTTTCTCCTGTGGGTGTCTTGGTGGTTTGTAGTCGTTAGGCTGCATTTGAGTGTTGAGATACTCCTTTGGTGGTCATGGGGATGCCCATAGCACTGATGGATGTGTTTGCCAATGGATGATCTGGACGAGAGGGTGATATAGCTGGACCAAATCCTTCAATTATTTAGGGGCAGAACCTGCTTTGATCTTGAACATATAACACAGTGCTCTGAACTTAACCCGATTCAGCACCATCAACCAGTGTAAGTCACGTAGACTCCCTTAGACAGAGGCAAACTTAGGTAGGCGATTAAGAAGCCTTGCTGCTGCTTTCTGCACCATTCGCAGTCTATGGATGGTCGATCTATCAGCTCCCAGATACAGGACGTTACTGTCATCTAGTCTTGAGATTACAAGAGCTTGGATCACAGTTCTCTGAGCTGGGAGGGGAATTAACCATAGAATCTTTTTTAACCACTTCAGGACAGCAAAGCAGGTAGATGTCACCTGGGCTTCTTGTTGTTTCATAGACAGAGATTCATCCACAATGAATCCCCGGTTCTTAACGCTGCTCACAGGCACAGGCAGAGCTCCTAATTCGGGGGGCCAGTGCTGAGGCCCCCAAAGATCATGTCTTTTGCCTAAGATCATAACTTCAGTTTTATCACCATTGAGCAGGTTATTCTGCATCTAGAGGGCGACTTTGCTCAGTCCCAAGATGAGGTCTGAGGGCTTGTGTCCTTGTGACGAAGAGAGGGAGAACACAATCTGTGTATCATCAGCATAAGAAAAGAGAGACAATCCCGCACTTTGACCATCTCCGCAAAAGGGCGGACATATATATTAAATAGCAAAGGACTCAGCACCGAACCCTGTGGAACTCAAGAGGGGAAGGCGTGGGAGTTGGAACTAGCCATAACGGAAGAGACCTGGAAGGTCCGGTCCTTAAGAAAGGAGTGAAACCATTCCAAGGCCATTCTGTCCAGGCCCATTGTCTGCAGGGCTCCCAGGAGAATATGATGGGACACGGTATCGAAGGCAGCGCTGAGATCCAACAGGATGAGTGCCGCAGTTTCACCCTCATCTAAACGGTGTCTTAGCATTTCTGTAACCCTCAAAAGGGTGGATTCAGTAGCGAAACCAGCTCTGAAACCCAATTTGGAGGAATGAAGAAAATTCTGGGTTTCAACAAAAGAGGCTAGCTGGTCATTAACGTGCTTCTCCAGAATTTTGGGAAAAATGGGGAGCAGCGAGATAGGGCGGATGTTGGATGGAATTAAGGGATCGGAATTTTCTTTCTTTAAGAGAGGGAGGACTATTGCATGTTTCCATCTTTGGGGAACTAAACCCTCCTTCAGAGAGGAATTAAGGAGCTCCATTACCATCAGTAGTATGGAAGGATCCAGCTGCCCCAACACATGTGGAGGTAGGGGATCGAGGGGAGAACCTGTTTCGGTTTTGTGGAGAATGTAGTAGAAGGAAGTAATGTCCAAGGGGGCCCAGGTGTCCAGTTCAAGAGAGGAGCTGATACTGTTTGTGGAATTTGCTGCATAGAGATTCTGTCTAATGTTAAGTGAGTCCACTACCTCTAGCCAGGCATCCTGTGAGCTTTTGCTTCATAGCTGGGATGTATGTTCTCAACTTTTTCAGTAAAGAAAAGAGCGAGTTCTTCACAATAACTGTGGGAGAAGGCAGGAGAACTCGTCGATTTCCCAGCGCCAGATAGTCGCTTTACTACTTTGAAGAGAGTTTTGGTGCAGTGTTGAGCCTGTAAAATGTTTTGGGAGTAAGACTCCGCGCGGGCGGCTTTACAAAGACAAAAGTATTTACTTAAGGCCATTTTATAAGCAAATGTAGTTTCCTCAGTATAGTGTTTCCTCTAGTGCCTTTCCAAAGTTCGGCAATTAGTTTTTTCATTTTACATATGGTTCTGCCATTGAGCTGTCTCCAGGGACGTCGCTCCGCCTCGTTGGCTGGCTTGTGTCTACAGGTGCACTTTTGTAGTGGTATGAATCCTTGTTCGTATCCCCTTGTTGATCTCTCTAGTGTACCTGTGGTCATCCGGTTCTTCAGTGTGACAGGATTGTCACTCCTCTTTTTCTTCATGATGTGGCGTCGTGTCACATTCTCTTCTTTGTGTTGCAGTGGTGGCAGCTTGCCACTTGGGGATGTGTGGCTCTCCTCATGCCTGTAATGGAAAGCTGAGCGAAGCAGTCTTAAGGCAGTGTTGGTGGAACTCCCATTATAGTCTCTGGCCCACTGTGGGCGGTGCTATTGCAGTTGAGATGTGTAAATGCTCTCTTCCTGCATTCGGGCCACACCTGGCCTTTCCTCATCTCTTATCTCTGGGGAGTGCTGGGCATGTGCAGCATCTCCTTCGCGGGCCCCTGGCGAGCAACCAGGCTCTTTTTGTAACATGCCTGGTCTCTGTGAGGGTGCCCCATCTTTTCTCACGTTGCAGTGCTGCCATCTTGTTACCAGGGGCATAGGATGCTCTCCTCCCCCTTCAGGGAGATAAGCAGTTGTTTTCTGGATCTCTGGTCAGATTGTGCTCCTCTGGGGCGCTGGGGCGGCCTTGTTGACGCTGCTGTGGGCTTCTCGGGGCTCTTTGCTGGGGCTTGATGTTGCAGCCTAACCTAGATGTTGATGGGCTGGTTCTGCAGGCCAATCTCACTCTGCAGACTCCCTGCACACACGTGCATACGCACTTAATGTTCACTGTGCTGGTGTTGTACCATTGCTCACCAGCGGGGGCAGCAGTAAGCCTCTTTAAAAGTCCTAGCCCCGTCAGGGCTGCTCCAGCAGGCTACTATTGCTGGGTGCAGTTTTGCACATTGACCACCAGTTGGCGCTGCAGGCGCTCCACGAGGCCACGGCAGCCTTCCCTGATGCTGCGGGCCTCGTGACCGTTGGAATGCAAAAGTAGTAGTGTTAACTGTTCGTGTTGGTGAGGGCTCAATGCTTGTGGGCCACCTGCTCAACATGGGGAAGGTATGCGGGGGGGGGCACTGCAGGCTATATGGTAATGCCAGGTGCCTTTGCATGAATGTTTTGTTGTTGTTTACTATTGCACCATAAGGCTCTCGCTTGAAGCCACAGCCTTACAACACTCAGGCTGGTTGTGGTGCATCACTAAAGGGCTGCAGCAGATGCTTTCTGGCATCAGAGTGCACGGTGACGTGCCTATCTCCGGGCCGCGTTGACTGCACAAATGAAGTTATGCGGGGGTGCACTGCGGGTATATACTTGTGTTGGGCGGCAGAGCAGGCCTTAATTTGTTGAGGCGGTTTATTTTGCCAGGGCCGCTTTACATTTCAGTCATTTACCCGGCCCTGGCGCAGTGCAGCACAGCGGGGTGGCAGGGCCGCTGGCTGCAGCATATGCTCTCCCACCTTGCTTGCTCTTGAGGTGTCTCTTGCCGACACTTCTCCCTCCCTGCCAGCGGAGGGCAGCTCTAACGGGAGGTGTAGGAAGCAGACAGGCAGCAAGTATAGCGAGGTGTTGGAGACGACCCGTCTCTCCACTTTTCTCCTTTCTCACAAGAACGGGTTCATGGTCTGCTAGGGGCCACAGGACTGCGTCTTCAGTCAGACAGCAGTGATGATGCTGATTGAAATGTCCCATCAATCACGGAGACCTGCAAGTTGGCATGGCATAGGGTCAGAACCCCTCGTCGCCATTGTAATATCATGGGCTGTAGGCCCATGTACTTGGTAAATCATGACACTCAATGGTGATGCTTTGTTAACTGGCCACAAGCACATGCTCTCGGGCCCTTTTATTAGCAGGTATCACGTCACTCATGACGCCTGTGGTGGATGGGTGTGGGGTGGGTGTGTAGCAAGCCCTAAAGATGGTGGCTGGTAAACTTGTGCCTGCTGAGACACTAGAACGTGTTCAGCAGGAAGCTACAGATACTACAACTCTCCAGTCGGTGCTAACAGGTTATTTACTTGGCGCTCATTTTATCTCTATTGTGCCACATCCCACGTGGCTACTTCCTGTAGCCCAAGAGACAATTAGTGAATGCTACTTCCATAGTGGATGATTGTTGTACCATTCTAAGATAACCAACACCTTGATCATAAATGTGGCAGCCCTGCTGGAACATTAAAACAATGATAGACAATGTACTATACCGCTTCAAGACGGATATTAGCTGTTATGTTTAGTTTAATTATTGTAAGCTTATGACCGCCATATTTAGATGGCTGCATGATTTCTTTTTCCTGCTTGTATTCTTTACATTTATCTTGCATATGCTGTTGAGTTTGTGTGTTTTTATTGCGATTGTGTCAAAGGATGAAAACACTAATGAGTCGGTGATGGATGAATGGCTGCGTGAGTACAATGATGAGTGACAAAGTGCATGAGTACCTGGTTCATGACTTATTGAGTGCCTAAACCAATCAGTGGTACAAAAGGCAATTTCATTCATAAGTCAAACCTATTGGTATTGCCAATGCTTATTTCTAATCTTTGGTGACAGTGTATTTTGATTTTACCATGTCCATATTTTATCTAGTGGTTCACATTAATTCTATAACTAGCAGGTAAAGTAACGGATAGACTTTGCATTTCTATTATTATTATTTATTGTATTAATTTATTTTTCATAAATACAAACAAGCAACAATAAACCCCAGTGCATGTATCATGCCATCCCTACCAACATGGGCTCCTACATGGTACAGTCTGACAAGGTTGGAGTGTAGAAATGTCTGTGTTGTTGCTTGATCCATGCTTGATTTTTGCTTTCGTAGGCTTGATCCTGTAATTGAGACAAATCCTTTAGCATTGGTACAGAAAATAGATCAGCTTTCACAACATCCATAGCAACAGCAGCAGTCTTATACAAGTGGCATTTTTAACAGCAGAGTCGGCTAAGGCATTGCCTCTTGAAACGTCATCATGATAGTGTTGGTGGGCTGCACATTTTTCAACAATTACCTTATCTGGTAATTGCAAAGCGTTTAAAAGATTTTGAACATGTTCCCCATTTTTAATGAAGTCCTTGTTAATTCCAGGAAATCCCTTTCTATCCAAAGGAGCCCAAACTCTTGAGTTACTCCAAAAGCATACTTTAAGTCAATGTTTTCAGTAACAGTCTATTCTTTGGCTAGAATGCAAGCCTTTTGTGAGCGCAATAAGCTACACAATCTGGCCCAAAACAGTGTAGCCAGATAGTAAGTTAGTTCAAATTCATCTATAGCAGTGTTTCCCAAAGGGTGAGTCGGGTCACTGTCCGATTTTTGGTGAGTTGTGAAAGTCCAAGCAATAAATAAGGATGCCTTTAAATTCTGTATAATGTCAGGCTATGTCTTCAGCTGCTTATTTTTTAACATGGGATCTGGTATTTATAAACTCCTCTCACTTTGCAATCAGAGAAAGAAAAGTAAAGTGAATTGTGCGACAATATTGCTGGGATATATGCAGTGTGAAAGGAAAGGCTGTAGGATGTAATTTTTTCATAGCACACAACAAAATATAAATACATGTAAATGAAGTGTACACTTTTAAGCAGTTAGGAAAGCAAAAATGAAGCGCTTTCTTTTGTAATTCTGAAGCATAAAGGAAACAAAGATTTCAATATAATCAGACCAAATCAAGACACTTTACTTGGTGATGCACAAATAATAATTCAGTATAATGCGATTTCTACACATTATCATTTGTCTGCATTATAGTTTTATCAATAAAACTGTATTTCTGTGAAAATTTAGTGACCATTTCAATGGAATATGTGCTGTCTGTAAATGACATTGCGCTACCACAAGATGCTTAAGTTACATTAAAAATCCACCTGCCTCATTAAAGCTAGGTGCGAATGTATGTTGTACTAAAAAGTGGGTTGTGGTTCTTAAAAGTTTGGGAAGCATCGATCTAGAGGGATGTCAGTTAAATCAGTACGTGGCTTAGTAACCAGTGCAGTAGTTAAAATACAGTCATGTGGTTATCCATATTCACTAAGAGGGATCAAAGAGGCTGGGTTCAAAGCAGGACACTGAACCAAAGTGATATGAGAGACCAATAACAATACAATTTCATATCAGGACAAACTTGCTGTAGACAAATGTTGCGGTTTTGAAGAAAACAGAAGTGCAACCACAGAGTGTGGCATTGAAATGGTTAGTGGGGGAAGTTAAAACAATATTTAAAAAGACATGTTGCCACCGTCACAGAACGTAAACAGGTTGGACCCCATATATAACTTGATCCAATACAGAGGAATAGTAAACTATGGGTCTCTTCTGAGCCCCATGGCTTTGTACTATACACTATGTGCAAACCCATTTCATTCATGACAATACAAAGTAAATGTTTCATGTAATCAGGGAGTGTAAGGTGGGTGCTGAAGTCAATGCTGGTTTTTTTTGTAGCTTCACTAGATCACTGCAAATTTTCAGGGGTGTCTCTTCTGACAAATTCTTATAGAGGCTGGCTATGTCAGAGAATCCATTGTCTCAGTTCTCTACCATTCCCAAAAAGATAAGCACTTGGGAAACAGTTTTAAGGTGAGGTAACTTATAGATGGGTTTGAGTCTTTCAGAGGACAAGTGGCTACTTTCTGCAGAAATTTTATGGCAAAGATATCTGACCCAGAAAAGTCAACACTGGATTTTTTTCAATTGAAGGCATGTTACCTTTCTTAGACGATTCAGTGAGGAGATAGACTGAGGGTCTGATTTAGATTTAGGCAGACAGATTACTCCGTCACAACGGTGATGGACATCCCGTCCACCGAAATATAAATCCTATAATATCCTATGGGATTTATATTTCAGCGGATGGGATATCTGTCACCGTTGTGACAGAATAACCCATCCGCAGAAATCTAAATCAGGCCCTTAGTCTTCAGAGTCAGAGTAGACTTCCGTGAGAAGACCAACATGTCCTAATCCTTCTTTCCGGCTTGAGAAAAGATTGAGGGAGACTGTGGAAATCCTTTTGGGAGACGAGTTCATGAAAGTTGAGACCCTCAGAATGTGAATGAAGGTACTGACACTCATCATTTATGGGTATGGAGAAGAAGGCAGAATAGAGATCAACAGTAAACCACTGGGAGCTGGCAGGGATGCAAGCAAAGACTGGTAGTGGGCTTGGGGCCCACATAGAAGTTCAGAACAATCACTCTATTAATTACCCTGAGGCTCTACACGTTGGTCTTCCCCGCAATGAGATTTGAGAGAATTAGGTTGTTATTTCTGTTGAGAACAAGAACTTGAACCCCTTGGGTTATTAAATCTGCTATTACAAGGTGGACACATTCTTCCTCCTCAGGTTTTAGTAGGTGCTGAGGTATGCTGGGTAATACTTCTATGGGTCCAATTTCACCTTAACGAGCTCCATCAAGGAGATGAACTCTACATTTTTGGCCCCTGTATCCCACAATATTAATGGTACCTGCGAAAGCAATTCATTTAAATCAGAAGACACGACAACAGCGCCTGCTTCTTCTGCACATTTCAAACTCTCATATAACAAGATAAGTATCTTACTCTCTTGCCTCTGAGGTATATGTAGGAACACCTCATCTGGATTACAAAGCACAATGCAGTTAACTTAAGGATGTCCCTGCCTAGCAGGTTAGTCGGAGAAGTGGGACTGATTAAGAAGGAATGTTTGTCACTAATAGGTCCTACAGAAATGAACACAGGGTCTTTGATGTGGTGGGCAACTCAATGATTGGAAATAGTGACTGTATCTCTGGACAAGCCCGAGACAGGCAAAGAAGGGAATTCAGAGGTTTTGACGGGCGAGTGGTTTTGCACCCGTATCACTAAGGCAAGTGGTGCGTTTACCATTGATGACCAGTCTAAATGAGGACCCTTTTTATCTACGGGTATGATAATATTAATTTCACAGTCAGAACCTCTCAGGCTTCCCTAAAACTCAGGGTAAGTGTTTGGAACAATTTGGTGGTACACTGAATTATCCAGAGGTCCCAGCGTGTTCAAGTAATGTCAGGAAAATCTCACTTCCAGTGCCTCAGCTGACTGCATTAAAAAAAAAACCTCCTAACCCTGGGGTCTCTCCCCGGCCCCTCCCATATCCTCTTCCAATTCTCCCACCTCCCTTTGCCCTCCCATCCCCTTTGTGGCAATCACTGCCCTGCTCTTTTAACCACTTTTTTTGCACGTTCTGGAATTTCAACAGCACTAGTTTCAATTTCACATTCTCTTTCTTTTTCTCCTGGGTAGCAACAAAGGGGGATATTCACAAGAACGTGCGATAAACATCGCCAAAATAGGTTAACGCAAGTTTTCATATCGCCGTCTATCGCGGGAAAATAACTCCGTGTTAACGTCGTATTTTGAACACGGCGGTAACATGCGATAGTCTCCCGATAACGCGTCAAATGTCCGCGATAACATTACCGGAACGGCGATGAAAATCCAAACCCGAACGCGAAAAAAGCTGCAATGGGCCCAACCGCGATAAGACAATCAGCGAAAAGCAGCGCCAGGCCTGCAATTCACACACATCAAGCGGGAAAAACCACTACAAAAGCAGAAAAAAAACACAAACAAAAACCAAACTACAGCGAAGCACAATGGAGGCAGCCGGAGCAGGTACAGAGGACGGCCAGAACCCCACAAGCCCCCTGGAGGAGCAGCCTGGGACCTCGGGGACAGGGAAGGGCAAGGACAAGAAGAAGAGGAAGACGCAGTTCAGTCCGCAGGAAAACAGGATCCTGATCATGGAGGTGATAGAACACCATCAGCAACTGTTCGTCACCTCCACTGTGTCATTGGCAACAAAAAATGGAACATGGTAGTCCATCGTGGACAAGGTGAATGCAGTCGGAGTGCTGAGGAGGACAATGGACAAGGTCAAGAGGCGCTGGAATGATGTGAAGCGCAAGACCAAGCAGAAACTCGCCAACAACCAGAAGGCAGCAATGCAGACTGGAGGTGGGAGTCCAGCGCCACAGGAGGAGCTGGATGAGATGGAGGAAATGGTGTCCACAGTCATCAGTGGGGAGACGGTGGCAGGAGTTGGGGGACCGGACACTGCTCAACATGACCAGACACAACAGCAACAGGGTGAGTAACGACCAGAGACTGGGGGGACGGGGGGGAGATGGGCACAATGGCACACATGCACAATTAATCGGAGCACAGTGCACACCCACAATGACTCTGGATCATGTCCCTGATCCCCTTGGCACACTGCAGCACACATAGCAACAGCACGTAGGCCCCCGTCGACTATGTGCCCAGAGGAGGCCCGCCCACGCATCACTTATCTCACAACCAACCCATGCACATGTGCTGAACCCAGCAAAGCTGCGGGTCCGTGAGCCACACTGACAATGCAAGTGACACTGCATGACGATTAGCATGGCTGCAGTCCGATCATCATGACATGGTGCACGCCACCACACTGAGGTGGCTGAGTGTGGACCACATCCGTAAAGGAGCAGGTCACACTCTGACACATCCACCTGCACAAACAACCCCTGAAGTCAACAACACATCTGCGGACAAACCATGCCCCAGAGTCCCAACTCCCACCAAGACCCAAATTCACCCAAGTCTGCAACATCTCAGCACTGTATGGGCACAGAAGTCAAAGGCACACCGTCTGAAAGGGACAAGGGGCAGCAAAATCAGAGCTGCAGGGGCGACTCTCCCAAAATGCAGCACACACACATGACATTCAGAGCACATCAGCATTGACAACAATGTGGTACAAACTGCAACACGTTTACAACAGGACAGAGGACACAACAGGTGCCGCTTGTGTGTAGAAACTGGCCAATCACGTTTGGCATAGGAGGGAAATGTGAGATGTCAATGTACAAGTACAAACACATATCCGTGATGTTGTCGAAATGTCCACTGTCCCGCATCAAATAGGCAGCTCCTCCTAAACAGTCACAATGTACATTGTCATGCAGTCTGTATGTGAACTTGTACAATGCGTCAACATACATGTGAACACAATGTAATACTGCATCTCCCCTTCACATTGTAGAGGGAGCATCAACACCTCCTGCAGAGCACCCCCAACAACTCTTCACTGATGACGATGAGGACATCCCCAACATCGACACCGAAGCCCTCCAAGTCCTCATTGACAGCTTCAGCACCCCACCTCCAGGAGCAGGGCAGCTCAGCTGCACCGAGGAGACCCCACCCCCTGCACAGACCACACAGCAGGAAGCACCTACCACCCCGGCTGTCTCCCAGGACCCCCACGAACAACACATGGCCTTCCAACGCCGTGTGTTAGACAAACTTGATGCCATACATGGGTGTCTGAGTACCATCAGGGACCACTTACAGTCCCTAACGGACACCCACAGTCCGCTCCATGCTCACCAATGATCCATGGCTGCCATCGCTGGAGTCATGATACTGAGACAAGAACAACTGTCCAGTCAGAGTGGCTCCAGCGATGTCAGCCGGGAGTTGGGACAGATGCGGGGGCTCATGGAGAACATGGAGCGGATGCAGGTGGAAAGAATGGCTGCCACGGCTGCACACCAGCGAGATGTGGCTGGGACCTTCCATGCCCTGCAGCACATCGTCATGGCATTGCTGCCTCAAGGCCTGGCGCAGATGAATGCTGCTTCTACAACTACATCTCCACCCCCTGATGTGTCAGTGCCTCACAGTGTGGCAGGCAATCCACCTCCGGCCCCTGATGTGTCAGTGGCACACAGTGCGGCAGGCAATCCACCTCCGGCCCCTGATGTGTCAGTGGCACACAGTGTGGCCGACATTCCACCACCACCCACGTGTGTGGCACATGTGACATCAGAGGACGAAGATGCGGGTAAATCAACCTTACTGGTAAGGAGGAGGCAGTAGCATTCATCTCCGCCATATGGCCTGTTTCTGCCCTTTGCATCATCACCTTCCACTGTCCCCCGATACACTCTGCGACACTCACCTTGGACCTCGACATGGACTGCCATATTCTGTTTGGTTACCAATGACACAGCGATCAGACTGTGAACTGAACTCTTCCTCTTCTGATGTACTTTTCATTCCCTGAAGGACTCTGGCTGGCCCTCCACGGGCCAATAATGTGAAGTGGGGTTTGCATGGCCCTGTACTGCTCCAGCTGCAACACTCCACTGGATGTGAATTACACATTCAGAATCGCACAGATGTGTCATGTCTTTGATCAGTCAAGTATGAAAGTATGGATGGATGTAGGGTCAGTGATTCCCCCTTACGTCCATGTTGCTCATGTCGTGGGACTTGAGTCACAGGGTGCAACATTGCCGATTGCGGTCCGTGTGGCATAGACACTACAACAGAGACACAAGCATCAGTTACTTCCTTGTCCAGCCCAGAACTGAAGCACGCCCAGAGCCCCAGGCTCATTGTTCACACCCCTACGCTGGACTGGCATACGCCAGCCCAGCCCACTCCGCTTAGGCTTACAGGGGGGATGACAAAGTTACATGTCCCAGGTCTTCCCTGTTGATCTGATCTGCTGATCACTGGTCTAGTTGTCAGCATGCCACAGCCACTCCCTGAGGGCTGGTTTACACCCACACCACACCCATCCAGCACAGGCATCACGGGACATGTGACCCTGCCAATAAAAGGGGCCCACCACAGCACATCCCCCACTGCCGGAGGTGACATGATGGCGTCCGCATCCACGGAACTCAGTCATGAGGGGTCCGAGACTTGCGTTGCACTGAGTTAGTGACACCCGATGGCCTGCGTCCAGCACGGGCCTACCAGCACGTGACGATGACTTGCGTTGCACAGGGTTAGTGGCACCCGCTGCACTGCGGCTGGCAGGGGCCTACCGGCACGTGACGATGACTTGCGTTGCACAGGGTTAGTGGCACCCGCTGCACTGTGGCTGGCAGGGGCCTACCGGCACGTGACGATGACTTGCGTTGCACAGGGTTAGTGGCACCCGCTGCACTGCGGCTGACAGGGGCCTACCGGCACGTGGCGATGACTTGCGATGCACAGGGTTAGTGGCACCCGCTGCACTGCGGCTGGCAGGGGCTTACCGGCACGTGGCGATGACTTGCGTTGCACTGAGTTAGGCCCACCTGAAGAGCTGAGCGGGTGTGCAGCCTGCGATGATGCGTTGGCCTCGATACGGCATCCAGCGAAACAAGACTCAAATTGAACAGTGTGCCCTGCTGGACCGCAGTGTACGTGCAGGCAGCAGTCAGCACAGACATGACTCCACGGTGCGGTGCCGCAGGGTGCGCTGGGGGCCTGTGGCGTGGAAACCAGTGACCGGCTGAGGAGGTTGCACCGGCACGTGGAGGGCCCTCTTGGAGACACGCCGGTGCCGGCAGGTGAGAATTGAGGCCTGGGTGCGCAGGGGCGAGCAGTCATCGCTTGGCGGCGGACCGGTCTGGGGACCAGGACTGGGGTGCAGCAGGTGCACAGGATCGCACAGGGACCACCGGTCACAGCAGCGGCCTCGTGGCTGTGTGGGGGGCGCAGCCCTGGCAGACACGACCCTGCATGCGATGACGTGATGTGCGCGGGGTGGTTTGGGACGTAGCCACCTCGTCTCCAGTGTAAATCTGCCCGTTGAAGGTGGTCGGCCACGTGTGTATAGGCCTATGGACAGGTTATGGCGGAGACTGAGAAACACGCAGTAGTCACTTTGGTGGTGGATTTGTGACGTATGCATTCCCACAGTTGTGAGTTGTAGGATTGTGGAGTTGAGGTGTGTGGTGTGTTCAGTTGGTACTTGCCGATGGGCAGTGCATTACCATTGGTGCCATCCTCAAAGCGCTGGTTGGTGGCGGACTTGCGGACATGTGGGAATCATGCACACTGCCTGGGGAGTTTGCGACGACATTGGTGGACAGGCCACGGTGGTCCACTTTTGTCTGCACATTGATGGCATGCGTGTGGTTGCTGTTGCAGTGATTGTGTGCCGTGTCGGCAGGGGGCACAAGTCGTACACGTGTGCTGTGAATTGCCCCCAACACGTGCGTGACGCCAGCTATGGTGTAGTTCCTTGCGTGGTCTCAAGATGTTCCTGCGCAGTGTGGGGGGAGTGAGGGGCATGGGTATCGAACTGACACACACCGTGATGCTTTCAGGTAAGATGAGTCCTGCATGATGTGACCGTAACAGCAGTTCGTGTGGTCGTTACCTTCCTTTTCATTCCTACGACGGTTACGTCCACGTGAACTTCTGTTACGGTCTTCTCATGCATGATTTATCATGCCTATGAGCATTCAGGTTTGTCCAAGTGTAGTACACTGTACCAGATCAGGCATGTGGCTATACGGAAGTTTGACCATAGTCACCATTTCTCCCACAGGTTTCTGAAGACACGTTGCCCTGTTGAAGTTCCCCGTTGGGAATGGAACACGTTGGCTGAGCTTTTCGTTTTGTTTGTTTGTGTATTTGTAATAAAGTTCTGTTTTTTCACTACTGTTGACTACTGGACTTCATGACCTGGCGCACCCACATTTCGGTTACTACGATTTTGGGTCTGGGGCACGGAGGCGTCTAGCACGGCTGGCGTTGGGGTTGGTTGCGCAGGTACTCTACGAATTGGAACTATCGTGTGGTGCGGATACAGGGGCCCGCCGTTGCTTTTGTGGACATGCATCCATGACATGTGTGAGGGAGTTTGATGGGGCTGGCTATGAGACTCCTCCGACTCTGGCAGTTGTTGGTTGGAAGGTACCAGGGGCCAACAGGTGCAGCACAGCCAGCAGCTTTGTCTGCGGGGGGATGTTGGTTGTCCGCTGTGTTGGTACCGTCAGCCTGTGGGCAATGTGGGTCAGGATGCGGAGGATGGTTGTCCTTTTGAGCCTGTGTTGGCCAATGGCTTCTTCTGGCGTTGAGTATCTGGGGCTGGTGTGTTTTAGGGTCGTCCTCTGTCCTGCACTGCCTAGGTGGTAATCAGGGTGGGGTGGTCCGGGGGGGAGGCCTGGGAGTGGTGGCGGTGCATGTTGTGGCCCTCTTGGTTCTCCGAGCTGCATGATCAGTAGCTCCATGGCATCTGTTGGTCTTCAGATGTGGCTCTGGGCTGGGCTCCCTTTCATACTGCGGGTAGTCGTCCTGCTTAACACCAGCAAAAGGCAGGTGTTAAATCCCTGCTGCTAACTCGCCTTATCGCCTGTTCTTGGTTTGCATCGCAGATCTGACTGGTCGTTGAGAATCTCGCGAAGTGGTGTTTTCGTGTGTTTTTGCACGGGAACGCCTACTCTGCATATCATGAGCGTTAGTTGTCGCTCTCATCCGTGGCGATGTTTTTTGCAGTAGCTATCGCAGGAAAACTGGCGATGTCGGCAGTTTGCACCTGCTTGTAAATGGGGCGATAAATCTATCGCCACTTTTGCGGCACTAAAGTGCCGATAAATCGGCGATAAGTCCTTGTGAATATGCCCCACAGTGTTTTGCGATGGTCACTAACTCTGCTAACTTCTTAGTATCGCATCCAATACATAAACAGGTCAAATGCTTCTTAACATTCAGCAACAATGCCTGCACAAAAGCACACCCACAACTTCCTGACCCATCTCCATCGGACGGACTATGCCTGAGTACCTTTCCATAAGCCACTCCAGGCCTTAGTCTTTTTCTGCTTGCACTTAGAGATTTTAGTCCAGCCCGTTTTCACCAGCCATATCTCTGTAGATCTGACTGTTGAGTCAGGTTTTCTCAAACATTGGGGAATTGTTTATTTATGCTCATTAAATCTGAGGAGGTCCAGTGTATGTGAACCACAACTCTACCCTCTGCAGCTGGATAGGCCCTCAGATATAGGAGGGATGAAGCGGGTGGACCCTCGTTATTAAAATCACTTGGGTGAGGAGAAGGTTAAAGCCATCTAAACAGTCACCCAAAAGTTCATCTCAAGCTTTAAAGAGTGATTGTATGGTGTAGCTTTAAGAGTGTGCTTGAGGTGTCACATCCCCCTAAGAAATGCATTTTCAATTTCTTGTTGAGTACGGGGACTCTGAGTTGAATTTGCAGTGGCTATGAGTTGGGTTTCCTTTGGATTCATAAAAATTCCCAGCACCGGCACATGTTCCTCTTAACATGTGCAAAACTTGTTTAGACCAGCCCCTCCATCTTCCTCCCACTAATCATTTGGCAGGGTAAACGAAGACATTTATTATGCTGTTTTGAGAACTAATGACTTTATATAGGCTGGTGCCCTTTGACACGAAAAACTGCTTTTGACCCTTTGGGCTCTAAGAGAAGAAGCTTTCAGTTGTCTATTTTTCGATCAGGTACCTGGGGTCTTATAGACATTTTAATACCTCTTTGTCATGACACGAAGAAGAGCAGCGTAAATGCCAATGGTCCACCATTCAGTAAGTCTTCTGTTTATATAAGACGTAAGAGATGCAGCTTGGCTGAACAGGACACAAAAGTAAGCAACATTCCTCCTTGTACTTTTATGCCTTTTGAGGAAGGTAGTGAATGTACTATGATTGAGACCCCTTCCATATATATACGCTCTTACTTTCCAACGGCCCTTTTGGCAAAGCATTCATGACTTTCAGGCTTCTAATCTCTAATGCACATTAGAAAGCTGAGCACTCAAGCTGGTCTCTTGATGCTAATTACCTGGGGATTCTTGTGATTTAGCCATTTCTCACCTCTTCATTTCATTCTTTTTGTTTTACACCGCCATAGTGTATGCAGTTTATTTATTATTTTTTTTTAATTACCACCTCCTAATGTTCTTTGTGTGATGCTCCACTTTTCCTTGCATGTTCACTTTAAATATCAAATACCTATTGGAAAATAAGAACAGGCTTGAGGTTGTACATATGGCATGCATGCAACACCCAAAACACACACAGGCATACACACACTGTTATGTTATGTTAAAATAGCTTGTAGAGCGCACAGCTGCCCCAGCAACGGGGCGTCCCGGTGCTGAGCAAAATAGAGGCTAAGCAGCGAGTATCCCTCCTAAGAGAAGACAAGAAGGGCCAGGGAAGACATAAGGGTCAGAGGAAGGGGGACCTAATGAGGGAACAGATGGGTCGTTAACGCTTTTCGAAAGGTCAGGTAGTTGTCCATGCTCCGGATGTGAGGCGGAAGATCATTCCAGAGCTTGGCAGCCAGAACGCGGAACGAGCGACCACCAGCACGAGCCCTCTTCACACGTGGTATAGAGACCAAGGGGCCGATTCCGATTCAGGCCGGAAATCCTCGGTCGGAGAGATTTCCGACCGAATCGGACCCTAGCAGTCCGACCGAACGAGTACGATGCGTTCGTATGCTATCGGACTCGATTCGGTCGGACTCCCATTGAAGTCAATGGGAGCCGGTCGTACAACGCGTACGCGGGCTCCCATTGACTCAATGGGTGCGAGGCGAACAAAGGCACCCCCTACAGCGGGTACGCGTAGAAGAGGGTCGTGCCGTACATGAACAGGTAGGGGGGACCCATGGGTCCCCCCTGTGTGCGACTCACGCGGCTACGCGTACAGGGGGGTCCGACACGGACCGCCTAAGTCCGGCTCCGACTGCTCTTTCGAGCCGGACGGCGCGAGTCGGTCTGACTGCTTGAGGCGCGCATCGTACTTACCCGGCCGGGGAACGTCTCCATTGCGTGGTGCGAGTCGTGTCCATGTGAGTCGGTCGGAGCGGTTGGGTCCCGCGAACGAGTCGGTCGGCGATTTTGCGTATTCTCGCATCGTACTCGCTCTCCCGGACTCGGTCGGGAAACAGGGCTACGAATCGGATCCGGCAATGCCGACTCCGATTCGGAGCCCTACCGGCCGAGATCGGAATCGGCCCCCAAGTGTTTGCCTGCAGAGCGCAGATGACGCGAGGGAGTGTAGGTCGAGAGCAGGCCAGATATTATGCCAGAGGTGGGGGATATCAAGATCTTAAAAGCAAAGCAGAGATTTAAACTCCACCCGCCTCTCCATTGGCAGCCAGTGTAGCCGCCGAATGGTGCTGGAGGTGGGGCAGCGACTGGGCATGGCAAGAAGAGTTCTGGCGGCAACATTCTGGACCCTCTGAAGTCTTGAGATATCGGTCTTATTGACCCCAAGATAGAGCACGCTGGCGTAGTCCAGTCTAGATAGGACAGATGCTTGCACAATGGTCTGCCGGATGGAGGGGTCAAAGAAACCCAACATGGGTCTAAGACTGCGCAGAATGCCAAGACATGTCGCCGCCACCCTCTTGGTTTGAGCTTGGAAGCTCAGCGCCGAGTCAACCCATACGCCCAGATTTTTCACCACCTTTTTTGGGGTGGAGGGGGGTCCTAGGGAGGAGGGCCACCAATGTCTGCTCCACAGCTCATGATCCTTCCCGACCAGCAGGACCTCAGTCTTGCTGGCGTTGAGCTGTAGGCAATTGGCAGTCAACCACTCTGCTACATCCGCCAGGCCACTTTGAAACTTGGCCGCATCATTTTGGCAGTCATTGGAGAGGGCGACTACAAGTTGGGTGTCATCTGCATATGACACGATCGTCAACCCTCTCCTTTTAGCTAGTGCGGCCAGCGGCTGGACATACAAGTTGAAAAGTGTAGGGCTTAGCGCAGAGCCCTGTGGGACCCCCTGTTTGATGGGAAACACCCTAGATGAAAAAGGGGGAGCCGAAACTTGGAAAGACCTGTCTGAGAGAAAAGAGGTGAGCCAGGACAGGGCAGCGCCCGCAATGCCTGCCTCCTTCAGTCTTTGAATCAAGATCTGGTGCGAGACCGTATCAAAGGCGGCACTGAGGTCCAATAGGATCAGTGCCGAGGTCCGTCCCTCATCCAGAGCTGCTCTCAGATGTTCAGATACAGCTAGGAGGGCTGATTCAGTGCTGAGGACACTGGTAAGTGTATTAACACCCCAAGCTATCTCACCACATTGGAAACTATGGGCACTATTTATGAGCCGTTTGCGCCGCCAGAGTGTCACTTTTTGGGATGCTCCAGTGGCGCAAACCTTGAAATCATATCTATGAGGCCACCCAAAGCCACTCTGTGTGGCTTTGAATGGCCTGATAGATATGGAGTAAGGCAGGGCAGCACAGATTGCTGTGTTGCCTTACTCTGCACTCTGGAGGTGCTCCATGGGCGCTGTGGTGGGTGTACCCACGCAACACCCATGGATTTTGATGCTTCCCCAGATTTAAAAGAGAATGAAAACTGGGGAAGCACCAAAACCTTAGACCTCCAGAGGTGAGGCGTAACGAGGAAAGATAAAAAAATTCTCCTTGTTTATTACTCTTTCCATGTGTGCTGCGTTCTTCCCTGGGGGAAAGGACAGGAATTCACCGTATTAGATAAATACGGTGCATTCCTGCCCTTTCACTTTGACGTAGGGCAGCGCAGCAAGTTGACTTAGTTCAAAACCCCATAAATGAGACCCCATAACCTTAACACTGTCCCAAACAGATCACTACAGCTGACACTCAGTCTTGTGAATTATGCCTTTGGAATCTGAAACTGTAACCTGCATGTGACACGGTTTCTATTGCCTTGCTATTTTTCAATGCTCTTCTGCCAGCTGTTATCAAAACTCATTCTATACAACACACAATAATGGCATTGACTGGAAAGGCTTCAAAAATGTTCATTACCTGCTTTCAGACTTTTGCCATCCTTTTCTTTGACACTCTTAACAGCCACAGCCGCTCCCCTACAAATGCTTATCATTCAGCCCTGCAAACCCTGTTTGAAGCACCATCTTTTTTTAGTTGGACAGACTTTAGAGATTATTGAGAAATTTCAGATTTACACCTTCTGAACCTCAATGACTAAGCTATGCCCCTGTATGGATCCACAGTAGTGGAACCAGCTCTGACCTGATTATTGTACTGTCAGCAAATTGCATTGCAGCTCTCCCTTACGCAATACTCACTTATGTTCCAGCTACTGCTAGTTCCACAGACACTGCCCCATTTCAAGATGCAACTCCAGCTGCGCTCTCTGCCCTATTGGCTGGCATTGGGAATAGGTCCAAAACATCCTCCCTACTAGTACCCTGGCTTTCTTTATTCTCTTGTGGTTCCGTGATCTAGGGGAATAGGACTGGAGGACATGGGCAGTTGGAGCACAAGTCCTAACCCTATCCTTAACGGGGCTAATTTGGCATTCCAACTTCTCCTGAGTATCTTTCGTATTACAGACAAGGAATTCATGTTTGCACTTGTACACTTCCTCATGCCACTGGATGAAAAGCAGCCACTGTTCGCCATCTATTTTATTCTTGGGGTCATTCAGCCTCCTCTGCAGGTTAGCTAATCTTTCTATGTCAAAGGTACATTGCTCCAGAAAGGACTCCTTTCCATTGTCATTACTGAGTCTTACCCACTCCATTGAGTATTTGCACATGCGTTCACCATATTGTTGGTACATAGTGTGGGCAGGAGTTACTTTTGGTGGGGGCTTGCTACATTTAGGCTGGTCGATCCACATCACAATTGTTTATAGTATACTCTCACATGCAGGTGGAAGGGAGAAAGGTCTGCAAGCCTTGTGCTAGCAGCTCATCTCATGGAGGCAGACACAAGAAAATGGGGAACAGGATAGGGTTCCCTTCAGTCAGTACTTCATCTAACTGATCTCATGTGGAAGGAAATGAATCATGTACTCGCACCTAAAGATCCCCTTACAATCAACGAACCTTCAGTCTACACCCAGGGAGGCTCATGAAGTTGTTGGGCAGCTAGATAAGATGGTCTCTTTCTCCCACACTTTCATACTTCAAGGGTCTGTGCTTCAGGCCCTGGTACTCCTGTCTATCTTCCCCATTACCACACTACTTCTAGAGTCCTATCTCTCTATACCATGGGGTCACACTCAAGCTCATTTTCCTTCTGAGCTCCTCCCAGTCTTGCCTGCTCAACCAATTTTCTCTTATTTTAACCCTGTCATCTCCTACCCTGGTGACAATTGTGCTCACCCTTTCGACAATACATTAGGCGCAAACAATGCAAGTGCTGCAAGCAAGCAACAAATAAATGCTCAGTGCTGTTATACTTTTACCTAAAATGTGGCTCAATCTGCACTTCCGTTTCAGCCAATTTTCAGCTTGGGTGCTGGGCTGTTCAATGCCTCAAGTCCCTTGGAGAAACTTCTCTTTATATCGAGTGCCTGGGGTCCTCATGTGAAGTGAGGTTCTGCACTCCCCGGCTTCTCTCCGGGAGGCAGATCCTGCTGCCACAAGGAATCATCATTTAAAAATGAAACACAACGTGTCAGGAGGCCTAAAGTCCAGCTAGCATTAGACGAAAAATAGCAGACAGCAAAGCAAAAGATCAAAAGGCAATTGCCATTTCAACTGACCAAAGCTCTTCCTAGAAAATGGTCAGTTGGACATGTGCTTTAAAAAACACATAAAATATCTGAGTATATTTACAACTTCTCTTGGTACAAGTCAATGCACTTTTACCATGTGACAGAAACTTGTTGGGCCTCATTTATAAATATATGACGCAGTGCAAGCCATTCTGCTGCCTCTAGCTGGGTAATTTTAAAAGCACAGGGATGAGTCGTCTTAACAACAATACGGCGCATGTGTTTGCTTTCCCCTGCGCTGGCCCACAATTGTCTGCCATGCGCAGGCATCCTCGCGTCATGTTGCAAGGGTGCCTGCGTTGTGGGGATGATTGTTTTTGTGCAGGAAGGGACACTGTCCTACACAAAAACAATAATTGATGGCATTTTCCTCTTTCTATGCATGCTGCAAAATGCAGCACGCATTGAAAATGGAAATAAACGAGGAGAAATAAAAGTATTTCTCCTGCTGTGCCACTCCTACATCTCCCCTGGGGAAGCGTAGGATTCTGACGCATTCTCAGCTTTACCAGACTTTGTAAATCTGGGAATGCGTCAGGTTCCATGGATGTTGCGTGAGAACCCCCACAGCAACACCCATGGAACGTCCCTTTCAGAGTAATGTGTGAAAGGCGCCCATATTTACAAGGCCATGAAAAGTCACGCAGGGGGACATTATGTGGCCTTGTAAATATGGGCAGGCACCCTGCGCTGGCGGTGTGTCAAAAAAAGTGAAGCACAGACATTGCAATGGCCTTGTAAATGAGGCCCGTTGTTCACAGCAGAAGCTATCTAGTGTGCAGGTGTCAGAATCTTCCCCTCAAGGAAGTGCAGAATGGCCTTGAAGGGGAGATATCATTCATATTCACGAATACTAACCGTGTTCTTCTCACAAAATCCAGCTTACTGACATTGTGCAATATACAACATGTGACATTGTGGCTCCTGGGTCTGCTAAGGTCCTGAAAGGTGTTCAGCTAATACAATGCCACAGCAAGCTACTGGCAAATAGAAAACAGCATACATATTTGATTTAACAATAAATGCATTCATTATTATATATGGGGTTACTAGCATATCTCTTCGCGGGTGTATTTATACTTATAATACTACACAATTTGAGGATGTTTTCATACAGGTTTCGTAATGTATAAGAAACATTTTTTTGCCTAATTTGCTTTTGCGTCATCGGGCAAAACTTTGGCGAAAATACTCCAAATGAAAATCCATCTCTTTGTGTTATATTTTAGCAAGAAATGCATCCTCTTGTCAATTTTTGATGCAAATCCGTAAGGTTGTGCAAAAAGAAATTGGCCAAAAAATAAAAAAACACTGTGAACAACAGCCACTTGCAAATGGCACATTCACTGTAAATATTTACTGCGAATAGCGCATAATTATGTGAAGTGGCATAATGGCATAATTTTGGGAACTAACATAACATTTCCAACAGTTTATGAATTACACTGGTGTCATTTAAATTCCACCCAGGCCTAGTCCCTTCCTTGAATGTCACAAAGGACAAATACAGTGTGACATACCTTTCTGTGATATCAAGGACTGAATCAAATTTAAAATTGGCTGTTTAGCCAGTAAACCTCTAGTCATGAAAAAAGCTGCCTAGCTCTGAATGTTGCTTATAATCACAGGAGCTCAAACAGGAACCATTTATATCTAGAAGCTCCAAGAGTTAGAACTGTACGAATGCAAAACCAGTCCATCACAGGTTCTGCTACTGCTGCCTAGAACTGTTAGACTGCATATCTCCAGACCTAGGGCCGCATATGGAGTGTGGAGGACGGTCCTCAGGTCTGCCAGGTCAGCAGATGGATGTCCTCCACTGATTTGGTGGAAGACCACTTGCAATGATTGTAGATCTTCAGCAGCCAGACGGAGAGCTACGTGTTTTCAGCACCACTGAAGGCACTTAAGATTTGCTGAGCCAGTGCTGTGTCTAATGCCCCCACTCAACAAAGATAATTTATTTAATAAAAACTCCAAAGTAGTAGTTTCTTATTGAAAAACAAAATTAAGGAAATGGCCCTGAGATGCTGGGAGGTTTCTCCCAGTGTTTCGGTGTCATTTCTTTGTTTTCCAGTTTGAGAACGCCATGCTTACCACTGAATAGAACACATGTACATTGGGGCGTCCATCTTAAAAGGGGCAGATGGTCAGATATGCATTGACCAATGATCAAATGTCAAACAGGCTGCCAGTCAGAGGTTTTGCTGGCAGAGCCAGCGGAGTTTCCACCATCAGCAACATGGGGACTGGCTACAATGCCGTTCGGACCGGTGGTCTGACCCCGTGTTTGCGGGTCAAATCCAACCGCCAAGGCCGCGAACTAATCTCCGCCCTATTACAATGCATGCAGTGCAAAGCTCTGACCGCTGCGGTCGGAAAGCTCTCCACATGGGCCACGGCGGTCAGAAAGCTTACTGATAGGGATTCCGATGCTGACAGCACTGCGGCACAACCGCGGAGCAGATTATGATGAAACTGCTGTACATGCGGTCCGGATTCGGCGGTCACACCACGACGATCGACCGCCGCACTACTGATACTGCCAAACATCACAACTGTGTCCATTGGAAGTAGAAAAAAAGGACACAGCTGATGGTCCTTGCCTAGGTGGACACACCTACATTTCAAAGTATAATACACACCCCATCCCAGACCATGATCCTTTGCCATAATACTGCAGTGCAGCCCCACACACCACTTTGTTGCAAAGAGAGAGAGAAGGCAGCCCTCACTACACAACACCATCACACACACACAAACACACCCCATCCACATTTGTTCACACGCAGTTCCTTGTCACTCCTACTTAACACCCATTTTGCATCACCTTCACTAGCACACTCATATTTCACATTTTTTATTAACATGTCACTGGCCAAAAATCCACATTTTTCTGACACCGAGTTGTCAGTGTTGTTGGATGAAATCATTAGAGTAGAGCCACTTTTGTTGCTAGGAAGAATGAAATGTGGGACAGGGTTGTCACCAAGGTCAATAGTGTCTGTACCATTCTGCGCACAAAGGAGGGCATCCGGAAGAGGTGGTATGACCGGAAGATCAGGGTCAAGTGCCTCGCTAACAGGCAGCACCTGATGGCTCAGAAGACTGGCAGTGGGCCTCCCGGGCCACCATTAGACCTAACAGCCTGGGAGGAGAAGGTATTTGCCATCCTGCACACTGAGGGCTTGACAGGAATGCCTGGGGGTCTGGAGACTGGTAAGTAACACCTCACCAACTGGCACAACACATCAATGTACTGTTTGCACACATCTCACCTCTTGCTATCGTCCATCACATCCAATTTTCCCATATGCAATAGCTAAAGTATCAGAGATTTCTTACTGGCAGTTGCAATCAGTTGTCCTGCACATGATTCCTAATGTATCACCCCCATCACATCTCACCCATGGGAATGTTGTTTGCAAGTGTTTTCCCATCAAATCATCATGTATATTGTGCCAATGTACAACAGTATGTGCCAGCACAACAGCATCTTTCTAACAGGTATGTTACACAATGCAGTGTTGCTAGTGTTGCCAAATTGTAACTGACAAGACTACAACTCCCATTGTGTGCTGTTGCCTGAGCACCTAAAAATATGTACTACTCTCCTTTCCCCATAGGCACTTGGCAGCCAGGTTCACCTCACAAGTAGGTAGCCATTGCTCAAGTGTGGGTTGGGAGAGGCTGCAGGACTGCAACTCACATCAGGCCCTGTTGCCTCTGCACCTAACAACATGTAAGTAAGTAAGTAAGTAAGTAAGTAAGTAAGTAAAATACTTTATTTAGACAATCAAGTCCATAAAAGTTCCAAATAAAGGAAGCAAAGAATTGTACAAGCATAAAAATAAAAATGACTTATGAAAATAAGCAGCATCTCACAATGTGCTGTCTTTAAAACTTGATTTTAAAACCCAAGGGCTATGATTAAAGTGCAATATTGTAAGATGCTAGCATCTAAAAATATAAAGGACATGAGTATCCGTCAATGCTGCAGTGTGAGACTATGTAACAAATTGTCTTTTGAGTATTGTGTTTCAAGTATAATAAGCAATGCGTCATGCTATTGGTTCCATTGTATATCCATGTGCTTAGCCTGCCCTTTTTTCACAATTTTTAGGGATTTGCAGTGGATGTCCTAGATATTGGGCATGCATCGCGTAGGGACCGTCCGGCTTCCAAAACGAATTTTCCAAACTGGGCAAATTCTTTTGGTATCACTGTGGTGTATATCAGTTTTAGTGCCTCTTTGCATGTCCTTTGCATGTTCTTGACTCGTGCTGCTAAAAGATTGGCCTTAGGTACTTTCACCTCTTTTGTAAATGGCCTGCACAGCAGTGTACAATATGGGCAGCCGTTTCTGAGGGGTATTGGCACAGCCTGCATTGCCCGTGCCTCTGTGTCAAGCTCTTCCAATATGTCCTGTATTCCCATATGGGCGTTGTTAAAAACCTAAGTGCTAGTATATTCTTAAAGGCTTGTTTTCCAATGGCTGATTTCAAGTATGGTTGAGAATGTGTGGATTCATGTGATGCTGAGAGCCCCTCTGCTCTTCTAATATTTCTGATTTGTTTTATATTGTGTTCTCTTGAAGCCATCATGCCCTGTTCCTTTAGCTTTCTCTTTAGTTGTGCTGTGGTAATCGGGGGACGGTCGAGTTTTTTACGTCTGTACTTAATGTTGTTCTCGCCGAGCTAAGGTACTTCACCCACTTGCTTTTTTTATCCAGAAATATTATATTTAGTGCTCCTCTCAGGGTTTCTGGGATTGCCCGGGTCGCAAGGTGGTGGAATTTGGATTTATCTTTTTTGCATTCGATGTCCATGGTCACCAGGTTAAACTCAAGATGAATTAGAGTGCGTTGAGTGTTTTTGGAATGCTAAATATTTTCCTGTATGTGGTATATGGCTGCTCTCTAGTGGCTCTGTAAGCCTGCCAGGGAAAGCAAGGTGGCCATAATTTATTGTTGGTAATAATTTTGCCCCTATGACTCATCATATCGCCTCTGCCGAGTGGCTGTTTAGTTTACGGTATAGTATGGATAGTGCATACGTGGTTATGGCTGCTTTTCCTGCTGACGCAGTTATCTACAGAGTGGGTTTTCCAGTGTCTGCTAGCCAAACTCCGAGGTATTTGTATTTATTAGTTGTGCCTATTTTCAATTGGCCAAATTGCCATCCAAGTTGATATTTTTTGGTTCTATGGCCCAAAATCAGGATTTTAGTTTTCTCAGTGCTCGCCTGCAGAGCATTCCGTGAGCTGTATGCGTGCAGTATGCCCACCTCATCCTAATGCGGGTTTGATCTAATAGTACTAGATCGTCTGCATATTGTATTATTGGTAATTTCTGGCCTAATTTCGGTGGGAAGGTTTTTCCTTTCAGTAGTTCCTCGCCTAGATCTGCTGTATATAGATTAAACAAAGTGGGGGCGATGATATACCCCTGTTTAAGCCCTTTGTTGATAGAGATCCTTGCCGTGGCATGGGTCTGTGTTATCTTGGTCCTCACCCAAGTGTTGGTGTATGTTATTGCAACAAACAGTTGTCTTGGTATGCCCCATCTTGCCAGTTTTTTCCAGAGGATGTTGCGATCAATGCCATCAAACACGGCGCTGTAGTCTACGAAACAGGCATATAATGGTGGTGTAGTCAACTCACAAGCCTTGGAGCCCAGGTAGGAGAGAGCGATGACGTAATCCATTGTGGATGGGTTCGGCCTGAACCCTGTCTGATAAGTTGGAATGATGTTATTCTCATTGATCCCGCATTCTAGCTCATGTAGTAGCACTTTTGCATAGGCTTTGCCATCGACGTCCAGTAGGGCTATTAGCCTGTAGTTCTCTGGTCGGGTAGGATCGCCCTTTTTGTGTATGAGATGAAGGATGGAGCCTTTCCAAGCATCAGGGATAACAGATGTAGTGAGGCATTCATTGAACAGGTTGAGAATCAAAGGAACCCAAAAGGATCCATCTTCTTTGAAAATGGCCCCGGGTATTCCATTCAGCCCAGTGGTCTGTCCCTCCGAACACTCTCCAAGATCTTCAATGTTTCCGACATGGTGACTGTTATTTGGCAGTCTTCCAGGCCTTCTAATGTGTTGACTAACAGCGTTGCATTGATGGCCCTTTTTTATCGGGATCTAAGTATAGAATTTTTGCATGCCCCTCCCATATTGGCCGGTATGATGTTCTCCTTGCTGGTCCTTGTGTTTGTTAGGCCATTTACGTATCCCCAGCATTCTCTGGTCTTTCTGGGTGGTAACAAAGCGTATATATCTTTCCATTGTTCCTGAGTTTGTTGCTGTTTCAGGTTCCAGGCTATTTTTTTATGCTGTTTTCTAGCCTCCTCATATTTTTTCCGTGCTGTTAGTCTTCTCCTTTCTGTGTTTGATGCCGCATGACGGCATTTACGTTTGCTCTCCAATAACTCCCTGATCTTGAGGGACGGGAGTATCCTTCTTTTTATGGGAGCTACTAATTGCTTTCTGTGTTTTTGGAGCATGAGTGTTTCATATAGTTTTTCCTAGCAATGAGGACCATTTCTTTACCAGGCTTGCCTTGTTACTCCAAGTCGGGCACATATACGCTGTTTTTCAGTGAGAGTACTTATCCATGCTGGCTGGGCCCCATTTGATTCTTTTTGTTAATGGGCCCACGTTTAGTTCAAGGGAGCAGCCACTGATTTGTAATTCTTGTGTGTCATTGCTCCCTTGTTGACATCTATGGAGATGGGGTGGTGGTCACTTTCACTAGTTTGCTGGACCTTATAGCTTGTTCGTCTTTTTAACAGGTCTTTATTAAAAAGATGTAGTTTAGAGTTGATATGTCTCTAAAAGTGTGAATTGGTTTGCACTCCTTTGTCTCTTCTAGATCAGCCGAACCTATGTCAAACTCTCTGAGGCAAGCTTGTAGTTAGGATCGTTGATGGTCGCCCTGGGTTGCCTCAGGTTGGCCCAGATGTCGGATATTGAAATCTCCAACAACTATGTACTCGTGCCCTGGTTGCTCATATGAGAATGTTTTTATGTGTTCAATGATGTTCTTGATAGTGGGAGTTTTTGTATCTCTTTGGGGATTGACATACAGGTTTATAAGTGAGATTGTGGTGATCCTTCCATCCAGTGTGAGTTCATTCATGCTGACTATCTGTACATCCTGAGAGTTGTGGGACCATTCTTTGACTTTTATTTGCAGATCCAGTTTCACATATATTGCTAGCCTACCCAATGGTCTTCCACATAGATTTCTTTTGTGTGCCGAGATGTGAATTGTTTGTAACCCCAGGATAGGGCTAGGAGTAATTGACCATGTTTCCTAGAAGCAAACTATGTCGCCGGTGTAAAGATGCTCGAGTGTCTCTGTGTTTGCTATGCGGGAAGAGAGGCCTGCCACATTCCAGCTTATTATCTTTAATACATTTTTTCTGAGTTTTGTACTACTCTCCTTTCCCCATAGCCACTTGGCAGCCAGGTTACTACTCAGATTCACCTCACAGGTAGGTAGCCATTGCTTAAGTGTGGGTTGGGGAAGGCTGACAGGACTACAACTCCCATCAGGCCCTGTTGCCTCTGCACCTAACAACATGTAGTACTCTCCTTTCCCCATTGCCACTTGGCAGCCAGGTTACTACTCAGATTCACCTCACAGGTAGGTAGCCATTGCTTAAGTGTGGGTTGGGGAAGGCTGACAGGACTACAACTCCCATCAGGCCCTGTTGCCTCTGCACCTAACAACATGTACTACTCTCCTTTCCCCATAGCCACTTGGCAGCCAGGTCACTACTCAGGTTCATCTCACAGGTAGGTAGGCATTGCTCAAGTGTGGGTTCGGAGAGGCTGACAGGACTACAGCTTCTGTCAGGCCCTGTTGCCTCTGCACCTAAAACATGTACTACTCTCCTTTCCCCATAGCTGCTTGGCAGCCAGGTCAATTCCCACCAGGCCCTGTTGCCTGAGCACCTAACAACATGTGATACTCTCCTTTACCCATAGCCACTTGGCAGCCAGGTCAAATCTGATTCCCATGCACAATGGACTACACACATTGCAACAAAGCTCTGCTGAGGCACATGTCCACCTACTCAGCCTGAAATCCACCAGGTCTCCATAACAGAAAAGAAAGACAACATGATAGATGCACAATGATGTGTGTAACAGAAATGTCAGTAATGCGTGAAGGTAACACAACCTACATTACATGGCTGGTGAGCTATTGGCATTGCACATGCACACATGACAACCAGTGCAAAATTTACAACACATTTGTCAATAGGCCTGTATTGGACACACCTAGGAGTTTGATATTACCACTACCCATATGACATCTACACTGGTCTTGCATCAAGTGATCGGGAGATGCCATGTCCATCCCTATTTTCAACAGAAGTGGAGCAGTTCACCTAATGCTCATGCCAATAACTCTTCATCGAATGGATGCCGCACAAAGCTTCGCTAAACTGTCAAACACAACGGCTATAGTCCAGAATGTCTACCTCCACCCCTTTTGACCCTTCCATGCCTCCACTCACTGTGTACCAAAGGATATGGAATGTACATACCCTACTACTACAATGACACTCTACTCTGTCTCAAGAGGTTGATCCCGTACTACATCTGACGAGAGACACAAGATACCGACCAGAGCCCAGCCACACCCCAGGATCAAGCCAACAGTGATGCAGAATCTCCTGCACACACGGATGTGGAGGAGCAGCCTGGCCCTTCTGGACAGCCTGGGCAGACAGAGACAGTGAGTCTCACTGTGCCCACGACCACACTTCCCATCCCAGCCGCAACACCTCAGCTGACCACTGCCCCATCAACATGTGGACCTAGCTCCAGCAGCAACGCAATATCACCTGCAGCCCAGTACCAGCTTCAGAGGTGAGCACTGACACCACTCTCACCAAGGGTGCAGGGGCCAGTGGGAGGGTGCAGCCTGGGCCAAGGCCACACGTCCATGGGGGGTGGTGGTGAGAGGATCACTGTGGGCCAGCAAAGTGAGGCCACTGGTCCCACTGAAGCCCAAGCCAACATTGCCAGAGTAATAGGTGCATATGAGGACAACCAAGGACAGATGGACCAGGTACTAGAGGAACTCAGGGAAATAAAGCAGCGGTCCATAGACCACCGTTTGGATACACATAATGAGAATATGGGCCAGCTCATTGGGATGCTGAGGGACATCCACACCACCCTCTGCAGGGCTTTCCCCCCGCCATCTACCCATTCCTGTGGCCAACCTATATCTGGGCCATCTACAGCAGCAGCTGCCACAGGAATGGAGGCCCGGGCACACAAGGACTCCACAGACACCTCAGAGCCTGTAGCAGTGGATCCCCCTGCAAACGTAAGGGGTGAAGTCTGAAAACAAATGCAGGAGATTCGGGTGGAAATGCACCGACCCAACCCAGGAATAAGAGCACCCCTTATGTCATCCTTTGTGTACAGCAGATTGACTTTGTTGGCTATCCCTGTACGCATTTCATTTTTGATGGCAGGACTTTGTTGGACTTTGGACTACAGACAATGTGGCTACAACTCTAACGCTTTCATCCATCACCACTGACAACTACACCCCTGTGTTTTTACCATTGCACTGTAAATGTACCGTACATTAGTCACAAAATGCACTGCAATACACTTTTCACACATTCAGTAGCTCATGTTGTATCATTCACATCTAGTAAAATATGTAGTCACCACCTTGTGTACCATCAAATGTAAGTAGATCCAACTTGTGTATGCATGGACTTAAATTTTGAAAATGTGCACATGAGTATACCATACATGTCACCCAACACAGACATAGAAGCGTAGAATCTCTACACATCTTTATTACAGTGGACCAACCTTATTTGGTCATAATGTCCACAGAGTGAAATGGCACATCAGTGAAATGATCAGTGTCAGTGAACACAAATATCATGTTCAGACCCCAATAACATGTTTGGAGAGGATACATCTGACAATGCCAAAATCAGTAGTAATGTTACAAATGTGTCAGGGAATGATCTGGAGCCGTATCGACTACCCCACATTAGGAAGCACACATCATATATTACTAAGCACCACAAAAGGGGATCACTACAGTAACTGAGCACAGGTCCAGTCCAAACAAGTGAAACAGCATCTGGTGGAATGTCACAAACATTTGCTAGTGGAGTCCCACAAGCTCTGTGGCATACATTGACGTGACACATGTACACCTACATCCAGCCCATACACATTGAGGACTAACCCAATGTAAAGAGAGAGACAAGTATGTTTTGGCCAAACTACCGCATTGTGTAGTCGAAGATGACAGCACACATATTGCCTGAGGACCACCACACAACAGGGAAGAAAACCAAGGATGCATCAGCAACTTCCATCCTACTGCTATGCAAGCTGCCTTCGTACCGGAGTCGTACACCAAAAGTCTGTGGCAGACATTCCCAGGAACATACCATGTCCAATTTGCACTGCAGAACAGCATCTTACACCTGCTGATGTCACGACTCTGAAATGTCTAGATGAAGATGGCAGGGCGCAGGTACCTACAACAGACTAATATACAAACCAACATCAACGTGTGCATGTGTCAAGAGTGCCTCGACTAACAGACCTGCACAGAGTCACCCACATCTGTACACACCAAACTGCCAACCATCAATGACCTCCTCACAGCTGCACAACCACAGCAACTGTAACAGTCACAGTCATGACATCTCTCAGCATACTTACACTCAAGGAAGAAGTTGTTGATGAGCTGTTGACGCATGCCAACTCTTCCCTTTTCGCCACTGTCATCATCACTGCTCTATTCAGGGTCCTCACCCGGGGAGTCCTGCTGGTCTCCATCCTCTACGATCACAGGGATGTTCCTGCGCAATGCGAGGTTGTGGAGCATGCAGCAGACGATTGTGATTTGACACACCGTCCTAAGTGAGTAGAGCAGGGCTCCTCCAGACTTGTCCAGACATCAGAATCTGGTCTTCAGGAGCCCAAAAGCCCGCTCCACTGGCCGCTGTGTTCTACCATGGGCCTCATTGAAGCTGACTTCCCCTGGTGTTGGATTCCTCAGCGGGGCCATCAACCATGGCCGGTTGGGATTTGCTGAGTCACCTAGTTGGGAGACTCACAGATGTGCATTTATAATTCAGACATCTGCAGAAGATGCTACCAGACATCACACACACAAAGGTTGGACATATCTCACTCACCAACAAGCTAAGCCCTCTCCGGTTGTAGTTGTGGCATCAACTGGGGTATAGTGATGTTCCGCATTACGTAAGAGTCATGGTGAGATCCTGGGAATTTTGCACAGACGTGTGAGATGTAGAAATCCAAAAGACATGCCATTTGTACATTGATGGAATGGAAGTTCTTTCTGTTCCTATACACCTGTTCACGGGCTTGTGGAGGTACTAGGGCAATATGTGTGCCATCAATAGCTCCAACTACATGTGGGATGCGACCTTTGGCATAAAAGTCTCCCTTCACAGTGGCCAATTCTTGACGTTTGGGGAACTGAATGTAGATATCCATGTGTCTCATCAATGCTAACAGCATATCACACAGCACCATCCTAAACTCAGTTTGGACATTCTCCTGATATAGCCACCATGTACTGAAAAGAACCATTAGCCAGGAAGTGCAGTGTGGCCATCACTCACACTGTTGGTGTCAGAGCTGTGGGGTAGGTCCGACGAGGACATAAGTTAGGCTCCAACTGGTCACATAGCTCCTGTATTGTCTGCCTATTGAGACAAAACTTCCTGATGATGTCTCTTTCTTGAATAGTCATTAGGTCTGGCAAAGGCCGGAATACTGGAGCCATCCGTCTTCTCCCTCTGCCAGGGTTCCTATGTGTGGAATGTAAACACTTATTGATGGTGGTCACACAGTCCACACTAACTCATACCAGGATACAGCCAACAGTCATGTGATTTAACATTAGTGCATTTGTGAGCAGTGTACAGCATTACACATCATGAAAGTATGACAGCAGACATACTTACACACCAAGTTCTAGTGTGAGGAAAGTGGAATAGATGTATGACAAATGAACAGATGGCCAATTTGTAACATTGAGCAATGTTGTGTGAGAGCTCATCACAGCCGGCACACAGCATCAGGCATAACATACACATCCCATATATATATAAGGGAGTCATCCTGATGGACAGGATGCACTGCCATCACCACAATATCCACCTATATGCCCTAATCTGGGCTACACATGAGTCTGTAACAGTACTGCGAATATCATACATAATCATTTAATTTGGAGGGCACCGTCATATTGTGGAGTCTGCATTGCACACATTACCACTGTCACTGCCAGGGTACCCAGCCCCACAGTAATGGTGTGTTCATGCACACTCAAGTATAACACTAATGTAAGATCAATGGTATGGACAGAGGAAAGGTGTCTTATATCAGGTGACATGTACCTATCTAAATGTTGTTTGGGAGACATATTTCCGAATCACCATACAATGTGGTAATGAGGACTGACATAGTGGAGGCCTCACCTCCACATTGTGGCTTTCAGGATCCCCGACTGACGGCGCTTTCAACCCGCGCAGTAAGCGTGTTCAGTCACGTGGGTCACAGTCATAGGCTGAAGAATGTTATTGTGAACATTGCGGTTCAAGGGATGTGTCCGATGACAGTGGAGACTGCCTACGTGGATACCAGACATCACCAATGGGACAGGTTTATCCGGCGACCGCCGGCTGATTTGAACCATACGGTAGGCATGTTCAGCCAAATGGGTCACAACCATAGGCTGGAGAATGTTATTGTGACCGTTGCAGTTCAAGGGATGTGTTTGACAACAGTGGAGACCGCCTTTGTGGATACCAGACATCACCAATGAGACAGGCTTATTCTGCGATCACCGGCTGATTTGAACCGCACACGAGACGTTTTCAGCCACATCGGTCACAGCCATAGGCTGGAGAATGTTATTGTGACCATTGCAGTTCAAGGGATGTGTCCGACAGAGGAGACTGCCTAGGTGGATACCAGACATCACCAATGGGACAGGCTTATTCTGCGACTGTCGAGTGATTTGAACCACGTGGTAGGCGAATTCAGCCACGGCGGTCACAGCCATAGGCTAACGTTGAAAAATGCAGCAGCCACCATCCAATGTCTGTGGCCGTCTACACCGAAGGCCACCTATGTGGCCTACCTATACCTTGCGTTTTTGACATCATATCACTTGCCTCCAGACACTGCTAATGACTACACCTCCCCATACAAACCGAAAATAGGGCCACTGTTCCTAAAAAGAAAGAGGAGATATAGGCAGGATGTGCAGGATTCAGGCACGTGCACGGTGGCAGTCAGCAGGACTGTTTCATGTTGCCCTCACACATCCCAAAGGGGTGTCATGCTTCATCATAGGGCTGTTGCTCCTTGTTGGGCCGGCGCTGCAATGCCCACCGGGTCCCCCGAAGGGTCCCTTTAGCAGAGATCTTTATATTGGTATGCCGTATGATGAATGCAAGGTAGAGTCTAGGTGGGGTGGTATCTCATGTGTAATGAGGAGGGTTAAAACTGGTCAGGAAGGTCACCAACTACATTTAATAACGGGACCGCCCTGTCAGATTAAAAAACTTTGAAGGTCAATGCTACCAATGGGGTCATAAGGTACCCTAGTAGTCTGATGTGAGTTCCCTCATTAGGGTCCAACTCTAGTCAGTCAACATGTTTCGCACCCCTAGTGGTCAGGAGGATCCGTGGCGCTTGGTCAGGAAAGGAATAGTGAGTGAATCTTCTTACCCCACAAATGTGTCAAAAGTGGTGCCCTATGAGTGGTACCTACTTTTTTGATGTTGGCTTTCCAACCTGTCAGGAGAGAAAAGGAAACAAAGTTATCATGTTTCTGGCAAAAGAGTGTCTAATTGACCAGGATGTCCATTATTGTGGACCAAAATGTTCCTCTGGTGCAGGAGTGGCTACCAGACATGTATAAACAGATACAAGACACACACAACATAAAAATAGGTAAGGTAAAGAGCCATCGTGGGGAGTAGCTCGCATTAATATTTCTTTCAGTGAAGGTACCAGCCTAAAAAAATCTTTTTGGGGCTGGTGCCCCCGTACAACAAATTTGCCGCAGATCACAATGATACATGGCATGCAGTATGAGAAAAGGAAATTTCATTGTGTAAGTGGCGCAAACTTTCATAAAAATGATGCCACTGTGCCAATAGTGTAGATTGCCAGTGTAACAACCAACTGTTTTATACACATTAAAGAGATCACCATAATGTGTGCTGCTATCTCATAAGTGGTCACAGTATTAAAAACAGGAGTGTTGTTGTGTTTCCATTGCTTCCCTCTCTTACATTTCGCAAGGCACATATTCTTACCTCCAACTGGAGATATGAGTACTCCCTAGGGTGTGGCAGAGGTGCCGCGGTCAGTCGTGCTAAACTGGAAGTGAGGATGTAAGGTAAATAAGGGAGGATCCAATCCGAAAGATCACACGAGCTGTAGTGTTAGTCGGTTCAGCGACTGGCATTTAGTGCTCACGGTTTCTGAGTGCAATCTAGTCGTCGCACCTACCCTTGTCCTCTGCTTCCCCCGAATGTGGATGCGGGAGCCGGAGGCTCCTGTTTTAAAGGATTCTACCCGGGCTCAAACTGGAATCAATGTGAGTCCGGCGGTGCATCATCGCGCATATGTAGTGGCCATCTTAGAGTGGTGTTGAAGTAAAGGACATTAGATATCTGTCTAAAGTATTATCGCCCATGTCTTGCGGCCATCTTGAAGTGGTTATGAAGTCAAAGACAGTGGGGATGTATTGGAAAGACTATCGCCCACATCTGGCGGCCATCTTAAAATAGTATTGAAAATAAAAGATAGTGGATATCTATCGGAAACATCTTCGCATATGTCTGGTGGCCAACATGAAATGGTGTTGAAGTATAAAGGAGAAAATGTGTATTGACAGTAAATGGGGTGACAGTTAACAGCACTTGGGTGCATGGGGTGATGGTCACAATGGCCATGTTAGAGTAGTTTTGAAGGACAATCATAAAATGACACTTAGTACATCAGAAGGATATTTGTTGATAAGTAAATGGTTGTATGTGATATAGACTGATCGTATGAGATTCGCCCAGTACCTGCAACTATGGCTAATCTTTTTAGACTGGTGTTGGGATCATCGCAGATTGACTTAATTATTGAATGATCACTAGGGTACATAAGGTGGTGATCAGCAGCAACATATATATCGAAGAGTAGGCCTGAGTGGTTTCCATATTAGGTGGCTCAGGGATGAAGGCCTACAATTCGATCCACAGGATGTCATCATGCAGTCAATCCTGGTTGGTATGTAGGCGGAACACCCAGCGATGTTCTCGCCTAAATAATGTGGCTGGTTTTCATGATGTGTTTGGTTCAGGGATTGTCCATTTCAGATCATTAATAGAGTGTTTCAGATCATTAAAGTGGTTGCCCATCTTTGTGGCATTGCGTCCACATCTTATGTTGCTCTTATGTTCCCCTATTCTTATTTTCATAGGTCTACCTATATAATACATGTGGTAGGGGCATGTAATAAGATAAATGCAGTGTTGGGTGTTACAGTTGGTGTGTTGTCTCTGTGTCCAGGAGATAATTCCTAACTGTAGTGTTTTGGAGTGCTCAGTAGAATTACAAGCAGTACAACTCCCGCAGGGGCAGTGTCCGCTAACTGGAGGAAGGTTCCAAAGTGTTGTTTGTGATATAGGTACCTTTGTTTGAGGTCTTGTGTGTACCAGTTGGTCTTTCAAATCCGATGTCCTTCAGAAGGCAAAGCGTGGGCGTTCAAGTTTCACATTACCTGTGCTCAGGATTTTCCAATGTTTCACTATGAAGGTCTTCACCTTATTAGGTAAGGGTGTGAAGGTAGTGACACATGTCATTGTGTCATCTTTGGGTCGTGTATTGTTCTCTAATAGAACCTCCCTGTTGTTGTTGCATGCTCTCTTTTTGTCAAGTCTGATCACTCTAGGAGGATATTTTCGCTCAAGTACACTTTTGCTCAGGTCTTTCGCTTGATTATCAATGTTGTCCAGGTTGCTGCAATTCCGCCGAAGGCATAGGTACTGGCCATATGGTAGGTTTTCAGGGAGCACTTTCGGGTTGTGGCACTCAAAGGATAACAGGTTGTTACAATCCATATTCTTCTAATAGGTTTTGGTGTGTAACCGGCCTTGAGTGAGGCTGATCAACAGATCCAGAAAAGCAATCTCAGAGTCTGAGATTGATCTTGTAAAGTGTAGAAAAGGGTTGAGTGAGTTGATCCATAGGCAAAAGCCTCACAGCTGTCCCTATCTCCTTTCCAAAACATGAGGTTGTCTTTTATGTAGCACCACCATGAGATGATGTTGGTCTGGAACGGATTTGAGGCTGAGAAGATGTGTATGGACTCAAAATCGGCCATGTAAAGACATGCAAGGGGCGAAAGTGCTCCCCATAGAAGGCCCTTGTATTTGGTGGTACACTTGTGTCTTATACATAAAGAAGTTGTTCTCCAACTTTAAGGTGGCACATTCAATTATAAAGTCTGCAAGGGTGGTGGTCGGCGGAGTGATGGTTCTTAGGAGTGTGTCAATTACCTCAATTGTTGCATCTTGGGGGATGTTGGTATAAAGTGCCTCCACATCCAGTGTGATCAAAAGGAGATCTAATCAGGATTCTCTATTTTAGTGATCAGGTTAAGCACATCCTTAGTGTCCTTTAAAAAGGACGGTGTAGTTTGGACCAGAGGTTTGATAAAGTGGTCGCAGAACTGGCTCAGTAGTTCCAACACCGATCCAATTCCAGAGACAACTGGTCTGCCGGGAGGTGGACATGTCTCCTTATGAATCTTTTGTAACATGTAGGAGTAGGGTGTGGTGGGTGCCTCATTCAACAAAAAGGTGAATGAGGCCCCCATCACCTGCTGCTTTTATCACCTCTGGGAGCACTAAAGGAGAGATGGCTGGTCACTTCACACTAAAGGGGCTGGAAATCCTGGTTGATGAGGTCCTTCCCCTCTATGGCAGGCTCTATGTCTCACCAGAGTTAATGGTAATTTTCTAAAGTACTAATTGCACCCTATTTGACTGCATTACCTTCTGATCCCATTGGCTTCAATGTGCCTCAGATCAGAGCATTATGTTATTTGCATACATTGCATGACCCTTACCTGGGGCACACATGTAAAGGCCTTCGGGCCCCAGGAGTTTGTGGAGAGGAGGCCAACATTAGAATGAGTGAAGCTGGTGAATTTCACTTGTGTCACATGCATATCTCTATGCATCAGTCTAGTTCATGTTAGCTACATTGACTTGAATACACACATCATGGTATATGTGCAGCGGTCTCTATAGGCATCTCACCATGAGCCATGTCTGCATACCGTGATAAGCAATAGAGGATGATATAAGCCAATTGTACTGTTCCACTGTCCACTCAGTCCACATCAGACTTTGCACAACAGTTGACTGTGAGATTATTACACCCCACAGACACCTTCTGAGTGCCACTCAACCATATGTTCACATATGGAATGGGCAGAGGGGGAATAATCAGTTAGGAGTGGTGGAATTGGCAGGTACATTTTGGAAAATTAGCCTCAGCCTACAGGGAACAAGGCCTGACTGTGGGAGGAGAAGTGATGCAAACGGTCATGTTCCTGTAGGCCAGCTGCTCCTTTGATGTTCCCAGACACAATATTCTGTAACCCTAACTACAATCATAGCTGTTAGTTGGCCAATATGAGGGATGGTGACTGAGCTGAATGCCCTCACCCACAGTGTCAATGTGTGTCTGTACCCAGCTCACACAGGTCTTCTGACAGTTAATTAATTGAATAGCTTCCAGTATATTTCCGGATTGCACATCTCAGACATGTCCAGTGAAGATTAAGGGTCACCAATGGTGGGAGATCGAGATGTGGATCACATGTTTGGCTAGAGTATACCCACTCACAAACCACATACATAATTAAAGTTAGTGTCATCCCTGTCACAGTATGTCAAGAAACAAAGGTTCTTATGGAAAACATTGGTATACTATATTGATAATGCAACGCACAATGGCAATAACAATGGGTCGTTATGAATTTCAGACAGGAAGGAGGCCGAGTACAATGTGATTGAGTATTTACAGTTTATATCAATTTTCATGAAATTTTACAAATATATACAACAAATTAGTGCTTAGTGTCCCCAGTGTGCAGTGGAAGCAAAAAAACGGACTAGTGAAAAAATGTGACATTTACAACTTGGTTTCCCACAATCAGAAAACAATCATTTACAATTATTAAATATTTTCAGACACTGTCTATATTAACCAGTGTCGATACAATGATTCGTTTTTTATATATGTCGACGGCGTTTCGACCCTTCCAGTGATGCAGGGTTCTTCAGGACCTACTAGTATAGGGACATCTGAAACAATTATAGCAATACGCGCAGCCACGGGTAATAAGTGAAGAACACCGGTCAAGTGAGAAAAAATAAGGAAATACTCACACTGGACCCAGCCGGGTACTCAGTGTGGGGAGGGGGGTGGAGGGGGGAGGCTGGCGGTAGAGGATAAGACAGGGCGGATGTCACTGTCTGCAGTTCAGAGCTCTCGAGGAACTGTCCTTATATTGCTTCCTGTTAGTTGGAGCAAAGCCATCAAAAGCAGGTCATTTGGAGAGCCATCACTCATAAGGTGCGGACCCTGGGGGCCTCCAACCGGTGCAGTGCCGACTACTGTAAGAGGTGGGATGACCTCCGGCACTGGGCTTGCAAGATTGCGGAGATCAAGATGGAGCTGGCTTCCAAGAGTGGAAGGGGCGTGCACCACACCTTGACCCCCCGATGGCCCACCCAGACCTTAATCGGAAGTTGAGAGCCCAACAGCAGCAAGTTGCGGGTGTGTATCAGTGTAACATTGTGCATAAAAAGCTAACTTTTGTTACAGGCTGCTTTTTCCCTGCAAGCTTGGAGCTGACTCATGTCCCACGCAATAGGATCGTTGCTGCATGTGTAGGTATGGTAGTAGGTGCATGCTGTTCACAACTGACTATAAGTCATGTTGCAGTAATTGAGCAGGGTCCACTTAAACATGTCTTCCACTGTTGCAGATCCACATGGCAGCATTATATCTCAACTTACCTACATTGTCCCTTTATGTCATGTGTGTAATTGTTCCTACACAGCCCACTTGTCATCCTTGTGTCTACAGTGTAGCTGACTCACTACTGTGTCTCATGTGCTGGTGTCCCAGATACTTGTGGCATGGCATACAATGCACTCTGGGTGCAGTGACTGTGCACACCATCCCCTTTCTATTTGGGGAGTGTATAGTAGTATGAGTTGGCTAACACCACTGGTGCCATCTTTTTGGATGCCTACATGCAGCCATGTGTACCTTTCTTTACTTGTTGTACAGTCACAGGTACCCCTGTAGCATACATGATCTGAGGGTATAGATGCTTTACCATCTATATGCATTAGATACTTATGTTGGCCAATGTGTACATGACAATATGAATGAGTGATGGGCATACAGAGTTGGGGTAAGCCAAAATAGTGGTATGTTAGGATTGGGTGGATCAATCAATCAATCAATCACGGCATTTATAGAGCGCGCTACTCACCCGGGAGGGTCTCAAGGCGCTGGGGGAGGGGGTAAGTTACTGCTCGACCAGCCAGGTCTTGAGCTGCTTCCTGAAGGAGAGATGGTCCTGGGTTCGCCGAAGGTGAGTGGGGAGGAGTTCCAGGTCTTGGCTGCCAGGTAGGAGAAGGATCTTCCTCCGGCGGTGGTTCTGCGGATGCGTGGTACGGTGGCGAGGGCGTGGCTGGTTGATCGTAGCTGGCGTGTGGGCGTGTAGAAGGTCACGCGGTCGTTGAGGTACTTTGGGCCCAGGTCGTGGAGGGCCTTGTGTGCGTGGGTGAGGAGTCTGAACGTGATTCTCTTGCTGACGGGGAGCCAGTGCAGGTCTTTCAGGTGTCCGGTGATGTGGCTGTGTCGGGGGATGTCCAGGATGAGTCGTGCGGAGGCGTTCTGGATGCGCTGGAGTCTTTTTGAAGTTTGGCTGTGGTTCCGGCGCAGAGGGTGTTCCCATAGTCCAGTCGGCTGGTGACGAGTGCCTGGGTGACGGTCTTCCTGGTTTCAGTGGGGATCCATCTGAAGATCTTGCGGAGCATGCGCAGGGTGTTGAAGCATGAAGATGAGACGGCGTTGACTTGTCTGGTCATCGACAGGAGGAGTCCAGGATGAAGCCCAGGTTGCGTGCGTGGTCCGTTGGCTTGGGTGCGGTGCCCAGGGCCGGGGCCACCAGGAGTCGTCCCAGGCGGAGGGTGATGAGCCCAGGATGAGGACTTCCGTCTTGTCTGAGTTCAGTTTAAGGCGGCTGTTCCTCATCCAGTCGGCGACATCTCTCATCCCGTCGTGTAGGTTGGCTCTGGCGGTGGTGGGGTCGTTGGTGAGGAGAGGATCAGCTGGGTGTCGTCGGCGTAGGAGATGATGTTGAGGTTGTGTTGGCGTGCGATGGCTGCGAGGGGGCTCATGTAGACGTTGAAGAGGGTTGGGCTGAGTGAAGATCCTTGTGGAACGCCGCAGATGACTTCGGTGGCTTCGGAACTGAACGGGGGAGGCGGACTCTCTGGGTTCTACCGGCGAGGAACGAGATGATCCATTCCAGTGCTTTCTCTCGGATTCCGATGTTGCTGAGGCGCTTCACTAGGGTGCGGTGGCAGACGGTGTCGAACGCCACGGAGAGGTCCAAGAGGATGAGGGCAGCTGTTTCCCCGTTGTCGGTTAGGGTTCTGATGTCGTCGGTGGCTGCGATAAGGGCGGTCTCGGTGCTGTGGTTGGCCCGAAACCCGGACTGCGAGGGTCGAGGATCCATTCGTCTCGAGGAAGGCGGCAAGCTGTCTGTTGGCGGTCTTCTCGATGACTTTGGCCGGAAACGGAAGGAGCGAGATGGGACGGTAGTTCTTGAGGTCGGTGGGGTCCGCCGTTGGTTTCTTCAGGAGGGCGGTAAGCTCGGCGTGCTTCCAGCTCTCCGGGAAGGTGGCGGTGTGGAAGGAGGAGTTGATGATGTCCCGGAGATGGGGTGCGATGGTGGCGTCGGCTTTGTTGAAGACGTGGTGTGGGCAGGGGTCGGTTGGTGATCCGGAGTGGATGGAGTTCATCGTGCGGGTGGTGTCTTCGGTGCTGATCGGGGTCCAGTTGCAGAGGGTGGTGGTGGCGGGCGTTGGTTCGGCGGTAGGGTGCGTGGTTTGTGCGTCGAAGCTGTTATGTATGTCGGTGATCTTGCGGTGGAAGAACGCGGAGAGTGAGTTGCAGAGGTCTTGCGAGGGGTGATGTCGTTGTTTCCGGCGCTGGGGTTGGAGAACTCTTTGACGATGCTGAAAAGTTCCTTGCTGTCATGGGCGTTGTTGTCCAGTCGTTCTTTGAGTGCCGACTTCTTGGTGGCACGGATCAGCTGGTGGTGTTTGCGGGTGGCGTGTTTGAGGCGGTCCTGTTGTCTGTGGTCTGGTCGAGTCGCCAGGTTTTCTCGAGAGTGCGGCAGTTCTTCTTGGATTCCTTGAGTTCGTTGGTGAACCAAGGGGTTTTCTTGCTTCCGGGTCTGCTGGGAGGGTTTTTAGTGGTGCGAGGTCGTCGGCGCAGGCGGTCAGCCACTTGGCGAGGTTGCTGGCTGCTTCGTTTGGGTCCGTTGTGTTGGTGGGTGTGTTCTGGCTGAGGGAGGCGGTGAGCTGCTCGGCGGTGATCTTGCTCCAGCTCCGGTGGGGAACCTGTTGCGGGTGGTGGTGGGTCGCAGTCTTTCTGAAGCTGAAGTGGACGCAGCTGTGGTCGGTCCAGTGGAGTCCGGTGGCGTGGCTGAAGGAGATGTGCTTGCTGGACGAGAAGACGGGGTCAAGCGTGTGGCCGGCGTAGTGGGTGGGCGTGTTCACCAGTTGCTTGAGTCCGAGGTTGGCGAGGTTGTCCAGCAGGGCGGTGGTGTTTCTGTCGTTGTTGTTCTCCAGGTGGAAGTTGAGGTCCCCTAGGAGGATGTAGTCGGCGGAGGGCATGGCGTGCGGGCTGATGAAGTCTGCGATGTCTTCGCTGAATAGTGTGCGTGGTCCCGGGGGTCTGTAGATGAGGGTGCCTCGGAGGGTGGTCTTGGGGTCAGTGTGTATCTGGAAGTGTAGGTGTTCGGCGGCGGTGAAGGTCTCGTCGGAGTTAGTCGAGATGCGGATGGTGCTCTTGTGTACGATGGCGATGCCTCCTCCCGTCTGGTTGACGCGGTCCCTCCGGGTGATCTTGTATCCGTCCGGGGATGGCTATGGCGATGTCGGGCGCTGAGGAGGCGTTCATCCAGGTTTCCGGTGAGGAAGGCGATGTCCGGTGCTGTTGCGTCGAGCAGGTCCCAGAGTTCCACGGCGTGCCTGTGGACGGAGCGGGTGTTCAGCAGGATGCATTTCAGGTGGTTGCTGCTGGTGCTCGACTTGGCGGAGGTGGTGCACGTCCGGGGGCAGGTGAATCGGCAGGTTTGGCAGGTGAAGGGTCCGTGGGTGCGTCTCGGTGAGGCTCGGTAGCAGGCAGGGTTCCGGCCGGCATTGAGTGCGGTGAGTGTGGCGGCGTCGTAGGTCCGTCGAGTGGTGTTGCATCGGTGGGATCCAGGGGTTCTGGCGCTGGGCGCGGTCCAGTCGCGGACCGGGCGCAGACGGGCTTGCCTTGGCGCGCCGTCGGCGCGCCAGCTGGCGCGAGCGCGCAGCGGCCGCCATTTATGGGGAGGTGGGAGGGAGGAGCAGCTGGGAGGCGGGAGGCAGGGGCAGCGAATGGGCAGTCAGGGGGCGGGGCCGCAGGGGATGCAGCGGCGGGAATGGCGAGAGGTAGCGGGGGCACAGAAAGGAAAAAGGGCACAACGACAATGGGGCAGCGAGGGCACAGAAGGAAAAGGGGAGACAAAATCACGGGCACAACGACAATGGGGCAGCGAGGGGCACAGAAGGAAAAAGGGGAGACAAAATCACGGGCACAACGACAATGGGGCAGCGAGGGGCACAGAAGGAAAAAGGGGAGACAAAATCACGGGCACAACGACAATGGGGCAGCGAGGGGCACAGAAGGAAAAAGGGAGACAAAATCACGGGCACAACGACAATGGGGCAGCGAGGGGCACAGAAGGAAAAAGGGAGACAAAATCACGGGCACAACGACAATGGGGCAGCGAGGGGCACAGAAGGAAAAAGGGAGACAAAATCACGGGCACAACGACAATGGGGCAGCGAGGGGCACAGAAGGAAAAAGGGGAGACAAAATCACAAGCGGAGGGCGATCTTACCTGCAGGAGCAGCGGGCAGACAACACAGGCGGAGCTGTGTGGTAGGGGAGCGACCTACCTGGCAAGGTCAAGGGTCGCTCTCCTCACCGCGCAGCGGCCGCCATTTATGGGGAGGTGGGAGGGAGGAGCAGCTGGGAGGCGGGAGGCAGGGGCAGCGAATGGGCAGTCAGGGGGGCGGGGCCGCAGGGGATGCAGCGGCGGGAATGGCGAGAGGTAGCGGGGGCACAGAAAGGAAAAAGGGCACAACGACAATGGGGCAGCGAGGGGCACAGAAGGAAAAAGGGGAGACAAAATCACGGGCACAACGACAATGGGGCAGCGAGGGGCACAGAAGGAAAAAGGGGAGACAAAATCACGGGCACAACGACAATGGGGCAGCGAGGGGCACAGAAGGAAAAGGGGAGACAAAATCACGGGCACAACGACAATGGGGCAGCGAGGGGCACAGAAGGAAAAAGGGGAGACAAAATCACGGGCACAACGACAATGGGGCAGCGAGGGGCACAGAAGGAAAAAAGGGGAGACAAAATCACGGGCACAACGACAATGGGGCAGCGAGGGGCACAGAAGGAAAAAGGGAGACAAAATCACGGGCACAACGACAGTGGGGCAGCGAGGGGCACAGAAGGAAAAAGGGAGACAAAATCACGGGCACAATGACAATGGGGCAGCGAGGGGCACAGAAGGAAAAAGGGGAGACAAAATCACGGGCACAACGACAATGGGGCAGCGAGGGGCACAGAAGGAAAAAGGGGAGACAAAATCACGGGCACAACGACAATGGGGCAGCGAGGGGCACAGAAGGAAAAAGGGGAGACAAAATCACAAGCGGAGGGCGATCTTACCTGCAGGAGCAGCGGGCAGACAACACAGGCGGAGCTGTGTGGTGGGGGAGCGACCTACCTGGCAAGGTCAAGGGTGGATGAGTCACACATATCCAATGACATTGATGGATGACATCTGAGAGGATAAAATGTTTATGCAATGACACACATGTTTGTGATGTTCCAGTTGTTTCAGCCAATACTTATTAGCATAACAATGAGAAGGATGTATGCAGTATGTGGTGATGGGCATGTGCATCAGTGAACCGTCAGTCGGTGGATGGTGACATGAATCAGGGAGTGATATGCTGGCATGACATGTGTGTCTCAGCAGTCAGTACTACATAGGTAAATGTGTCACAGATACAGGGCCGACTCTAGGGCTGTGAAATCGGTGCCACCACACCGGGCGCTGGCTCTGAGGGCGCGTCGTGTTTTCAAGTATAATATGGTTTTAAATGCACCTGCTGTCGTGTTCCTTGCCTCCAGCAATTTTCAGACAACCATAAAAATGTAAAGATAACTCTTGTCATTAATGGACCTGCTGCAGAGAGATCGGAGTTTTGTCTAGTGGAAGTTTTGACTCATAATAAAGTAGCACAGGAGGTTAAAATGCATGTTGCAAAGCACGTGTACCATGCAGATCACAAAGTGCATATAATGTAAATAGGCCAGTGTGTTACTATTTCTGTCAGAGAGACCCTTTTTTTTACTTGCAATTTATAAGTTTAAATACTAATATAGAACAGTGAGCTATTAACTATCATCAAAGAGCTGCATGCAAACTACAAGGTATAGATTAGAGAGTTATGATTTTTTCCACCAGTTTTTTTTTTATCCGTAATGTAGCCAATAATTATGCATGCAGCCTACATAGAGAAAAGGGCCTCCGATTAGGCGCCCGGCTGGGGCGCTGTGCGCCTGCACCGCACCAATCGCAACGCTGCCATTGCAGCGTTGTGATAGGCGGAGGGGAGGGAGGATGCCTGTGGGTGGCTGCTTCCTGTTGAGGACTGGAGCAGCAGAAAAAGTGCGAATCGGGACCCGGCCAGGAGCTGAGTTTTTTTTTTATCCGTAATGTAGCCAAAAAGGCTTCACTTGGGTAGAAATCAATTCTTATTCTTAAAGCCAACTCCCAATCGTGGTGTTACATTTTAAATTCTGAGTTTGTGCTTCTCCAGACCGAGCACACTTAAACTATATTGTCTACCAGCAGTGGCGGCTCCTCCTTAGGGGTGTGGGGGCGTCTCCCCACTGCTTTCTCGCAGTGCGAGAAGCAGAAACTTAAAATGGTAAAACTACCATTTTATGTTTCTGCTTCTCGCATTGCGAGAAAGCAGAAGTGCCTGGAGTGCCTGGTTGTGGGCGGGCGGGTGGGCGGTCCCGCTCGAGGGCAGGGGGGGAGTGTTTTGCCCAATGTTGTGGGCCCTGACTGCTTTGGTCGGCCTGGGGCCGACCAAAGCAGTCATGCGCATTCACTCTTTCTCTATGTAGGCTGCATGCAGCCTACATAGAGAAAAGGGCCTCCGATTAGGCGCCCGGCTGGGGCGCTGTGCGCTGCACCGCACCAATCGCAATGCTGCCATTGCAGCGTTGTGATAGGCGGAGGGGAGGGAGGATGCCTGTGGGTGGCTGCTTCCTGTTGAGGACTGGAGCAGCAGAAAAAGTGCGAATCGGGACCCGGCCAGGAGCTGAGGCGGCCAGGAGAAGGTAAGTTTAATTTTAATTTAATTAAACCCCTCCCGCCTTCCCCCCACCCCCCGCGACGACCCCATTTCCACCCCCCCGTCATGCCGGCCGCGACTGAGTATGAAGCGGCGTCACAAAGAAAAATGTAATTGTGTTGTGGGTTGTCTTAGAGAAGGTGGTTTTTAGACGCTGGACTCCACTGAGATAATGGGTACTTGGCATTGGTTTATTCCAAGAATAAGCTTGTCTCACAGCGCCTCATGTTCGCTCAGACATTAAGCGGGATTGGAGGGAAAGGTGTACAAATGTGGACAAAAAACAAACTTCCTAAAACTTTAGAAGAGAAATGGTCGCATCTCTTCTCATCCAGTCACCAGCCATGTTTAATCTGCACTGACAGGAGGGCATTGGCGTTTATGCTGAAACTGCATTCTCATGTAAACACGTGCACCCAGTTAGCATTCCCGGATTAGATTAATGGTACGGTGGAATCACTGTATAAACAAATCGACATGCTCGCCGAACGCAAGTATTATCCACCTGATAGCTCCTCGGCACTGGAACAGTAAAACTCCAACTGAAAGAAGCAAGCTGCCGAAACCTTGATGAACCCATTCATCCCCTGAATAAATATGCTCGGACATGCACCCACCCACAGGAGGCGCAAACAAACACTGAGGCCCTTAAAACCACTTTTAAAGCTGCGCGCCCTCCACCACTTCCCGCCTGGTGTGCGTGCCAACTGTAACATGATGCCACGGCCATGTGTGTGTGTGGGTTTTTTTTTCCTTTCAAGGAGGCAGTTTCAGCCGCATGTGCTTTTTACACCGCTGCCTTATCAGGCAGTCAGACACAAAGAAGAAGCGCAGCAGAGCGGAGACTGCCACATCACTGTATCTCCTGAGTGAGTAAAGAGGATTGTGCTGCTTGGGTTGTTGCTGGGCCGCCTTTTCAGTACTGAATACACCCCATGGGAAACGGCCTTGAGACGCTTGAAGCGAAGTATCATGAACCGTATCTGCTACAATCAAAGGCCACGCGAGCAGCTCTGCTGCATTCCTTGATGTATCTGGAAAGTGCATGTTTTTATTTTTAAACATGCAGCGTGGAATTTTGATTGAGCTTGAACACTTATAGCTAACAGTGAGCAGCAAAGTAAACAGAGCATAGTGGCAATGTAGCGCCTCTCGAGTGTAACGTTGCAGCACGACAATAGCTCGGAGTAATACTAATCACACCTGGCGTGATTGGAAAGCGGAGTATGAGCCCTATTAATAGAAATCTTATGTTATTGTCACGAGGGTGACCACAGGGAAAAGCAATATTGTTAATGAACTTCCGGTGAGCAGATAATCCTCCTTGATTTGACAAATAAAATAGTAATTATCTTCGTTTCGGTGCTTTTTGTTGACTTTTCCCTTTACCGTTAATTTATTTTTCTCTCTTCAGTGTGCAGTTTTTCAGCAAGCTTTACTCCCTCGGCACTGTTATTATTGTGCTCTTAGTGTAAACGCATGCATGTTTATTTCTGGTTTCTTCTGTTTATTCATGCGGTAAAGTGATTAATGATTAGGCCCTTTCAAGCTACTTTGCTTACTGGAGCATTACGTAACTAGTCTGATATGATTGCAGGTGCTCTAGGCATTGTTGGGCATTGTTGAGGTTTGGATGTAGATACACAATTAGAGAAAGACGTAGAGACATAATAAGTAGAGACGGAGAAGTGAAGGTGGGGGAGAAGATATGTTGTCAGTGATTACCAAGTATCTTCAGGAGTGATTGTGAAACAAAAATTAGGCGTGTGCCATGGCTTTTTCAAATTTCACAGGAGCTTGGCTTTCACTCGAAAATGCACCATTTGCCCACTCTTTTAAAAAAAAAATCTCGGGGGGATAACCCCCCCCGAACCTCCTGTAGGTGGTTCGGGCTCGCTCGCTACGCTCGCTCGCCGCAGTGCAGTACGATAATTGTTTACACCCACCACTTTCAAATGTCACCAGCCGCCACTGTCTACCAGTAGAGATGAGGTGTGGCTCCTACACCTAGTAGTCCTATCTGATGTAACATTTCCTATACACTGATTTACACACGTATGATTCGTTGTCTCTGTAATGTGTATGTGACGTAAGTGCACTGACATCTTACACTGGTACGACTGGCGCTATAAAACAAAAGAAATGCATGAGAGAGAGAGTGGTTATGGAGTCTTGGGCACTGTTAAAGAGTGGTAGTGAGGGAATCCATGGAGAAGGAGGTCATTGGGGGTGCCAACAAACATTTTCGCACTGGGCGTCACCAGCGCTAAAGCCGGCCCTACACAGATACATGGACTGTATTGTGAGTACCCTGCCCTGGTGGAGGCCAATCTGACATCTTCATGGACAGGCTCATTACACTGCCTCAGGCACTTTCAGTGTCTTCATGGGATTGACAATTGGAATGTGGGAAAGGCCTGCTCACATAAACCTATCTTGACTGGGGATGTACCTAGCCAGACTCATCTACAATGTTTATTTGTGGTGCTATCTCACACCACTTGGTGCCTATTTGTCTCCTTACTACTTTTCTGTACTACATGTGATACGTAGCTAGGATACTCATGTGCATCTGTTAACAGCATCATCTGGCAGTGGACAGAAGTGAGACTGTTAGCAGTGTTGAATGGGCACTTCCAAGTCACTCGAGACTTCGAATTTGAATTTCTACCTATCCCTAAGAGTTGCCCTGCAGTACTACATGTAGTAGGTGTGGGACACCTGAACTTTTGCTTGTTACAGGGCCCTGTATGGATAGATAGTGATGTATTCATGTTTCCATTCCACTTTAATGGTAACAATGTTATGGTACAAGGGCCTAGTTTGAGAGGGTGATATTATCTCTTGCTACACATATAAGGGTGAAATATGGACATGCTCACACATGCAATAGGAGCTGGCAGTGGTTCTGACACACTGATGATTGACTGTGCTCAGGTCATGTGGCAATAATACATTTTTTCATGCCAATGTTTGAGCTGATGTACTAATCCTTGTACAAGTAGTGTTAATGTGTGATGTGTAATGCCACAATATGCTTGCATAGTGCTTTTAGGCAATTGTATTGAACCTATTTCTCCTCCTAGTAGAGCATCAACCGAAGGCAGCGAAGGAGACAGGCCCGAGACTGTTGGGGTAGCAGCTGGCTACAGTGGTTCCCTACACCAAAGTGACACAGAGGTGAACAGTAGCCCAGAGGATGAGGGGAGTGCCGTGGAGGAGCAAGAAGACAACACTTCAGCATCTTCATCTTCATCATGCTCCGGTGGCCACTCCCTAGTGGTGGCGGACCTGGAACACCACCCGCTACATTAGTGTCCGCCACCCCCCTTCCATCTCCATCCTCCATTCTGCTCCACAAATTGCTGCCCGGGCCCCCTCACATTAGCAGAGGAGATTCTCCTTCCCTCCTGGCACCTCAGCCCCTGCCCTTGTCTCCCCTGCTGCCCTGAGTGTGGAGGGCATAGATATCCTGAATGCCCTCCATGAGCATGGCAACAAGCTGATGCAGGCTGTTGCCTACCTGGAGGGCATTCACTCTGACATGGCAGGCCTACAGAGATTTATTCAGGCTCTGGCTTCCACACTCATGGCAGCCTTCCAAATCTTCCATCAGTCCATCACCTCTCGTGCCCCTCCTAAATCCACCATCCGTCTCCCCAACCCTGCCCAACACACACTCACACCACAGCACGCATCCACCTCAACTTCCACACGCAGCACACTCCAACACAAAGAAAAGGAGCAAAAACACAGCACACCCACAAAACAGCCAATCACCACCCTCACCACAACATCCACTGACATACAGACAGACACCACACCCCCAGACCCTGCCACATCCACTCCCAAGGTCACACACCAACATAGTACAATCACAACACCACCAACACAGACTACTGACATCACCCAGCCAGACACAACACTCACCTCACCATCCTCTGCCACAACTGACATCACATACCCACACACCACACCCATATCACCAGCCACAGACACAGCACACAGGACCAAGCACCTAAATCAGTGTACATCCAAACAGACATAGAGACATGCCCACACAGCACACACATCCAAGACTCAGACATCACATCCCTCTACCTCCAACACCCAGCCCCTCGCCTCAGCTTCTCCCAAATCCCTTACCATGTTTGCCCTTGACCTCTCTCCTGCCACAGCTGCCCCCCCTTCCCAAATGCAAAACGGCTGGGTCCCCACTGCTACCCGACCCTTACACTTCCATGTCCACCCCTAAAAAACCTGCACCCCGCCACTACACGAGCCACTACCACACAAGGGAGTAAGAGGAAGACAGCCACCCACCCTGATACCAACCCACCACCTCCCAAAACCCAAAGGGCCGATTCCCCACCCCACCCCAAGTCTTCCAAGCAGAAGACTAAAAGGTCTAAGACTGCTCCCCCTCTCTATGACCTTCAGTCCTCTTAAAGGGTACAAAATACCCTGTATGCGCCAGCCCAGCCCTCCCAATTCCGAACCCAGCCCTCTCACAGATCAACCCAACCATCCCAATCCCAAGCCTAGCCCTCCAAAAGAATAATTCACCCCCAACCCGAACCCCAGCCCACCCATTTTACTCCTCAGAGGTTCCTGGACTGCCCATTAGATGCCCCTATCTGGGGGAGGATTCCCTGGCAGTGATCTGGTTGGCAAGGTACGTGGCACAGCAGTGTGCTGGACCACATGTCATATTTTGGACTGGCCACTGTTCTTGGTGTTTGAACACTCATGTGTTGTGTTAAATAAATGTAAATGTTAGAAATGGGGGTCTCTAGTAGGCAGTGGTTTGCACCTTGTCCAAGTAGAGACCCCCATTTCTAACATTGGTTGTCAGCGGTGAGGATAGGACTTGCATTTGCACTTGACTTACAGTGATTGGTGTGCACTACTACCATATCGCAGACCATTACGTACCACGTACTGTTTTCTTTGGTCTATTTTTGCCTTTCCATTGGTCTTGAACTTGAACTTTCCAGTACAACATGCCGGAATCAATTGCATCATCTGCTGCATCCTTGGAAGTGGCCTTTGAGGAGGAGAGGTTAGAAACCTACAATGTTAAGGTATTGAAGGCGATCTGCAAAAACCTCAAAGTCCAAATCAGGGGCCTCACCAGAAAAGAGAAGCTACAAAAGGCACTGAGGCCCTGGGTAGCAGCCAGACATGCTAGTGAGCTGTCTGGGGATCTTGGCATGGAGACAGAGGAGCCTATTCCAAGGGTGGATGTGCTTTTGGGAGGGGGAGCACCCTCTAAACCAGGCAGCAGTGGCTTGTCCCCAGAGGAGCTGGAGGACAGGCGGGAAGCAAGGAGAGTTGCTGTGGAACTGGAGAGGCTTAAGTTAGCCATGGAGAAGAAAAGGATGATGTTAGACCATGAGTTTAAAATGAGGCAGCTGGACTGGGAAGCCAGTAGGGCTAGGCCCAGCCCAGATGGTGGCAGCAAAAGTACTAGGTCCAGTACTGAGGATGAGGTACACACACATACAGACTTGGTGCCCTGCTTCAAGGAGGGGGTTGACATACACCAGGGGGTTCAGGATTGTGAGGTTACTCCAGTGGTGTACAGTGTCCCTGAGGTGCATTGGGAACCGGACACAGGGAATCATATTCCTGGTGGTGGGAGGGACACTCTACTGACTCTAGATGAGAGGTGCAGGGAGAGGGGTTCCCCCATGGTAGAAGCCCTGGTAAGTGAGTATGGAGACCAGCCAGAAGAGTATGTGTCGAGGGACAGCAACAGTCAGACACTGTCTCACCAGTCTTGTGAGAATGATGTGGGGTACTTTTCTGAGGCACTGGATGGTTGGGTGAAGGGTAGTTTGGTTAACACCTGTGTGGGACTGTGCGATTTTATTGTTAGAGAGCTTATTTTAAGTCCCTGTTTTCCAGAGCTATGCCAACACCCGGTGGAGTGTGAGTTCTTTGACCCCAGGGAGCTCACACTGGAGGCAGACCTTTTGGTGAATTCCAGAGGGTCTGGAGAAGCATCTGGGGGTGATCCTGAAGGAAGTGGCTTAGGTATTTTCCAACCGAGGGTGGTGGGAAAGGTTTGTGGTAGCCCAGATAGGTCCCGGTGTCGTGGAAAGGGTGTAGGGACTCACGTCCTGTCTCCGTGTAGAAGGAGTGGGAATGGGCTGTGGCCCAAGGTGCCCGAAACCCGGTCCCAGAGCCTGGGTGGTTCCATGAGGGAACACCAGGTGAGGAGCCTAGGCTGTACTGGAAGGCCACTCATTGAGGACGATCCCCTAGTGTCTGGGGAACTGGGGGGGACTGCTGTAATGAGCATCCCACCGGTTCTGGTGTCTGGCAGCACCGCTCCAGTTGGGAGGGTGCATGAGTCCAAAGAAAAGGGTGAGGGAGGGACGCCGTCCCCAATGGAAGGACCAGTGGGTCAGGGGTTGCCAGCTCTGAGGTCAGAGCACCCCAGGACTGACCCTGGTGGGGCCACTTCTGGCCTGGGGGGTCTTCATGCTCTGTCAGGTGGACAGGAGGCTAGAGAGCTGCACCAGGCAGACTCTCGCACAACTCATGAGAGTGTGTTTCCCTTGGGGGGGGTTGGTGTACTCCCCCGGAAGTCCTGGGTTGCCAGCCACAGATCCAGCCTATGGGTACAGACCCTGGGTTGGAGGACCAGGTTCAGGGTGTCCCCCCTGACCTGGAAGAAGGGGCGACTGCTAACAGTGCCCCTACCAGTATGTCTTCTGGGGGTGCCGCTCCAGGTGGGAGGGTACAGAGCCCCAGGGAGGAGGGCCGAGTGTGGGAGAGCCCACCCCAGTCCCTTGTTCAGCCTCGGGGTACAGACCCTGGGCTGGTGTACCAGTTGCAGGATAGCACCCCTGAACTGGTGGGCAAATTGTGCAGGACACCTGCCACAGGTGCCCTGATAATTCTGGAAGTGGGTACCGCTCCAGGTGGGAGGGTACAGAGCCCCAGGGAGGAGGACCGGTGTGGGAGAGCCCACCCCAGTTCTTTGTTCAGCCTCAGGGTACAGACCCTGGGCTGGTGTACCAGTTGCAGGATAACATCCATGAACTGGTGGGAGAATTGTGCAGAACACCTGCCACAGGTGCCCTGACAATTCTGGTTACGATGGGGACTGCTCCTGGTGGGGGGATGCAGAGCCCTGGGGAGGGGGAAGGGTGTGGGAGAGCCCACCCCAGTCTCCTGTCCAGCCGCAGGGTACAGACCCTGGGCTGGTGATCCAGTGTCAGGATGTCATACCTGACTTGGCAGGAGGGAGAGTGGAGAAAGGGTGCCAGGCACCTGGGGCTACCACCCTCTACTCTCTGACGCCACAGAGTTTAAAGAGACCTGAAAGGCATAAGGCCTGGCTCTCATCACTGACAGCTGTCAGTGACCACTGTGGCATGCTGTCCTGGTGGACAGAGTTGCCCCTGGGAGGGGGACCGGAGTCACACCCCGGGGGTGGACTGGGCCACACCACTGTGTTGGCCATGTGGGTACTGTCTGCCTGTTGGGACACATCTGTGAGCAAAGTAAGTTTAGGCGCTGCACAGATGGGGTCCACAGGTGAGGAGAAGGGTTCCCCATGGGTCAGCTTAGTGGGCCCTGAGAGTATGGATAGAGGGATCCAACTAGGTTCAGGAAGGCGTAGAATGGGAATAGACCCCTGCTGTTGTGGGCCAGGTTCCATGTTCTATCGCCCCAAGCAGGGAAGCCCATTGAGGTATGGATTGGTCTACCCTGGCTTTAGGCTGGAAGGGGGTTGTGTTGGAAATGGCCCTTTTGCAGGGTTATCCCCAAACGTTTTGCTTCTTCCTCCTATTTTTTCCTGACCTGCTGTTGTTGGTTTTAGGACTCTGGGCACTTTACCACTGCTATTCAGTGCTAAAGTGCATATGCTCTCTGTGTAAATTGTGTAATGGATTGGTGTTTCCATGATTGGCATATTTGATTTACTAGTCAGCCCCTAGTAAAGTGCACTGAGTGTGCCAGGGCCTGTAAATCAAATGCTACTAGTGGGCCTGCAGCACTGATTGTGCCACCCACATGAGTAGCCCTGAAAAGGTAACTCAGACCTGCCACTGCAGAGTCTGCACGCAGTTTGTAACTGCCATGTCGACTTGGCAAGTGTACCCGCTTAACCACACAAAAGGATAAGAAGGGGTAGGAGGAATATAAGTCCCACTTCGACCTCCTATAATACCATAAACACACAACAAGGACGTAGGACTTTTGAAGCTGGATCGCTGTTAACTATCAAGGTCCCAGGGAGAATACCCAGGTGTATAAAACTGCCTTCACACACAGCAAGCTGTGTCATGCTTCATCATAGGGCTGCTAACACACATCCGCGCTCGCCAACGCTGGAGGTGGAGCAATAGGGAGGGGGAAGACAATACAACACATAAAGAAAATGCAAAACATGGGATCAAGATATGTGAATAAAGGTGCAGAAATAGTGATATAAAACTGGATCAAAGGATGTCCTCAATCCAACTTTAATTATGGACTCCCTTGCCCAGAGTTAAAAGAAAAAAGGCCACAAAAATGACCAGTGGATGAAGGTAAGGTGAATTTATCATGAATCACCTACCTCTCCACTCTGCAAGCAAATGTCAGCTGGGAAGCTGGGCCAGAGAGGACCAAACTGGTTTGGACTAAGCACAGACACTCTCTGCCTGAGAGGACAAAGGATTTTGGGCTATAAAAAGTGGGGACCAAACCCCTGAACTTTAGAACTCTTTTGGACCAAGAAGACAGCCAAGAAGAAGAGCTGGAGAAGCTGTGAGGAGGAACTACCACTTTACTGAGTGCTTTGCTGTGTTAGCCTGCAGTGGCTGCTTCTGTATTGGGCAGTGAAAGGACTGGACTGAACTTTCTGCAACTTCTTTCTTTGAGTATCTCCAAGGGCTTGAGGTAGAGCTTGCCCCCTGTGCAAGAAGTCTCAGGAACAGCAAAGACTTCAAGTTCTTCTGCCCTCAGCACAGGGGACTGTGTGTTTTGTGCTGCAACAGAAGAAAAAGCAACCCGACGCCGTCTACGACGCCGCTGCTGACTCCGTGTCCTGAAGGCACCACAGAGGGCACCGCCGCAACACCGCACCGTGTCCCTGGTCTCACCGACGATGCCATCTGACGCCACCACCGAGCCACTGCTCGCACCGTGACCTGTGGGCACCGCACTCCGCACCGCCTCGCGATGCCGCCTTGGTATCCTTGACGACGCCGCTTCACGCTGACATCGACGCCACTGCTTGCATTGTGGTTCGAGGGCACCACTCGTAAAGTTACACGACGCACCGCCCTCATCCCGCACCGCAGCCTTGGCCTACCGACGCCAGCGCCATCGACTCCAGTTCAGCCGACGACAGCGCTGCAGCAACGACGACGCCGCTGCTTGCACCGTGACCTGCCAGCAGCGTGACGAGCACCGCATCACTTCGCACCGCGACCCTGGTCTCACCGACGACGCCATCTGACGCCGCCATCGAGCTGCTGCTCGCACCGCGACCTGAGGCCATCGCACGCCGCACTGCTGCACTTCGCACTGCAGCACCCGACGCCCGCTGACGCCAGCGCTCCTGACTTCAACCGCGAGGAGTTCAATCTGCAACGCGTGTGACTTCGGAAGCTCAATGAGAGGTCGCAGACGCCCTGCATTTCTAAAGGTACTGTTTTGCCGGTCTCCCCGACACCGTAGCTGGCCCGCGACGCTGCGGTCAGCCAGAACTGTTTGGATTTGTTTGTTCACGATGCCGTGATAGCCCCAGACGGAGCTATCAACTTCAAGGAACTTTATTTCAAGGTTATTTTGATAACTGAAGATTTCTAAGTACTGTATTGTGGATCTTTATCGTTTTTGGTCTTGTCTTAAGTATATAAAAATATTGGATATTTTTCTAAACTGGTGTGGTGTCTTTTGTAGTGCTTACACTGTATTACTGTTGGTTATGTGCAAATGCTTTACACACTGCCTCTAAGATAAGCCTGACTACTCATGCCAAGCTACCAAGGGGGTGAGCAGGGGTTATTTTAGGAGTGTAACTCCCTTATCCTGACTAGAAGGAAGAGTCCCTACTTGGACAAGGTGCAAACCATTGCCAACTAGAGACCCCCATTTCAAACAATAAACAATAATTTATTGTTTGCGTGGACCTTTGTTCTGCCCTCACTAATGATGCTAACTGTTGGTAGTGGACATGTCGGCCTGTGAGAGTTTAGTTGTGCTTATTTCACCATGATAGGTGATCATTTTGCAGTGGTAAGTATGCTCAGCCCCTGAGAGAGGAAATTGAATAACAGAGTCCATGGCTCAATGTTAAATGTATGCATATCTGGGATTAGTTACTATTGGGGCAAATATTGCTTTGGCTGGCCTCTGCTATGGTAATTATGGCATCTTGGCTTCACCAATGTCCATGTATGGTAGCTTGCAGTACTACCCGAGATGTAGGGTGGAAGGGTTTTTGATGTGTGCACAATGGGTTTTTGTTACAGCACACATGGGACGTGTGGTCTTGTCATAGTACTGAGTTACTTTGGAGGCACATGTGAGCATTTCAATGTGTGTTCTTTCAACCAAAATGTAATTGATGTCAGAACAACTGCTGTTGCTGTGATGTTTCTTAAGGACTTGTTCTTACAGATTAACCACATGTGCATGCCACTTGGTGAGAACATTGGTTGTCCCTATTGTACACCATGCAACAGGTCCTATGCACATGGAGATATTGATGCAGGTGCTATGTGCAGTGTGGCCTTGGCCACCTGCCTTCCAGGTGTCCACCAGCTTAGGCAGACCCAAATCAGCTGGGAGTAGTGACAATGTGGCCGTTAAATGTCTGAGACTGGGGTTTGTGGGTAGCCCATTTAACAGCCTTTCCTTTTTAATGTGGGTGCTGTGTGTAAGCCCAGTACAGTGCGTCAGCAGTGGAGGAATGTAATTTCCCAGAGACATCCATACTGATGTTTTTTCAAGGTTTCACCATGACGTAGCTCATGAAGTATTTGATACTGTCACAGGAAAATGTTTGCTATGGTATTCATGAAGATGTGCAGCATTCTGGAACTGTTTACTGCACACAGCATTACACCAGCTTCTGGGATGTACACACATGTAGGATTTGTAAGTATGTGCCTGTACATAGGCACTTATCTGGACATAGGAGGAACAAATTAGATGTGATGGGAACACACTTTATGTGATGTTGCGTACAGGGACACACAAGATATGTTTAGACCAGGGATACAACGGCCCTTACCTTGTCCACTGTGTTGTGACTCCGGGGGGGGGAGGTATGTAGTGTCTCCCCACCTTTATTGTTGTTTACTGAGTGACAGAGTTGGTAATGAGTGCCTGAAGTCAGACATGCGCAGTGTCTGTAGATGTTCAGCAGGGATGTTTGAGCTACCCACACTGACACATACACACACTCACTGTCTTCTATGTTGTGATGGATGCGTACAGTGTTGTATAGTTTAATGTTTTAATCTGTTCCTCTTGTTCTCCACAAGAGTACTTTGAGTGGACTTTATGTAGGGGACGGGGGGTCTCAGCAGGAGCATGGCTGATGTACATGATGGCCTGACTTCCATACATGTCACCTGTACATCTGTGATTGGCATATTTTCCCACACAACAACGTATATTCTTCCTTGTAACATAGCCCTATATCTTGGTATCTGATACTGCAACTTACTTTGCAGCTACAGGTGACATGAACAGTTGCTTTTGCCAATGGTTGTTAGTAGCATTAGTTATTGGAGACCCCTACTCTGACTTACTTCCATGAAATTATGGTGATACTTCTGTTCTGACCTGGCATCAGTGGGTATGGACTGTTTGGAGTGTGTTTGCTGTTCCATCTGCAGCAGTGGAAGGTGTTACTGCTGTACTGTTGCTGATATCAAATATTTTGCACCCTGAGGGTGTGTGCAAATATGGAATGTGCATTGGGTACCTTATGAGCATTAGCTTTGGTGACCTGTCAGGAATAACGATGGGCATACCCCAGAACACTTCAAAGCCTGCTATACAACTCACACTACTCACTCTTTTGAAGTTCCCTTCAGGTCACTATGGACTTTCAGTGGATAGGTACTAACTGAGGGGTCTCTAAGAGGGATGCGCCTTAGGTAATTGTGGCCATGTTTTATGACACATTTACTGTGCATCTGTGCTTATCCTAGTGTGCCCACCTGATGAGTATTTTGCTGCTTCTGTCATTGCTACCAGATTTGTGATACAAGTGGCCTTACACCTGGGCCATTCCAGGACTACTGGCTGTGTTATAGGTTGTGAGTTGCATTGGATCAGTAGGCAACAAATATGGCTTTGTTGTGTATTTTGGAACAGTTATGTTCTGACATGATGAGACTGTCAGTGAACTATGACGAGTATCTTTGAAATGATATCACAGGGATTGAAGGGTGGTACTGCTCCTGACGTCTGACGTGATGGCTAAAATGGAGAGCCCGATGGTTACCTGTCTTACCACATGCTTTTTCGTATATGACCGGTGCAGGGCACCAAAGGACCTGGCCCACTGAAAGGCCTGAGGCCCCCTCATGTCCATTATCAACCAACATGTGTATTGGTAAGTTGTCCCAGGGTGATGACTGGGACACATATTGCTCACACACACACAAACATGCAGACAAAGGTAAGCCCCTGCTTTTTGATGGCAGCCCATTGAATTGCTATGGGATCTCAGTGGAGGGATCGTGTGTCACTTACCGGCGGTTGTGCCCATGACATTGTCAGTTTTTATCGTCATCGAGCAGGTGCAGCAGCAGCAGGACGTGTTATGCAGGATCCATGTCGTCACAGGACGTACATAGCTGTGTGGAGGTTGTTTTGGGCCTTTTCTCCCTCCCTTTCCGCAAGCTCTGATGAGGTGATTGGACCTCCACAGCCGCCTCGTCAGAAATGTGCATCGTAATTGGGCAGGAGTATCGACCGCTGTTCTGCTCTCAGATTGGCTCCAATGGCTCCGAAACTGAGATCATGCTCTTTGGCAGAGCCCAACTGCTCTTGTCCCCGGATTGGTGGCCAACAAATTTTGGCACAGCACCTACCCCAAATCTACAGTAAAAGATTTGGGCATACGCTTGAACCAGACTCTATCTATGAAAGATCAGGTAGTGGCTACCACTGGCACCTGCTTTCATATGATGAGTCTACTTTGTAGAGTCTTTCCTCTACTTCCACTCTCGATGCGCAAAACCCTGGTGATCACTGGTGATCAGCCGCCTGGACTATTGCAATGCCCTCCTAGCTGCCACAAATGAATCCCTACTTGCCAAACTTCAGGTAGTCCAGAACACAGCGGCCCGCCTTTTCCCCTTCTACGTTCACTTCACTGTCTTCCTGTGCACATTAGAATCATTTTCAAGATCTGCTGCTCAGTGCATAAATCTCTGAATGGCAAAGGTCCCAAATAGTTGCCTGAGAATCTTATTCCTTACCAGACGAGCAGACCATTAAGATCTACAGTCAAAGCTATCCTTACTATTCCCCGAATTAAGAAAACACGCTCCGGGAGTAGAGCTTTCTCTTACTTGGCCCCCTACTACTGGAATAAACTACCCACTCACATTCGGAAATGCACAGACCACCTGCTGGTCAGACAGCTTCTCAAAACTAAGCTATTTCAATACTAGTTCTACCTTGCCCATGGTCACTCTGGTGCTGAGATACCCTTCCCGGGGTGATTTTAGTGCCCTACAAGTTACATTAACATAACATGGGCCTTTCCGAAGACCCCACAGTCATGATTTGCTGTCGGAGTCAAAAGGACCAGTGCGGTCGGCTTTCAATCTACTCACGTGCATCGTAATGCGGCGGTTGGTGCAACCGCTTCCAACAAGATATTCGGCGGTCCAACCACCTCCGACAGGACTGCGGAGGCTAGTCCGACCAGCATCGTAAGGAGGCCCATGGTGCTGACCACAACTCTAAACAGAACAGGGGAATCAAGGGTTTAGCAGCTGACACAATTATAGCTTTTCGTTGGATGTCCCACATCCACCAAACACAATATAAGGGACTTAATCCTCCCTCCTGTGCTTCAGGTAACATTTGAAAAGTCACCTTTTCCATCTTGATTTGAAATACGTCCATCCTACTTGCCAGTCTTATGATGTTCCTGTTTCTAATTACTTTGCCTCCTTAGTTTCTAGAGTTAAATACTTTTGCAATGTATTTTTTGTTCGGTAAGTGATTGCTATAGAAAGTAGTTACATTTTTAAAAAAGTTAAATAAATTAACAGTAAAAGGGTCAAAGATTATGCAATATTTTCATTACCCTTGATGTCATCAGTGGGGGGAGGGAGAGCAAAGGGCGCATGATGTAATTTCCACTTTACCTCTCATTCAAATAAATTAACGTCTCTGTAACCAGGTCCGGATGGCTTTCTTTAGAGTTCTAGCTTCAGAGCTCCGCATCCTCTGGGTGCTATATTTTATAGAACATCATTGTCATATTTTGCCTGCGTGAAGGTTAGACAAACTTCTTTGTGGCTGTTCCAGTTGCAAACGGGGTATAAATAATCATGTCTAAAACTGTCTGGAAAGTGCCACGAGGAAGGTGCCAACAAATTGCTTTAATTATCTTGGCTTTTAACATAATTAGGAAATTGTCTGCATTTAGGAGCAGAGACAGAAAGGACTGGTATAATTTGCTTAAGGTTGGTATCAATGATGTAATGGCAATATTTATAATAGCTTCACTTTTCTCCACTACTGTTGCCTCTTTTAATGCTTATGAAACTCTTATTTGTTTCTCAAAATAAAATATATAAATGTTAAATATTAAGAAAGAATGCTTCCCAGCAGTTGCTTGGTACATATCCAGACAATTGCTGTTTCCAGATGTCTGTTCTATTTACTCTGTTGGCAGTAGGTGAAATGCATCCATTATTTGTTATTTGCTCTGCAAGCGAATAATGGAAGACATATCATGGCTCGACAAAGCCCCAGAATTGCAGGTAGAGCAATGGCACATGAAAGGAGGGGTCGTGATAGAAGGAGGGGGATATGTCACTACCTCTGCTCACAGTATCTTGTCTACCTATGCATTAATACATTGGGGTAATTCACAAAAGGCCTTTTTCAATATGTGTAGTTCTATAATACTACTTGACATACTTTTAAATGTAATTCATAAAGATATCTCTTTTGTGTGGAGTTTTTGCCAAAAAGTATATAGCACTACATGCACAAAGTTCTTCATTTTAGGTGTAGAGGTGTGCGTGGCAAGGGGCAGTGGCTGGAAAATGCATAATATCTACTACAAAGTAGGAAAAGTAGAGGGAACATTAAGGAGGAGCACGGGGCCATGCAAATGCAAAACACACCTACAAAGGTTTAACTCAGTTGCATTTCACTAAAGTTCCAGTCACATCTATTTCACTAGTACTGCAGCCGAAACTCTTTAAATTTACTCTAGGCATGCCTTGATACAAGTTGCACACCATAGGTGGTCACTAACAGAAACTGTAAGGGCGTCTTACTTACATCAGTGGAGGTAGGAAATAACACTACCAGCACAAAGCTCAATACCAAAAAAAACAAATAGAGAACTGAAAAATATTGCTTGCGTAACTTATTTCAGCCACCCTTACAAATCACATTCACAAAAAGAAAAAATAACAGATGGACATACTGGGAAACTCACAAATCGGTGAATTATTAATAAATTATAAAATATTTATGACTCATTTCACAGCTAACGCTACTCTGGACACGCTCAGAGACACATTGGAACACATTGTATGTCACACACACACACACACACACACAATACCAGATGATTGGCTCCCCAACATCTTGTAGCACAACATGAAGAACGCAGAGCACATTGTGTAGGCTGTATTTCTGTTCTTCTACTTATGATGATTGTGATGTCGGATGTTTTTTATTTTCCACGGGTGATGCATGTTTCCCTATTCTTTTCAATTGTTAGCAGTGGCGTAGCTGGAGGATAGCGGGGTTGGGGGTAGGGTTGAGCGAAAGGTAAGTTTTATATTTTCTTTATTCTCGTCGGCAAACGCTCCCCGTTCTCGTCCGTCACCCGCACCTCCTTCCCCCACTCGTTGGCGTCTTTCGTCAGCACCCCTCCCGCTCTTACGGCACTAGGCAAACTAAGGGATCGCCCCGGGCGTCCAAAGCTGTAGCCATGCCACTGGTTTTACAAAGCATAGGCAGAAATCACTATGCAGAACTACATATCACCAACTTATGCCTAAAATTTGCTGATAAGGTTATTAATGGTAAATTTATAGTCGTATTTTGAGTTGTGTGAGCCCCCTCATTTAGCGAAGTGGGGACACACATGCCTGCAAATATCTACACCCATTGGTATGAATTGAAGGTGGGTCAAGATTTACAACCAGGTGCAGCATATGTTATGTTCAATCTATATTCACAGAGATCACTGCATGTACATTTCCTTTATGTATTGCCCTGTACATATTTAACATTAAAACACCTAGCCCAACTCCAAAACCGTGTCACAATCATTTCTTTGTCACCCTAAATCTAATATCGCCTTAGAGTCCGCCGTAGGGGCTCTACCGGCCATTAAAGGCCCGCTCCAGCGGTAAAGGCCCGAGCCGAAGGTGAGGGCTTTTAACAAGGGTGCAGACCTTTAATGTCCGGTACAGCCTGCTTTAGAGGGCTCTAAGGCTATTAGAACATTCCGCCCTTAGAGGGCACAATGTTCTACTTTGTAAAACAAGGGACTCACGGAGCCTGAGAGAGCTCTGAACAAACATTGGAATGTTGATGCTCTGGGCTTCTGCCAGGCATTAGAAGCCTAGACCACTCCATTGTCTTCATGGAGCGTGCAACATTCCAATGTTGTAATTTTTTATATACGACTTACCATGACTTACCATGATCCTAATCATAATGTAGATTTTCCACAGCCTGCTGAACAGAAAATCTGGATTTTATTAAGGACACAGAGGCTAAGATTATGCAATCTCCTTTTATTGCCAGCTCACAGCAGCAACAATTAACAAGAATTTAGAACTTTGAGAACATTCTAATCAGCTATAAAGTCCAGCCACAGACAGCCATCTTCCTTCTTTTATTTTGCGCTGCGAACGAGTTAAACTTTAATCCAAACAAATTCCTGTTGAATAGGTCCAGGAAGAGAAAGGTTCCAGGTCCAAACTTCGTTACTCTGAAAGAAAGTAAAGAATACGATACTCTACCCGGGTGGGTATCAGTGGTGGGATAATCTTAGCCTCCGTGTCCTTAATAAAATCCAGATTTTCTGTTCAGCAGGCTGTGGAAAATCTACATTTTATGGCACGACACGGAGGCCAATATTATGCAAGTTCAAAGTGCATTCAATACATTATCAATTACATTAGACATCGGTTTAAAGTAACAGCTTTTAAACATGCTCTCATTAGACCAGTCGGCTGTTCTTAGAATGTCCTGTAAACCCCTCCCAAGATAAAAGCTTTGGAGGCTGAGGCGCCTCTAAGTGAATGTGCTCCAAAATAGAGTGTCCACACCCCTTCAATTATGACATCTTTAACCCATCTAGCTAAGGTAGAGGGGGAAACGGCTTTGTGAGGCCTTTTATGAGATATTAATAGTTGTGCGACGCCATTTCTCAGATTAAGGGTTCTCCTTTCATATTCTTTCAAGCATTGCGCCACGCACAGCCTTGGGTTTCCAGAAAAATAAGGATAGAAGATAGTAGAGGAAAGGGTCTTGGTTCTTCTTTTAATATAGAAACATACTCCCTCAGGTTGGTATGCTTTACTGGTGACATCAAAAGCTCTAACGTCAGATGTACGTTTAAATGAAACCAGACATAGGAGGGTTGTGAGCTTGTAAGAGAGTTTTTAAGCGACAAGTGTTCATTATCACCCCAGTTCACTAGAATTTGAAGGATCAGTTTAACATCCCAAAGAGAGGTGTACTTAGGTATGGGTGGTTTGAGGACCCTAATGCTTCTCATAATCTTCCTTGTCAAAGCATTTTGACCGACAGGTAATCCATCTATCAGGCAATGACCGGCAGAAATGGCTGATCTATAAATATTTATTGTCCTATAAGACAAACCTGACTCAAATAATTCTGTTAGGTAATTTATTGCATGGACTACATCAGTTGAAATGGGATTGATACCCCATTGAACACACCAACAAATCCATTTATTCCATGCCAGTCTATATGCCTTTCTCGTGCCAGGTGCCCATGACTCAGATATGAGTCTGAAAGCATTTGACGAAAGGCCAGGGATTTCCCATTGTCTCCGGAAATCTTCCATGCCATCAGTATGAGGGAGCCTTCTTCTATCAGAGGATGGATTACTCCACGAGGGCCTAGGACTAGGGAATCGAAGTGGGGTATTAGTAAGTGGAAGTCTATTGACATTTCCAGAATTACAGGGAACCACGCCTGGGATCTCCAAAGTGGAGTTACCACTACTACTGTTTCCTTGAATCTGCGTGTTTGTAGCAGGAACCTGGGAAGCATAACAAATGGAGGGAAGGCATACAGCCTTAAACCTCTCCAGTCTTGAAGGAAGGCGTCCACCTCAGTTGCTTGAGGGTCTGGCTTCCAGCTGAAAAAGTGTGTCAGTTGAGTATTCAATCTGTCCGCAAAGAGGTCTATGCTGAAAGGACCCCATATGTGTTGGATGTGTAGGAATATCTCCCTGTTCAGTCTCCAGTTGCTGGAGTCTCTGAAGTTCCTGGAGAACCAGTCTGCTACTCCGTTGCTCAAACCAGGAATGTGTTGAGCTACAACTGAAATTCCTTTGCTCAAACAATAACCCCAAAAGTCCTTTGCTAGGTCCGCTAAGTCTTTGGAATGTGGTCCTCCCATCTTGCTCACATATTGGACTGCTGAAATGTTGTCCATGCGAAGCATTACACAACATTTAATCTTTTCTTGACTGAAACTGCGGACTGCAAATGAGGCCGCTAAGAGTTCCAAGCAGTTGATGTGCATGTTCCTCTCTTGGTCTGACCAACGTCCCCCTGTGGAATAATTTCCGCATGTTGCTCCCCAACCCTCTAGGCTTGCATCTGAATCTATCGCCAATTCGGGTTCCTCCCCGAAGATTGCCCTCCCGTTCCACGCTTGAGCATTCTTGAGCCACCATTCTAATTCCTCCCTTGAGTCCTGATCTAGGGATAAGGTTTGAGAGTACGATTGGTTTATGCGAAGGTATCTCTTTTTTAGTCTTTGGAGGGCTCGATAGTAGAGTGGGCCCGGGAATATGGCTTGGATGGTTGAGAATAGGAGACCCAGGATTCTCGCTAAACACTTTACAGTAATAATATTTTCTGATAAAACCTTTTTTATTTCCTTGCGTAGTTTTTTTAGCTTTTCTTTGGGTAGGCGTAGTTCTGTGTGTAGTGTGTCTACAATAAAGCCCAGGAACTGAGTATCTTGTGCTGGAGTTAGACATAACTTTTTTAGGTTTATTACAAATCCTAGATTCTCTAAGATCTCTATTGCCCACTGAGTGTGCTGGGATACAATGGCCTTGGATTGACCCATTATTAGGATGCTAAATATATCCCTTACCATAAACTAACCCTCCATCTTTGCCTTATCATAACGATTATCCTTACCCAACCTTAACATATCCCTTACATTACCTTTACCCTAAGCCTTAATCCATCCCTTCACTTGATTGCACCCCTTAACCTTTCCCTTGCCATAACCATTAGACTTACCTTAACCCGTAATGCAACCTTACAGTTAACATTTCTTTTTCTAGCCATATCTACCACTTACGTTGACTCTACATGTTTTTTTTTTAGTTTTCCTTTTACCCTAACTTCAAATCTTTCCTTTACCCTCACTCTTGCCCTTTCTTTAACCCGAACCTTACCCTTGCCTAACTCACCTTAACTTACTTCAGTAAAGTCATGAGTAATGATGAAAATATGTTGTCAAGATGGAGATACGTCTTGAGGTTCTCCTTCCCTTTGAAAGCTCAGATCGATTGCTCATTCCAGCGGCAAAGAAAAAATGAATGTGTGATCCTACACCAGAAAGCATGGCTTTCATCGATTTGGCATAATTTCCCCAAAGACATGCTGCCTTTGGGGCCATTTATAGGAGATCCTCTTCTTCTGGCAGACAGACATGGCATCCCAGTGCAAGTATGGAAGCCTGCTACCCCGTGCTGTGGCACTGCTGAGTGCATGCAGAAGCCATGTGCATCCCCTGAAGCATCACATTCTAATGAAGGCATGAGAGAGAGTGAAGAACAGAACAAGAGAATAGGATGTGTTGGTGACCTATATAGTGTCTATACTCCTTTAGTGCCTCTTCAAAGTGATGGGAGAACAGAGGTTGACTTTGGAGACATGAGAGGGCAGCATAGATGGGGCCCTTATGGAGTCAAATAGGAGTACTTTAAAGAAGGCGAAGTGTAAAAGCTGGGCAGAAGGGACATCTTTGGTCTTTTAGATCACTGAAAACCGCAAGTTAAAACGCTGGACATACTTTGCATCTCGGAGCATGTCCAATGACTCCAAAGTGCATGCTTGAATTCGACTCTCTCTCTGTATCCCTAGCGGTTGTTGGGCTTTATATCATGGAGAGTGTTTGGATGTTTAGAGGATGCATCTTTTTCACCACTGGATTCTTGCTGGATGCAGTTAGTGGCTGGTGCATTTGGAACGGAAGGACAGCAGTGCTGGGGCCTTGACAGATGAGCTATGTTCAGAGACAGGACAGGGACAACCACCTCGAACGCTAATCCAAGAAGTAGATGGAGGCCAATTGGCCTTCTCCCGGGCCCCAGTGGTGAGCAAGAAACAAGAAACCCTGCTGTTCTCTTGGCCAGAAAGCTATCCAAACAAAATTGAAGCTAATCGGTTATGCAACTCTAAACTCCTTAATGTCTTTTTCATTTTATTTTTCATATTACTCGGAGACTGTTCTGTTCTTGGACCAAAAAAACACAAACTTAAACACAGAATGAGATCTGTGATCTATTACACCAAAGAAGAAAACTACAGTGAAGCTTTCACATTCCACTTTACACACTTTCTTATGGACCTAAGGGACTCAAGGACGACCCATCTACCATCCCCATCATGTCCAAAGTGGCCTTTCTGTCACTCAGACACTTCCACGAGAATCTGCAGGCTAATGGTTTGCTTTTCAGAGGACAACTGGCTGCCATGGCCCAGCCCTTATAGTTCAATTCTAGCTTCTAGAGCTTGAGACTGGTTTGAACTTTTTTGCCAGGGCTGATATTGGATTCCAGTCAGTCCATGCCTCCTAGAACCATCTCCCCCCCACCACCTCCACCACCCACACTCCGTCCTTAAATGCTGGGATTCTTAAGACAATGGACTCTTGTTCACTTCAATGGCTTACATTGCATACTCTGTACCCGGATGTGATTGGTCTCTCAGGGCTCCACTGACAGAGGAGCTTGTTTGGCACCTCTGATACTTGCTAATTATTCTGCCGAGAGACAGTTCCCTTTGCTGTCTGTTAAAAGGGATGGATGGAAGATGGATAGATCAGAAGGCCATCCCTGGATGATTCGTACCACCATGAAAGATAGCAAGAGCTTTTCATTTCCTGCATCCCCTCATAAACCACCATTGCTTTTTGCAAAGACCTACCATTACTCTCTGGATGGCCCCTATTGCATCAAGGACACTGTGAGCTCCCTTCCTACATAGAGGGCCATCTGTTTGCAAAGGCTTAACAATTCTCTCTAGATGGCCCTTATTACATCAAATATAGTAAGAGCTATTTCCCTTCATTCTTAATACAGCGCCATTGCTGATTGAAAAAGACTTACCATTACTCCCTGGATGGCCCTTATTACATCGAGGGCAGTGGAAGCTCACTCCCTGCATCCTTCCAGGAAAAGCCATTGCTGTTTGCAAAGACCTACCATCATTCCATGGATGGCCCTTAGTGCATAAGGGACAATAGGTGCTCATTTCCTGCATCCCTTCGAAAACAAAACAAAAAAATCATTAATTTCTTGATGATTGATACTACATCAAGGGCAGAAGGAGTTCACTTCCGGCAACCCCTCATAAAAAGCGATTCCAGTTTACAAAGAACTAACATTACTCCTCGGATGACCGTACTGCACCAAACACAAAGGGAGATCTCTTTCTGCATCCTTCCATAGACATCGACAGTCTTTAACAAAGAAATATCTTCACACACAGCCATTGATTTTTGCAAAGACCTATCATTCCTCACGGGATGATCCTTAATACATTGAAGATGATGAGAGCTCTCTTCCTGAATCCAGGAAACAGGAATCTGTTTCTGTTAGAATGGACCTCGCGTTTCTCCCTGGATAGCCTGCGCTACATTAAAGGCATTGGGAGCTCCCTTCTTGCATTCTTTCACAGAGAGCCCTTGTTGTTTGCCGCTCTCTGAATGGCCTCTACGACAATAAAGACAGCAGGCGCTCTCTTCTTATATCTCTTCATAGAGAGCCATTGCCATTTGCAAAGACCGGGCATGCTCCTTGGCTGGCATTTACTGCATCAAACACACTCTGGGAGTTCACTTCCAGCATCCTTTCACAGAGCGCAGTTGCTATTGCAAAGACCTAGTATTACTCCCTCGATGACATTTACTATATATCGAAGGAAGTGGGAGCTGTCGTCCAGCATCCTTTCACAGAGTGCTATTGCTGTTTGCAAAATTCTAATGCTACTCTCTGGAAACCTCTTATTCCAGTTAGTTCTTCCGTCTCTTCATTGAGAATCTTTTGTGTTAGCAAAGACCTAGCTTTACTCCCTGATTGGTCCATACTATATTTAAGACAGCGGAAGCTCTCTTCCTGTTTCTCTTCACAGAGACCCATTGCTGTTTGCAGTGCCCTGAAGTTATTCGTTGGGTGGCCTTTACTGCATCAAAGAGAGAGCCCTCTTTCTTCTACTCCCTCGATGCCCCCGTCTGTATCTAAGTTAGCAGATGGTCTCTTCCTGCGTCCCTTCACAGGGAGATATTGCTGTTCTCAAAGACATGAAGATACTCCCTAGTTGGCCCTTACAGTATTAAAAGCAAATGGAGATCTTGTCCTGCATCCCTTCACTGACAGCCACTACTGCTTGCAAAGACCTGAAGTTACTCCCTGCATGGCCCTTAGAGCATCAAATACAGTGAGCACCCTAAAGTTCTTCTTTGGTGGCCAGTACTACATCACAGAAGAGAGGAGCCCACTTCCCTCGATCTTCACAGAGAGCCATTGCTGTTCTCAAGCTCTGTAAACTACTGCTGGATGAACTTTACGTCTTCGAAAAGTGCTGGGGGTTTACTTCCTGCATCATAGAGGACAGAGAACAGAAGGTAATCCCGGATGAACTTCACTAGATGAAAGAGTGCAGTAATTCACTTCCTGCCTTGTTCCACAGAGAGTGATTGTTGCTCTTTGAACCTATCTACTTTCTCCTTCAGGTCACTTTATTGCTCCATCAGCAGTCTCTTTTCATTTCCTGTTCCATTTACTTTACTTCATTTTGAAGGAATGTCAATGTTCTGCCCTTCTCCCTAACTTTGACAGAAAGTAGCTTCTTATTCTCCTAAGCAAGGCCATTTTAATCTTTCTCTGATTCTTTCTCTGATTCTATGCCTTCTCTTTTAACAACCCAGTCGTGCTTGCTCACAAGTTAATTACCCATCGCTTATTGAACACAAACTTCCATATTTATTCACCCTTTTTATCCATCTCGCGTTTACCCCATCAACCCTCAACATTTTTCTTTTGCTTTCTTTGCTACTCTCCATCAGTAAAACCTTACTATTTCTAAATTCGTTAGCACCAACAAATCTTTGAAAATGACAAATTATTATTTCTGTTGGCTTCTTTTTGACTACCACATGCATACTTTCAAACTCCAACCCACCTCCGCATCTCTGTCCTTCTGCCACCCACAAGACCATAACCACAAAACAAGGAGGATAAATATCCAGTATCGCTATGTCAAGGAGGGCAGGATGTATGTTTTTTGTCACTGGTGTATTGATGAGGCCAAAATTAAAGAATATATGGCTGCCTGCCTTTAGCCACAAATTGTGCATCTCTTGGATACCTGGCAACGGGAGTGGTGCATACTTTAGCAAAACTCATAAATAAGACAAAATATAATAAAGGCCGCCAACAAGCTGGTTATAGAATGCAATGTTCTTCAGCAGTCTCCTTGATGGCTCTGTATCAAATGTTATTGCTCAAGTCTATTTAGTCTACACTGTTGGCCAGCAAGTCTGACATTCTTAAAGACCATACTATTAGATGCACTTGGCATGATCTCCCTTCCCTGAAGCCTTTTTTGACTGGTCCTGATTAGTTTCAATGGTTGGGAACCAAGTGTTATCTTATCAAAGAGTCATTTTTTCAGTGGTTACCAAATGTGCAAAGACTTAGTGATACACCATCTACATACTCAGTTAGATCATTGTTTTCAAGTGAGTTGTTAAGCAAAGGATTTTTGGGACCTTCAGAAAGGATGTTCTGATAGCAAGTGTGTTTGGGAGAAATGAGGATCAATTCTCTCCCTCCACACATGACACTTTTGTTCCTATCCATGTCCTAGAACAGTACTCGATTAATGGATTGCGCTTACACCATGCAAAGCTAGTTTAAACACGAGGACTTGTCTGTGATGTACACTCAAGATGACTGTTAAGTAGCTGTGCATTCAAGGAGAACATTGATAGTTTTGTCCAAGTAAATATGTATTTCACTATCATTAAGATTACTTACCTATACCAACACCTGTATATCAACAATGCAAACACCCCTATCCAGTGCCAGTCTGCTTTCTCAGTACTAGGCTCGAAGATGTCTGTTAGTGCCTCTGGATCCAGGTGCATCAGAGAGTAGCTACTGCTTCTGCGGTCATGTTTTTTAGTCATGATCAGGGTATCCTGACTGAATGTACAAGGTATGCTCTATGTTGTTACCTAACATCCCTTGCCCCAAAGTTAGGAAAACTGAACCAGAAGAGGTTGGTGTTCTGTGAGACAGCTGCACATTTTGTTTTTCTGATCAAAGAGAATACTTGATGGCTATGCATTGTCATAGATGTGAACGCATGATCCTCAGTTTACTGAGCATGAGACAGGGGCAACCCTGGTTGTGGAAGGCTTCATTACTGAAGCCAATGGGGTAGGGCACGGCAAAAAGGCCAGAGAAGTTGTAGGTGTATGACTGAAAGGAGTGAAGCCACAGTGCGGCAAACAGGTTGAGGTGTGGGAATAAAGCAATTGTGATAGCATCTGAAACAGTGGTGGTGAGCCTACAATTTCACACACACAGGATAAAATTAGTGGGCAGTTTGCTGAATTACTTTTCTATGAAAGGCAAAACAAAGCATGTTTATATTGATTCTCAGTGATTGGAATATTGACAGCACTCTATATGGGGCTGAAAAGAGAGCATACCTCTTGGAAAGCTACAAGTCCAATATGTCAAGCAATTTGGAACATAACTTTTGCTGAGGTGGGCCTGTCGTTGAAGACTTGCTGGAGTTTATTGCTGCAGCAGTGCTTCAGAGTTTTTTCTGAAGAGTGGAGGACTTTTGCTGCAGAGTTTTAAATGTCCTAGATTAGTTTTTTGCAGCGCCCAGGCACTTGATTGCAGGTCAACGGCTCCATCGCATGATAGGAAATTAGGTCTTAGCAAACGTCCGTGGCCATTTAAAGTAAATTATTTTGTTGGTGTTTTAAATGTATTGTGTCCTTGCATGATGGGGCACTTAAGGATGTTTTCCGATTTTTTTTTGTGTTCTGTTGGGGAGATGTAAGCATTTTTTCAAAGCATAAACCGAAGATGATGCCAGCTGTGATTGGCTTTCTAAACAGAAGGATGTAGGAATCAATATGCGTTGACTTCAGATGAAGCAAAGGCAATAAATGAATAATTTACTGATGAGTCAATACTAGCTCAATAAGTAAATATTTATAAAAGATATAGTTAGTGGAATTAGAAATCATTGCTTCATGTAATCACTTCATGCTTCGTGTAATTAGAAACATTTCAATGTGTTCGATAATTTGAGACTTAGGAGTTGCAGGAGAAAATATTTATTATGTGGGCTACAAGTGGATTTCTGTACATTTAACATTATTTTTCTCTTCAGAGTAAAGTGGTAAGATGAAGTAATCACATGTGAGTCCACAGAAAATCTGTATCTCTTGATAGCAACAAAAGGCTTGTGCTACTTTTACACCTTTAAATGCTGGAAACGGTGAAGTAGCCCCTGATTTTCCATTCCCAATTCATCAAGTAATGGTAAATCAGTTGTAATATATTATAATTGCCGGTTGAAGTGATACAACTCCCAAATTTTGGTATTATTGCGATAAATCAAATCTTCCCTACATGAAGGTAGTATCAGAATAAAATACACATTCCAGACAATGACGGAATGGTCATTGATGCTTCATGTCCATTGACAAAGCTCCCAAAACAACCATGTTAGGAGGACCCTCATAGACAAACCTTAATTCCTTAAATAACCTTTGCCTCAGGAACGATAGTTCAAGCCCTATTATCAGGAAGTTTTGCAGAAGGACAAAGAGTCAACACAACAAACAACAATGCAGTTACAGATTAAAGAATGTAAGATCCTAACCAAGTTGATAAAAACAAAGAGAATTTGTAAGAAAGAGGATTATTGGTTAAAGAGGGTGAGAACCCCCTTCAAATAACAATCATAATCCTTTTCAGGGTGAACCACACATGTCAATAATTAAACCTGTGATTAACCCTCTGGTATAGTGGCACAAAGCTGTCAGGCTTACCTTGGAAGCATCATGTAAAGTACTGATGCAGCACTCAAACAGTAATAAAGTGAAAACACAAGACAAGGAGAATCCCATACCAGCTTAGAACAATAGAAAACATTTTAATAAATAAACTGACACCAAAACGACAAAACTTTAATCAGTAGAACTGGAGTTGAGTTTTAAAGTTTTAGGAGAAAATAGTGCCTAAAAGGCACAAAGTGCCAACTGTGGGTATGTGGTCGTGTGAGACTGGAACAAAGTCAAAGGTTCAGGCTGAGCACGATGGAGAGCCAGTCATGTACGGGACCAGGTGCGGCCCTCTGGGAGTTGTACCTTTTGTCCTCAGTGAGGAGGCTGCGCTTCAAATGCAAGGCTCATTGTCATACTGCATCAGGTCCATGAAGCCGCTGATCAGGAACTGTGTGGTGCTGCGATCTGTGGCTCTGTGTCGTTCTGCGTTGGATCCGGTGAATCCTCCAATCAGGAGCTAGGTGGTGCTGGAAAGCAAGGCTCTGTGTTGCTCTGCATTGGATCCATTGAAGCCACGGATCAGGGGCTGCACGGTGCTGGATCCTGCGGCGTTCTGCATCGGACCCAGAGAGTCCACTTATCAGGGGATGCATTGTACCACGCTTTGTGGCCCTGCGTCATCTTGCACCATTCTGCATCAGATCCAGGAAACCATTGGTTGAGCAGGTAGGAGTACACACTCACTCTAGCCAAGGTTCAAGGACCATGAGGACAGCACTGCAGGGGTTAGGGCTCACTCCCACAGAGGCCAGTAGAGGGGAACAGTTGAAGTACAGTGGGGTCTAACCAGCTGGAAACTAGGAGTGGCCCCTAGACACTTGTGTTCCTGTAGCTCAAACAGCAAGTCAGCTACTTGACCCTTGGAACCACTTCTGGGGTTCTGGATTCAAGGCAAGCAGGTCTAATCTTCCTGCTTAAGACTGCAGGGCAGTCTTCCCAGAACCAGGAGTGTTCTGATTCCAGGTTCCGGGGATGCCACTTTCATAACCAGTGCCAGCCTGTGGGTGGAGACACCCCTCTGTCTAACGCTATAACTGATTCTCATCAGTTCTTCTCTTTCCCCTGGTGTTGGCTCCAATCTGTCTAGTGAAACAAAGAGCAGACAGGCCCAGGTGTGAGCTGCATCTGCCAGTGACAGGGTAGGCATCATCTGAAGTCAAGAAGGAGTTTAGTACAGCCCTCAAGCTACCTTTTGAAGCGCAGGAAGGGGCTGGGTATCACCACCCAGACAATCCTGCTCAGGAGAAAAACACCCTTTCCCACACCCAGGGCCATTTCATCCACTCTCTGGGAGGAATGCACATCTCAGCACATGAAAGCCATTAACAGTCAGGTGACACTGGGCTCTGGCAGAAAGGCACATTTGGTTTAGGCAGGGAAATGCCAATGTTCTAAAAGTAAAAAACACAAATCGACTCCTGAAGGAGAAAATGTACACATAGTTTTTTAATTCAAGTATTTGTTAAGAATAATATCCAGTCCCACCGACAGATTAATAATACATTTAGATAGTTGCGTTAATTATGCACCTAGATACAAATTATAATAGGCATTCTTATTTATCATGAACAAAACTATATATTTATTACCAAATAATCAATATTTGTTTAGGGTCAAGAAAACAGCACTTGCCCGCTGTCATAAAAGATCACCAAGATTTTATATAGTCCAGGTTGTGAAGTTCAACAGACTGGGGGCCAGATGTACGACGCTTTTTAGCGTGCGCAAACGGGTCTTAGATCCCTTTGCGCATGCTAAAAAGCATGGGCCCATGTACAAACAGTATTTTGCTATTATAATAAACTCGCAAAATACTGTTTTGCGACTCGCTATTAAGAAGGGGCGTTCCCTTCCTAATAGCAACCACAAAGCAATGTACCAATGTTTTGCAACCGCAATTGTGGTCGCAAAACACTTGCAAATTACCACCTACTTCATGTAGGTGGTAATGCATTCGCAAATGGGAAGGGGTCCCCAGAGGACCCCTTCCCCTTTGCAAATGCATGCAATATTATTTTTTGAGGGAGGTCCAAGGGACCACTGCCTGCCCTTAAAAACTGAAACGAAAACATTTCATTTCTTTTTTTTTTAATGCATCCCATTTTCCTTTAAGGAAAATGGGATGCATTTAAAAAAAAAAAGCTGCTTTATTTAAAAGCAGTCCCAGACACGGTGGTCTGCTGAGCCCAGCAGGCCACCATCCCTGGGAGGGCCTGTCATTCCCAATGGGCTCGCAAATTGCGAGAGGCTCATTAATATTCATGAGTCTCGCAATTTGCGACCCCATTGGGAATCGCAAACAGTGTTAAACACACTGTTGTACATGCCAAATAGCGCCTCGCAAATTGTGAGTCACAAATGCGACGCAATTTGCGAGGTGCAAATGCGATGCAATTTGCGAGGCGCTATTTGGCAGGTCGTACATCTGGCCCCTGGGTGTCCTCCCAACAGAACTATCATTCAAAACAATTGTTTGAGTGGCTGTTTTGAGACTCACAGGTTCCTATGCTTGATTGTTCTAAGGAGGATTTAGGACGTATCTATGCCTGATGACTTCAATATGTTGATTGAAATTATTAGCTGAGGACATTGACCGGTCCCTTTGCTCAGGGTTAATATTATACATCCAGGCTCTTTTTGGTTTCTGATTTTTACAATGGTGTTAGATACACTGGAGATGATGAATCTTTTGCTACATAAGGATTCAGACCTTGTGTTAAGATAGGGTTCATTGAGGGGTTTCTAATACATGTTATGTCTGTCACTTTATTCTGAGGATGGTCCAAAGTAGTTAAATAGACTAGGGGTGGGTAGAACTCACAGATTTTCACTCCATGGAATTCCAGGAAGGTACATAAAAACTCAGCGAAATTCTGCAGTTTCACCAACGGGTGGAAAATATGCACAGTGCGCTGCTCGTGCTGCAATTTAACGCCGGTAGTATGAGCAGCGCTATAAAATCAGCACAAATGACACCATGCGTGCGCAAGACGGCGTGGCCATTCGAGTTGATTTTGCTGATGCTCAAGTAGAAAATCTACTGGAGCAGTGGCAAATCTACTCAAGATGCTGCCCTCTGACCACCACCGCCCGTCACCGCCCATGACTGCCTGTGTTAGAAAATCATGCTAGGGACGCCAAATATCGCTTGCATTTCTGGAGCCTCATGGGAAAAAAATTCTGCCACATGGCGATTGGCGGAATTTTTTCAGAACTCAGCATTACAAGAGTAGCGCTGAGTCACTAAATTCCGCCAATTCCGTGGGCAGAATGAAACATTATGTCCACCCCTAATAATGAACATTACAAACATTGTTGGCTGGACTTTGAACACCTTCTACAAGGAAAAGACTTTGAGAGAATTGCGTAAAAATTTATAGTTGTGTTGAGTGGCCTCCGGGTCTGTTGAAGGTCACAACCTGGACTATATAAAATCTTGGTGATCTTTTATGACAACTGGCAAGTGTTGGTTTCTTGACCCTAAACAAATCTGGATTATTATCTAATAATTACATATGTTTGTTCATTATAGAGAAGCATGCATATTATAATTTATTTCTAGATGCATAATTAATGTAACTATCTTATTATTAATCTGTTGGTAAGGTTGGATATTATTCTTACCAAATCCTCGAATTAAGAAACTACGTGTAAATTTTCTTCCTCTGGAGTTGGTTTGTGTTTATATATGTGTACCCAGTTTCCTGAGGCACTTTTGGATTAACCTGTTTTGTGAAACTTTTTAAGAGTGGCATTTTCAAAAATATAATTTAAAACTTGACTTCACTATTAAAGAGAATTTTAAATTACAATTAAATTGAGTGGAAAAAGTATTTTTCTACCAGCTTCCATACTTAATTTATCACTTATTAAATGTAATAAGGTAAACCAGTGTTTGTCTATGGGAGGCTATCCTTGCCAAAGTGTAAAACGACTTTGGAGGCATTCACTGCCCAGACACGTACAATTTAAGTACACGTGTCCTTCTTTTTAACTGTCATGCACCCTGCCCTATAAGCCTCTGGGGCCTACCTTAGGGGTAACTTATAAGTATTAATAAGGAAGGTTTAGCCCAGTCAAAAGGTTTATTTAGCCAGGACAAAATGGCAGTTATAAAACTGCACACAAAGACTGCAATGGCAGCCTGAGACATGGTTTTCAGTGCTATTTTAATGGGTGACACAATGAGGGCAACAGCCCACTAGAAGCATTTAATTCTCAGGCCCTGGTAGTACCATCTACTAGTGACCTATAAGTAAATTAATCAGGAGTATACCAATTTGACCATGCTTTTAAGGGAGTGTACATGCACTTTACCACTGGTTAGCAGTAGAAAAGCCCTAGAGCCAAATAAAATGGGTTCAGCAAAAATATTGGGTAGTGAAGACAAAAACCTGGGGGAATACCATGCAAAAGATGGTTATTCCGAACAGATAATTCTTTAGTAACTAGCTACAAAATGTCCAGAGAAAAGCAGCGAAGAGTAAGTGGAGAAAAAATGAGTTAACGATTATAATAAATGTCAATGGTTGTAAGAATTAACATGGGCTCTGCTACTGTACTCATTGCATCTCCATTAGGGAAAAGTGAACAATACTGAGGAGATTAGTAAGTATTCCTACTTGCACATTCACTGCTGTGACAGAGATGGAGGGTTAGACCCATGAAAAAAGTTACCTTCAGACTTGGGGTCTCCTATGGTGGTGCTCAATAAAGGGATAGCATCCATAAGTCTGCAGATGTTTCGTCCGCACACTTATACATTCCCCTGGATCATTAAGAACAAAGGTAAAAGAGGTGTCCCTGATGCCAGAGCTACCACTGGCTGTGGAATCTGGGACAACTTCTATGAGGTCAATGTTCCACCATGAATGGTGTTGGAGGGGCAGCTAATTTATTAACAGGCCATGTGTTGTCACTCCCCCTCACACACCTAATGTCTGAGACCGCCTTTGAAACTATGGTGTCCACAGACAGAAGCAGACCTTTAAATGCCCCTTATGTTGTGGAACATGGCTCCTACTGCATGAGTAGCAATACATGTGAGATTCCTGGAGACCGACTACCGATTTGTGGGACCATCTGCGTGGCTCACATGGGACCTGAATCTTCCGCAATGCCTTTATGGCATGGCAGATCTTCCATAAATGTTAACCCTTATTCAGGGTGGCCTATGCAATGCACAAAGGAGTGATTTTAGAGAAAAAACATTTGAGCATTCAAGCAAGTAGAAAGTTTGAGATTCTGCTTAAATGTTTGATGTACATATTAACATCGGAAATGAGAATAAAATAGAATGGTCACCTTCTGCCAAAGATAACTTAGTGGCATGACAGATAGTTACAGGGTGCCTACTAATTAGAAGTGTTGCATCAAGTTGTAATTTGTCATAGAAAGGTCAAGAATTTGCTTTCGTAATTGGTGCTACAAATTATGCACGATCTTCATGTGATATTTCTGCTATTGAATTATTAACTTATAGTTATATGTTGGACATGTGATTTGTTACAATTTGGTCACTATTAACACTGTTTCAACATTGCTCAGTGCTACTAACAAAAGAAATATACCTTTTTTTGAGGCGTGATCAGGCTAAGTTCAATCATGAGTTTTATGTAGTACATTATGTCAAACTTGAGCCTTCTTTATTGTTTCCTGCAAGTCAGCTTAAGGCAATTTGTGATTCAGGACTTATCTTATGTCAATATTCATTTTACATTCTTTCTATGCTAGATTTGGTCTTTTGCCTTTTTGATTGCAGTCATTAATGGATACCAGTCAAAGTTAATTTCTGGATATTTAAGTGTAACTGTTTCTTTTCTATTCTGACATTTTAGTTTAGAGTTTCTATTACTCATTCTTGCTGAAAAACCTAAAATTTCTTTATGGTGTGGAGCTTTTAGATATCACATTTTTTAAGTGAATGTTAAAGAGCATATACGTTTTCTATATGTTTTGTATGGTGATAACTTTTGGAGTTTAATATTATTAGTGCCTGTTTTATGTGCAGAGATTACCATTTGGTTCTCCCAAAACTCTGATGATTTAAGCAAGTATACGTTATTGTCCTCTATTGGTGTAAGGCTATATCCTATGTTCTTGCTTTTTTCCTATGTAATTCTTTTAAGATGAAGATTTCTTACCACTCTAATGTACTTGTCCAGATTAAAACACTGAACTTCATGGTGTCTGCAGTTAAATGGAATGTCTTGATTTTTTCACACCCAAACAGAAATGTATAGTGCATGTCAGTTTCATATACGATGTAAGCTATATGATAAATATAAGGTAAATGTGCTTTTATTCTAGAAACACATATTTTGGACACAAATCGTTGGACAAAGATTTTAACATACCATTTGATAAGAAGAAATATAAATCGGTTAGATTCGAGGCGAAGGCAGATATAGGGCATAGACCATGGACCAAGGATTTTACATCCTCACCATGTGTTCATTGCATAGGATTGAATTCCTTTGGGCATATGTCTTTGTATAGAGAATTTATCATTCTTCTCATTTGGTTAAACGAAAAGTAAATAGGCTTGGGTTTGCAGAAAGACAGGTTTAGGACATAGGTTTTAGACAGGGAATTTAGCATGCTTACCATTTGGTCAGAATAAAAGGAAACAGACTTGAGAAATGAGATAGGCTAGTAAATAGCCTGGGTCATTATTCAGGGAAATTAACCGATTCGCCACATCTTCAGAAGAAAAGAAAATAGTTCTGAAAAGACAGTTTTATGGCATATGTCTTTGATTCATTAGCCTGAAAAAAAAATAATATTCATGTTTTGCATTTAGTGTTTGCACCCCTGATATTCCTCTTTCATGTCTCCAACACCAGTTCAAGAAGGTGAGGAAAAGTGTGCTTCCTTGCTAGATCATAAAATAATCTGAGGCTCGAGTGATTTGGAGTGAACCAACCAGATCTCTTTGCACCTCTTTTTGTACCTTTCTCTGCTCTTTTTGTGAGAGTAATCTATGGTCGGAAATGCTCAACTGCTTTTTTCAATGAAGACTCATCTTAGGTCTCCTGAAAAGCATCTGAGAACTCCTCCGCCTTGGCACGGTTGTAGCTCATGCCATTTGGTGTGAGGAGGAGCCCTATGATGAAGCATGCCACCAGATTGGTGGGTGAGGGCTACCATCTATTAAAAAAGAATTTATTCATGCAAGTGCTAGATTAACATTGATTTAAGATTGCTTTTATCCATAGGATACTTTGGTTTCTGTTATGGTCAGAAATGGCCTGGTGAGACGGTGTGGGAAGAACGCATCCAAGGTAGTTGAATGATTGCGTTGTGAGGTCTTCACAATTCAAGACTGACTAATGCATTAGACAAAGGGGGTAATTTATATGTTGGCAGTATATATACTCAGTCACAATGGCAATGGAATATACATACCGCCAACATGAAGGATCACCCTTCTGATTTAAATGCAGGCGGACCATCTGTTTGGCCACGCGGACATTACTCCATCTCTGCCGAGGCCAAGCTTCTCCAATGTCTCTAGCGAGTAAGGGCCTATGGAAGCGCCAGCTTTGGGAAACTGGCCCTGTGCAATATTGCTTGTGTAAAATGTCATATTCCTGTGTACTTGTGTGTGCTTGCACAAATAATAGCAAATGAACTTGGGATTTTTTTATTTTTTCTCTGTAAGTGAATTCTAGTTCCATTGTTTTTGGCAGTGCAATGAGATTGTCACTTTTTATAACACTTTTTATAGCTGATTGTCACCTTTTAAAGCAAACGTTTGTAAGAAATAAATAACATCCTACTCATCTCCGCTCCTACTAACTGATTGATTAGTATTATTTTGTGACAATATAGGCAAGGAAAGATCGATATAATTATTGGGGACTCATTCACAAACAGAGCGGTAAATCTAGATGAATATATTTCAGTCCACGTTTGCCTAGATTTGCACATTTTTCTAAATTAAGATATTTCATAGAGTTACATTCGAAAATGTATGACATTCGTGCATTTTCAGAAGTTTGTTCTTGCCTCCTAGACCAACCATCCAAACCATAACTAGTGACAGGATTTCATGGAGGGTTTGCAGTTCATTTTGCACTTTCTGTAAAGCCTGTTTTCCCTCCATATGGAAAACTTGTTTTCAATGTGGAAAACACCTTCTTTAACATCCTCATTCAGGGGTTTCCCTGGGTGAGCGACTGCTCTGTCCGAACATGAGAAGCTTGATGTTCATGCACCTTGAGATTGCTGGGTGTAGGAACACTGGTATGATAGAGCAGGCCGGTAAAATAATGTGTGAATTGAGAAAAAGCTGCTGTAACCACATAGAAAACCCCTTTTCAGAATGGGGTGAGCATGGATTGCTTTACCCAACTGAGTCCATCCTGACAGGATCATCCGGGCCCACCCACCTACCACTTTCTCAATCCAGGACCAATTGCTATTCCACATTCAGAATAACTCAGAATAGCTGGATTTCGGAGCGGGTTGCCGACTGGAAACATTCATTTCCAACCACTCTGTATACTTGCAGCGAAATCCTGCTTACATCAGACCTTTCATGTGAGGGGAAAAGCTTCCATTTGGCATCCTGAAATTGCATCTCGCTTTGCAGTAGGAGTTTATTACACAACCATTTTCTCAAATCCATAAATCCTGATTCGTTGCATCAAGATTTAGAATTTCCTAACATAAATAAATTTTCTGCATCTAAGTACATAAAAGATTTTGTGAATGAACTCTGGGTCGAGCAAAACTAGCTAGGTAGAGGTACCCTAAAGGTATAATATAGTTGCACAAATAGCTAGGCCACCTAAGTGTACTAGTTCTAGCCTGCACTGCTGTCTGCCCTACGGCTGCCAGTGAGAGTTATTTCTTCAAAATTCATCACAATGCAACCCATATATAAATCACAATATTCTTGAACTTTATACAATCTGTTATTCTTTTTCATCTTCTTTAGATGTTGCGAAATGTTGCTTCAAATGTATTGAGAACATGACAGGAATTCTTCTTAATCACAAAAAAATAAACGTGTGCTGCTAAGACCCAATGCATTTCGGGTCCCCAGACCCTTCATCATGGGTAGCAACTAAAAATCCAACAAAACCACAATAAAGAAAATAATCTTCTTTCCAATGTCGATTTTCAAGATTAGAATCTCACCGGCGCTGCAAAAATCATTGTTTCAAAGTACAAGCTGCAAGAATTTCTTTCTCATAAAATAAATCCTGGTGATTGGAACTGCTGCTAATATCGTTGTGCTAGGTGTTCTTATGTTGCTACTGATTCCGTTTCCAAAAGCTTATTGACACGCATATGCTATCCTCCTTGCTCTATGCCGTACAGTGAGTCTTACAATAAAATAGTTGTATGCCATGCCACTTTGAGGTCTCTTATGGTGCAAACAGATAGTTGAACTCATGAATCATAGTATAAATCTGGATAGAAAGGACTGCCTGATGGGATTGCCTCATGAAATCGAGATGTCCATTTCGGGAAAAATCCTTTCACGAATGAGAGAAATTGGGTTGTTGGTTGACTGGGGTTTGAGACCTGGTGAAGCAACAACCACAATCTGTTACAGAGTGAACTACAAAAAGCCTCTAAATTAACCTGTGCTTAACCCTAGGTAGCTTGGCACAGAAAGCAGTCAGGTTTAACTTAGAGGCAATGTGCAAAGTGTTTTTGCAGCACACAGTCATAAAGTGAAAATACAACATAAGGACAATCTCAATTTAGAACAATAGAGTACGTTTTAATGAATTATTTGTCACCAAAACAACAAAGATCCAATCAGTAGAACCTGAGTTATGAATTTTTAAAGTTTTAAGTGAAATCTAGCACCTAAAAGATCACATCGCCAACCGTAGACATCTAGTCGCGCAGAGACCGAGTCAAAGTCGAAAGTTAAGGCCGACCACAATGGAGCGGGGTTCGGATACAAGAAACGGATTGGGCCAGGCCAGCACTTACCTTCGGACTTAGAAGAATTCTTAAAGATAAAGGTCTGAAAAGGTAAAGTTCAGCGGGCAAGGCTGCAGGAGGTGTCCAAGGAGGGAGCTTTGTCGTCGGATAGCCTTGGGTCGAAGCCGTAGTGAAGATTTCTACATTTGGACTTAGTCGCCTCGCGGGATGAGGCAGAGGGCTGTAGCCGCAGACAGTTTCACGAGATCTAATACACCTTTGGCGAAGGACAGCTGAAGAGGAGTTTTCTGCTGTGGAGAAGAATGTAGCGGGAGAAGCAACAAAGTCCATCCGACTGGCGATGCACCTCAGGCGGATAGGCCAGCAGGTTGGTCTCGGTCTCCTCTTGGTTCCCAGAGCACTTTTTGGCCTCAGTTTTGGAAATTGGCCATGTGGGCACCTTTTAGCACCACAACCACAACCAAGTGTCCAGGACTGGTGGGACACCTCTTGAGGGTTCAGGACTCGCTCAGGCTGTGTCCAAGTGTGGGTTCAAGATGGTGGGAGCCTGTTATGTACCTGCAGCTCTGAACAGGAGGCCAGCAAACTAGCCTCTGGAGACCCTTCTAGGAGTTCTGGGTGCAGGTGAAGATGCAGGGCTCAACAGTAGGGATGACCTCTGAGGGTTCAATGCAGGCTCCAGGCAGCAAATAATTCCTTACAGGTACCGTAGCAGTCTGGCAGAGTGCACAGCAAGTCATAGCAGCAGGCAGTCCTCTGAGAGTCATTCCGCAGGTCCAGTAGTGAACTAAAGAGGGGGTCTGAAGGTCCTATTTTTATACCCTGGTGCCCTTCTTCTGAAAGGTGGGAGAAACTTCTGGAAAGATTTTTGAAGTGCATTGAATTTCCTGACTCCCCTGCCCTGGTTCCAAGCTGGCTGTATTGACAATACAGGGTCTTTAAACACTTTTTTGGTGAAGGCAGAGCACAGGCTCTTCAGGTGTAAGTGGGGCTTTGCACAGCTCCGCCCCATCCTGCCAGAAGATGACCCATTTAAGCACACCTAATCCCTCTATTCTGTTACTGTCTTGAAGGAATTCACAAAGTCTAACTGTCAGCTATACCTAGTCATGTGACTCAAGACAGGCTGCAGGCACAAAGGGCTAAGGGCAGGAAAATGACAACTTTTTATAATAGGCATCTCTAAAATTGTAAAGTAAAATCTGACTTTACCATTAAAGAGGGTTTAGCATCACAATTTCATAGGTACCAAACATGACAAATCTACCTGCTCCCAATTAGGAATTATAGTTTATAAATGTAATAAGGAACCCCCAATGTTATCCTATGGGAGGGGTAGGCCTCACAGTAGTGAAAAACTAATTTGGGAGTTTTTCACTACAAGGACATGCAAAACTTAAAAGTACATGCCAAAGACAGCACCCCGCCGTATGGGCTACCTAGGGTTTACCTAAGGGTTGACCTCGATGTAATTAAAGGGGAGTTTAAGGCTTGGCAAGGGGGTTTAAATGCAAGTCAACATGGCAGTGTGGCAGTGCATTCAGGCTGCAATGGCAGGCCTGAGACATGTTTTGTAGGGCTACTTAAGTGGGTGGCACAATAAGTGCTGCAGGCCCACTGTTAGCATTTAATTTACATGCTCTGGGTATATGGTATACCACTCTACAAGGGACATATAAGTAAATTAAATGTCAATTAAGTATATGCCAATCAAACCATGTTAATAGGAGAGAACACATGCACCTTAGCACAAATAAATTCAGCAACAAGTGGATGGAAAAAGGCAAAATGTTTGCGGGTGACCCTGCAGAGAGGGCCAGGGCCAACAGCAGAGCACAAAAACAGCACTATTGACCTGCAGCAACAAAGTGAGGCCCTAAACATGAGCACCACTTCTTTAATGCAGGCACCGATATAATAACTTGTAAAGTTTTTACGTGTCAATTATTTTACCTGATCAGGTAAATTTTGAGGACAAAATGTATTTTTTAAATGTCTTTTTATTTTGTCTTACACAAAGGAAATGCATAGACAGATAGATATAGTCCTGAAGCCTCCTCCCTGTGCTTTGTCCAGGCCTTGGTCATTTTGCATTTGGATTTTGGAGTTAAAGCATTACTCTTCCTTTGTCTGCAATCTCCAGCATCATCCATTCTCGGAAGTCGGGATATTTTTTTTATAATGAAAATCAGGTAAGTTGTCCTTTGTAAAATGCTTATGTAGGCAGGTACTGCTGGGGGGGCGTGGCCAGCGAGCCAACATGGCGGACGCAACTCTGTGAGGCTCCGTGCCTAATCCCTCAATTATCCTGACTTTCTCCTAACATCCGACCCATCCGACAGAGAAAGTTGCAGTCTTCAGCTAATACCAGACTGTGATCGTGGCTGAGACCTTGCGGCAACCCTGAAGCGCGACCCTGGCCCGTAATGACGGCTGTGGCGGGAGTGCGGCCTAAGGAGCTCCGGAGCGGACGCGTGAATATGCCGCCCGCTGAGTGACGGTCTCAGCGGCTGCGGAGCTGCCCTCCGGCTGTGTGTGCTGCCACCGGGCCAACAAACTTTGCAGGAGGCATTTTCGGCCCTTGCTTGTCCTGTCACCGCCGCTGGGTAAGAGTCGCCCGTGATCCCGTTGGTGCCCAGGCCTTGTCCCTGATGCTCCGGCGGCACGGGCGCGGATCGCGTGGCGCTGGCGGGCGTGCCCTGTGAGCCTGCTACTGATGCGCATTTGCGGGTACAATCTTGTGGGGGAGTACTGCTGCCGCTACTGCCACTGTACTGGTACCTGATACTGCGTGGCTAGATTGCGGCCCTTCGTCCGGTGCTGGAAGCGGCCTGAACATGTCCGAGGCCTAATCCCTGAACCTGTGGGCCCCCGCTCCCGAGTCGCTGCAGGAAGGCGCTGCGGGACATTACTGAGGCCGCCAGCGAGGCAGGTGCTTAGAGATTTGTGGCGCGGCGGGCGCGCCTCTGTTGACCCGTGGATGGAGGCGGCCCTTGGTGGAGTGCGACCCAGGGGGCCTGACTCCCGCGACGACGGCGAGGCGGATATTCTGAACTCCTGATCGAGGCAGAGGGGAGTGCTGGCACATCAGACTTTCATCCGGTGAGTGGCGCACACCATCCCCTATGCTCTGCATACTGCGCTCTCCTGGACACTGATGTGGCCCTGTCCGGCCGAAGTAAATTAAACCCTACCCCGTGCTGGGGTATTGCCCCTGAGTGGTGCGGCGAGTTGAGCCCTGTCTGCGTGGTTGCTACCAGGGGAACCTTTGGCTACCCTAGCTGCTGTGTGGCTGTCCTGAAGAAGCGGGGGATGCCTGAAGACCGAAGGTGTCATTAAGACTGGATGTATTGGGACACTTACTGGAGAACTGAGACTGTTTTACATGGGGAGTTGACCGGGGGAGCGTAGTGGCCTATACCTTCTGGTGGGCGGGCCTCGCTGTTGGGCCTACAGCTGAGTGAGCTGCTTCACGCGCTACTATAGTGCCGTGTGGTGATGAGTCTTGCGCCCACGGTGGGTGGGGGGGAAAAAACACGACCTGCCCCTCGCCCTGCACCCCTCTTGTGTCTACCTGCGCCAGGACCTGGTGACCCGCTTTATGCTCACGTCTGCAGGCGCTGCACGACAGTGGGACAGTTACTGTCCAGCACCACGAACTTGAAACGCCTGCGCGGCGTGGAGACAGCCACGGCTAACTTCACAGGAGCACAGACAACAAGCAAGGTCGACTACACGGCTACGACCCATCCCTATATACACTCCCTTACAGTTGTTTGCTGTCGACCGTCCATGCTCTCGGCACAAAAATTGGCGATGGGCCGCCTCCGTAACAACGTGCAGCAGAATGCGGCGCGCGCCGGTGCGCTGGAGCCGCCACAAGCAGGGGGTAATACAACTGGCGACGATCCAAGCGCGGGGATAACTACAAAACTGGATTCGGTACTAGCAGCAGTCGAAAAAATTGGAGCTGTATTGGATCAGACACGCTCGTCCCTTGAGTCTCGGATCAACAAGGTAGCGTCCGATTTCACTTTACTGCGTGCTGACCACCGCAATCTGGCGGAGAAAGTCCAGTCGCAAGCTCAGACACTATCGGAATTGCAGCCAGTTACTACTAGTCACGCAGCGGCCCTGCAAGATGTCCTAGATTGGGTGCATACACTTGAAGACAAAGTCGAAGACGCAGAGGGACGCTCATGCCGCAATAACATCCGCGTAGTGGGCCTCCCGGAGGGAGAGGAAGGACGGACCCCGGAGACCTATGTGGAACACTGGCTCCGCGGTATCCTGCCTGCTGGGGTGCTGTCGCCGCACTTCATAGTGGAACGGGCTCACCGTGTGCCGGCCCAAAGGCCCCCCTGGTGCTCGACCGCGACCTTTCCTCTTCAGACTTCCGAACTATAGAGACAGGGATACGATCCTATGCGAGACCCGTAAGCTCTCTGAATTAAAGGTCAGTGGAAACCCAATCATGGTATTCCCAGATTACACGGCACAGGTGCAGAGACGCTGGAGCACCTTCACAGCGGCGAAACGACAGCTGCGTAATTTGGAACTTCCCTATTCTCTGCTGTTCCCCACCAGGCTGAGAGTGGTGGCTAAGGGCGCTACACGTTTCTTTGACTCACCTGATGAGACGTGGGACTGGCTGGAAGAATCCAGCCTATGGACAGGACCCCGCACCTCCAGTGAAGATCCAATTAGACCGGTCAGCAAGAGGAATCGCCGCCGAGGGAGGCGCGAGCGGAGGAACACCGCGTCCAGACGAGCAACAGCGCCGTTGCCGGAACAGAGCGCGATGGAACGCCGTCATGCCATGGAAGCAGTTGCGACATTGGGAACCCATGTCTATCGAGAGGCGAGGGAAATCAGCTCCTCCGGTTCGGTGACTACTAGTGGCTCATCCACCCCTAGGCCTGACGGCTCAGACGAACTGCGGCTACCAGATGTTATCCCGCAGACTGCGGATGACCTCATGTGAGGGACTGCCAAGACTCAGAGACATGTGAGAAGGCCGCGCACGCGAGTAGAGTCTGCCTTATATTGATTAACTGTGATGATGTTAGTACCCCGCAGTGCGATTTGACGTTATTGCCCTATCCGCAGTGCACGCATGATGTGTAAGTATGCTGACGACGCTACAACACAGGCTTACTACACTACACCCACTACCATGCAGGTGGGGAAACGGGTGGTTGCTCCTTGACATAGAGGGATAGGTAATAGGCATAGCAAAACCTACCTTGCCCGACCCCGTTACTCTTCAGTCTCCAGACTGAGCTAGTCACTGCCTCGTTGGGCAACGTAGTAGTTTGGACGAACGTCATTGTGGAGTTCGCCCTGATTGTTGATATGGTTATGGTTCATATCTTTCGTTTTAGTTCAGTAATAACTGCCCATGCTCCCTGTCTACATGGTACACCGGACATGCAACTGCTCACCTCACATGCACTGACAACCTCTACTGCCCAAGCATGACACAAGTAAATGTGACAACGTGGAATATACGCGGTATGCACACGCCCGCCCGTAGATACTCTATATATTCGTACCTACACCGACATAAGACGCATATAGCATTACTTCAGGAGACCCACATGTCGCAGCTTGAATTGGAACGCCTGCTCGGTAGGTGGAGGGGACAGGTATTCGGCACCACCTTTTCTGCACATGTGCGATGTACGTTAGTGTGGATCAGGGCTGGGGCCCCGTTTATGTGTGATGAGGTCCTTAATGACGCAGAGGGTAGGTACACCTTTGTGAAGGGGCGTTTAAACGGCCAAACCTTGCTGCTGGGTTCCATCTATGCCCCCAACATAGACCAAGTTTCCTTCCTTGAGCGCATCTCTGGGGTCCTGGCTCATTGGAATGGCATCCCCTGGCTGTTGGGTGGCGACTTTAATTCAGTGCTAGACGTTAATCTAGATAGGTCATTCCCGCCATTAAATAGGACCCCTTCCCTGTCGAATGCGAGGGCCCTCACCCATTGGCTTACACACTGGGCTCTTCTGGATATATGGCGTTCCCTGAATCCCACTGCCCGGGTTTATTCTCATTACTCCGCAGTACATAACTTGCACGTGCATCTAGACAGGCTGGTGGGGTCGCAGGCACTTCTTCCCCTGATCCAGGGCATATTTTTTTGGGGGGGAGTTTTCAAAAAACCTTTATTGAAAAAATTGCACATCAAGTTACAATATATGCAGGCGGAAGGTCCGCATCCGAAAGGGAGAACCACATCTGTTACATACATTGTAGGAACAGCCGTACGCTAGCATCACCTTACATTACATAGAAAGAAATAGCATGTAGTGGAGCAGAAAGGGCAGCGAGGAGCACAGGAGAGAGGCAAAGTGCTGGTGAAGATGGGTTCAGGGTATCAGTAGGATGTACGGATGGGGAGGTTGCACTTCACGAGCCATCTCCGGCGGCTGCCACGGGCGAAGCTCTGGCGGGGAGCGCGGGAGAGGTTGAGGAGGGTGAGGCGCTCCGGCGCAGAAGGTAGGAGACAAGGGGGCCCCAGATGTCAATCAGGCAGCTGGTTGCCGGCACCAAGTCCCAGAATTCTGATAGAAGTGTCTGACAACGCACAGCGTCTTCAAGCCAAGTGCTAACCTTGGGCGCAGACCCCCGACCCCAATGAATGGCGACCCTGCGCTGCGCGAGAACAAGCAGCATAGCAATCAGCCGACGGGAGGCGTTTGGGCAGTATTTCACAAAGCCAAGGAGGCAGAGCAGAGGGTCAGGCGAGACCGGTGTGGAGGTGATTTCAGTGATGGCGGCGCATACATCGCGCCAGTATACAGAGACCCTCAGGCACAGCCAGGCAAGGTGAGAGAAGTCAGCAGCAGGAGCAGAGCACCGTAAACATCTGTCGCTGGGGATGAGGCCCATTTTGTGCAGCTGGGCAGGGGAGCCGTATAATCTATGCAAATATTTAAAATGTATGAGGCGCAGGCGGTAGTTAGGGGACAGACGTTTAGTCTGATTGCAGCAGTACAACCAGACCTCCAGAGAGAGATCGGTGCCCAGGTCCTCCCCCCAAGCAAAGCGAGCACGGTCGGCAGAGATCGGAGATGCGGCTAGTGCAAGAGCGTAAATCTTGGTGACCAACTTACGAGGAGAGCTTGATGTGAATACAAAATGAAGGACAGTCATCGAGGGTGGGGGCTGCGGAAACGTAGGATGAAGCTCCCTACAAGAGGCTCTAAGTTGGTAATACAACAGAGGGTCCATGGGGCTGGAGTCGGCAGCGAGGGAGAAAAAGGTATTGTTAGGGTAAAGGTCCGACACCATGGCCAGACCCAACCGAGTCGCGCGTTTCACCATTCCGGCAGTCTGCAAGGGGGGGAGCGACGGATGTTGCGCGATGGGCATAGTGTCTGCTGAGAGCATGCTAGAGCCGGTGTATCTCCGGAGTCCGTCCCAGGCCCAACGTAAGGTCTCCACTGTGTCAATTTCGCCACGCGGAGGTTTTACAGGGACAAAGAGAGCAGTCAGAAGCGGCCAGGGGGCAGCAAGGTCGGCCTCCACCGCCACGTGGGGCTGGAAAGGCGTCGGGTGCAGCCAGAAGTGGAGGAAGCTGGCCTGGGTGCTAAGGGCGTATAGTTTGAAATCAGGAGGACCTAGGCCGCCGCGTGATAAGGGAAGTGTGAGAGTGTCATATGCGATCCTGGGCCGACGCCCAGCCCAGAAAAGGGTGATGATGAGTGAGCGGAGTCTGCGAAAAAAGTGAACCGTAAGAGGGATGGGGATATTCAAGAAAAGGTACAAGAACTTCGGTAGCACCACCATCTTGGCGATAGCTATGCGTCTCGCAAGGGATAGAGGCAGTCGACGCCAGAGGTGAATCTTGGACTCCAACCAGTCCACTGCTGGCCGAAATTCGCCTTCCAAAGTTCGTCCACGTCCCTGCTGAGCCAGATGCCCAGATATCTAGTGGGTCCCGACGCCCATACAAACAGGTAGTCCGGTGTGAAGGGGACAGTGGCGTCCGTGAGGGGGAAAAGAATGGACTTAACCTAGTTAACCTGGATGCCGGACAGGCCCCCGAAACGCACCACCTCGCGGACCATAGGGCCGAGATTCTCCTGGGGATGGCGGACATAGAGTGTGACGTCGTCTGCATACATGGAGGCGACCAAGGCGCGCGCTGCGAAGCCAAGACCCCTCTGGGTATGATGTTGCCTGAGCCTGGCGGCGAGGGGCTCCATGGCGATAGCAAAGAGCATGGGTGAGAGTGGACATCCCTGCCTTGTGCCCCTGGCAACGGGAATGGGCTCCGTGATTTGACAATTGATCCGAAGGCGGGCTGTGGGAAAAGTGTAGAGAAGCTGGACTTTGCACAGAAAAACCGGGCTAAAGCCCTAGCGAGGGAGAAGGTAAAAGAGGAAGGGCCTCTCAAGAGTATCGAAAGCTTTGGTAGCGTCCAGAAGGGCGGCCACGGCAGGGAGAGTGGGGTTGATCGGATGAAGAACGGCAAATATGGTCCAGAGATTATGTGATGTGGCGCGGCCGGGGATGAAGCTGGATTGGTCTGGACGAGCTATCAGGGGCATGAGAGGGAGAAGGCGGGAAGCTAGTAGCTTGGCGAAGACCTTGTTGTCGGTATTGATGAGAGACAGAGGGCGGTAAGAATCAAGGAGCTCGGGGGACTTGTCCAGCTTAAGGAGAAGCGTTAGCAGGGCCTCGCGAAGCGAAGGAGGAAAATGGCCGCACTCGAAAGATTCGTTATACATAGCGGCGAGGTGCGGGACCAGGAGAGGCGCGAAGGCTTTATAAAAGGACGCAGGCAGTCCGTCGGAGCCAGGAGCCTTATCGCCCGGTAAGCTGTTAATAGCCGCCAGGATCTCCTCCTTAGAAAAGGGTTCATCAAGATATTCCCAGTGGCTGTTGCCCAGCCAAAGGAGTTCAAGAGTGTCAAAGTATTGATCAAGGATGTCGCGCGATGGCGCAGTCCCCGCAGTGTAGAGTTGAGAATAGAAGGCTGTGAACCTAGCCACGACCTCCTTGGGAGAGGTTGTTCTTTCCGGACCTCCGTCCTGAAGCACAGTGATATCAGAGGCAGCATGAGGCTGCCGCAGAAGATTAGCTAGAGTCTTGCCAGGGCGATCGCCCTCACCAAAGCGATGTGCCCTCGCCTCCCTGCCCAAAAAAGAAAGCTCTCTGGTGGCTTCGTCGTTAAAATCGGTAAGTTTGCTCCTGAGCTGCGCAAGGGTGTCGGGGTGGGGGTCGAGAGAATGCAAGGAGTCCAGAGCTTTGATCTCCCCCTGCAGCCATTCAAGAGCTCCGCGAATAGAGCGCAGTACGCCGGACTGCTTGGAAATGCATTCGCCACAGATAACAACTTTAAACCCTTCCCACAGCGTGGAAGGGGAGTCGAGGGTGCCGGCATTAAGGTCAAAGTAGTTTGTGATGGCAGTTTGAATCTCATTGCAAAAGACAGAATCCCGGAGCGCAATGGGGGGCAGCCGCCAGGCAAACTTACGGCACGGAGAGTGCGGGGGATGTATGCAGAGACGCACAGGAGCGTGGTCAGAGAGGGTACGCGCCATATGTTCCACAGAGGTGACCCATGAAAAGACGTCCTGAGTGGTGATCCAGAGATCCAAGCGGGACCAACAGCCCTGAGAGCCCGTCACACATGTGCCCTCGCGCGCCTCCGGGCGGGTATGCCGCCACGCATCGAGCAGTGAATTATCGGTTAGTAAGGAGTGCAGAAGAGAGGTGGCACGTGGGTGCAAAGTATGAGGTCCAGAGCGGTTGAGGGTGGCGAAAGGAGTAATGTTAAAGTCGCCCCCCCAAAACAGCGTGGTGGGGCCCAGGGAAGAGATGTGTTGCCACACCAGTGAAAAAAAGTCGGGGTCGTCAAAATTGGGACCATATATCGCTGCAAGGATCAGGGGTAGGGCCAGGAGAGTGCTGCGCAAGATAACACAGCGTCCTCCAGGATCCGTGATGACCTGAGAGGTATGCCAGGGAAGCCCTCTGCGCATGAGGATGGATTCTCCGCGAGAGTAGTTGGAGTAGAAAGAGGAGTGAATTTCCCCCTAATGTCTGGAATTAAGCCTGGAGGATGTGGCGGGCTGCAGGTGGGTCTCCTGGAGGAAACAGATGTCAACCTTGTGGCGGATACGGTGAACATGTACTAGGCGAGCTTTGTGATGGTCATTGAGACCACGGACATTCCAGGTCCAGAGTGTGGTGTCCGTCATGTCGCTATGCTAAGGAGGCGAATGACGGATGTGGACAGATGCGCAATGAGAGTTGTAAACACTAAGGAATGGATGTGCAGTGAATGAATGAATGAATGAAGCTGCATTTATAAAGCGCATAGCTACCCGTAGGCATCCCAGCGCTGGCGGATAACTGAAGCTTCAAAGAATCACTTAGGGAAAAGCCATGTTTTCAGCAACTTGCGGAAGACAGGATGATTAGGTTCCCCACGTAGCTGAAGAGGAAGGGAGTTCCAAAGTTTGGCAGCATTATAAGAGAATAGCCGACCACCACTTCTGACTCTCTGAATTCGGGGACGACTGCCAGGTGTTGCTCGTCTGAGCGTAGTCGCCTGTTAGCTCGGAGTAGGGCTTGACCATAGAGGAGATAATCTCTGGTCCTTTCCCTCCTATCAGTTTGTGGGTAATGCACAAGGCCTTAAAGTGGACTCTCTCCCCGGATGGGGAGCCAGTGGAGAGCCTTCATGTCTGGTTTTGCCGACTGCCGGTTCTGAGTCCCCATGAGAATCCTTGCGGCGCAGTTCTGTACTGTTTGCAGTTTGACGAGGACCGAACTCGGGGCTCCAAGGTATACGGCATTGCCGTAGTCCAGGCGTGAAAGAATAAGTGCCTGGACCATGAGCTTTCTTGCCTGAAAGGGGAGCATGGGGAGCACTTTACGAAGCATCCTTATGATGCCAAAGCAAGAGGCCACCACCTTTCTGGCCTGGACTTTAAAACTGAGGTCAGAGTCCAGCCAAAAGCCAAGGCTTTTTATTTCTGACTTAGGAACAGGTGCCGCGCCCATCGAGGCTGGCCACATGGTGTCTGCCTTGAAAAGAGAGAGGTTGCCAAGGAGCATAAGCTCGGTTTTATCACCATTCAATTTCAGATAAGAGTGTTTCATCCACCTGGCTACTTCCTCAAGGCAGGTACATAGGGAGGTGGAAACCCTGTCTGAGTGGTTAAGTGCAACAACCAGTTGGGTGTCATCGGCATAAGTCACAATGTGCACCCCATAGGGAAGAACAATTTCTGCTAGGGGGGCCATATAGGCATTAAAAAGTGTGGGACTCAGGGAAGATCCCTGAGGGACTCCGCAGTGGAGGGGCCAGGATTTAGAAATTGCCTCACCCTCAAACACCTGAAATGATCTTCCCTCCAAGAAGGATTGCAGCCACGTTAAGGCTACTCCGGACACACCCAGGTTTCTAAGTCGTTGAACCAGAAGAAGGTGGTTGACCGTGTCGAAAGCCGCGCTGAGATCCAAAAGGATCACTGCAGAGGAGCTTCCTGCATCGAGAATCTTTCTGGATTCTTCCACGACCGCTAATAAAGCAGTTTCTGTGCCTTGGCGGGGGCGGAAGCCAGTCTGAGAAGGATGAAGAAGGTTATTGGATTCAAGATGAGCCGAGAGCGCCAGATTGATATGTTTCTCCAGTATTTTACTAATTCCTGGGAGGAGCGAGATAGGTCGATAGTTGCCCAGACAGTCTGGGTCCAAGCTAGGTTTCTTCAGAAGGGACCTAACCATGGCTTTTTTCCATAGGGGGGGGACCACCCCTGCGGCTATGGAAGAGTTCAACAAATCCAGAATGACTGGAGCAACTGATTCTGCCACCTGGTTCATCATTTTAGGTGGAGCAGGGTCTCTAGGCAACCCGCTCTTAATGAGTGCAGAGATTGTCTGAAGAGATTCATAGTTCATTAAGGGGAAGGTCTTTAAAGAGAGTTCCTTACTCCCTATATAAGGGTCCTCTGCATAGGGGGTAGTGTGGCTATCGGGTGGGGCGAAGGATTCATAAATAGATTGAATTTTATTATAAAAATATTCTGCAAGTTCGTTACAACGTTGGTCCGTCGCTAAGGGGGTGTCAGGGAGAGAAGGAGCTCTTAGTAATTTCTTTGCAATTCGGAATGTTTCACGGGGGGAGTTGACTGCTAAAGAAATTTTTACTCGAAGTAAGAGGCTTGGGCTCTTTTGATTTTGAGTTTATAGGTTTGGATAGCCTCCCTATATTCCTTTTTCTTGGTCGGGGAGAAGTCCTTTCTCCAGACTCTTTCAATTTTTTTACATGTCTGTTTTAGTTCTCGGAGTTTAGGATTATACCAGGCCGATCTATTGGGCCCTTTATGCGACCGATTGGTTGTTTTTGGAAGGACCTGGTCTAGCGTCCCCTCAATCCACTTGTTGAATCTCTCATTAGCCACCACCGTATTGGTGTCAGGGAGAGGCTTGGAGTTTTCCAGTGCCGGTACCCACTTTTCTATAGAAAGTTTTGACCAGCGGCGGGATTTAATTTGCGTTGGCCGGGTCGGTGGGGGTAACATGGGTGGGAGACCAGCTAACTGAGATAAGGAAGTGATCCGACCAGGGGATAGGGGTCGGTTTCTGACAGGAAAGCTCCTCCAGATTAGAAAAAATTGGATCTAGGAGGTGCCCTTTTGAGTGTGTTACATGGAGCACCTTCTGAGTGAGCTGAAAGGCCGCTAGGTCCAGGGACAGCTCAGATGCAACTTTCAATGTTGGATCATCAAAGTGGATATTGAAGTCACCCAGAATAGTGAAATTCGCGGCAGTGCTCATCAGTTTGGGGACCATTTCCGAGAGTGACTGGTAGAATTGGCCTAAAGGTCCAGGGGGACGGTAAATTAGGATGCCTGATAGAGTGAGCGGAGGTGTAAATCCTATTGTGAAATAGAGGTTCTCACAGCCAAGCAAGGGGCTCCCAAAAGATCGACAAATAAGGTTGTTTTTCAAGATGATAGCAATGCCACCACCTTTGCCAGTTGCAGAATTAAAGAAAGCAAGTGACAAATTACAGAAAACATCATAAAGCAGAACAAACAACAGGCCTTGAAGTGGAGGCAGCGACCCCCCTGAAACCACCCCCCACCTCCCACACCAACCCCCAATTAGGTTGAAGAACCAACCCCACCCACCCAAGGGAACCCCAACTGGGAAGGGGGAGTTCAGAGACTAAGAGGGGAATTATCCCGTGGAGGCATGGTTCCGCCCGGCATACACCCCTGCCATAAGGACAGGGTGGCCAAGCCGTAAGACATTGTGGACCACAGTTGTAACTTAGGAGAACAGTGGGGCACACGCGCTGCGGGGTCACCTGAAGGCAGGTGGGGCAGTAGGTAGTTAAGGGTGAGAGCCAAATTCGGTTGTGTGAGGAGAGAGGGAAAGGGGAAGCCAGTGATTTAAGAATAGGGAGTAATCTCACAACCAGAGGAGGCCCCTAGATCCCAAGGCAGGCGGGCATGAGAGCAGCGAAAGGGAGTGGTAACAGGCGTGACTATAAGCGCAAGTGGTAAGCAGGCAAGGACAAGTGGTATTGTACCAAAACATACAAACAACACAAAACCAATGTGGGAGGCGAGAATCAGTCATTGTCACTTAGATTGCCATCAGCAGCAGACTGGGAACTGGATGGAGAAAGGCGCTGTGGCTTGTCGAGTTTCTTGGCGTAGACCAGTGCCGCTTTTGGCTCCGTGTATACATGCACTTGGGAGCCCTGCTTCACTCGCAGTTTAGAAGGGTACGCCAATGAGTAGGAAATGTCGTGTTTCTGGAGCAGACGCTTGGCCGGGAGGAACTCACGGCGGGCAGCCTGCACCGCCATCGTGTAATCCTGAAAAAAGGCGAGAGAGTTCCCCTGGTGTCGAATTTCCCCTTCTCCCTGGCCGCTCGGAGAACCACATCCCGGTCCCTGAAGTTTAACAGTTTGGCGATTATCGGGCGAGCTGGCAGGCCAGGGGCCGGTCGAGGGCCAAGGGAGCGGTGAGCACGCTCAACAATAAAGACAGGGGAAAGAACGTCGCCAAACAGGTCTCAAAGAAGTTGCTCGACGAAGTCCTCCATTTTGGAGATGTTGGAGGATTCGGGCACGCCCGTGATGCGTAGGTTGCTCCTACGAGAGCGCGCCTCCAAATCCTCATTCTTGTTCTTGATCAGCTCGAGAACTTTGTCCATTTGAAGTAGCTTGTGATGGTCTTGCGTCGCGGCATCTTCAGCATCTGAGATTCTCGCCTCCACCTGAGCCAGCCGCGCATCGTGCAAGTCGACCCTGATTTTAACAGCGTCCAGCTGGGCGGACAGTTGGTCAAGCTGGGTAGCAATACCAGTTACAGTCGATTTCACATCTAACATGATGGCCTTTAAATCATCCTCTCTTGTCGGACTGGCTTCGGTCTGGACGGTAGTGTCACCAGTGTCCATGGCCGTCCCATCCTGTTATGTCTGCCTGCGCTGATCGAAGGCCAGCTTGAGTTGCTTGGGGTCGGCCTTCCCCATGTTTGGGCCGCCGCCCCCGCACAAGCGTCCCGCAGGAGCCGACGGGGTTCAAAAAGGCAGGAAGACTGCTCCGGGAGGGGTGGGCGGCAGCGACAGGAGCAGCGGATGTGGATAGCGCACAAAGCAGTTCAGCAGTAACAGGACCCAAGAGAGAGGCCGTTGCAGGCGGGGCGCCGGCTGGTGACCCAGGGCCGCTAGATCGGGTGACGGCACGGGAGGGCCGCGTCAGCCCGAGGCCCTCAGTGGCTATGCAGATCAAGGTGAGTAGCGATGGTATGCAAGGCCGCACAGGCGGGGAAGGGATTCAAAGGTCCAGCAACCAACACAAGGTGAGCCAAGTGGAGCACAGGCTAGACAACAAGGAGGAAGCGGAGGTAGACTCCAGTCACAGGCCGATGGGGGAGAAGGCCTCCAAGAAGGCCGAAACCGGGCCAGGCGTTAGAGCAGCAGGCAGGCCCTCCGACGAGGGAGAAGACGATAAAGGCCTGGGAGCGAAGCCCCGTGCTGCGCCAAGCAGTAAGGTTGCCAAGCTTCAGGGGTGCCAGTGCGAGGAACCAGGCATGCGGGACAGCGATGATGGGCCCTGTAGTCCAGGACAGCGATGTTGGGCCCTGCAATCCGTGGTAGGGAGGAGGCCGCCGTGTGAGTCCCGCCCGCCGCAGCTGAGGAGAGCGAGCGTTGCAGTAGGACCGCGTGCCGCGGGGGCGAGTACAGTGGGGAGACGCGGGGAGCACGCCGCTCCCGTCGCGGGGCCCAAGAAAGAGGGCGAAAGGCGATGGGCCTGTGAGACACCGGGAGGTGCCGGCCAGCGAGGGAGAAGGCCCAGGCCCCGCGGTGCAGCGCGCGCGCTCCCAGCCCAGCCACTAGGGGCCCCAGCAGCGGCACGGCTCACCAGTAGTATGAGCGATACAAAAGGGGATGATGGACGGAACGTTTGAGCCAATCAAACACTCACCCCCAGTCAACTGATCTGGGTTTAATCCATCATCATTCTTTAGCTCACTCCACCACCCCAGTTCAGACATGGCCATATGCAAATCAGTCTGACCCTGTGCCTCATGGGAACAGTCCAGCCCGAACTGCCAAGCCATGTCTTCCCTGGACCGGAAACAAGCATCCTAGGACTGGTTTCTGGCATTTCAGCCGTCATCAGCCAGGCTTGCTTGAATCCAGTGGCAAAGTGAGCAAGGGACCCACGTCTGGGCATACCCCGCCCAACTTAGGGCGACAAAGCGATACAAAAGGGGATGATGGACGGAACGTTTGAGCCAATCAAACACTCACCCCCAGTCAACTGATCTGGGTTTAATCCATCATCATTCTTTAGCTCACTCCACCACCCCAGTTCAGACATGGCCATATGCAAATCAGTCTGACCCTGTGCCTCATGGGAACAGTCCAGCCCGAACTGCCAAGCCATGTCTTCCTGGACCGGAAACAAGCATCCTAGGACCGGTTTCTGGGATTTCAGCCGTCATCAGCCAGGCTTGCTTGAATCCAGTGGCAAAGTGAGCAAGGGACCCACGTCTGGGGATACCCCCACCAACTTAGGCGACAAAGCGATACAAAAGGGGATGATGGACGGAGCGTTTGAGCCAATCAAACACTCACCCCCAGTCAACTGATCTGGGTTTAATCCATCATCATTCTTTAGCTCACTCCACCACCCCAGTTCAGACATGGCCATATGCAAATCAGTCTGACCCTGTGCCTCATGGGAACAGTCCAGCCCGAACTGCCAAGCCATGTCTTCCTGGACCGGAAACAAGCATCCTAGGACCGGTCTCTGGCATTTCAGCCGTCATCAGCCAGGCTTGCTTGAATCCAGTGGCAAAGTGAGCAAGGGACCCACGTCTGGGCATACCCCCGCCAACTTAGGGCGACAAAAGCGATACAAAGGGGATGATGGACGGAATGCTTGAGCCAATCAAACACTCACCCCCAGTCAACTGATCTGGGTTTAATCCATCATCATTCTTTAGCTCACTCCACCACCCCAGTTCAGACATGCCCATATGCAAATCAGTCTGACCCTGTGCCTCATGGGAACAGTCCAGCCCGAACTGCCAAGCCATGTCTTCCCTGGACCGGAAATCAAGCATCCTAGGACCGGTTTCTGGCATTTCAGCCGTCATCAGCCAGGCTTGCTTGAATCCAGTGGCAAAGTGAGCAAGGGACCCACGTCTGGGCATACCCCGCCAACTTAGGGCGACAAAGCGATACAAAGGGGATGATGGACGGAACGCTTGAGCCAATCAAACACTCACCCCCAGTCAACTGATCTGGGTTTAATCCATCATCATTCTTTAGCTCACTCCACCACCCCAGTTCAGACATGGCCATATGCAAATCAGTCTGACCCTGTGCCTCATGGGAACAGTCCAGCCCGAACTGCCAAGCCATGTCTTCCTGGACCGGAAACAAGCATCCTAGGACCGGTTTCTGGCATTTCAGCCGTCATCAGCCAGGCTTGCTTGAATCCAGTGGCAAAGTGAGCAAGGGACCCACGTCTGGGCATACCCCGCCAACTTAGGGCGACAAAAGCGATACAAGGGATGATGGACGGAGCGTTTGAGCCAATCAAACACTCACCCCCAGTCAACTGATCTGGGTTTAATCCATCATCATTCTTAGCTCACTCCACCACCCCAGTTCAGACATGGCCATATGCAAATCAGTCTGACCCTGTGCCTCATGGGAACAGTCCAGCCCGAACTGCCAAGCCATGTCTTCTCTGGACCGGAAACAAGCATCCTAGGACCGGTTTCTGGCATTTCAGCCGTCATCAGCCAGGCTTGCTTGAATCCAGTGGCAAAGTGAGCAAGGGACCCACGTCTGGGCATACCCCGCCAACTTAGGGCGACAAAAGCGATACAAAGGGGATGATGGACGGAACGTTTGAGCCAATCAAACACTCACCCCCAGTCAACTGATCTGGGTTTAATCCATCATCATTCTTTAGCTCACTCCACCACCCCAGTTCAGACATGGCCATATGCAAATCAGTCTGACCCTGGGCCTCATGGGAACAGTCCAGCACGAACTGCCAAGCCATGTCTTCCCTGGCCCGGAAACAAGCATCCTAGGACCGGTTTCTGGCATTTCAGCCGTCATCAGCCAGGCTTGCTTGAATCCAGTGGCAAAGTGAGCAAGGGACCCACGTCTGGGCATACCCCGCCAACTTAGGGCGACAAAAGCGATACAAAGGGGATGATGGACGGAGCGTTTGAGCCAATCAAACACTCACCTCCAGTCAACTGATCTGGGTTTAATCCATCATCATTCTTTAGCTCACTCCACCACCCCAGTTCAGACATGGCCATATGCAAATCAGTCTGACCCTGTGCCTCATGGGAACAGTCCAGCCCGAACTGCCAAGCCATGTCTTCCTGGACCGGAAACAAGCATCCTAGGACCGGTTTCTGGCATTTCAGCCATCATCAGCCAGGCTTGCTTGAATCCAGTGGCAAAGTGAGCAAGGGACCCACGTCTGGGCATACCCCGCCAACTTAGGGCGACAAAGCGATACAAAGGGGATGATGGGCGGAGCGTTTGAGCCAATCAAACACTCACCCCCAGTCAACTGATCTGGGTTTAATCCATCATCATTCTTTAGCTCACTCCACCACCCCAGTTCAGACATGGCCATATGCAAAACAGTCTGACCGTGTGCCTCATGGGAACAGTCCAGCCCGAACTGCCAAGCCATGTCTTCCCTGGACCGGAAACAAGCATCCTGGCAAGCCTGGCTGATGATGGCTGGAATGCCAGAAACCGGTCCTAGGATGCTTGTTTCCGGTCCAGGGAAGACATGGCTTGGCAGTTCGGGCTGGACTGTTCCCATGAGGCACAGGGTCAGACTGATTTGCATATGGCCATGTCTGAACTGGGGTGGTGGAGTGAGCTAAAGAATGATGATGGATTAAACCCAGATCAGTTGACTGGGGGTGAGTGTTTGATTGGCTCAAACGTTCCGTCCATCATCCCCTTTGTATCGCTTGTTCGCCCTAAGTTGGCGGGGTATGCCCAGACGTGGGTCCCTTGCTCACTTTGCCACTGGATTCAAGCAAGCCTGGCTGATGACGGCTGGAATGCCAGAAACCGGTCCTAGGATGCTTGTTTCCGGTCCAGAGAAGACATGGTTTGGCAGTTCGGGCTGGACTGTTCCCATGAGGCACAGGGTCAGACTGATTTGCATATGGCCATGTCTGAACTGGGGTGGTGGAGTGAGCTAAAGAATGATGATGGATTAAACCCAGATCAGTTGACTGGGAGTGAGTGTTTGATTGGCTCAAATGTTCCGTCCATCATCCCCTTTTGTATCGCATTGTTCGCCCTAAGTTGGCGGGGTATGCCCAGACGTGGGTCCCTTGCTCACTTTGCCACTGGATTCAAGCAAGCCTAGCTGATGACGGCTGGAATGCCAGAAACCGGTCCTAGGATGCTTGTTTCCGGTCCAGGGAAGACATGGCTTGGCAGTTCGGGCTGGACTGTTCCCATGAGGCACAGGGTCAGACTGATTTGCATATGGCCATGTCTGAACTGGGGTGGTGGAGTGAGCTAAAGAATGATGATGGATTAAACCCAGATCAGTTGACTGGGGGTGAGTGTTTGATTGGCTCAAACGTTCCGTCCATCATCCCCTTTGTATCGCTTGTTCGCCCTAAGTTGGCGGGGTATGCCCAGACGTGGGTCCCTTGCTCACTTTGCCACTGGATTCAAGCAAGCCTGGCTGATGACGGCTGAATGCCAGAAACCGGTCCTAGCATGCTTGTTTCCGGTCCATGGAAGACATGGCTTGGCAGTTCGGGCTGGACTGTTCCCATGAGGCACAGGGTCAGACTGATTTGCATATGGCCATGTCTGAACTGGGGTGGTGGAGTGAGCTAAAGAATGATGATGGATTAAACCCAGATCAGTTGACTGGGGGTGAGTGTTTGATTGGCTCAAACGTTCCGTCCATCATCCCCTTGTACCCCCTTTGTATCGCTTTGTTCGGCCCTAAGTTGGCGGGGGTATGCCCAGACGTGGGTCACATGCTCACTTTGCCACTGGATTCAAGCAAGCCTGGCTGATGACGGCTGGAATGCCAGAAACCGGTCCTAGGATGCTTGTTTCCGGCCCAGGGAAGACATGGCTTGGCAGTTCGGGCTGGACTGTTCCCATGAGGCACAGGGTCAGACTGATTTCATATGGCCATGTCTGAACTGGGGTGGTGGAGTGAGCTAAAGAATGATGATGGATTAAACCCAGATCAGTTGACTGGGGGTGAGTGTTTGATTGGCTCAAACGTTCCGTCCATCATCCCCTTTTGTATCGCTTTGTTCGCCCTAAGTTGGCGGGGATATGCCCAGACGTGGGTCCCTTGCTCACTTTGCCACTGGATTCAAGCAAGCCTGGCTGATGACGGCTGGATTGCCAGAAACCGGTCCTAGGATGCTTGTTTCCGGTCCAGGGAAGACATGGCTTGGCAGTTCGGGCTGGACTGTTCCCATGAGGCACAGGGTCAGACTGATTTGCATATGGCCATGTCTGAACTGGGGTGGTGGAGTGAGCTAAAGAATGATGATGGATTAAACCCAGATCAGTTGACTGGGGTGAGTGTTTGATTGGCTCAAACGTTCCGTCCATCATCCCCTTTGTACCCCTTTGTATCGCTTTGTTAGCCCTAAGTTGGCGGGGGTATGCCCAGACGTGGGTCCCTTGCTCACTTTGCCACTGGATTCAAGCAAGCCTGGCTGATGACGGCTGGAATGCCAGAAACCGGTCCTAGGATGCTTGTTTCCGGTCCAGGGAAGACATGGCTTGGCAGTTCGGGCTGGACTGTTCCCATGAGGCACAGGGTCAGACTGATTTGCATATGGCCATGTCTGAACTGGGGTGGTGGAGTGAGCTAAAGAATGATGATGGATTAAACCCAGATCAGTTGACTGGGGGTGAGTGTTTGATTGGCTCAAGCGTTCCGTCCATCATCCCCTTTTGTATCGCTTTGTTCGCCCTAAGTTGGCGGGGTATGCCCAGACGTGGGTCCCTTGCTCACTTTGCCACTGGATTCAAGCAAGCCTGGCTGATGACGGCTGGAATGCCAGAAACCGGTCCTAGGATGCTTGTTTCCGGTCCAGGGAAGACATGGCTTGGCAGTTCGGGCTGGACTGTTCCCATGAGGCACAGGGTCAGACTGATTTGCATATGGCCATGTCTGAACTGGGGTGGTGGAGTGAGCTAAAGAATGATGATGGATTAAACCCAGATCAGTTGACTGGGGGTGAGTGTTTGATTGGCTCAAGCGTTCCGTCCATCATCCCCTTTTGTACCCCCCCTTTTGTATCGCTTTGTTCGCCCTAAGTTGGCGGGGGTATGCCCAGACGTGGGTCACTTGCTCACTTTGCCACTGGATTCAAGCAAGCCTGGCTGATGACGGCTGGAATGCCAGAAACCGGTCCTAGGATGCTTGTTTCCGGCCCAGGGAAGACATGGCTTGGCAGTTCGGGCTGGACTGTTCCCATGAGGCACAGGGTCAGACTGATTTGCATATGGCCATGTCTGAACTGGGGTGGTGGAGTGAGCTAAAGAATGATGATGGATTAAACCCAGATCAGTTGACTGGGGGAGAGTGTTTGATTGGCTCAAGCGTTCCGTCCATCATCCCCTTTTGTATCGCTTTGTTCGCCCCTAAGTTGGCGGGGATATGCCCAGACGTGGGTCCCTTGCTCACTTTGCCACTGGATTCAAGCAAGCCTGGCTGATGACGGCTGGAATGCCAGAAACCGGTCCTAGGATGCTTGTTTCCGGTCCAGGGAAGACATGGCTTGGCAGTTCGGGCTGGACTGTTCCCATGAGGCACAGGGTCAGACTGATTTGCATATGGCCATGTCTGAACTGGGGTGGTGGAGTGAGCTAAAGAATGATGATGGATTAAACCCAGATCAGTTGACTGGGGGTGAGTGTTTGATTGGCTCAAACGTTCCGTCCATCATCCCCTTTTGTACCCCCTTTGTATCGCTTTGTTCGCCCTAAGTTGGAGGGGGTATGCCCAGACGTGGGTCACTTGCTCACTTTGCCACTGGATTCAAGCAAGCCTGGCTGATGACGGCTGGAATGCCAGAAACCGGTCCTAGGATGCTTGTTTCCGGCCCAGGGAAGACATGGCTTGGCAGTTCGGGCTGGACTGTTCCCATGAGGCACAGGGTCAGACTGATTTGCATATGGCCATGTCTGAACTGGGGTGGTGGAGTGAGCTAAAGAATGATGATGGATTAAACCCAGATCAGTTGACTGGGGGTGAGTGTTTGATTGGCTCAAACGTTCCGTCCATCATCCCCTTTTGTATCGCTTTGTTCGCCCTAAGTTGGCGGGGATATGCCCAGACGTGGGTCCCTTGCTCACTTTGCCACTGGATTCAAGCAAGCCTGGCTGATGACGGCTGGATTGCCAGAAACCGGTCCTAGGATGCTTGTTTCCGGTCCAGGGAAGACATGGCTTGGCAGTTCGGGCTGGACTGTTCCCATGAGGCACAGGGTCAGACTGATTTGCATATGGCCATGTCTGAACTGGGGTGGTGGAGTGAGCTAAAGAATGATGATGGATTAAACCCAGATCAGTTGACTAGGGGTGAGTGTTTGATTGGCTCAAACGTTCCGTCTATCATCCCCTTTGTACCCCCTTTTGTATCGCTTTGTTCGCCCTAAGTTGGCGGGGGTATGCCCAGACGTGGGTCCCTTGCTCACTTTGCCACTGGATTCAAGCAAGCCTGGCTGATGACGGCTGGAATGCCAGAAACCGGTCCTAGGATGCTTGTTTCCGGTCCAGGGAAGACATGGCTTGGCAGTTCGGGCTGGACTGTTCCCATGAGGCACAGGGTCAGACTGATTTGCATATGGCCATGTCTGAACTGGGGTGGTGGAGTGAGCTAAAGAATGATGATGGATTAAACCCAGATCAGTTGACTGGGGGTGAGTGTTTGATTGGCTCAAACGTTCCGTCCATCATCCCCCTTTTGTATCGCTTTGTTCGCCCTAAGTTGGCGGGGTATGCCCAGACGTGGGTCCCTTGCTCACTTTGCCACTGGATTCAAGCAAGCCTGGCTGATGACGGCTGGAATGCCAGAAACCGGTCCTAGGATGCTTGTTTCCGGTCCAGGGAAGACAGGGCTTGGCAGTTCGGGCTGGACTGTTCCCATGAGGCACAGGGTCAGACTGATTTGCATATGGCCATGTCTGAACTGGGGTGGTGGAGTGAGCTAAAGAATGATGATGGATTAAACCCAGATCAGTTGACTGGGGGTGAGTGTTTGATTGGCTCAAACGTTCCGTCCATCATCCCCTTTTGTATCGCTTTGTTCGCCCTAAGTTGGCGGGGGTATGCCCAGGCGTGGGTCCCTTGCTCACTTTGCCACTGGATTCAAGCAAGCCTGGCTGATGACGGCTGGAATGCCAGAAACCAGTCCTAGGATGCTTGTTTCCGGTCCAGGGAAGACATGGCTTGGCAGTTCGGGCTGGACTGTTCCCATGAGGCACAGGGTCAGACTGATTTGCATATGGCCATGTCTGAACTGGGGTGGTGGAGTGAGCTAAAGAATGATGATGGATTAAACCCAGATCAGTTGACTGGGGGTGAGTGTTTGATTGGCTCAAACGTTCCGTCCATCATCCCCTTTTGTATCACCAGTAGTATGAGGCGGCAGGAAGGCAGGCAAGGTTTTCCAAGGCGCCGCGGTCCCAGCGGGCTGGCGCAGGTCATCCCGCAGCCACGCAACAGCCTGGCGCAGTCACCAGCCGCGCGCCGTCAGGAGGCCCAGCAGCCGCGTCCGGGAACAGCCGCTGAACTCAGCGTAGCAGCGATGGCGAGCGCCCTTAGGGGGATCAAGCGGTGCCCCGGCCTGAGAAGGAGCAGGATGTGCAGAATCGTGGCGGATTTTAGGGCTTGGCCGGCAGAGCCCACTCAACTTGCGGCCATCTTGCAGCCGGCTAAGCCACGCCCCCCGATCCAGGGCTTTGACTACCTAGGGCGGACGCACTCCGATCATAATCCCCTGTTACTACAGCTCAAATGGGAGATGCAGCGCCCTCCGGTTCCTACATGGCGTCTCCAGGCCAGTGCACTGGAGGACTCGGCATTCCGTGCCTCGCTGGGAACGGCAATTTTAACGTATTTTGAACTAAGTGAAGGTACAGCAAATGACGCGCTTATTGAATGGGAGGCGTTTAGGGTATCAATCAGGGGCCACTGCCTGGGAGCCACTTGGAATATCCGTAAGCAGCTCTCCAACTCCCTCGCAAAAATAGAAAAGCAACTATTGCACTATGAACAGGGAGGGGGGAGTCGGGCAGAGATGCAAGACGTCTTGAGGAATTGCGTTCTACACATGCAGAAGAGTTGGAACGTCTTCACTGCCATAATTATACAGCACATACAGCTCATACACATGCTACTGCGACAGAGCGGGTAGGCTCTTAGCGTGGCTAATACGGCAGGAACACACTCACGCTCCCATTGGGACACTGCGGGGAGGGTCAGGTCAGACGTTATGTACACAGAGTGAAATACATGCCACCTTGACACACCATTATGCCAGCCTCTACCCCTCCGGTAGACGAGACACTGGGCATGACCTAGAGGGGTTTCTGGGTGCTTTGCAGCTGCCCACGGTGGGTCGAGAACATAGGGAAACACTCAATGCACAGGTCACACTGGAGGAGATTGGGGACGCCATACAATCACTTGCAACTGGAAGGTCACCGGGCCCTGCTGGGCTACCAGCAGAGTACTATAAAGCATACAGGGCCTCCCTTGTACAGCGTCTCCATACCGTATACACCACTGCACTGGAGTCCCAGCAGCTTCCACCCTCCATGCGCGAGGCGCCCTTGATATCACTGTTAAAACCCCATAAAGATCCCACGGAGATGGGCTCCTATAGGCCCTTAGCTTTACTTAACACCGATTACAAGATACTGGCGAAGGTGTTAGCAGATAGATTGGCACATGTTGTTCCGTCACTGGTCCACACGGATCAAAATGGCTTTGTGCCTTCCCATAGCACCTCCCTCAATTTACGGCGCTTCTTCAGGGTATCGGCATACGCAGCGGAGGCATGGCCCCGGGCGGGTTGTCTCGTATTTGACCTGGAGAAGGCCTTTGACTCCTTAGACTGGAGTTATCTATTTATGGTACTTGAGAAATTCGAACTGGGCCCAATGTTCATCCAACTGACGCGTCTCCTCTACACCAACCCAACAGTCAGAGTCAAAGTGGGACCCTACCTCTCTGATTCTATTCCAATACAAGGGGGTACACGGCAGGGGTGCCCTTTATCACCGCTCCTGTTTGCGCTCGCGATGGAGCCATTGGCAGAGGCACTGCGCACCCAATTGGGTGATGGAGTCCCTCTGGGAGATGCCACGCATCAGGTGTCGCTATATGCCAATGACCTCCTCATCTATATTAGAGACATCAGCAGTGCCCCTGCCCGCCTCACACAATTGCTGGAGGAGTTTGCTGCGTTTTCTGGGCTGACGGTTAATGTAGACAAATCCTGTATTTAGTCATTTAAAGAGGGACTCCAGGACCCTAACTTCGTGATGAGTGGCAAAAAGGTACAGTGGGCGGCGGACACGTTCCGATACTTAGGCATCCAAATCTACCACCGCACAGACGATCTTGTGGATGGGAACCTCGGCCGGGCGGTGACGTCCCTCAAATCGCAGATGCGATTTTGGAGTACCCTGCCATTATCTGTAACAGGCAGGGTTGCACTTACTAAAATGGTAGTGCTGCCGAGACTCTTGTACTATTTTATGAACCTGCCGGTCTACATCCCAGCCTCTTTCTTCACCCCCCTAGAAAAGCAACTCCGAGATTTTATCTGGGGTAACACCAGGCATAGGATCACGCAGAGGAAACTATACCTGCCAGTGGACCAAGGGAGACTAGCGGCTCCTTGTCTTGAGCATTATTATCTTGCCTCACAACTTCAGTGGCTGGCACGCTGGCTCTCAAACCGTCATTGCGCAGATACTGCCACTATGAGTCCGCCCTATTCCCTGCATCATATCGTCAGTCTCTTCCACCCAGGTGCGCGCTCCAGACCACCGGAGCCTTTATTACTCGAAGTGGCCTATAGGTGCTTCCGCAGAAGCCTGTATATTACCCGTAAGGTGACCCCTTATGCGCCAGCGATACCTCTGGAAGGGACCCCCGATGGCCGTACAGTAATCTCTACGCAGATACTTAGAAGGTGGCATGAGAAGGACATTCAGAAGCTTGGAGACTTATATCGGGAGGGTGCACTTTTGCCATACGCAACCCTGGTAGAAGACGATGGGCTCCCGCCCGGCCACTTTCTGACTCACCGTACGTTGGTAGCTTCACTCCCGGCTAGGTGGGGAGACATGACTGCAGAGCCACAGACACATCTCACCATGCAATATTTACATGTTATGGGGTCGGGTAGGCACCTGACGCGATAGTTTGCAGCTTCTCTGAGGGCGCATGCAGCAATTAGCCTCGACCCACTGCATCATAAGTGGGAGCATGATCTGGGACACCAGTTTACAGATACAGAGTGGACTCGGGTGCTTGAAAGCCCGACACGCATACCCCGTAATACACGTTTCCGGCAAATACAGCTTTCTATCGTTCACAGGGCGTATCTCACACCTGAAAAAATGTATCAATACTTCAATTGTGTAGATGCTGAGTGTCCGAGATGCACTGAACGAGGGGCTGGTTTAATTCACATGCTATGGGGCTGTATCCTGGTGAGTACCTATTGGAACCAAGTGGCCTCTCTCCTGCGCACCTGCACAGGCAGAACACTAACGCATGCCTGGTCAACCTACCTGTTACACAAATTTCACAGAACTCCCGCTACAAAAGTTACCTCGAGGTTCCTAGATTTGGGGCTGATAGTGGCCAAACAGCTCATTACCATGAAATGGAAGGCATCCGACCCCCCCTCCACGGTAAAGGCCTGGCGGAACTCAATGCTTGCCTGGGCGAAGGCAGAGAGCATCGCCATTCAGCACGAGGAAACACTGGGGCTGCGCAGGATCCCCATTGCAGCATGCTGGGACGCTCTCTATGCTGCTCTGCAACTCCCTGTGGACATGGTAGGAGGGGATTCTCCTGAACCACACTCTGTAGATAACTGACGTCACCCTGAGCTTGAGTGGTGTATGCACTGCAGCATTTTCCTGTCGTATCACACACTACTTATACGCAAGGGCCAATGCAAACTATAGGTAGAGGGAATGGCAGTTGGTAGTCTCCGGTAGTGGGTAAATAACACACAACTCCCGACAGGACGTTAAAGGGCTGAACAACAGTTACTAAGGTTGTTATGTGTTCTTCCTTTTTGTAAGTTAATTCAATCTAAGTTTTAATTTCTCGCCCCGAACTTATGATACAGCCTAACACGGTGCCAATGCTAATATTATCATTTGTGTACTGCGTTAACTTTTGTAAAGGCACGCAACAGCAGTCAGTTTATAATGTACATATTCTTTCGGATAAATGCAACCAAATGTTTGATAAACATTGAGCTCTTGATCCTTATGGTATGATTCTGCCATCTTACTGTAAGTGTACCATACCCATGTTGCATGTTATATGGCCTACTACTGCTTGCACACAGGAGTCATTTGTATTGTACCCTCCTTAAAACGAGAAAAAATAATAAAACAGATTTGCAAAAAAAAATTGCAGGCAGGTACTGCTATTTTTGTAACTTTTTGGCGTTTTTAATTTTTTGTCTGATACCAATAGCCTGGCGTTTAAGTTAAGGATGGTGCAGGGTATTCATTTGTGATTATGGGATAGTGGACATTTTGGATAGTGGAGATTTGGGGGTTAACTTTGTCCAGATTTGTCTTCATAGAGTGGTGCGTATTTTTATTGGTGCCTAGTCTGTTTTAGTCCTTAAATGTATTTTCAATGTATTTTTTTCACAATCTCACAGTGTGTTTGCTAGAGATATTTTTAATGATTTCAGGGGCTTTTAGATGGTCTTGTATTGATGCCGGATTTAGGGCCTCATTTAGATTTTGGTGGAATCAGTCCTGCCGTTGCTTTTTCGGTGGTCTTCTGCCTGCCTACTTGGCGGTCCACCCGCCCTATTTAGATGTTAGAAGAAAGACTGCGCGGTCCTGCCATCTCTGCCATGAAATCTCATCCACGTCAACAGGGTGATAGGCAAAAGCGGATGTCAGAAGGACTGCCAGTTTCCCCGCTAGCCCAATCACGATGTGCCTTCCCAACGTGACTGTAGCGGTCAAACCTCAACACCTTAGTTGGCAGAATGGAAGAGAAATAAGGCTGAAACTCAGCTTTTCTCACTTTCACACTTTCAGTTTCGCCATGGATCCGATCTGCCAAGTCCTACCGCTCCTGCTTGATGACACAATCAACAGTAAGCTCCACTGTTACCTGTTACCCACTGACTTGTCTGTTTACATTTCCACATGACTAATGCATTACTAAATCACTTGAAACAAGTAGTAGCATGCCAATGTGCAATGCATATGTCTGCAATGTTGGCCCCTAAGAAATTTAAAGAAACAAGTCTATATCAACACATTGTATGTATAAATTTGGTGAAAGCTGCCTTCCAAAAAATGGACAATTGCACAAAAATAGGATATCAACATACAAATATAAAAGCCACCATAAAGGTATGTGTAAAGAAATGTCAAAAATTCCAACATTAAAAACATATGCAACACACATTATAGGGATGAGTGCAATGTAACATGATGTCAAAATTGCACTAGACAAGGTGTTACCTTTGCCTTAGGATTTAAGAGTGAAATGAATGTCAGTCACAAATTAGTAGTAATCAACATATACATTAATGGAACATTTCCCCTTGTTTAGTGCAAGTCCTGCACTGTATCCAATATCAATAGTCACAATAGAAATTTTAAGGTGTATTGCATATGAGCTCCTACCAATCAGTAATCAAGGTGAAACAAACACACCTGTAGTTACACATCCAAATAAAATTCTAAACATCAATTCGCTGGTGCAAGTGGCCATTACTATGATGAATGCCTGCACCTAAATTCAAATGACCATCACATACAATGTTCAGCAGTATATGCGCTTAACAAAGTAGCTATTAAATAAATCAGTTGTATCACTTGCCATCATGGGAAAGATAATAAGTACTTCACATATCACTCAGAAACATTGCTAGAAATAAAACAATTGCTAAGGAAAATTAATGCCGGGACCAACATGGTGAAAAGAAAAATAGGTATTTTTTCAAACCAATGAGAGTCTCTCAAAACCAAAATTAAGCCAAATGGCACTCCAGTCATTGTTCCAAACGTCATGGGGACTGTTGTGCTGTAGCACTCAGCTTGCCTCCTACATAACTGCCAAATGGGACCTTCTCATGAATGGGCAACTAGTAGGCAGAGCAGGTACATTGAATATCTTACATGGGAGGGGTGGTTTGGGTTTGGGAGGGGTGTCCTTGGGTTTGGAAGGGGTGCCCTTGGGTTTAGAAGGAGGCTGTGGTTTTGGTAGGGTTGCTCCTGGGTTTTTCAGGGGTGGGTTGGGATGTTGAAGGTGTGGATTTCTTTTTGTCTGGGGTGGAATAGGATGTGGATGGGGTGGGCTAGGGTGTGGGAGGTGTAGATTGGTGTTTGCTAGGGGTGGGTCGTGGTGTGAAAGGGGTTAGGGCAAGGCTAAAACTCAGATCTTCAATGGGAAACTTGACAGGCTGTTAGGGACGGAGTGGGGATTGGGCGATAGAGGGAGTGGCAGTGTCTGATGTGAATGTGTCTGTTGAGGGTGGAGGTGCCTGTGTGTCTGGTGTATGTTGTGCATGTTTAGTTGTGTCTTCTGTTAAAGGTGTCTGTTGTGTGTTTGATTGTGAGCATCTGTATTTTTGAGTGTGTATTCTAAGGTAGGTGTGTGTGTCCACTCGTGTGCTGTGGAGGTGCTGGGTGTGGTTATGGTGCATGTGGAGGGTGTGGTGCATCTGTGTGTGGTGGTGGGTCTGCTTTCTGTGGGTGTGCTGGTGGTGGGAGTGGTGCAGGGGTGTGTAGTGGTGGGTGTGCTGTTTGTGGGTGTGCTGTCTGTGGGGGTGGTGCATGCATGTGTGTGTGTGGTGGTTGTGCTGTCTCTGGGTCTGGTGCATTTGTGTGTGGTGGTAGGTGTGCGCTCTGTCGGTGTGCTATCTGTCGGTGTGGTGCATGTGTGTGGTGGTGGGTGTGCTGTCTGTGGGTGTGGTTTATGCATGTGTGGTGGTGGGTGTGCTGTCGGTAAGTTTGGAAAAGCACCTATTTTTTTGTGGTGTTTATGTTTGTGTGTGTATGTGCGTCTGTTTGAGTGGGTGCATAAAAAGGTGCGAGTGTTCTTTGGGCAGGCCTGGGATAGAAAATTGGAGTGGGGATGGGGAAGGGGAAGGTTGCGATGAATGAGGAGGCCAGAGCTTGACCTTCCACTGTGAATGCCTTCCAGCTAAGCTACCATTTGTTGCATATGGGAGCTAAGTCCCTGGATGGCATTCAGCAGGACAGTCTGGCCTACAGCGATGCTCTGGAGGTCAATAGACTCCTCATTCAATGCAGCTGGGGGGACAACAGGGGCAAGGGGTAGGTGTCTGCAGTAAAGGAGATTCCAGGCCTTTTAGCAGCCCTGGGTAGGCCAACTGAAGGGTAAGAAAGAGGGAGCGTGGAGATGGGACTCTGGGTGGCGGACACAGATGCAGGTGTAACTGGAGTAGTAGGGTCTGCCACCACTAGGGAGCTCACTGGAGGAGGCCTCTGAAGAAGATGTTGAGTCACAGGTGGCCTCCATTGCACTTCTCTCACCGTCTGGGCCACTGGTTCCCTCGCTGTTGGTTGTGTCCGCATCAGAAAAACAGTGGCCAGCTGCTTCCCTGCCTACGTTGGCAACTTCTCCTTGGCCTGCCCCAGATGATGCTGAAATGACATATACAATAGTCTTATTGGATCTGTGTAAACAGAACAGATCATGAACTTTGACCACAAAACAGTTACCAAGTTTTCAGATTTTACCTACTTCAAACCTCTCAAACTGTGGTTCTGCATAAGCACATGAATGTAGGCAACATTTTCAGAAGACACTTGGTCACAGTTATGCCATTCCCCACAATAGCTGATGATGTTGCCTCTTATCCATTATTATGTCTCTCCAAGAACTGTTTCACACCTCATAATGGTTGGCCTTTGTTGTTCAGAGTAGTGAACTGATGTCACCAACAATACCTTTGCCTGTGTGTTCACTAGACCCTAAAATCTGCATACTTATCATTATCAATAAGTAAAATATGAATCAATGTCTATCAACGTATACTGCAATGTTGTACCAATATGCATAAACTTAAGGCAGGTTCCATTTCTTTAGACATTTCACAATGGTAACACTCACTTCAAGTCACTAAAGTATATATCAAGTGTTAAAAATTATAGATGAACTCTGTACTAAAGTAGCGTAGCAATGTATCACATACTGTCTACATACCTATGCTGTTGAAGACAGACTGAAACTAATATTTGTGGGGATTGACAAATTACTTCTACAGCATAAGAAAATGCATAGCCCTTGAAACATTTCTAATACACTTCAGTACAGAGCAGAAGCATCTACACATTTGACTCCTAAATATCTCTAGTTATTTGAACTTTGTTGTATCTTTGTGAAATGGTTTCACTAAATATGCTGGCTTTCACTGTAGTCAAAATGTTGTAGAACATCACACTAATCGTTACATACAATGATCCATATATGATATCCTGATGGGATATTCATGCATATATGTGATTGAACATTCCATCTTATAAGATACCTTCAAGTTTCCAATTTTACTCCATCATTTATTGTTCATCTGGACATGACAAAGGACATTGAGGCATGGTTTGGGGTATTTGGTACTCTGTCAGCATTGTGTACACATTCCTGTCCGAGTTTCATCTAAAATTGTATGGCTCCTTCAATTATCTGGCCAAAAGCAGACTGCCGTACACACACATTTGTGAAGCAGTATACATCATGCAAATCTGTCACTGTTTAACCTGTATGAAACATTATTTGGGATGCTAAACACAATTTGGATTTGTCTTGATACCAATATGTAGCCATCAATTCTACGGGCACTAGTCATTTTGAATCACATGCCCGCTCTGGTTTGTGTAGCATCCCAACTTACCATTGTGACGGTTGGTACATCCACTGTATTATAAGTGCCTAGTATGCTATGTCACCTGTAAGAGGGCTACCATTTTAGCGGTCGCAAACAGAGAATTGGGCCATTTTCGACCGCTAAGTAGCCTTTTGACATGTACTAACCCTATTTTGCGAGTGGGTAACCTATTACCAACTAGCAAAATAGGGTCTGTTTTAGGAAAGGTTGTGTTAAGGGCGTCCCTTCTTAATAGCGAGTCGCAGGGGGATGTATGAATGTTTTGTGACCCAAATGCGGTCGCAAAACATTCGCATTTTACTAACTACTTCAAGTAGGTGGTAAGTCGGTCACAAATGGGAAGGGGTCACCAGGGGACACCTTCCCCTTTGTGAATGGTTGCAGAAAAAAAAAATAAGAGCAGATAGTGGTCCCACGGACCACTGCCTACTCTTATCAAATTAAACTGAAACATTTAATTTTTCTTTTTGAAATGCATCCCGGTTTCCTTTAAGGAAAATGGGCCACATTAACAAAAAGTGGGGTTTATTTAAAAGTAAACACAGACATGGTGGTCAGCTATCTTCAAAAGGTTACCTTCCCTGTGTTTTTAGTGATTCCCAATGAGTCACAAATGGCGACCTGCCTCATGAATATTGATGAGGCAGGTCCATTTGCAAGCCACTGGGAATGGCAAAGTGTCAAACACACTGTTGTACATCGCATTTTGCGACTTCCTAATTGCGAGTCACAAAAAATCACAATTAGGAACTCATAAAATGTTGCAAGTGTACATGTGGCCCCATTTGCCGATTTGGTACAACTGTCCCTCATGACATCAGACAAAATGATGTATATGTGGAGTTTAGGCAGCCATGTGTCTGCTCAGAACAGTCCATTGGTTGTGGACAGGAATCAGGTGGGATCATTATCAAAAAACAATAGACAAAGCACATCATCATACACCTTATACAAAACTTACACCTTCAAGTACTCTTCCTAATTGTTGGACATAGGTCATCCTGAATGTTGATGGCAAAAATCCTGGCTGCAACAAAAAATGGGTCATGTAACATGCGTAATTCTGATAAGAACTCACCCCCCTTGTTGCTGCTGTTTGGCCCTCAACTGCCTATCAATCTCCGGATAGGCCACCGCAAGAATGCAGGCCATTAGGTGGTCAAGGTGTGGCGCGGCTGCCTACACTTTGAGGGGACGTCCCAAGCTGGACTTCAAAGATCTAAACCAATATCCTCATACACATTTAAATAGTGACCTGGTGCCCATCCTTATCCCATGTCACAATCTAAACACACAAATCTAGGCCTGTGACATGATCTGGTCTAGGGGCCCCTACATAATCTGTAACTTGACCTGCTTCTGATCAGTGTAAAAGATTGTGGACTACTGAAGGCTAAACAATAATTATGGGGCAGTGAATAGTGGCCAATGTGAATGAGAGGCCTGAGGTTTGTACATGACATTCTTCGAAATGTGAGTCAATTGAAGAGAAATGTTAGCTCAAGAAGTCAGGGAACTCTCCCTTTCAACTGTTGTCCATTTAAAAGCATTCATGGGCATATTTTCAACACCTCAAATTTTGAGCTGCAAAGGATATATGTTCTCGACAGCTGCACCTCAGTGCTTTAGTTGTATGACCCTGTGCACTGCTCAAAGACAGGCCTTGCTATCTGCAGTCATATGATCATGTCACATGAACACTGCGTTTCCTCAACTTTTACATTACAAGGGTCACCTTGTGCCCATTGAATAAGTGACCTCCAGGCTGTGTGCTACTCTGACGGGGTCTGGAAGCTACTGGTAGCTCCCAAAGTACATTTTGGAGAGCCCTGATCTAGGCTGAGTGATTAGTGGGACTATACACATAGCTAACATAATTTTAAATTGTTTTGTACACAGTACATACATATCTCCAGGTGTTAAGCATGTATAATGTGTTTACCATTTACTATGAAGTCATTTGGCTACTTATCACAAGTACATCAAACATATACATGCATAGATCTCCACATACACACCCAATAGAATCTAGGGCTTTAGAAATACAACACATGTTGATGATGTTATTTATTTGAAATTGTAGAGTGCTTACAAATCCCTAACATCATTGTCCTAAGTAAGGACCGACTTATATGATACTTAACATCACTCACTATGCTTAACTCTGGAACTCAAAGGGACATTGTAGCCTGTATAAATAGAAACCAGCCAGTTAGACAGATTCAAATATGTATTGCAGACATGTACGTGTTCCTTTGGTGAGCCATAGCGCTGGCCATACAGGGAAAGGACCTGCTTTGCCAGCAAATCCAGCTCCTCTGGGGCATGAAGGAAGGGGGCCCTCTCACCTGCTTGGCCTAGCCTGGTTTCTCCCAGAGGTGACAAACAGCAGCAAAAGTGGAGGAGGTCCTAATAGCAGCAGTGTTAGGAGGCAAGTGAGCTTTTTTTTTTTAGATGCCGCATACATGTACGTGACGTGCTCGATCTTCAGTTGAGATGGACACAGCCATTGGCCTTCTACCTTTACGTTCACCCGGGTTAGCCTATGGTTGTGTCCGCTAGCTGTTCGTTAGCTCTGCTTGACAAATGTACATATTACTTATGGTTGTATTATTCTATGTTTGACCTGTATATAGGTGACTGCATAAATAAGTAAATATTTTATTATAACTATTTATCTACAATTGCTTCACTATTGAATTACAAATATATATATATATAAATATATATATATATATATGTATATATATTTACATATATATGTTGTGCTCCGGAAAGGACTCTGGGTTCCTGTAAGGATTTGCTGCGGTAGCTCCCGGACAACGTTTCATTTTCTCCTGCCCAGGAAGGGATTGACGCGGCTCGAGTCGGCTGACCCGGGCTTCGCCAGGCATCCCGCAGAGGTAGGGGGTTTGTTATTCGTCCGGTGAGGGAGTGTACTGGATCGAGACACGGGGATTCTTCCGAGTGTCTGATTTCCTGGATTGATTGTTTAAGACAGCCAAAATGTCCGCCGACGCTGTGAGGAGTCGAGAAGAGGCTGCAATTGAAATGTTTGATGACTCGCCGGCTGGCGTTTCATCATTTACAGGGCAAGAGGCACCGTTACCAAATACTGGCAACAATATTAAAGATATGTTTAAGAAATTTGAAAAGTTGATGCGTGTCGAACAATCTAAATGGTGGGAGCACCGTTCATTGTCACGATATTTGGAGGTGGGGCGCATTCCTCGTGGCTTACGTATCATGCTGGCCCCCAGTTACGAGAACCCTGACCCCAATATGCTCTCTGAGTGGGCGGAATGTAAATTGGAGTCCTCACGAAAGTTGGTGATAATTCTGGTGAAATACGCAGAAAGCGATCGCGCTGCTCTGCAAATCAAGATTGATGAACTGAATGAAGATATTTGCAAAATAGCAACTTCAGAGAGCACCAAAAAACTACGTGAGGATATGACAAGCCGATTACAGAAAGAAGAAGCTATTATTAAAAAACATAAGACTTACAAATTTCAAAGGGATAAGATTGATTACCAACAGGGGCAGGTTTTCACATTTGCCAGGAAGTTTGATGCAATGAAGGCATCTAAAAAACCTGCGAGACCTGTCAATCCAGAAGCTAGTACCAGCATTGCTCTTCCATCATTATCGTCACTCTCTGATGTGAGTTCCGTGCCTGACAGTGAATCGGACAACGAGATGAGCCGTCAGACGGCGGGGTTGGGGTTTACCAGGTTCTCCCTGGCGCAAGAGGTAGATTGTTTGCGCCAGGGTCGAAGGGCCACTTTACGACCTCGAGAAATGGGGGCAAAAACAAAAACAAACAGCGCCGGGAAAGACGGCAAAGTAACATCAAGCGACAAGCCAAACAGCAACAGGAAAGCCAACACCAACAGAAGATGGAACCGCAAATGAAGGTATCTAATTGTAATAAGGGGCAAACATCTGACTCACAGTCTGTGATTAACTTGACTAATATGGTTTTGAGCCAAGCTGAATTACAAATTTTAACTTTAGGTTTGTCTTACTGCCCGGCCAGTAATTTCAATTATGCGCAGACACGCATTGATCTTTATAAATTCACAAGAAAGTTAAAATTGCGCAAATTCTATGCATTAAAGAAAAAAGATAGCAGTAATGTCAACACTGATCTTATTCCTACCAGTAGTAGTCCATCAATCTTGATGGTCAATGACTTGGCGCTATTACAGGATTTGCAACAATTACATAATGAAGATCCCAATAATGAGTTTACTGAGCCAATGGTTTTGTTGAATACAGCGGGCAACACGGGTTTTAAACCCAAGTCAACTTTCACCCCAATAATGGTACATGATAATATTGATGTGTTTCATGAATTGACTACTGTTGAATTAAAACGACTGTGCACTACCACGATGCGAGCAAAAGTACAAACAAACGCCGCAGAACTATTGCTATGTTCAACTAATGAAAAAGTTACAGGCAGGAGGTAATATCATAGTACGCCAAGCTGACAAAGGGGGCAATGTTGTGCTGTGGCCCCGGGATATGTACCTGGAGGAATCGGCCAACCATTTGAATGACAGACAATGTTATAAAAGGAGTGACATCGGGACTGTTAAACAGTCATGGAATGAATTTTACATCAAACTTGTAGGTTGGAAGAGTGCAGGGTTATTGAGTCATGATGAATTTAAATTCTTAAAAAATGATCAGCCTGTCATTCCGACCCTGTATTTCATTCCCAAGGTCCACAAAGATCTCCGAAAACCTCCAGGTAGACCTATTATTTCCGCCCGCAATAGCCTGCTAGAAAATACCTCCAAGTATGTGGATGCATTCTTGCAAGAACATGTCAGGGCATTGCCTTCCTTTATCCAGGACACCAGCGATTTTTTGAGGAAAATCATGAATGTTATATGGCAAGATGACTATTGGTTAATTACTTTGGATGTTACTTCCCTGTACACATGTATAAACCATCAGGATGGTATTAAGGCGATTAATCATTATTTGTGTACTAGGCCCATCCAAATGCACAACCACAACAAAATGTTGCTTTCTATGATTTCCATCTGTCTTAACAACAATTTTTTCATGTTTTCAAATCTGGTTTATCAGCAGATCAGGGGTGTTGCGATGGGGGCCTGCTTTTCCCCAGTTATGCTTGTTTGCATTTGGGACTGTGGGAGGAGCAGGTCCTTCATGGGCAGCACGCTGAGATCTTTGACAACTGTGTGGTTCATTGGTATAGATATATCGATGATATATTCTTGATTTGGAAGGGTTCCAAACAGCAGGCTCTCAACTTTGTTACTATGATCAACACTAACACTCTAAATCTGCATTTTTCAGAGAACATTAGTAATGAGAAAGTGTGTTTCTTGGATGTAGAGGTAGTCATCAACAACATGGCTATTGAGACTAGATTGTTTAGGAAGTCTACAGCCGGTAATACTGTGTTGCATGCTGCTAGCCACCATCCAGGTCACTTGATACGCAGCATTCCTTTTGGGGAAATGTTGCGTATCAGGCGGATCTGTAGTACACCTGATGAATGTAGGATGGCCCAACATGCTAGCGGCGACAGATTTTTGGCTAGGGGTTACACTGTCCAGATGGTCAACAAGGCCATCAATAAAGCTAATTGTATCTCCAGATTAGATGCTTTATCTGAAAAGTCTCTAAAAATCGACACTTCTTTAAGCCTGGGAGATGCTCCAACTAGATTAATATTGACTTATAATCGACAACATCTAGCGCTCCGCAGGATTTTCAAGAGCAATTGGAATCTGATTCGCAATGACCCAGTTATTGGGGATTGCATGACACTGACGCCTAATATCACATTCAGGAAAGCTAGATCTATGAGCGATACATTGGTTAAAAGCAGACCAGAACTGGTTGTGTCGAAATCTTGGCTTAATACAAGAAAGGGATTCGTCAAATGTGCCTCCTGTAAGGCCTGCAGACATGGCATAAGTAAAACATCTTATAGAGTTCCCTTCCATGATACACCGGTTGCCATCAACAAATTCCTAACATGCAGGACCGAGTTTGCGGTCTATGTGCTGGAGTGTCCCTGTGGCCTGCAATATGTTGGGAGTACCAAGTTGCAGGTTCACAAGCGGATACTCCAGCACATAAGAGCGATTTGCATTAGCGATGCTACCTACCCAGTGGCACGCCATTTCAAAGAGTCTCACAGTAATGACCCAAAGCTAATGACATTTTTTGTGATTGACTCAATATTGCCCCTCAGAAGAGGAGGTAATCGTGAAGCTTTTCTTCGAGCATTAGAAACCAAATACATCTTGGAGCTCGATACTAAGATGCCCAATGGGCTGAATGCCAGTGAAGACTTTTATATATGCCTGTAAGTCAGCCATTTTATGGCATTCCAGTACTGAATTAGACAATTTTGCACATTTGCAGCCTTTCTGACCAAGTTTTTAACTTCAAAATATTATGAATTTTTTCCACTTTTTAGCTTGCTAGTTTGCACAGGCACATTGTATTGCACTTTACAGCATTTTGCACTTTAACATATTTACATAGAGGTTTGAATGGTGGCCCACTTGGGCGGAATTGCCTTGCATTAATTCTTTTTATACCATGATTTTTTAACTTGCATTTAAGCCTGAATATCTGTCTGTGTCAGCAATTTTTACCAATGAGGGACTTAATTTATGCTTTTAAGACTACCATTGGTATTTTTATTGCTTTTGACATGTATTGAGCTGTCAGGTAATTGTGATAATTTTGAATATTCATGAAATGGAGTATGATAGGACCTAGTGTTCTGCCGTCAAATTTTATGTATGTTTTACAAGGAGTCGCTACCCACTGGGGTTTTGATATTCTTCCAATGATTGACATCTGAGGGAATCATGTTTAGAATCTCTGGTATTAAGAACAATACTGTTGATATCATTGTGTATTTTAAAACACTGTTCTTTACAATTAAGTTTGGTGTTTTTAGCGCTCCTTTGTAATTATGGTATTAATTGTCAAATGTTAAAAAAGGCACTTGCTTTTTTATCTTTGCAAATGTTTCCTCTATGTCCATTGTTAGGTGCTTGTTGCCTATTGTTTTTTTTTTTTGCATGTGTCATTTTAAATATCCCACACTCCTCTCCTAGCGTCATGTGATCAAGGCCTTCTGAAGGCCGAAACGCGTCATGGCGGACTCTATGGGCGTCTGAAAATAAAATCTGTCGTACATAGAACTGGGTCTGTTTTTGTCTGTTGGTGAACTGCAGGATTGCGGTGGCGAAGTTCTTTGCATATATATGTATATATATATAAACATATAAATTAACTTAAAGTACAGCAACATTTGAAAGTCTGAGTTTATTAAATACAACTTAAATCTATATATATTACCTTCCTTATACATATATACCTTCCATGTACTTATGTATCTTTATATTTATTACTTTACTTCTCATTCAGCATCTCCAATCACCTGCCCTATATCTCACCCTATCCCTCTCTCAATATATCCTCTACCTCCACTCTCTGACTCATCCCAAACCCCATTCTACTACTATGATCCCCAAAATAACCCAAAATAATAATTCAGATCTCCTAAACAAGCCTTTCTAAACCATTCCCTCTGACTCTTCCCCCCCTCCACCTCCGTTATACTCATCCTAAACCGCCTCCTACTGCTATGAGCTCCAAAAAAAAACACTGTCTAGACCCTTCCCTGTTCTATCCCTCCACTGTCCTTTTCCAATCCAAATAATAAACTCACATGTCCACCGCTCAAATTAATTTGATATCTTCCTATACTAATTCACCACTAATCCTTTTTGGGTTCCGGAGTAGCATGCTTCTCGCTGAAAAAGTGCTTCATCGCCTCATCAGGAGTAGTAAGCACTATATAAATGCAATTAGAATTACAAAATTACAATTACAATTGCAATTTTGTGGCCACAGAATCTTTCTAATACAGTGTGGCAGTATCTGGTAGTATGTCACAACCAACGTTCAGTGGTGTGCCACAAGAAGTTCTATCTTCAATGATAAGAAATATCAACAGATTCATCCAGTTTTCACGGCAGCAGGATTTAGCCAATGTGAAAGGTGGCTTTTATGGATTGGGTTGCCTACCTCATGTGGTTGGAGCAATTGATGGCAAACATATTGCCTTAGTGCCAGCACAAGCCAGAGAACAGGTCTACTGCAATCGGAAACAGCGTGCAAGTTGTCTGCTTACAGGATTTGTATACATCACAAGCATCTGTGAGCGATTCCCCGGCTCTACCCATGATTTCTTTGTACTGTGGAACAGCCCCAAACCCCTGCAAATGTCTCAGCTTGGACCTGAAAGGGTCTGGCTTATTGATCCGTACAATCTTTTGTTATATTGTTTGGGGTATTTCTAGTTGCATAATCTGGAATTGTGTTACGTTTCTTTGGCCCATTTGTTGTCTTTCATCTAGGAAGCCCAGCTTATCCCTAAAGACCATGGTTGTTGGCACCACTGAGAAATCCAAAAACGCCAGAAGTCCGCTTCAATGAGGCTCATGGAAGAACACGGTGGCCAGTGGTGCTGGCATTTGAGTTCCTAAAGGCCAGGTTTCCTTGTCTGGACAAAACTGGTGGAGCCCTCCTCTACTCACCCACTAAGGTGTGCCAAATCACTGTGGCCTGCTGCATGTTCCACAACATCACCTTGCGATGGAACATCCCTTACATCTCAGAGGATGGAGACCATGAAGAGGCTCCAGGTGAGGATCCTGATATGCCAAATGAAGATGATAGTGGTGAAAAAGAAGGAGTTAACTTACATCGAGATGTCATTGACAACTTCTCATGAGTGTAAGTATATCTTTACATGTTATGTCTTTCACCGTTTAACCAACTATTGATGTGGTGATAAGAGAAGTATGTGGTGGTACTTTGTTGGGAAGGGCAAGTTCAGGGAAAATCAGGCCAAATGTGTTTGTTGATCAAAGTATGGACAGATTGACTACTGTGATCAGTTACATTGCTTTTCTCTGACTGTTTTGTGAAACTGTGTCCTCCACAAGTTGACTTTTTAATGTGGCCATTATGTTCTGTGTGATTGCCAATGTATTTTTTTTTATCTGTTTCAAGTTCCTTCACCATGTCATCTTCATTTGGACATTTCAGAGTTGTGACATTTGTAGGTATATGATGCTGTTTCCAAATACAAGGGAAGCCTGGATTGATCCTGGGAAAGCCAGACACAGACTTTGGATGTACAAATCTTGTACCAAGGCAACTTGCACTGTGGTTGAATGGAAGAATTGAAGATCACATTGGACTTGTTCTCTGTTGTGTATTGGCACTAAAGCAATATGTGTGCCATCATTTGCTCATAACACATGTGGCAGTGGAGCCAAAACAAGATAATCTCCCAACACATTTGCAAAATCCTCATTGTGTATAAAGTGTATGTAGGTGTTGATGAGTCACATCATTGTGGGATGTACTTCTTGTGGCACACCACTGAAACTTGGTTGTGACATTCCACCAGATATTGAAACAGTGGTTTGGAATGATCCTGTGTCTATAAAATGTATTGCTGCCATGGTTTTTGTCTCTTAGTGTTATTGATGTGGGATTCCTTATGTGAGCCAGAAGATCTGGCTACAGCTGATTACATGACTCAATGATAATTTGCCTGTGCTAATATATAGTTTTGGACATATCCTCTTGTTCCATGTTGGCAAGGTTTTGAACTGGAAATGTGCAAAGTGGCACTGAGTATTAGTGAAATGTATGGATTGTTATGTTAGGACAAATGTTGACAGACAAGTATTAGTCAAATGGAATAAACATAGTAGTCGATGATTGAATGGTATGACATTTTTGGGAGTCATGTTTGGGAACTTTAAATAAACATTACCCACTTGCAAATCATCGATGTTTACACAATCTTTAGATTTTTGTCATTGTCAAGTTATGATGGAAAACAACAAATGCATTGATAGAGTTGAGATATACAACACCAGTCAAAGAGGTTTTGACTTGTAAATTTATTGTACCAAATGTGATAAAATTAAATGAGGTGAACATAACAAAAGCAAAACGAAAAGTGAAGAAGTCAGTCATGGTGATTTAAACCATAGTTGGAGACCCAAATTTGTTTGAAGTCCTATGTCCAAAATGCTACCGGCATCAGTAAGGCAAATGTGTCCAGAAATAGTCCACAGAGTGAATGGTATGCACACAGTGGAGGAAATTATCATCAAGGTTTCTTGCTGGTGGTGGCAGAGGTCTTGCCACCCACACCTCCTGGTGATTTGCGTGAAGGTTCCCTGCTGCGGTGGGGCAGGGATCCACAGTTGTTGGGGCTGAGTGGGGGGCTGCAGGTGGTTCTTCCAATGTTGTTGAACCATAGGAAGGGGTACACAGTGCTGAGAAAGTCCTGCATATGTGGGTGTAAATGTCTTCCAGCCCCTCAATCAGGGAAACCATATTTGAGTTATGGGCCTCCAACTGCTGGATGTGCTCCCTTTGCAGCTGCTTCATCTCCCAGAGCTTACGGATTATCTGGCCCATCATGTCTTAGGACTGGTGGTAGGCTCCCAAGATTTGGTTGAAGGTGGTCTGGGTGTCAGTGACCACAGTGGACTCACAAACACCCTCCCATGAACCATAACCCCACTACCCTTTTCCCTTGCCCCAGTTTTACCCATCCAACTGATTCCTGGCTGAACTGGTGGTGATGTAGTCTTAACATCACCCAGGACTGGGGGCACACGATTGGTGTCACAGTGGGAGGAACACAGGAAGTGGAGTCTTCGGGTTGCTGAGGTGCTACAGCCAGGGTGGGAGGTGTCGGTGTGGATGCAGGGAGTGTCACAGGAGCCGTCTTCCCAGACTGAACGGATGTGCCAGGCTCCTCAAGCTCCTCCATATCACCAGGAGTGCTGTCCTCACTGACGGCTTGATTCTGAGCTGGAGTGGAGGTATCTTCAGTGGCAGAAATCTGCTCACGTGCTCGGCCAGTTTGACCTATTGAGAAATGGAGAACCTTTTTATTCTAAAAAGTGTGTATTGTACATTCAAATCTTTATAGACAAACCATGTAGAAACCTAGAAGACAAAATAGGTAGAGATTATTGTGATGATAGCTTCCAGTGGTATTGCACATATTACCCTAACTTTTATCAATTTCAAACCGTACCACTTCAAATCAGTAGGTAATAAGATGTCCTGAGATGTTCATGTAGTGATTAGGGAATATACCTAACATCTCCCAACTATTTAGCCCAACACAGTGGAGAGGTGAAATGTGTAATTGACAATTCAAAGGTCTAGCTGACTGCAAAACAGACACTTCCACTACTTGAATGGATGTTTGGCATTAGTCATCATGTGAACAGTGCAGTGTTACTTTTTGCAAGTACCACTCATATTCAGCATAGTAATCTGCATGCCTGACACATTTTTGTATCAACACAGTTTGATTAGTGAAACTCATGACATCAATATAACTGGCTAAGATGAACAGGACAAGATTCAGAAAACAACACAAACCATTTTCAGAAGAGAGCATTGAATAGGGATTGATCACTACATGACACTTTATCATATGTTGAAATCCGTTAGAAAAGAGAGAATGAGCAACATGACATACCAATACTCTTTTGAGAGACAGAAACAGGACACCATGGTAGTTGTAGTCATTTCAAAGACAACTTCCCAACACTTGCAAAATTGTTAGTGTGGATAATATGCAGTGGAAATGGGCCCGAACTTACAATATGAGACACACATGGGTAATGGGATATTTGGTGTTGTAACACTTACAGGCCCCATGCCATAATGTGACATGCAATGGAGATTGACACCTGTAATCTCAGATACAACAAAATACATTCACACTAACATTCACAATTATTGGAAACTGATAATTTAAGGTTTCAATGTTATGAAACAAAGGGCAGTAGACATTAGTAACTACTAACTTCTAAGCAAACAGGACATTGAGGTTTAGTGAGAGTTTGTAAAGTGTAACTTACCAGACTCTACTCCACCAGGTATTCCTGTCAAGCTGTCAAGATGTAGGATCTGCAAGACCTTCTCCTACCATGGCATGAGTTGCATAGGGGGCCTGGGAGAACCACCACCAGTCTGCTGGGCCTCCAAGTGATGCTTGGAGGCCAGGGAATGCACCCTCCCCCACAGGTCCTTCCAGCTCTTCCTAATATCCTCATGGCTGTGCTGGTAGTTTGCTACTGCATTCCCTCTGTCAACTATCCTGGCCCACATTTGGCTTTTCTGTGACACAGTTGTATTTTGGGCGGTTCACTGTGGAGCACCCATCGCGACTGACTCACTCTGTCTGGGAACCATCGCTAGGAGACTGCCAGCACAACTGTGTAATCTAAATCTGCTTGGCAGGAACCTGTCACCCTGACGGTGACAGAGTAGTATTCGCCAGCATTGGAGACTGTCACGTCAGCAGCGGTGTGCAGCGACGGCGGCGGGAAACACTCCATCGACGTGGTCGGCGATACAGTCTGCATGTATCTAAATACGGCGGATGAAAGACCGTTGGCTTGGAGGAGTATTGGTCCAGCTGCCACGGTGGGACAATGGTGTGACCGCCAAGATCTAAATCTGGCCCTTATTTTCTTTTATCTGCATGTGCCAGTTTGAGGCTAGTGTTAAGGTGGCTCCAGGATCCCAGTCCCATGTTGTCAAATATTTTTCTTCAATTTCTCAACGTGCTTGCCAATCACTTTTGTGTATTGTTAGTGTGAGATGGTTGAATTATTGTTTTTATATTTTTTTCTCCTTTTAAATGTTTTTTGCAGGGGTAAATATTGTCTTGTGCTGTTTGTGTTTGGGGAATAGTTAGAGTGTATCTTAAAATGTTCTTACTGTTTACATTTTGCTGTGCTTTTGAAATTGTTCTTGCTGCTCTACTGGTGGTGTACCAGGTCCACAGATAGCCCCAGTCACATTTTGGGTATATATTTGTGCAATCCTTTCCCTGCAATGCTACAAGTTTTTGGTGATGGAGGGGAAGGAAGGGGCCACAACCATTGGAAGGCAGTCATGTTTTCTTTGTTTTCCAAACCTCCATGTGGTGATGGCCATTTTGTTGACCAGGTTTGTGTGTGAGTACGTGTGTATCATAGGCAAGCATTTTGTCTTTGTTTTTCATGCCGCCTTCTTTACTGGCCATGCAGCAATGACAATTTTGTGGGCTCAGTGTGTTTGTGTGTGTGTCATAGGTGACCATTTGGTGTTGCTCTCCATGCCTCATTCATGCTGGACAATGCCATGTGGTGAGTGGTCACCATTTTGTTGAGCCTGTGGATGTTTCTGATTATTCATCATTTTACTCCATTTTCTAGAAGCATTGATATTAGAAGTAGTCCATATATTTTTTCTTCATTTTTTGGTTGTTTCTTATATAGTGTTCCTGATATGATTAATTGTACTTGGGACTGATTATAGAAGTCCGCAGTAGGCAGCTGTTGATTTTGATTAATGTATTTGATTTCTGCCTGTCTTCCATAGGGCCCCCTGGAACCTGAAGGGACATAGGGTATTTTTATATTCATTTATTTGAATTTTTTGCCTGCATCCCCTTGCCTCCCACATGCACCCTATGGGCACTGGAAAGACACCAACTATTTATTTGTTCGTAGGCTATTGGACGTTCCCCAATCATACCCTGCTTTTATGTTCCTATCAGAGTTGGGCTTACACCTGTAGGTGACAAGATAAAGCCGGCACCAGTACTCTTATGGTTGAGGATTTGGGGGAACCCTGATGCCCAACTCTCAAAGGACGTACTGGAGGATTGTCTTTCTCTGGACAATGCTCTCAGTATACCCTGAATTAGATTTATAAAAAAAGAATTCCTAAAGCTGGGCATGCAGGATTACGTTAAAAATCCTTTAAGCATTGACCCCAGGGCTATCTCCAGGGTAAGGGAGGCATTTCGGTATAGGCAAGGCAGAGCCCACCAGGCGGCCTTTGATAATCTGCTTGTAAGTTGCACTTACAATCCAATCAACCTGACACAGGGGTGTGATCCTTATCTCTCCTGGTTTCCGAATGGGAACCTCAGGTTTTATTCAACAAGACTACGATTTAGGGGCCGATTCCGATCTCGGCCGGTAGGGCACCGAATTGGATTCGGCTTAACCGGATCAGATTCGGAGCCCTCTTTCCCGACCGATTCGTACGTGCGTCCGGGCGAGCGAGTATGATGCGAGCGCACGCGAAATCGCCGACCGACTCGTACGCGGGTCTGACCCGCTCCGACCGACTCGCACGGACACGGCTCGCACCGCGCAATGGAGACGTTCCCCGGCCGGGCAAGTACGATGCGCGCCTCGAGCAGTCCGACCGACTCGCGCCGTCCGGCTCCAAAGGGCAGTCGGAGCTGGACTTTGGGGGTCCGTGTCGGACCCCCCTGTACGCGTAGCCGCGCGAGTCACACACAGGGGGGACCCATGGGTGCCCCTACCTGTGCATGTACGGCGCGATTCGCATCGACGCGTACCCGCTGTAGGGGGCACCCTTGTTCGCCTCGCACCCATTGAGTCAATGGGAGCCCGCGTACGCGTTGTACGACCGGCTCCCATTGACTTCAATGGGAGTCCGACCGAATCGGGTCCGATTGCATGCGTACGCATCGTACTCGTTCGGTCGGGCTGCTAGAGTCCGATTCGGTCGGAAATCTTTCCGGGTCCGGCTCGGTCGGAGTGATTTCCGGCCTGAATCGGAATCGGCCCCTTAGTCTATTGCACCTGATAGTTGCTTTTCCTAGGAATATATTCTGGGGAGAGCCACTGCCTAGATGTCCATGCAATGACACTGCGACTCAAAGCACATTGCACTTTATTGTATTTAACACACTGTATGCTAATGCTAGGAAGCAATTTCTGTACCTTATTTTTTGCTATTTTAATACAAAATCAGGAGGCTTTACAGCGATTGCAAAGGCTAGATAATGAGAGAATTTGCATGGCAGTGGGAAAGTTTGTCCGCCTTTTACTGGGGGTTAGAAACAAATATGGCTCAACATAACTACTCCACCCTTATCATATTTGTATGGTAGTGGGTGTTTTATACATATGTGTTATGTATCTTATCATTGGTATGTACCCTTTGTAGTGTTTTTCTTGAAACTAACTGTATTATCCCCGAATGTGTCCTGAACCTTGCAACGCTGTTTTATTTATTTATGAAATGTTTTTATCCTCTGTACTTTTATGGCCGTGTTTGGCTGAATAAAGATTTTGTGACTGACTGACTACATGTGAATCACTTCACATTGGGTCTCCTTCAAGGGAGTTAAGCTCAGGCCACTGGTCTCACCATTGAGGATGCTTTTTGAGGCATTCGGCACCATGCAACAATTGCAGTGTTCTCCGTGGAGAAATCAAATACAAATGCCAACATCTTGGAATAATTTAACACCAAATTCTATGAATGGATTCAACCCAAAGATCTCAGCATTGGATTTGTTGCCACTGACAATGACAATAATGTTGTCAATGCATGACTGACAAAGGATGCTTCAGAGTCCTGTGTTTAATGCATTGCATTAGCCAAATTGTTTAAGTCTTCCTTAAAGTACTTACAACACACGGGTCGACTGTCACCGGATTTGCACTCATTTCAGCTATTCTTTCAAAGATCAAAAGCAGTTGAGGATCATTCAGCATGCTAATAGTGGTGTTCCTGTATCATACAGGAGGTGCCAACCCCTAGGAACTCCACTGTCAAAATGCTGAACTGCCCATTTGAGCATTACAGGTCTATGATTACGTACTACTAAAGAGAGGGAATGCAACTGCCACAGTTATGACAATGAAGCTTGACTAATGGGACTAGTTGAGTGCCTGGTCCAAATGCTACTGCCTTTTGGAATTTCAAAATGGTAATTCAGCAAAGAGGACAGTACCATGAGACAAGTGATCCTGTTGCACATTCTGCAGGAACATTTGCAAAAGGTGGAATACACATTTGTCAATAGTAATGAAGAAGCAGCTTCTTTGGTCAACAGCTTAATCAAAGGATGCAAAAAGATACTGGGGTCGATTCCGATTCCGATTCAGGCCGGAAAAAGCACCGACCGACTCGGATCCGGAAAAAATACCGACCGACACGCACCCGTGGCGCCCGACACGCCAAGTACGATGCAAGGCGCGAAAAATCCGACCGACACGTAACGAAACCAAGCCGACCGAAAAACAGCAATCCGGCCGGAAAAACACGCGAATCCAACCGACCGACACGCACCCGGAACAAATCCGACCGAAACGTACACGCGAACTCCAAACCGCTAAGTACGATGCAAGGCGCGAAAACCACGAGCGAGTCGGACGGAGGACAAGCCGTACGACCGACACGCATACAAAACCGAGCCGAAGCAACACAATACACCGCGACCGACGCGTACGCAGCATAGAAAACTGCACAAACACAGCGTGAACGAAACGGAAAACACCGTACGAGACCAATGCAGGGTCCGACTCGGTCACAAGAACGTTTCCAACATACACAAACAGCACAAAGGAAAAATCACCCAAAAAAAGGCCAAACAAGCAATTACCAAGCCAATAAATACTGGGGGGGGGTGGGGACAGAGAACAAAGACACACCCACAACTCCACCTATATAAAGGACACAAATCACTACCATGAGCCTTTGCAAATGCCATTCCACTGCCAGCACCCAAGAGAAAGCAACCACACACCCACAGCTCATCCCTCACACAAGCCACACACCATCAGCACACCAACAAATACCTACCTCACATACACCCAGCAAAACACACACTCACACACACACTCACACACCCTCACCTGCACACCAACACACACATCACTCACCATCACCACCCATCACCATGCCCCCCAAGAAGAATCACAAGTTCCTAGATTGTGAATTGGAAGTCCTGGTAGACGAGATCCTCAGGGTAGAGCCACAGCTGTTTGGCACATTGGTCCAACAGACCCCCATGTCGCAGAAAACCAAGATGTGGGAGAGGATCATCAACAGGGTGAACGCCCAATCACCATGTCGGCGCACAAAGACCGACATCCAGAACAGGTGGTATGACGTGCGCAGGAGGGTACGGAAACTGCTTAAGCAAGACTACATCAACAGCAAAAATAACCGGCAGTGGCCCTCCTGCCAAGCCAATATACCTCAGGCCCTGGGAGGAGAAGGTGCGGGCCATCCTACCGCCAGTGAGCATATATGGACTAGAGGACATCCCAGAGCCTGGTGAGTACACAACAAATGTACACAATATACTGCCACAAAACACACACACATCACTGTCAAGGGGAGAGTCAAACCATGCACTCATAGCAATCACACAGCAACCAGAACAGAATCATCCCAAAATGTGTATGTCAGTCAGAGAAACACAACACATGCCATCAAAAAAGTCACATCCAACCGTGCCAACACATGTACAAACACAACCACAACTACAGCTAGGCAGTGGCACAAATAGAACTAACAAACACATCCACACATGTAGCCACCACAACAACACCAACACACAGTGAAGACCACTCAAAGGAAGGAATTCTGTGTATGCTGGCCAAGTCAGTGTAGCCAATAGCATCATGGGAGTCGCAGTCACACATATTGCCCGCCCCAAAACTGTCCCATCAACACCACCATGAACCATGCGCACATCACAGGGAGTGGAGAAGGACTCACAAGATGGCTGACACTGGCTACTGCTGTGGGGAGCACAAGGCCCTGCTGCCAACTGTGCACCAACAAACAGCAGGACACCACTGACTGACATCCTGAGAGACAACTTCCACTCCCTGCAATGCAAGCACAGTCCATGGTGGGATATCTGGCTGGCTGGGTGGGAAGGGGGACTTGCAGCACTGACTATAGTCACCAGCACCTCCCCTCACACCCCCCCAACACAAACTCCACAGTACCCACCTGGTAGAATGCAATGCCCTCCATCCTAACACAAGATCCAACAAGCACCACCACCCTGGGTTATGTTGTGTGAAGCACAGGGACACTCTTGGGACTCTTAGCCAAACAACTGCCAGGACAACACTCCCAGCCATCCTGTCAGCACAGCCAGCCCACCCCACAGGGAAGCAGAGTCAAAGGAAGGAAGCATGGGCATGCTGGGAAGGGGGTGGAGGCAATAGCATGATGGGAGTCGCAGTCACAGACATTGCTCGGCCTCACAACTGGCCCATCAACACCACCCTGAACCATGCTCACATCACAGGGAGTGGAGAAGGACTCACAAGATGGCTGACACTGGCTACTGCTGTGGGGAGCACAAGGCCCTGCTGGCAACTGTGCACCAACAAACACCAGGACACCACTGACTGACATCCTGAGAGACAACTTACACTCCCTGCAATGCAAGCACGTTCCATGGTGGGATATCTGGCTGGCTGGGTGGGAAGGGGGACTTGCAGCACTGACTATAGTCACCAGCACCTCCCCTCACACCCCCCAACACAAACTCCACAGTACCCACCTGGTAGAATGCAATGCCCTCCATCCTAACACAAGATCCCACAAAGCACCACCACCCTGGGTTATGTTGTGTGAAGCACAGGGACACTCTTGGGACTCTTAGCCAAACAACTGCCAGGACAACACTCCCAGCCATCCTGTCAGCACAGCCAGCCCACCCCACAGGGAAGCAGAGTCAAAAGGAAGGAAGCATGGGCATGCTGGGAAGGGGGTGGAGGCAATAGCATGATGGGAGTCGTAGTCACAGACATTGCTCAGCCTCACAACTGGCCCATCAACACCACCCTGAACCATGCTCACATCACAGGGAGTGGAGAAGGACTCACAAGATGGCTGACACTGGCTACTGCTGTGGGGAGCACAAGGCCCTGCTGCCAACTGTGCACCAACAAACAGCAGGACACCACTGACTGACATCCTGAGAGACAACTTCCACTCCCTGCAATGCAAGCACAGTCCATGGTGGGATATCTGGCTGGCTGGGTGGGTGGGAAGGAGGACTTGCAGCACTAACCATAGTCACAAGCACCTCCCCTCACACACACCCCAACACAAACTCCACAGTACCCACCTGGTAGAATGCAATGCCCCCCATCCTAACACAAGATCCCACAAAGCACCACCACCCTGGGTTATGTTGTGTGAAGCACAGGGACACTCTTGGGACTCTTAGCCAAACAACTGCCAGGACAACACTCCCAGCCATCCTGTCAGCACAGCCAGCCCACCCCACAGGGAAGCAGAGTCAAAAGGAAGGAAGCATGGGCATGCTGGGAAGGGGGTGGAGGCAATAGCATGATGGGAGTCGTAGTCACAGACATTGCTCAGCCTCACAACTGGCCCATCAACACCACCCTGAACCATGCTCACATCACAGGGAGTGGAGAAGGACTCACAAGATGGCTGACACTGGCTACTGCTGTGGGGAGCACAAGGCCCTGCTGGCAACTGTGCACCAACAAACAGCAGGACACCACTGACTGACATCCTGAGAGACAACTTCCACTCCCTGCAATGCAAGCACAGTCCATGGTGGGATATCTGGCTGGCTGGGTGGGTGGGAAGGAGGACTTGCAGCACTAACCATAGTCACAAGCACCTCCCCTCACACACACCCCAACACAAACTCCACAGTACCCACCTGGTAGAATGCAATGCCCCCCATCCTAACACAAGATCCCACAAAGCACCACCACCCTGGGTTATGTTGTGTGAAGCACAGGGACACTCTTGGGACTCTTAGCCAAACAACTGCCAGGACAACACTCCCAGCCATCCTGTCAGCACAGCCAGCCCACCCCACAGGGAAGCAGAGTCAAAAGGAAGGAAGCATGGGCATGCTGGGAAGGGGTGGAGGCAATAGCATGATGGGAGTCGTAGTCACAGACATTGCTCAGCCTCACAACTGGCCCATCAACACCACCCTGAACCATGCTCACATCACAGGGAGTGGAGAAGGACTCACAAGATGGCTGACACTGGCTACTGCTGTGGGGAGCACAAGGCCCTGCTGGCAACTGTGCACCAACAAACAGCAGGACACCACTGACTGACATCCTGAGAGACAACTTACACTCCCTGCAATGCAAGCACGTTCCATGGTGGGATATCTGGCTGGCTGGGTGGGAAGGGGGACTTGCAGCACTGACTATAGTCACCAGCACCTCCCCTCACACCCCCCAACACAAACTCCACAGTACCCACCTGGTAGAATGCAATGCCCTCCATCCTAACACAAGATCCCACAAGCACCACCACCCTGGGTTATGTTGTGTGAAGCACAGGGACACTCTTGGGACTCTTAGCCAAACAACTGCCAGGACAACACTCCCAGCCATCCTGTCAGCACAGCCAGCCCACCCCACAGGGAAGCAGAGTCAAAAGGAAGGAAGCATGGGCATGCTGGGAAGGGGGTGGAGGCAATAGCATGATGGGAGTCGTAGTCACAGACATTGCTCAGCCTCACAACTGGCCCATCAACACCACCCTGAACCATGCTCACATCACAGGGAGTGGAGAAGGACTCACAAGATGGCTGACACTGGCTACTGCTGTGGGGAGCACAAGGCCCTGCTGGCAACTGTGCACCAACAAACAGCAGGACACCACTGACTGACATCCTGAGAGACAACTTACACTCCCTGCAATGCAAGCACGTTCCATGGTGGGATATCTGGCTGGCTGGGTGGGAAGGGGGACTTGCAGCACTGACTATAGTCACCAGCACCTCCCCTCACACCCCCCAACACAAACTCCACAGTACCCACCTGGTAGAATGCAATGCCCTCCATCCTAACACAAGATCCCACAAGCACCACCACCCTGGGTTATGTTGTGTGAAGCACAGGGACACTCTTGGGACTCTTAGCCAAACAACTGCCAGGACAACACTCCCAGCCATCCTGTCAGCACAGCCAGCCCACCCCACAGGGAAGCAGAGTCAAAAGGAAGGAAGCATGGGCATGCTGGGAAGGGGGTGGAGGCAATAGCATGATGGGAGTCGTAGTCACAGACATTGCTCAGCCTCACAACTGGCCCATCAACACCACCCTGAACCATGCTCACATCACAGGGAGTGGAGAAGGACTCACAAGATGGCTGACACTGGCTACTGCTGTGGGGAGCACAAGGCCCTGCTGCCAACTGTGCACCAACAAACAGCAGGACACCACTGACTGACATCCTGAGAGACAACTTACACTCCCTGCAATGCAAGCACGTTCCATGGTGGGATATCTGGCTGGCTGGGTGGGAAGGGGGACTTGCAGCACTGACTATAGTCACCAGCACCTCCCCTCACACCCCCCCCAACATAAACTCCACAGTACCCACCTGGTAGAATGCAATGCCCTCCATCCTAACACAAGATCCCACAAAGCACCACTACCCTGGGTTATGTTGTGTGAAGCACAGGGACACTCTTGGGACTCTTAGCCAAACAACTGCCAGGACAACACTCCCAGCCATCCTGTCAGCACAGCCAGCCCACCCCACAGGGAAGCAGAGTCAAAAGGAAGGAAGCATGGGCATGCTGGGAAGGGGGGTGGAGGCAATAGCATGATGGGAGTTGTAGTCACAGCCCTACATCCCCCTCCACATGGCCCAGCAAGCTCACACTCACGCATGCACATCCCACAGAGAGTGGAAAGGCCCATCAAAGATGTCTGACACTGTTGCTGTGTCGTGGGGAGCACAAGGGCATGCTGGGTACTGCACACCAACCAACAGCAGGACACCACTGTCAGCCATCTTGCCATTGCCCTCACACCCACACCCACTGAACTCCACACAAAAGCAAGTAAGTATGGGAATGCTGGCAAGTGGGGTGGAGGCAATGGCATGATGGGAGTCGTAGTCACAGACATAGCTCACCCCCACAACTGTCCCATCAACACCACCCTGAACCATGCTCACATCACAGGGAGTGGAGAAGGACTCACAAGATGGCTGACACTGGCTACTGCTGTGGGGAGCACAAGGCCCTGCTGCCAACTGTGCACCAACAAACAGCAGGACACCACTGACTGACATCCTGAGAGACAACTTACACTCCCTGCAACGCAAGCACGTTCCATGGTGGGATAACTGACTGGCTGGCTGGGTGGGAAGGAGGTCTGGCTGTCAACCAAACACAAGCAATGCAGACCATGTTCACACCCCAGAAAATACATAGAAATGCCCAAATAATGCAGGACAATGTGCCACACCAATATCAACCCCTGACTGTGACGACTTAGGACAATGCAATGTACAGGCCCGCACCCAGAGGCACAGTCACAACTGTCATGTGTGTCAACCACTGATGCCTGCAGAAACATGACATACATTGTTTGTGTCTCCCAAAAACAGGTGATGATGGGGACACAGCAGCAGACGCTGAGGAGTCCCAGTCCCAGGCTCAAGAGGATGCCGAGCTCACTGGCGTCGTACAGCCTCTGTCCTCCTCGGACGATGAAGAACAACCTGGCACATCCGGTGCAAGTCAACATGCAGCACCAGCAGGACCACCAGCTGCAGCACCAGCAGGACCACCAGCTGCACCCCCTGCACCCACCCCTACAACGACTGTCACCACGAATACCATCCCTGCCGACATGGACAGAATAAGGAGCAACACCAGCACAGTGACCCTGGACCAACCTGGGGCCATGGACACCACCACCACCACCACCAACCCCCAAGGTGGACCAGGGTTATCTGTGCGTGCCACTGCACACACTGCACATGTCAGCAGGGGTAGTGGGAGGGGTGGGAGACAGAAGGTCGCTGCTTGCAGACGTTGCTGGTGTGCATGACGACCCACAACTGGTACGCATAGCTGATGCGTACCAGTCCAGCACCGGAGAGCTCAGCCAGGTAGTGGGGCTCCTCAGAGACATTAAACAGCAGCAGGCTGCCCATCATGCCCGCTTGGACTCCCACATGTCCCACGTGGAGTCACACATGTCCCGTGTGGACTCACACATGTCCCGCGTGGAGTACAAGTGGGATGCACTGCATGAGATGACGGCGGTGCACAGGGACATTTTACAATGCCTCCGCCAGATGAACAGCAACCAGTCCACACCTCCCTGTGTGCCAACAACATCTGGTGCCGAACAAACTGCAACTGCCACAGGGAGGGAGGAGGACTCTGGCGGAGAGTCCCCTGCACCGCAGCAGCCTGCACTTGAGGGCCCCCCCCAAGAAGAGGGGTCGTCCGAGGAGGGAAAAGTGAGAGGCCGATGGCCAAGCGCAACTCCCAGGAAGCCTGAACCTGTTCTGGATGTTCGCCTTTGTGCACAGACTGTTCACCCTGTTGACGGCAACACTACTCCCACACATTGCATGGGGAGTACAAGTTGGACCAATGTGTCAGACAACTGTGGCCCCGATACTGGGGATCCTGTCTACCCGGACTTTCAATTCACCTAGGAACTTGGGATTGCAAGATTCATGTACAGCACAACCCATCCTATGCACTATTAACACAAATGTATCACAATAAACACACTAATACACCATACTTGCCTCTGTCGTGATTCCAACGTGGGTGCTGTTATGGGGATGATGAACTGCAAAATTACACTGTGTATGCGAACTGCAACA